>OZ022509.1:63115837-63863391 GCA_963989385.1 Ctena decussata
ACATGAAACTTTTTATATTTTAACAAATATTAGCTGTTAGAATAGTTTTTCAGCAGAATAGAAACATATTTACCTTCACCTGGTTGTTTATTAATTGCTTTGGGTCTAGGAATATACTCATGAAACATGGACTCTAAATACTCATGTGATTCTGAGAGGGTAGATAGGGATAACAAAATTGACATATTAAACGAGACTTACCTGTAAGGTGAAGTTTGATGTTAATTTTGTTAGTCCCTATCTACCAAGAATCACATGCCCGCCCGATATTGTTTTTTCCCTCCCTGGGGGTGTTGAGGTTCCAAGTTTCATGAAAGAATGGTGGTTTGATAAGAAGTAACTACTCTCTAAAAGTCTGATGTTTTTGGACCACGTGATCGCGCTCGCTCACTCATGTGATTCTTGGTAGATAGGGACTAACAAAATTAACATCAAACTTCACCTTACAGGTAAGTCTCGTTTAATATGTCAATTAAGCTATCATAATGCGTATATCATGAAATTCCATGTTAAAATTTCTAAAACACTATCTCAAAGAGTTTTTGTTTCCGCGTCTGTTAGTCAAAAATTGACGAATTTCACATAGTTGCTGAAAATTAACAACTGCCTAATTAAGTGTTAGAATCGTTATGAAATGTGCGTTTAAATAAGAGCCAACATTTTGTGACTGGTGATGACTTTGGTCGGGAGGTGCTGGCTGTAAGTCATTCAAACTTGTCAGAAATTGTCGAGGTCACACGTCATGCCAGCTACACGTATGGTGTGTCAAATTGTCAAAATTGCCGATACCCGTCAACAGGCATACACGTACAGGTATCTATAGTGTTGATCCTTTTGGTACCTCATATGTGTCGCTCGCATGTGTCGTATGACGCTCGCTGTATGCGTTAACTTTGTGGTAACTGGAGTTACAAGTGATTCAGTCTGGCTAGTTTTGAATTGTTGGCGCTAGAATCCAAATACATCCGTAAGGCCTACAGATTTTATCATCGGCAGGTGACATGTTCTCAATATTACACCATTTAGTATATTGAAGTGATCGGAATCTTACTGTAAATAACGTGTAATTCAAAGTCTCCGAATAACCACTGCATCAAATTTGGTAACAAAAGAGCACTTTTACTACATAAAAGTCATCTTCTGAAGCGTTGTTTTTGCAAACGTTTCGAGTAGCTAGCATGGCGTGTGACCTCGACAATTTCTAACGATTTGGAATGACTAACAGGCAGTCATCACCATTCACAAAAACGCTGCCTCTTATTTAAGCGCATAACTATTCTGACACTGAATTAGGCAGTAAATTCTCAACAGCTACGTGCAACTCGTCAATATTTGACTAACAGATATGGAAATAAAACAGACAATAACTCTTTTGGATGATCTGCTTTGGATTTTGGATTTCTGTTGTGAAGCATCAATGTTACGTGTTCTTATTTCCGCTTGTCTGTAGTCTTCAGGCAATAAGGTCATCTGTACAGCTGCCCACTTTGCTTTCTGGTTTGTTTTGTAATTTAAAATATAAAATAGGTAAAACAGAAGTTAGCGTTGTTTTCATTTGGGGTAGGTGAATTTCCACCTGTCTGGAAAAGAGCTCTTTATTTGGTTTACTATGTGTGTCTTTTATGAACTATTGTCAATGCATACTTACTTCCATCTTGGTTTTGAGAGCAGGATGTAGAATCTGATTGTATAAGTTCATGATCATTGTCTGTCCTTTTAACAAAACTATGCTTGATATTCGCATTATGATAGATTAAATTGCGACGTTGAATGAACGATTCTCTCAAGGCAGCGGTGTAGAGATGAAGAATATCAATATTTGCAACCGCTATAAATCTTCAGATTTTCGCTATATTTTCTTACATCACAGGCACCTCCATTCCTTCACAGGCACCTTCAGTTGTTTTTTTTTACCGATCCAGCCTTATTTGGAGTTTATCGGCATTTATATGTGGGCAAGGAGGTTTACTTTACGTCAGTATATCCAGATCAACAGATTCTTATGCAAGAAAAGTGCATTTAGGACCTAAAACAACCGATTTGTTCTGGTTTTGAGTACTTCCGACTGACCTTAAAGCCACTTCAAAAGTCATATCTTCTGTATATATTTAGTTCCCGGAAATATACTGTGTGACAAGACTTAATGTATATACGGGTCGCATAGCATTCTTTGATTTTCAATAAACTTCCTGGTCATAATGTATTTTATCAAAAAAGACGAATACCTACTTTTTTTTGTTTATTTTTGGTCCGTCACAGGTAGCTCCGGATGCCTGTCACAACATTTTATCGGTACCTCCGCGGAGGTACCTGTGATAGTTTACCAGGCGTGACTTACTCCACCTACTCAGTGCTCCAGATAAGAAGGGGTAACAGGGATAATTTAGGGATAATTTTGCATATATGTCCATAAAAACGTATTTTGTGACCCATCATTAGAACCGTCTCTGCGAGACAGTTCTAATGAGGGGTCACAACATATGTTTTTGTTCAGAAATAAAAATTATCTTCAAATTACCCTCATTACCCCCTCTTATCTGGAGCTCTGCCTACTCCATCTCAGTAACAGCCAAATCTACCCAACAGACAGCCTCATCCATTTTACTGACAGCCAGCTCCAGCTGACTGCATAGTCCCGCTTACAGACAACTCTCTCCAGCTGACATTCCACTCTAGCGAACTAACAGCACTATTAGGCTTACAATTAACAACATTCTCTTGCACCAGAGCTCCAGATAAGAGTGGGTAACAAGGGGATCAGAGATAATTTTTCTTATTTTGTTAACAAAAACATACGTTGTAACCCCTCATTAGAACCGTCTTGGTGAGACGGTTCTAATGAGAGGTAACAACGTATGCTTTTATGGTAAAATAAGGATAATTATCCCTTAATTATCCCTGCTTCCCTTTCTTATCTCGAGCCAGCTTGCACACTGATAATTTCTAGCTAATCGACAACCTATCCCACCTTACTGGTAGCCCACTCCAGCTTATTTCAGCTTACTGACAACCTACTTCACATCACTAAAAACCAACTCCAACTTACTGCCCTCTGCAGCTACAGTTTGTTTACTGTAAAACACTTTATCATATAAATACGTAATTTCGGACTGCCTAAGAAGCAATCTGCATGTTTGATAAAGCTGAGCTTTTAGAGTACTTATTCTGCCCATCGGTCCGATAAACATTTTCCCGGTCCGATACGTTTATCGGCCCGTCGTTAACGTCAACGACGTCGCGTGAGATACTTCGACGTTAAAATGGCGAGTGCGATGTGGCAAAACAGAAAATTTACCATCCTTTCAGAGATGATATCTCTCTTATTATACATCATAGACATAAAGTGTGACCACTCATTTTCTTAATTAGATCACAAGAAACACTTTGGTGTAAAAATAAATTTGAAATGGCTGAATTTTTTGTTTCGCTACAAAACGGCAAGCGATACAAGACTGGGTGGCCAGGAAACATTTCAGCTTGCGCAGTGATGCTGTGTGTTTTACTAACACTTAAAAGTTAGATGCCTGCCTCGTTTTATTAGACACTCATCGTCAGATGGCTACCTCTTTTCATTAGACAATAAAACATCACAATCACACTCGGGTGTCCCTGCTGTTGACTTTTCTAGATCCCCTGTGAGGCATAGGCCTTCAGCAGTAGCAAGTTTCAACAACTTCAAAAACGTTTATTTCTAGCAACTATTTCTGAACATTGTTTTTCCTAAACTAGAATCTATATGATAAACAGATCATAACATGGGTTTTTCGTTATCACCCGATTTATCAGCCCTCGACCAATATCGGACCAAGCCTTCGGTCCGATATTGGAGTCTCGGGCTGATAAATCGGGTGATAACGAAAAACCCATGTAATAATCTCTATTGATATCTGTGGTATCAAAATTTCACGGTTTAATAAAAATGACATATTGGCGCATTTTAATTTTGGCATTCGCGATATACCATGGCTTCAGATTGTAAAGAAAATTTGAAGTAAAACTGAAACTTTTTCTTATTTTTCTATTAAATTGTATATTGTGGCATCTATTAGAATTGTCTCATTGAGGCGATATGAAGCGATTCTAATGAGATGCTACAATGTATAGTTTCACAGAACGGTAAAGCAAAATATCTCAAATACTCATCAGGTTCTCCTTTCTATCTGAGCCTCGGTGAGGCTGTGTCCACGTAATTGTATTGAAATTCAAGTATTGGCAGACTTACATTTTAGTGCTCTTTGCCTTGACAGCCAATATCGCCAAAATTCAGTAACCGCCAAATATAAGTGTTTTACAGTACTACTGACAATTTACTTCAGAGTACCAGCTAACAACTGACAAATACTTCAGGCTATTGAAAAACTTCTTCAGACTACTTCTGCTACTGGAATTTCCATGGAAGCAGCTTACAAACAGTATCCACTTCAATTGCTGCAGTGTGAATTTGCATACATGGCAGAGTGTTTATTTAACTGCATTCATGGTTACACAAACACATATGGTAAACACTTTAAATAGACAGAGCAAAGCAGACTGATTAAAGGACCAGTCTGAGCAGTGACTACACTGTTCACTGTTCGGACCGAGACTTTTTGACAGTGTCAGTTGTGCAAAGAATTAAAGCACAAAAAGCAGACAACAAAATTTACGTCTGCAAAATTTTACAAAAAAGTTTCATCCTGGCTGGATCATACTGATAATATTCAAAGACTAATGGCAAACAGCTAGTGTAGCTCCAGATGAGGTGGCTTATGATGAGCCACCTCATCTGGATCTACTATGTATTTTTCATTTCTGGCGGTCTTTCGGATGAGACTTTAAACCGAGGTCCCGTCTCCATATGACCTCGTTGTTGGTGGGACGTTAAACCCGAGTTCACTCACTCACTCACTTCATTTCTGGCACTTTGAGTTTGAAGTTTAGAATATTAACCCTTAAAGCGCCAAAAATTAAAATTGTTGAATTGGCAAACAGTGTAAATCCAGATGAGGTGGCTCATAATGAGCCACCTCATCTGAATCTACACTGTTTGCCCTCTAGTGTTCGAATTCTCAATATATTGCTTGGACACGACATTTTTTGAAATTCTGCAGACGTAAATTTTGTCGTCTGCTTTTTGGCGCATTAAGGGTTAAGAATCCAATGTTTAAGGTAAGTAGACACTTGAATGATGTATGTGGTAACACAATGCCACTGTTGACAAAGCGACAATGGTAAAAGCAAAATTAATTGGTCAATTTGTTAAGTAAATATACCTGTATAATATCTTATGAAAAATTAATGGCTTACAAAAAGGTGGTTTCTCGGGCCATAATTTTTAACTTTTAACATGTTTTTTTTAAATTATTTTTTATTACAAATATAGAGAATGCAAACTGCCTGAACATGGTATTTCATTTTCAGAGAATCAATGAAATCAACATTACTAAAACCAAAAGACTTTGGGCTTAATTATGCCAATTTTGGGTTGAAGTCCTCATGGAATGTAGATCTATTGTAACAGAAGAAAGAAACATCATATTTCTTCATTTACAAGACAGGGTATTTTCCCTTCCAAAACAATCTCAAAAATCTAGATCCATCTTAAAAGTTGGGTCTAGGCTGTCAGGATTGTTGTTTCAGAAGGGGCAACCCCATATCAGAGCAGAATTTCATCAGACTAATTGAAGTCATTACCAAAAGAATACAACCTTAACCCTTAATGCGCCAAAAAGCAGACGACAAAATTTACGTCTGCAGAATTTCAAAAAATGTTTCGTCCAAGTGATATCATATTGAGAATTCGAACACTAGAGGGCAAACAGTGTAGATTCAGATGAGGTGGCTGGATCTACACTGTTTGCAAATTTAACTATTTTAATTTTTGCCGCTTTAAGGGTTAATGTAAAACTGGACTGCAAAATGCTAGCAGATATATTGTAGGACAAATATATGACTAAACTGAAGGAAAGTCTATACCCCTGAACATACTTTGTATGCCAGGCGTGTAATTTACCCTTAAAACGCCAAAAATTAAAATTGCTGAATTTGGCTCATAATGTGCCACCTTATCTGAATCTACACTGTTTGCCCTCTAGTGTTCGAATTCTCAATATGATATCGCTTGGACGAAACTTTTGAAATACTGCAGACGTAAATTTTAGTGTCTGCTTTTTGGCGCATTAAAGAATAATGACGGAAACAACACTGAAACAACTTGCCATAAGGTTATGGTTCTTGTATTGTAAATTTGTCTAACTGTATCTGGAGTGTACTATAACACTGTCGGCCACAAGTCCAGACCCTAACATTGTTTGCAAAGTATTTAACCTATTTGTGCCCAATGAACTATTCTAGCCTCATCAAATGGATGGGTCCATTTTTCAACAAATGTGTGTCTAGTTTAGCAGTAGTTTAATCATTTTTAATCAATTTTATGAAGAAATGTCCATTTGTCTTATGAAATAGCGTAGACCCTGATCAGACACTGCATCTTGTGGAGTCTGATCTCAGTCTGCACTGCTTGCCTATGTGCAACTTATTGGTGATGGTAAATACTTCATTTTGTAAATAATTCTAAAAATAGCCATCAGAGGAGATGGCAAATCCCCCGACCGAAGACCCCCATGGGCCTTGGTAAAAAGGGTGCACTTCAAAACACATATTAGTAATTTATTATCGTTCTTTTATGCTTCTGATTGACATTAACTGTTAACAGATGCATGATTATCTAACACTCAGACTAAAACAGTATGCTTGACTGCTAAAAAGAGGTAATATCTCAAACAGCCACCATAAACACAAATGTATAGCATACGATACATTCAACTTTCAAAATGTGTAAATAACTTCTAAAGTACAAGTCCTACAAACCTAATTTTGAGCTCTCTAGTAAGTGAATTTGGACAAAGAATCCAAATCTGGAAAAAATATTTTTTTTTTTTGGGGGGGGGGGGGGGGGGGGGGGGGGGGGGTGCATGTGGGGTGCGGGAGGGGGCACGGGAATGTGGAGGGGTCAGGGAGAGTTAGGAACACTGATAAGATATCACAGCATGATCATCAATATTCTAAAAGGTACACGGTTATTAAAATTCTGGAGCTGCCAGGGTTATACAGTTATGGAGCAGAGACTCAAACAGCAGCTCAAACTACCAAAGGGAAATAACTCACAAAGTATAAAAGCAAGAGTTATCATTCATGTATGAGACAAATTGTCATGACCCATTCTGCATATCTGTGAAGTATCATGAAAATATTTCAAAAGGTATTCAAGCTATGGAGCGGACACCTAAAATCATCAAAGGGAAATAACACCAAAAGTAAACAAGCAAGAGTTGTCATTCTTGATCGTGACACATCATCATGAACTGTTCTACATATCTGTGAAGTATCATGAAAATATTCCAAAAGGTATTCAAGTTATAGAGCGTATACGAAATCACACCAAAAACCATCAAGGGGAAATAACTCAAAAAGTAAGAAAGCAAGAGTTGTCATTCTTGTTCGCGACACATCGTCATGACCTGTTCTACATATCTGTGAAGTATCATGAAAATATTCCAAAAGGTATTCAAGTTATAGAGCGGACACGAAATCATACCTAAAGTGATCAAGGGGAAATAACTCAAAAAGTATGAAAGCAAGAGTTGTCATTCTTGTTCGCGACACACCGTCATGACCTGTTCTACATATCTGTGAAGTATCATGCGAATATTCCAAAGGGTATTCAAGTTATAGAGCGGACAAGAATCTGCCAAAAAAATAACACCTAAAACTATCAAGGGGAAATAACTCCAAAAGTAAGAGAGCAAGAGTTGTCATTCTTGTTCGCGACACATCGTCATGACCTGTTCTACATTTCTGTGAAGTATCATGGAAATATTCCAAAGGGTATTCAAGTTACAGAGCGGACACAAATCTGCCAAAAAAATCACCAAAGGGGAGACAATTCAAAAAGTACAATTGCAAGAGTTACCATTCTTGTACGCGACACATCGTCATGACCTGTTCTACATAACTGTGAAGTATCATGAAAATATTCCAAAGGTATGCAAGATATAGAGCGGACAAGAAAATGTTTACGGACGGACGGCGGACGGACGGACAGACGGACAGATGGACGGACGGACGGACAGACGCCAGGCTCATCGCTATATCCCCCGAACCTTTCGGTCGGGGGATAAAAATTGGGAACCTATAACAATTATCTCTAATTGTCCTAAAAGATTGTTGTCCTCGTTTATTTCATGTTTTCAGAAGCAAATATTTTAGCAAAATTTGGTTAGACAATATGTAATAGTCTCATTATTAACCATACACGTTTTGAGAAAATGCATGTTTTTTCAATAAATGTGGATTGAAAAATAATCTTCAAATTTAAATGCAAATTACCTATTTCCTCACGGCCTGTAAGAATATCGATTTTGACCATGTGTGTCATGTGATCATGCACAGGTATTTTTCTTATTCGTGCATGTGACTGTGACGTATGAATAAATTACTTTTGTCCAATAATGCGATTTCGAGCGCGGTCCGCGATAGTTTAAATTTTATCTTATTTCTTGTTTAAAGTCACTTTTATCACATATTATTATCTGCACTCTATTTCAAATGTATAATTAGACCATGTTGGGGGTATTGCATGAAATATTTCATCAAATCATTTTTTGTTATTATTATCATGGGAGTAAATCTTAAAATAGATAGTTTGGTTTTACAGTGTGAAAATGCCGACAAAACATACCGACGTAGATGCAATGGCAAAGAGTGCATATCTTGATCTGACTACTCCTGACAAGCAGTCTGATCTGGGTCTGCACTGTTTGCTCAGATCTACTTGTCCGTATACTCAGAATTTTTTCGGCATACCACAGGTCATCCTTGATAAAAAAGACAATAATAACTTTAAACATGTTTATTTCTTCTACTTTGTTCAAATAGTTAACAATTTTGACATATTTCTATCTCGGTGTTATCCAACAACAGAAAGATTGTGTTTTTTTGTTTGTTTTTACAAGCATGTACAATCAAATCTCAATATCTCAAACACGTATATCTCAACATACCCTCTTATACCAAAGAATATAGTTAGGACATTATTCCAATTTTTCTTTACTTTTCAACTCTAGTTATCTCAAAATACTGATATCACAAAGTAAATTTTCTGTGACCAGAAAATATTACTTTGAGATATCAGTAGTTTGGAATAAAATTTGACTTTGAGGTATCAAGAGTTGATTATGCGGCTCAGCATCGTAGTAATATCACCAATATAAACCAATACAGCACCAAAATTTTTGTCAACAAATTTTCAAAATCTTGCATAAAAATCTGTCATGTTAAAATTAAAATTATAGAGGGTAAACAGTGTAGTACCAGATGAAGTCATCTGGGTCTGCGCTGTTTGCAAATTCACCTTTTTTTTTACTTCTGGTACTGTAAGTATTAAAATTGCTAATATATCTCAATTTCGCACTGCCAAACTTTTTACTGAATTTATCCCATGAAATGCCAAATAACAATTGCATTTTACAGAAAGGATGCATTATTATTTATAATCCAAATTTTAACAAATCAGCCTCTCGCTGAATTGCTTCCCTTACATTAACCCTTTTTTGACCAGTGGACTTGTCCATTCTTATCATTCAGATAATCCCATTACTAGTTTTAGGGGTTTCTGGTGAATATTTTCACTTTTATTGTACTTTGCATGCATAGAAATTCCTGTAAGCAAACAATGTAGACCCTGATCAGACGCCGCGTTTTGCGGAGTCTGAACTGGGTCTGCATTGTTTGCATAATGTCCCTAAAATGGGTATCCGGTCTAAAAAGGGTTAAGAGTGAACTAAAACAATGCAAGAACTCTTCTTTGCATGGACTACAAATACTTGACAATTTCAAAAAATACTACATGGACCATGATGTGACCATACAATCATGTATGAATCAGTGTTCCAGATATAATGGGGTTTTTAGGCTAATTCAGAGACAAATTTTCTTATTTCTCAACAAAACATATGTTGCGACCCCTCATTTAAACCGTCTCACAGAGACGGTTCTGATGAAAGGTTACATTTGGTTGGTTAGTTGATTTGATGCTTAACGTCCACGGTAAACATCTAAGGTCATGTCGGGACGGTCAGTTAACCTAACCACACTATTCCTGGGCAGGCTTAGACCTCCTAAGCGGTTAACCAGTACTAAGTGCACATACTTTCGCCAGTAACTGACAACTGCCCTTCTTGAATCAGCGGAAGGAGAAACGAAAGTATGTGGCCAGACCGGGATTCGAACCCAGGACCTCTGACTTACGAGTCAGGTGCCCTACCGATTGCGCTACCCGGCCCGGCTGAAAGGTTACAACTTATGTTTTTTAACATAACATATGTTGTGACCCCTCATTGGGACTGTCTCAATGAGAGGGTTCCGATGAGGGGTCACAACATATGTGTTCGTTGCGATGGTTCCGATGAGGGGTCACAACATAAGTTTTTATTTTTAAATATGAAACATTTCTCTAAATCTCTCTTACCCTTTGAAAATTTAATGTCTGGAAACCAGTAATTTTGGTATGTTGAGAAGGGGACTGAAGTACTCAAAAGTGTCATTGGGGAAGTAAATTGTTGGTTTTATCCTTGCAAATTTAATAGTAATGTGTCAGCGGTAAAACACCATTTGTGACCATAAAACCTACAATTTACCTCCCAACACGACAATTTTCAATACAGTTATCCCCATTCTGATACACTTTTACTTTTTCACCTTTCAAAGTATACTAATTTCATCTTAAGCAAGCGTTTTCAGCTACCTAATCAAAGCTCAGTCTTAAGAAGCCCAAATCTCTTATGCCAAATTAGCATAAATTTTCAGTGTAAACTGATTTGTAGTACGTAAGCATATGCTTTTCGCCTTTCCCTTGGGTGTTGCTTAAGAAATGTTCAACATTATTTGAAAGAAATCAAGATTTAAAACAGATATATCTGAGTCAGATATGTATGTTTTTGATTTCTTTCAGGTGATGTCAATCTGTTCTTAACCCTTAATGCGCCAAAAAGCAGACAACAAAATTTAGGTCTGCAGAATTTCAAAAAATGTTTCATCCAAGGGATATCATACTGAGAATTTGAACACTAGACGGCAAACAGTGTAGATCCAGATGAGGTGGCTCATTATGAGCCACCTCATCTGGATCTACACTGTTTGCCAATTCAATAATTTTAATTTTTGGCGCTTTAGGGGTTAAGCAATTATTCTGAGTCTTTACTGCTGATCAAGCCGTGATGTTACAGACACAGTACAATTCAGAAAATACACATGTCACATTCATTTGATGAAAATTATTTGACATGTTTATAATGAGCAATAAAAAGTATTTTGGCAAAATTCTTCTTACTGAGTTGGAATGTAGAAAATGGACCTGTAGTAGAGCCTACACAAACTGCATCGCCTCAGACCAGCACACAAACTGCATCGCCTCAGACCAGCCTGCTAAAAAAAGGTCCACGGCATACTGTTTATCTAAAATCTCCACTAAGACTGCAAAGATGTGCATAGATAACCGAGCAGTGACATAACAAAACTAACAAAGTGGCATGTGTGCCCAGCATAGACTCAAATTAGCCTGGGCATTGCCCAGTCTGATCAGAGTCTTCCCTGTGCACTTAAAGGGTAGTTAAAGGTCTAAGCTAGATCCATCCAGACAGGGAAGACTGATCAGACTGGGTGGTAAACAAAGCTGAGCTGAGTCTTAACTGGGCACATATATCACTTTGTTTTATCATGTTCTGGCTCAATTATTTGAGTAAAAGTAGGACACAGCACACGCAAGGGAGGCTACTCAAAATGACCTAGCTGTTCTAACTTACACGAAGTCGACTCCCTTGCACACAAAATTTTTGCAATCCAACAAGATCTGAATTGAGTGTTGAATGACTTTAATATAACAGAACTCCACAGGAGTTAAGAATAGAATAATAATTTGTGAAGATACTCGTCCTTCAAAAAACTTGTAGAAGGACCTCCGAGAATCATCTGCATATGGTAGAACCTGAAACATTTATTTGAGAATGAAGGAAAAATAATTTTCAACCAAACTACTGCCTTGTCTGTAGTTTAATGTAAAAAAAAAAAAAGAAAACAAGGAAAACAATTTGAGTTTCATAGCAATAAATTCCTTCTGGTCGTTTTCTTTTTCTCTTCCAATTTTTTTTCATGTAATCATATAAACAGATCTAGAATGAGCAGTGACACCACAAAACCAACAAAGTGGCATGCATATGATGACCGCCCAGTCTGATCAGAGTCTTTGCTGTTTGCACTGAGGCAGCGTAGACTGTATGCTTCCCTTTTTAAGTGCACAGAGAAGACTCTAGACTGGGTGGATGCCCAGGCTGATCTGAGTCTTTGCTGAGTGCACATGCCATTTTGTTGGTTTTGTCTTGTCACAGCTCAAATGAGCCGCGACACGACAAAACCAACAATGTGGTTGTGCGCCCAGCCTAGACTCAGATCAGCCTCTTTGTCCAATTTGATCAGACTCTTCATTAAGTGCTCAAAGGGTAGCTAAGGCTCTAAGCTACCTCGATGCGGGCAGCGAAGATTCTAATCAGACTGGGCGGATGCCCAGGCTGATTGGAGTCTGCGCTGGGCAGATGCCCAGGCTGATTGGAGTCTGCGCTGGGCGCACAACCACATTGTTGGTTTTGTCGTGTCGCGGCTCAAATATTGTTTAAACCAAGCAAGTTACACTGAAACTCCTGACTTGATGGGGTACTGGTGATAATTCTGAGATTTTTTTTCTTCTAAAAACATGTTGCATGCCCATATTTACTGAGACAATTCCAAGACAGGACCTAAGCATACTGTATTCTCTGGGTATAAGGTTCAGCGCTCTAGATAAGAGGGGAATTTGATGAAAATTGATGGATAAATATTTTTATTTCTCATTGAAAACATATGTTGTGACCCCTCATCTGAACCGTCTCATTGAGACGGTTCAGATGAGGGGTCACAACATATGTTTTTATGCAGAATTAACGAAAATTATCCCTAATTATCACCAACTACTCTGTCTTATTTAAAGCTCTGTAAGGTTTTTCTCCTCCAAAACAACCCAAACATTCTGAATTTGAGATTGCTTGGGCAGGAAAACAAGAGGTTTTCTCTTCAAAAACAACCCAAATAATCTAGATCCATCTTGTAGCAGAACTACACAAGGTTGATTAAAACATATGAGCCGCAACAAAACAAAACCAACAAAGTAGCATGTTCAGCCTGGACATCAGCCCAGTTTGAACAACATCTCCACTGTTTGCATGGAGCTAGCTCAGTCCCTTGGCTACCCTTAAAGCAAACAGTGAAAATTCTGATCAGACTGGGCTGATGTCCAGGATGATCTGAGTCTTTGCAGGGTGCACATGCCACCTTGTTGGTTTTGTCTTACTACGGCTCATATTAGGGGTCATTCTAGATGAAGAAAAGCTCTATCTGATAGCCAAATCACTGCAGTATGTTTTTCCCCATAAAGTAAACCAAATCTATCTCATAATAACCATCAAAACACCATCTTATCTGGCGCTATGTGATGCTCACGTTTAAACTACATATATTAACCCATTGCATTCTGGGTATTTTTTGTCATCTGCTGAAATTGTCGTCTGCAATAAAAATTAAGAATATTTTGACAACACTGGTCTAACCAACTCTTGTAGAAATGATGTCTAGGCAGTAAACAGTTTGGATCTCAGATCAGGCCACACTTTTGTGTGGCCTAATCTGGATCCAAACTGTTTGCCCAGATTCCACTAAAGGGTATCCAGAATGGAATGGGTTAAAAATATCATTGTTTACAGAATAATGTGGCAAAGATTGAAGACAAAATATAATCTCAGAGGGTACTGTCTGTATAAAGAGTTCCACTTGTTGCAGAATTCCTGATGTGGAGG
Source organism: Ctena decussata (assembly GCA_963989385.1). Lineage (NCBI taxonomy): Eukaryota > Metazoa > Mollusca > Bivalvia > Lucinida > Lucinidae > Ctena > Ctena decussata. Next base: position 63,129,757 of record OZ022509.1, read on the forward strand.
GTTAGGGGAACATTTCTCCAAAAGAAAGATCAAAATGAAGCCGCTACACGAGAAAACCAACAAAAAGGTTGTGCACCCAGCGCAGATGCAGATCAACATGGGCATCCACCCAGTTTGATCAGAGTCTTTGCTTTGCACTCAAAAGGTAACTAAGGGTCTAAGCTACCTCCATGTGGCCAGTGAAGTTTCTGATCAGACTGGGCGGATGCCCAGGCTGATCTGAGTCTGCGCTGGGCGCACAACCACTTTGTACATTTTCTCCTGTCGCGGCTCAATAATGCAATGACCATTTATCAGAATTGCACTTGTAAGGCATTATAATGAGAAGTAACAATGAAACATTTTAATGCAGAAAATTACAGGATCTTACACTCCCACAGGCATTTTCAAAACAACCCATAAATGTACTACAGCTCTTTATACAGGCAGCGCCCCATCCACCCTTATTTCAGAGTTTTAGAGCTCCAGGTCAAGTGGAGGATAATTCAATTTTTCTTCTTTCTCAATATAACCATATGTTGTGACTCCTCATTAGAACCATCTCTGTGAGATGGTTCTAAAGAGGGGTCACAACATTTAAAAATGTATGTTGTCACCCCTTATTAGAACCCTCTCCCTGAGACTGTTCTAATGAGGGATCACAACGTATGTTTTAATGGAGACATATGGAAAATTGGGGAGGTCCTTTGAAACTGATCTGGGTCTGCGCTGTTTGGTCAGACCTAGCTGTCCCAAAACTTGGTCTTTTTGAAGCTAAGCTTGAAACTCTGAAAGAAGGGTGGTAACCGGGTGGTCAAGTCCTTATTCTCGTAAGCGGAGTCTTTCCTTAAGATATCGTTGGTACTGTACAGAAATCCCTACACCTGATCCAAGAAATAATTTCCAGCCAATGAAAGAGTGTGGTAACATGATCATGTGACCTGAAATGAGAAATATACTGTATTTACATTGTCTATTTAAGAATTAACATTTGATTTTTCAGCAGTCATGGTGTGATGAAGGCAGTGGGCAAAGCTAAAATTCTATGAACTTGATGAAGTGCAAAGCGCTTCTTGTAGATTGTTATTGATGACCACTGGCTTCTTCACACGATTAACACTGAAAAATCAAGTTTGAATTCTTATATTTACACTTTATTTTAAACCCTTTCTTTGCCATTTTCTGGTAATTTAGAGAAGAATATGCAAATAAGGGTCGAAGATCATTACTTGGACCAATCAAGATGTTTGTTTACCGTAGAATTTGCTTGACAACAATGTCACGGAACATTGTGACAAGTGTAAATGATAGCAGTGGCAAGTGTAAATAATATTAAAATATAAGAGCTGAGACATGACAAAACCACCCAAGTGGCACTACCAAAGTGGTATGTGCAGATGCTCAGGCTGATCTGTGTCTTCAATGGGGGAACATGCCATTTTGTTGATTTTGTTGTGTCATGGCTCATTATATGAGCCGCGACACGACAAAACAATGTGGTGGTGCGCCCAGCACAGACTCAGATCAGCCTGGGCATCTGCCCAGTCTGATCAGAGTCTTCGCTGTCCGCATGGAGGTAGCTTAGGCCCTTAACTACCCTTTGAGCACTTAACGAAGAATCTGATAAAAATTGGTAGATGCCCAGGCTGATCTATGTCTGTGCTGGGCGCATCACCATATTGTTGGTTTTCTCGTGTCGCGGCTCATATAGTCATATTTTCCCCTCCAAACTGACCCTAAATCAGTCATACCTATCAATTCTGGGGTAAGATGATTTTAATTCTACTGTAAGATGTTTTTTTCTTACCTACGAGACAGAGTTTGTTTTATTTTTAGCGGTGCTGGAAAATTCTGTCTTGCCCATGGGCTGAGACAGCTCACACGAGCTCGAATTCTGTGTACCACTACGCGCTCCTTGAAATACGGTGCGCCCGGCTTGGCGGTTCCATACTTTATGCATTATTCTTTCATGGGAATGAATTGCCACATCGATAAAATACAACCCAAGAAAGGTTATTCATTCTTTATAATCCCATGACAGCCCGTTTCAAGGTCTTAAAGTCGGATAAAGATCCAAAATAGTCAATGTTTCACCATGACAAACACTGTCGAGGAGGCTGCCATTTTGAAGACGTTACCAAATGACGTTTGAAATGACGTTGACGTTACGTCACAATTAACGTCATACACGCGCCTTCTATAGTCGTCTCAATATAAATTTTGTTCTAGTCAATATCAATTTCAATTAGAAAATCTAAAAATGCGGATTTGTCAAGGACCTATTTTTACTTGTCTGTTCACTACAGCAGCAATGAGGGTGACATGGTTGTACTACTTACACTTGTACACGTTCGCATGAGATATTCCCATTAGTTCCCCGTTCAATTTGAAGTAAATATTATCGTAGGTAAGAAAAATAATCAACCATTGGTCTCCGATGCGGACAGGCAAATCCCAACCCTCGGGCACACGGGGTGTGTCGGAAACTCGGCAAGCCTCGTTTCCGACACACCCCGTATGCCCTTGGGTTGGGATTTCCCTGTCCACATCGGAGACCATTGATAGATTCTATTTATGTTAAAATTCTAGACCAATCTAGTTTAAAGATGGATCTAGGGTTTTTTTTAAGGTGTTTTGCGGGGAGATGGACATGGATGATGTGATTTTATGTCATTTCCAAAAGTATTTCAGTCATATCAGGATGATGGTTAGGTGATAATGAAAGGCTGTGTGCAACGGAACCCTGTCTACAATTTAAAAGATTCCTGCCTCCAGCGGTTCTTCAATGGGGATTGCTAGATCAGCAGGCCAGCACTTAACCAATTGAGCTACCGGGGCTCTTTGAAGGGAGAAACCCTTGTTTTATAGCTAAATCAATATGGCAAACTATCACCATATAACTGAATATAAACAGATCTTATACAACTCTGAGAGTACATGTATATGATCCATGCCAGTCTCAGTGCTCCAGATAACCAGGGGTAACAAAGATAATTTAAGGATAATTATCTATATTTCTCGATTAGATCATATTTTGTGACTCATCATTAGAACCGTCTCGTCGAGACGGTTCTAATGAGGGGTCACAACATATGTTTTCGTTGAGAAATAAGAAAAATTATCTTTGAATTATCCTCAATACCCACTCTTATCTGGAGCTCTGTAATATCTAAGGTGAATGATTATATTTTAGGGGACGCAACTCTAAATAATGAAAATAGCAGAGTTGCTACCCCTGAATCAGAAAGTGTATCCAGTCACCTTAAAACATCCTCAATAGATCATTCTAAACCTGAAGTTACCAAATCCAAATAAGATTGGGTCTTGAATGTAATGCTGAGATTTTTCTTTGTTTATTCGCCATAGAAACCTAAGTTGTCATACGAAAACTTCACAGGTACAGTACATATGAGAGGTCAAAACGTAAGTTTCTAAGAAGAAACAAGAATTCCAAGCAATACAGTGTCTTACCTGTCTCTGCACTGTCATAGCTGGTAAACATCAATTAATGTCTCTGAATACATCATAAATACATGCATGGTATTTACAGACAATTCAGTAACATCTTGAGAAAACAAATAAATCAATTTTAACTACCCTTAACAAAATTACTTGTAGCAATCCCTTGGTGGCAGCTTGAACAGGACATGTTTAACTCTTTAAGCACCAGTGACGCATTTAGCAAAATTTGCAAACAGCGTAAATCTTGATGAGGCGGCTCATAATGAGCCGCCTCATCTAGATCTACACTGTTTGCCCTCTAGTTTTTGAATTCTCAATATAAAAAGTCTTGGACTAGGCATTTTTTTAATTTTTGCAGACGTAAATTTTGTCGTCTGCTTTTTGGTACTGAAAGAGTTAATACAAAAGCAATAGACAATTTGTGAAAACTTAAGAACATGTATTAAAATCTCACCCTTCAACAAAAATAGTACCTTATTAATCCTATTAAACGCCCCAGGGACAATGCATTTTACCAAACAGGGATGGGGTGCTGTTAAGCTATTAAGAGCCTAAACAGTAATTCAGCCTCTGCCTAAATCTTCTAATAAACAATATTACGGTGAATGGATATGCGCCGCGACACGACAAAACCAACAATGTGGTTGTGCGCCCAGCGGAGACACAGATCAGCCTAAGCATCCTCCCAGTAAGATCAGAATCTTCGCTTAGCTCTTAAAGGATAGCTAAGGGTCTAAGCTATCTTCATGCGGACAGCGAAGATTCTGATCAGACTGGGCGAATGCCCAGGCTGATCTGAGTCTGCGCTGGACGCACAACCACATTGTTGGTTTCTCGTGTCGTGGCTCATATACTTTCAGAGGAAGCAATTCTACATGTACTATTTTCTTTTTTTCCTCCCTTCTCAATTGGGTCGTTTCTAAAAGCAAAGGAAAGAATTTGTTCCTCTAGGAGCAAATTCTTTCCTTAAAGATAGCCCCCGAGTAGAAATGCTATTAATTCCAGAGAAGCAAACAGGGGGGATATTAGAGCAGTGGCATTATTAGGATTAATATGTACAGTGGACCCTCTTAACAATGACAGCATTTGTTCCCAAACATTTTGCTGTAAATGGATTGATTGATTGATTGATTTGTTGCTTTACATCCACCGTAAACAGCTAAGGCCATGTCGGACAGTCAGTTAACCAAACCACAATATTCCTGGGCAGGCTTAGAGCTCCTAAGCGATAACCAGTACTTAGTACACATACTTTTGCATGTAACTGACAACTGCTCTTCTTGAATCAGCGGAAGGAGAAACGAAGGTATGTGGCCAGACTGGGTATCGAACCAAGGACCAATGACTTATGAGTCTGGTGCCCTACTGATTGCACTATGTGGCCCGGCATTTTGCTGTTAAACTGAATTTGCTGTTGTAAAGAATACATATTTAGAACAATATAGCCATTCCGTGCATATCAAAATGACGTTTTAATGAATTTTACTGTTGCAATGAGTGCCATTGTAAAGAGGGTTGACTGTAATTTGGTAATGCAGGGTTCTATATTTAACACTTCTTCTAAGATAACATTTTTCCATCAAAGCCTGCTTTGATTCTCCATCTGTCATCACCAAACTGAGGCTTTTTATACCAGAGCTCCAGATAAGAGGGGGTATTAAGGATAATTCAAAGATAATTTTTCTTATTTCTCAACGAAAACATATGTTGTGACCCCTCATTAGAACCGTCTCGACGAGACGGTTCTAATGATGGGTCACAAAATATGTTTTTGTGGAGAAACATGGCTAATTATCCCAAAATTATCTCTGTTACCCCTTCTTATCTGGAGCACTGTATACAGAGGTCACAGTATCATATGTATGCCAAAGAGAGTTCAGGTAAGTGGAGACAGGTCAAACAATGTGTTTACAAAAATTATCTCATCATTATCATCAAATACCCTTCTTCATCAGAGCTCTGAGAAGACAATATACATGTAAGATTTTTTGATTGATTTGATGCTTAACTCTTTAAGCCCCAGTGACGCAATTAGCAAAATTTGCAAACAGCGTAGATCCTGATGAGGCGGCTCATAATGAGCCGCCTCATCTAGATCTACACTGTTTGCCCTCTAGTCTTTGAATTCTCAATATAAAAAGTCTTGGACAAGGCATTTCTTTAATTTTTGCAGACGTAAATTTTGTCGTCTGCTTTTTGGTAGTGAAAGAGTTAATATCCAAGGTAAACAGCTATGGTCATGTTGGGACGGTCACTTAACCTAACCACACTATTCCTGGGCAGGCTTAGACCTCCTGAGCTGTTAACCAGTACTAAGTGCACATATAGTCCGTTTGCTCCCAAGTGCAAACGGGGTTTTGCTTATTTTCTCGAAAACGATGAAAGTTCCATCAAATGTTCCAATGTCCTAATGATTTCTATAACTATACATAACAGAATACGGAAAGTCCAAATTTTGGGATGCTTTTGTAAAATATTTTCCATTGACCTTAATGCAAAAACTGAGCAGTTTCACTAAAGGGCGTCGTATGCTTGTTGGAACAGCCAAAATATTGTTAATAGGCGATAGCGTAAACTCGTTGTTTACTACAGGTGTGGGTGTATATGAATGAAAGAGTAAAATGTATTCACCTATCCGCACGCGTAACGCATGGTATCACTGGTCAAGTGATACTATGTTGTAAATAAATATTGAACTATTATATTATTTTGCGAGTAAAAATTGTATGTTTTAAAATTTGATAATATATGTGTGACACAAAAAGTAGAAAAAATGGATTTAGAATAAAATTTCAATTAATTATGCAAATTTTGTTCTAGGGATAGCATACATTGGTCACATGCTTTAACACGTAACACTTAACGGGAATTCCAACAGCCAACTTTTACTCCCTTGTAATTAAGAGGTGAAAATGACATATTTTAGGTCCTATTTTTGCAAAGAAACTTTTATATGCAAAACCTCACATTTCTGCAAAATTAGGATTTTGTTATGTATAGGATGAAAATTAAGAATGAGCGATTCGAAAATCTTTTACCTCTCACCAATTTTGAGAAAATATTAGGGATGCCGTTTGCATTTGGGAGCAAACAGACTATACTTTCGCCAGTAACTGACAACTGTCCTTCTTGAATCAGCGGAAGGAGAAACAAAAGTATGTGGCAAGACCGGGTTTCGAACCCAGGACCGCTGACTTATGAGTCAGGTGACCTACCTATTGCACTACGCAGCACGGCATACACGTAAGAGCAGCAATGATCTTGTGGTTCATACATTATGCTACCTATCAAGGAGTTGCTTCTCTGCTTTATGTTCTTTTAAACCCTAGGCTACCAATCCAGGGGTTGAAGGGTTGATGATGATCCTCTGCTCCTCCAGTCTTTTGAATGAGTCTTTAAATCAAGGTCCCATCTCAGTAGGACTTATGTGTTGGTGGGACAGTATACCCAAATTCACTCACTCACAGAGTACCACATTCATTTGCATATAAAAATGCTGCTTTTCCATCTCTGGAATGGCCTCAAATACATAAAGCAGGGTTCGAGGTTATAAAACTTGAGAATAATCTCAAACTCAAAATAAAGCACACCGATTCGCTACTTCCGAGCATGTGCTCGGAAGCAGCCAATCAGTGTGCTTTATTTTGAGTTTGAGAATGTACTCAAGTTTTATAACCTCAGTGACAGTCTACTGAGATTCTGTTTTGAACTGTTTTTTTTTTTTTATTATTATTTATTATACAATCCCAAAAATCTAGAGATGACTTGTGGGACAGATCTAGACTTTTGACATTGTTTTGGAAGTGATAAACTCCCATCTAATTCATTTAACCGAAGAAATACGGTAGACAATTATAGGTGGCCTTGTGTTACAGAGATTTTCTAATACTTACACTTGTTTATATATCTTTAAGATCCTCGGGAAGGTCGTTCTTGGGATGTTTGTTCTCAAAATGCTGTTTGTATGTTTTTGGGTCTGGCATCTGTGACTACAAAGTCAAAAGAATTTAGAATTAACTTATTTTAGCTAGTACCAGACCTGGGGTAATTGTAATATGTAATCGTGATTACTTGTAATCGATTACAATTTCTGAGTAATCATGAAGTAATCTGTAATTGTGCACTTTTATGATTACAAGTAATAATTACATTACAAAATGGACTGTAATCATGATAACTTTATGATTACATTTTGATTACTTTGATTTTCAAAAATGAGAAAAGAAACAAATGAATCTTGCTCTTCTTTAATTAAAAGACTTGTGCAAAATAATAGCAGAAAGCAGTTGATTTTTCAAAGTGTCTTCAAACTGAATAAGACAGAGAAAACTGAAATAGTGTACAAAAGGCAGCAGACCAAGTCATTTTATCGGCATCTGAAATACCCACACTGAGGAAGACTTACAGGTGCTGGACCTAAATTAGAAACTTTGTTTCTGAAATAATTTCGGTCCGGAGCTGGACTACTCTGCAAGCATCCTGAAGTACAGCCACTTCCATATCAAGCCATCTTTTTTTAAAAGATCTTTTTGGGTAAAGGTCAGGTCAACATTCAAACATAGATAAATGAAAATATGTATTCCACCACTTTTTGAAAGTAGTGGCAAAGGATATTGTCTCAAAAATTGAATGTTGATCAATTCTTTAGGTATGGCAGTAAAATGGGTGGGTAGTCTGTTTACTCTGAAAACAAAGAGTTAAAAGTTGTTTCTGTGTCTGGCTTTACCTAGTAGGTCAAACCTGGCACAGCAACAACTTTTAGGTCAAGCCAGGCACAACAACAATTATTAACTGTTTGTTTTCAAACTGGAAACAAAGTTAACAATTGAATCAGAGTAAACATTACCCTTCATAATGAAAGTTCCTTGGAATGAAAGGAAGAGAAAACAAGCTTTTTTATTCTTTTATTTTATTTTTTAAGCACAGTTATTGAAGAATATTTGACTATTCTTTAGTCAGTCCAGGGCTCAGCCTAGAGCTCCAAAAGAGGGATAAGTTTTTAGACATTTTCTAACTTTCTGGAGAGGTTTTGGTCCAAATTTATGACTTCCCTATATGTCAGTACAGTTAAACTGTCTCCTCCTTGTTTTGAGCTAAGAGAGAAGTTATAACTTTCAACTTTTCCCTTAGCTCAAAACAGGGAGAAGACAGCTAAGTAATGGAGAGTTTTCCTCTAAAATGTCCCCCTAGAATGAGTCCTGCTTCAGTGTCATGGATAGAAAAGTAACCAATGAGTCATTACTCTTCTAATCTGAAGCTCTTCAAGAAAGGAAAACAGTCTATCAAAATGTAATCTTTCTATTTCTCTAGGTCCAGTGGCTCATCTACTGATACTGTTTAATAATACTAAACAGAATCAGTTGATACACCATGTTCTACTATACATAGACAAACATAAAAATACAAGATTCATCATGTCAGTTGGATTGTGTACTCCACTAGCTTTCCTTGTATTCCTGTTTTCAGCATTTTGAGGAGTACAGTACTCCACTGTAAAAATAATTATCTGCAGCACTGCAAATTGCGCAAAAAGGCTTCCAAATAAATGATATTTCACTGCAAGAGCTGATCAATAGTATACATTAAGACATACCTTGCAGACTGTACAAACATGTTTAAGGCCAGCTGCTGCTGCTTTTTTCTGGTCATGACCTTGTTGCTTCTTCAACTTGTCCGCCTTTTCTTTTGCCTTCTGCTGAGACTGAATTTTCTGCTGTCCTCTAGCCATTGTGATCCACCTTCTTCAGTTCTGTCAGAGAAAAGATACAGAAACTGAAATGTTGATAACGCTTCTCAGTACTCCAGATAAAAAGGGGCTACTAAGATAATTTAGGATAAATTTTCTATATATTTTTTTTTCCATTAAAAAAGTATGTTGTGACCGATCATTAAAATCATCTCAGCGTCGAGTTAATGCCTGAATTATCAAGTTTCGCCTACAAGAAGCTTCTATGTAACAAGAGGGCCACCATGCCCTGAATCGCTCACCTGAGCATTAATCAGTTCACTGGCTCTGGTGAAGATTTATAAGAGTTTTTACCATACCTGGGAATGGCGGCCACCTTGGTCATGTGACCAAGATCATTTGAAGAACTTTTTTCAATCCTTTGACCCATGTGCAGGCTCCATATGAAATTTGAGTTCAGTCTGCCCAATGGTTTCAGAGATGTTTGAAAATGTTTATGGATTGATGACAGAGGCAGCTAACACCAATACTGTAAGGCCCAGGTGAGCTGAAAATGGCAGAGTCGCTTCTCCGAAAAGTTCTCGTTCATGTTGAGTTCCTTTGATGGATTTGAACTAGACTAAACTAGGCAAACACAGATGATAGAATGGTAGCATCATTATCCCACTGTGGTACCTAACTAATGTATTCCAAGGAGTTTGTGGCTGGCATCAGTGCAATGTTAGTTCTGATTCTTGCAGCTTAACTTAATATAGATTTGACAAAGTGACCTAGCTTTTGACCCGACATGACCAATGTTCAAACTTGACCTAGATTTTATGGAGATAAACATTCTGACAAAGTTTCATGAAAATTGGAACAAAACTGTGCCCTCTAAGGTGTGCTCAAAGTTTTTGGAACCTAGTGACCTAGTTTTTGACCTGACATGACTCAGTTTCAAACTTGGCCTGGATATTGTGAGGATAAACACTCTGACAAAGGTTCATGAAGATTGGATCAAAACTGTGCCCTATAGAGTGTACACAAGGTCGTTCTTATATCTGACCTAGTGACCTAGCTTTTGACCCAACATGTTCTACTTTCAAACTTGGCCTAAATATTGTGACGATAAACATTCTGACAAAGTTTCAAAAAGATTGGATCAAAATTGTGTCCTCTAGAGCGTACACAAGAGTTTTCTAAGATCTACCCTAGCTTTCGACCCGACATGACCCAGTTTCAAACTTGGCCCAGATATTGTGAGGATAAACATTCTGGCAACATTTCATTAGGTTTGGATCAAAACTGTGACATCTAGAGCGTACACAAGGTTTTCCTCATATTTGACCTAGTTTTTGACCCGACATGACCCAGTTTCAAACTTGGCCTGGATATTGTAAGACTAAACATTCTGACAATTGAGATTGGATCAAAACTGTGCCCTCTAGAGTGTATACAAGATAGTTCTTATATTTGACCTAGTGACCTAGTTTTTGACCCAACACGACACAGTTTCAAACTTTACCTAGATTTCATAAAGATAAACATTCTGACAGTGTTTCATGAAGATTTGATCAAAACTATGCCCTCTAGGGTATACACAAAGTTTTTCTAAGATTTGACCTAGTGACCTAGTTTTGGACCCGACGTGACTCAGTTTCATAGGGGGCTTAGATATATGGACAATAAACATTTTGACATAGTTTCATGAAGATTGGATCAAAACAATGCCTTCTAATGCCTACACAAGGTTTTTCTAAGATCTGACTTTGTGACCTAGTTTTTGACCGACATGACCTACTTTCAAACTTGGCCGAGAGTTTATGGAGATAAACATTCTGACAAAAGTTCATAAAGAATGGATCAAATCTGTGTCCTCTAGAGCGTACAAAAGGTTTTTCTATGATTTGACCTGGTGACCTAGTTTTCAACCCAACATGACCCATTTTAAAACTTGTCCTACATATTATGAAGATAAATATTCTGACAAAATTTCTTGAATTTTGGATCAAAACTGTGCCTTCAAAAGCGTACACAAGGTTTTTCTAAGATTTGACCTAGTGACCTAGTTTTTGATCCAACATGACCCAGTTTCAAACTTGACCTAGAGTTTGTGGAAATAAACATTCTGACAATGTTTCATAAAGATTCGATCAAAACTGTGTCCTCTAGAAAGTACACAAGTTTTTTCTTTGATTTGACCTAGTGACCTAGTTTTTGACCCAACATGACCCAGTTTCAAATTAGTCCTAGATATCATTAGGATAAACATTCTGATAAAGTTTCATGAACTTTGGATCAAAACTGTGCCTTCTACAGTGTACACAAGGTTTTTCTAAGATTTGACCTAGTGACCTAGTTTTTGAGCCGACATGACCCACATTCAAACTTGGCCTAGAGTTTATGGAGATAAACATTCTGACAAAGTTTCATAAAGATTGGATCAAAACTATGTCCTCTAGAGCGTACACAAGGTTTTTCTGTGATTTGACCTAGTGACCTAGTTTTTGACCCAACGTGACCCAGTTTCAAACTTGTCCTAGATATTACAAGGATAAACATTCTGACAAAGTTTCATGAACTTTGGATGAAAACTGTGCCCTCTAGAGAGTACACAAGGTTTTTCTAAGATTTGACCTACTGACCTAGTTTTTGACCCAACATGACCCAGTTTCGAACTTGGCCTAGATTTTATAAAGACTAACATTCTGACAAAGTTTCATAAAGATTGGATCAAAACTGTGCCAGCTAGAGTGTACACAAGCAAAAGTTGACGGACGTCCGTCCTGACGTCCGGACGTCCTGACACACGTACGACGTACGACGGACATCAGGGTATCCCAAAAGCTCACCCTGAGCACTTTGTGCTCAGGTGAGCTAAAAAGGTCTACCAACACTTCCAAATCGAAGATTACAAGGTGACACGATAGAAATATAAAATACTCACTGGAAAATAGGATTTGAAAGTTAGTTATTTCATTAAACTACGAGGAAATGCATATACAAGAGGACATCCAAATAAAATCCATATAAAATCTTCAAAAGTAGACCTAGATAGAACCAGCTGGATTGAACATAGGAAAGTATTCCTTCTGTATCAATCTTGAACACAGGATGTTACAACAGTGGGCCAGATAAGATGTGTATTTGCGTATTTTACTCAAACTAAATCAGAAATATGCAGGTAATTGTGATTCTATGCTTGAGATACGCAGACATTTTCTGTTTTACACGACAGGTTCTATTTCCTGTGAGTGATTTTTCTGTTTTACGCAACAGGCCCCGAGGTTATAAAAAAAAATTTGTGCTCAACTCAGCTGAGCATGAAATTTTCTCTGCTGATAAATATGAAAATGCAAACTAAAGTTGGCATTTTCATATTCAAAAGCAGAGAAAATTTCTGACTCAGCCAAACTGAGCAAGAAAACAACCGTACTTATCAATAATTTGCTATTTATTAGCGGGTAAAATTTCATGCTCAACTCAGCTGAGCATGAAAAAAGTTTTATAACCTCGGGCCCTGGTTTCATTTCCTGAGAGTATAATATGTTGCCATTGAAATCAGTCTGTTTGCGATCAAAGCCCTTGCTTGCCAGACACTGTGCCATTATTTCTTTCAAAGCAAGCATTTCATATGCTCATATTCTTTGGGGAGCAGTGCTGGAAACTCACAAAATTTATGAGGTGGCCCAAAAGCTTAACAGGCCTAACTTTCAGTGGCCCAAATTATCCACTTCCTGAAGTTCCCATTCATTCAGTATTGCCAGAAAGATAAATTTGGGCCACTAAAGGTAATATTTTGGAGATTTCTGGTGGCCCGAGACAAAAATTAGGCACATTTGGCCACCGGGCCACTGGCCGTTTCCAGCACTGGAGAGTCCAATAAAATTTTATACATACAGAATAGAACAGAAAAATCTGTCCTTATATGGGGCTCCACTCAAATTGATTCCTTGATTTATTTGTTGCTTAACGTCCACGGTAAACAGCTATGGTCATGTCAGGATGGTCAGTTAACCTAACCACACTATTCCTGGACAGGCTTAAACCTCCTAAGCGGTTAATCAGTACTAAGTGCACATACTTTTGCCAGTAACTGACAACTGCCCTTCTTGAAGTTTTTATATTTATTTTTTGCTACTTTGATCTTATTTTATTCTGATCATTGTCACAAACAATGAAAATCTACAGTAATCTTTAATAAAAAATGGTAATTGGTCTGATGTAATTATCTAACCAAGCAGGGCTGGAAAATCTTCTCATCTGCTTGCCATGACGAGTGGTTCTTGCTGGAGGACAAGTGAAATTTTTGACTGTTTCTAGTCTAAAATATTAAAATCACCATATCTTAGGTCATGTAGGACTAGTGGAAATTTTAGGAATTTTCCAGCCCTGCAGCTGGCCACCAAGGAACTGGTCTATTAAAGGCAGTAATTGTCACTTATTCAATTGACTGCTGAACAAAATACCAATGAAGTCGGGGTTTGCATGGCAGTGAGTTACGATAACTTTTAGCTAAATTTTAGCGAGACATCACACTTTTTAAGTTATCATACTTTTCAACATCTTTACTTAGTCCCTGTTTAGTGATAACTGTGATAGTTCTACCCGAATATGCCATATTTCCGGTAAATAAAAATGAGGTCCAGTCTATCTTATCAGTGAAATACTTTTACTTTTAGCGAAATGGTATCTGATGGACATACAAAAGTTTAAGGCAATATGCGCCTTTTACAACAGAACTTGAACTTTTCCAGCCCCACAATGGCTGGAAAAGGGTGCGTGTTGTGCATCAGTGCTGGAAACGGCCAGTGGCCCGGTGGCCAAATGCTCCTAATTTTTGTTTCGGGCCACCAGAAATCTCCAAAATATGACCTTTAGTGGCCCAAATTTATCTTTCTGGCAATACTAAATGAATGGAAACTTTAGCTAGTGGATAATTTGGGCCACTGAAAGTTAGGCCTGCTAAGCCTTTGGGCCACCACATTAAACTTGCGAGTTTCCAGCACTGTGCATGCTAGCGCATCCACCCAGATAACCTTACAGTCAACACCAGTAAGAATTTGAAATGATTAAAAGGGGTATATGTACTCACCGGATCGGGCATAATCACCGGATTGGACCCGAATTTTACCATTTATGGCTATTTTATCATACTTTCTTTGACAAATATTAATTATATTTTGCATAATATAGTGTATCCAAAAGATACATTACTTTAATATGTGGGTTTGAAGGAGTTCTCATCGCATCTATGACTTGTTCATGTGATGTATCCAGCAGGTATTATTTCTGCTCTAACTGCCTAAATAGCCTGCATCCACAATTTATGTTTTGTACAAAAATTAGAAAAAAATCACATTATTTCATCTGACAGTTTTTTAATTTTCATAGCCATTTAATCACACAGTATTGCATATATGCATGTTTACGTACCTGTCTCTATGTCAAACATGCTAACCCAATAGCACAACACTGAATAAGTTCATTAAGTCAAATCTTACTGTAATATATAATATGGATTGTCTAGCTTATGCAAAGTATAAACACTAACAGCCAAAGAAAGTATGGTAAAACAACTACAAATGGTAAAATTAGGGTCCGATCCGGTGAACTGACGTACCGGATTAAAAGCAACACTTTACGCATCCTATGAAAATTTATGCATAAAAAGATGCTTGATGGTTTCATTTCGCGCATAACATGAAAAAATGATGCTTTTTCACATGTGCCTCAAAAATAAACTGGGGCACTGTTACCAGTTCTGCTTCACTTCACTCTAGTAGAGGACTACCTCTGTATCAGAGTGATGGACTTATGGAGTAATTTACCATCAAGTGTAGTGGAAGCAAACTCAGTCAGCGCATTTGAGAGAAGATTGGATCGATTATGGAAAGACCAACCAGTGTACTACAACTATAGACAGGCAATATAACCCATTGTAAACACTCCAAATAAAAGAAGTAATGAAGATATAGAGCTGGTCAAACAGGTACATTTGATTATCATTGATAGAGCGTCAGTTTCCAGTGAATAGTGCCTTCTACTATTGATTGATTGATTTGATGCTTAACGTCCACGGTAAACAGCTATGGTCATGTCGGGACAGTCAGTTAACCTAACCACACAATTCCTGGGCAGGCTTAGACCTCCTAAGCAGTTAACCAGTACTAAGTGCATATACTATTGCCAGTAACTGACAACTGCCCTTCTTGAATCAGCAGAAGGAGAAACGAATGTATGTGGCTACACGGGTTTCGAACCCAGGACCTCTGACTTATGAGTCAGGTGCCCTATCAGTTGCGCAACGCCACCCAGCCTTCTATGCAGTGCTGGAAACCATAGGCACCTGATTACAGAAATCCAGAATCCAGCGTTATAAATAGTAAGTAATACTGAAGGCTTCTCACTCGCTAGTTTTGAATCAACGGAAGTGTGTCTGGTTCCTTGTTCCTCAAGCGACTATTAAACTGATTGTCGTTTTATGCTATTGACATGTGCAGACGTTTTGGTAAAGACGCACTGCTGTCAAAAAAGCGGTTGTAAACAAAAGAATCAATGCTGAAATCGTATTAAAATATTAAATTGAACATAAACCATTCGACAGAAAGAAGAACTTAGTCAAATGAGCAACTTTGGTAAAACCTCGGAAACTATCTGCACACGTCAATAGCATAAAACGACAATCAGTTTAATAGTCGCTTGTGGAACCAGGAACCAGACACACTTCCGTTGATTCAAAACTAGCGAGTGAGAAGCCTTCAGTATTACTTACTATAACGCTGGATTCTGAATTTCTGTAATCAGGTGCCTATGCTGGAAACTCGTATTGGTCGTAAGATTAATGTGTGGCCGAAAAGCTATTTTAAACATGCCTCACTTTCAGTGGCCCAAATTATCCACTACTTAAACTTTCCATTCATTTACTATAGTTAGAAAGATAAATTTGGGCCACTAAAGGTCATATTTTGGAGATTTCTGGTGGCCCAATAAAAAAATTAGGCGCATTTGGCCACTGGCCGTTTCCAGCACGGTCTACGAGAAAAGGATTTGTGAGTATACATATCTGATGGCATTCTATGACGTCAACTATGTTAGTAAAGTAACAACCTTGGTTGTGACCCCTCAATATAAAGGTTGTACTCTTAAAATGACAAAACACAACCTGTTCAATTTTCAGACACAAAAAGAGGTGGCTTAACCATTGGTTTTTACGACTATTAAAGGAAAGGATCTGATTTTGAATGTTAACTAAGAACTTATGGGATCCAAAAGCTAACTGACATCATTATTTATGGTTCAATAATGTTTCATTACCTGAAATTATTTAGATCTTTTCAGTATTGCCCAACAGCTGTGTGATGAATTTCGGCGGAAGTGGCACTGGAAGTTCGACTAACTTCGGATGGGATAAAACCCAGAATCTGGTACTTCTAAACACCAAACAATGCGAAACCGACGAGGAGCAATGTCCCTCGCACAAAGACAAAGCCACTAGACATTTTATATTTACACCGCTTTTCCATAAAATAAGAACGATTATTCATTATGGGTTTGGGTTTGGTTGTTTAAAGTAGGATCAGGTAGGGTAATCCGTTAATGCAGCGCTCCTGATATCTGAAACGCAGAATGAAGCAAAGGACCGGCTTGAGCCCCTTTCTTTCTTTCTTTCTTTCTTTCTTTCTTCCATTTACGCCTTAACCCCCGAAAGGGACACAGACGGTGTACTTTTTTAACACTCTGATGTTGCAGGATGAAAGCCTTCATATAGTGTACATATATTACATATAGTACTAGCCATGTAGCTATAGTAGCCCTGGATCTTTAACCTGCACATTGGATGACTCTCCCTGCACAGGATGACTCTCCCTGCACAGGATGACTCTCCCTGCACAGGGGCCTCCAGTTAACGTCCCGATCTGAAGGACGGCACACTTGTTAGCATCATCCCAGCAAATGATGTTAGAAAAACGCGTCGGACATAGGAAGATTTCGCCTTGGGTGGGGCTCGAACCCACGACGTCTGGCTTCAGCGTCAAGTGCACTAACCACTGAGACACCGCGCTTCTCGGTTACCTTACCCTGGTTACTCCGGATGCTGCTAAAGCCTTTAATGTGATTTGGCAGGGGTCATTGCTAAGGAAACTATTCCTTGAGGGTGCAGATGGAATAATCTGACTTACTCTGCTGAACATGTATACCCAGGCAACTTCGCCAGTGAGGTGGGGTCAACATGTTCCAGTTTCCTTTTCCAGTTAGACAGGGCAGGGCGGGATCCTGAGTACGGTTCACTACAAGTTGTTCGACAATGATCTCCTTTATATGCTGCAGGATTCTGGCATTAGTGCTACCATCGGCTGGTTTTACTGTGGTGCTCCAGCATGCGCCGATGATGTGGCGGTTCTTGGCAGTAGGATGCATGCACAGTGTATTGTATATATGGTACTGGGATATTGTTCTAGTCACCGTTACTGTATACACCCAAAGAAAACAGAAGAAGTCTCGTTAAACAAAGATGATAAAGGCTCAAGGTGTGACATAAAGTTTGGAGATGAAGCCATTCCAAAGACTCAGAGTACAATTCTGTGGCATTCACAAACAGTCCAGCGGTATGCCAGATAAATAGAATCTATCATTGGTCTCCGATGCGGACAGGGAAATCCCAACCCGAGGGCATACGGGGTGTGTCGGAAACGAGGCTTGCCGAGTTTCCGACACACCCCGTGTGCCCGAGGGTTGGGATTTCCCTGTCCGCATCGGAGACCAATGATTGATTATTTTTCTTACCTACGATAATATTTACTTCAAATTGAACTGGGAACTAATAGGCCTATTTCATGCGAACGTGTACAAGTGTAAGTAGTACAACCGTGTCACCCTCATGGCTGCTGTAGTGAACAGACAAGTAAAAAATAGGTCCTTGACAAATCCGCATTTTTAGATTTTCAAATTGTAATTAATATTAAAGAACAAAATTTGTATTGAAACGACTACAGAAAGCGCGTATATGACGTTAATTGTGACGTAACGTCAACGTCATTTCAAACGTCACGGTTGGTAACGTCTTCAAAATGGCGGCCTCCTCGACAGTGTTTGTCACGGTGAAACATTGACTATTTTGGATTCTTTTCCGACTTTAAAACCTTGAAACAGGCTATAATGGGATAATAAAGAATGAAGAACCTTTCTTGGGTTGGATTTTATCGATGTGGCAATTCATTTCTATGAAAGAATAATGCATAAAGTATGGAATAGCCAAGCCGGGCGCACCATATTTCAAGGAGCGCGTAGTGGTACACAGAATTCAAGCTCGTGTGAGCTGTCCCAGCCCATGGGCAAGACAGAATTTTCCAGCACCGCTAACAATAGAACAAACTCTGTCTCGTAGGTAAGAAATCATGGAGAGAGTACAATTGGGTAGGCGTCCTGACTTACAGCCTTTTAGATGTGCAGTCTCTTGAGAAGCTACAGCGTGATATGATGCGAAGAATACAGTCTTTACCTAGGAGCACGACAACTGCAGCGGTGAGCTGCTTGCTTGGTGTGCGTCCCATGGAACAAGAGCTGGATCTGAGAAGACTCACCTTGTTGTGTAGTGTCTTGTACAGTGATGGCACCCTAGGGCAGGATATTGCCAGGAGACAGATAACCGTCAAAGATCCTGATAGTCATAGTTGGTTTACTGCCTGCAACCAACTTCTGCATAAGTAGAATCTTCCTAATGTATATCTCCTACAGCAACAGTTCAGTAGGGAAGTATACAGAAAGCAGGAGGAAAAGGCCCAATTTGACAGCTTCGTAGCTGAGTCGTGGTGTTCTGAGGCAAGGACAAAAGCTTCTCTGCAGTATTTGAATATGGGCAGCTGTAAAGTTGGTGAAGTCCATCCCTACTGGAAGACAGTGGCAAACTCCCAAGAGATGTTAGAAGAGCTACAACCAAAGCCCGGCTGTTCACTGGTACCTACTGTCTACAGAAGAACTGTCAACAGAGTGAAGTTCAGGAATGGTGCTGCTACAGACCTATGTCTGCTCTGCTCTGCTGGGTCTGATGACAGGGTTCATTTCATTGCTGAGTGTATTGCGATTAGTTCTGTCAGACAGAGTTATATCCCAGTGTTAGAGACCATACTTCTGGCTAGTAACTCATTGCTCACTGTTAAATCGATTATAAATGACAACCCTTGCTCACTTAACTGATCTTAGACTGTACCTCAGATGCAATAGTTAGTAGAGTTCTGCTGTGTCGTCAGGAATGTCAACGCATGAAATCGGTTTCATGGCACCTGTACTTCGCACTTCATCTTAAAAGATGTAAACTGATAGATCAACCAGTGTAAATTCACTGTGTGAAGAATGATTAACTGAAATAAAATGAAATTTCTCTTTCAAATAACGTCAGGGGAAATAAACCGCAGCTGAACAAATGTAACACCATGTAATATACGTATCATTTATGTGGTAGTGGTTAGGTGAAGGATGTATATGTGGTGGTGGTTAGGTGATGGATGTATATTATGGTAGAATAGTAGGATACAAGCTTCGGTTTCGGCGCTGGATTTATCAACATGAAACAGCAACAACGACTTGAAACAACGTACAGCATCAGGAACATCTGTATATACGCGGTTTACAGGCACATTAGTATTGACAGTCCTAGGTTATTAGTAAAGGCACATCATTATTGGTACAACAGTATGCCCTTGCCCTCCTGCAAGAGGACGAGGTAACGCCATCAGGTGGGTGGGACTAGACAGTCCGGAACTCCAATACAAGTAAAAAGTAAGTAGCGTAGGTAAGGCGGATGGGTTGGGTGGGGAGTTAAAAAATTGGGTGGGACGGGATCAGATGGTTTGCATCGGGTAGGGATGAGTAGGGTTGTGTAGGACAGGGAAGGGAAGAGTAATGTAAGGTAGGTTAGGGTTGGTTAGGGTAAGGTAGGGTTGGTTAGGGTAAGGTAGGGTAAGGGTAAATGTAAGGGTTGAGGTTAGGGAAGGATAGGGTGTTGGAATGTTTGTGTGTAGGTAGGTGAAATTTTCTGTCGCAACCTTGGTTTAGCTGATTCTTAAATATTCCAACAACTATAATAGCCAGACGATCACTTAGCAAAGATGGGATACTTTATATGAAGTATTTAGCTTCTCAGCATGTCTTTTCTTCAAAGTCCACTGAGATCTGAAGTCCCCATCCCCAGCCCCCCCACCCCCCTCACACACAAATTCGTACCTTATCGGAAAACCTTGGCCCTAAAAATCATGTCTTTGGCCAAAAGAAGACTATGTCGTTCACAGAGTCAAACTTGAACATTATCCCATGTGCGCTCCGATACATATAGATACATGACAAAATCATGGAACAATACTTATAAGTAATACTCTATCTCAGTCTCAGGCTGACCCACTATACCATGTATAATGCAAATCCATTTGCTGATACATGAAATATATGTCAAATTCATATGCAAATAGTTTGTTCATTCCCAGTCAGACTAATTATCCTATAGTAGGGTAAGTATGGTGTAAATCCGTACATTACGGCTGGAGAGTAAGTAAAATAACTGGACAAGGAAAAGATGTCACAATGACCTACAAATATCATTGTAGAAATACCGAAACGCACCAAAACACCGGAACGCACCTGCAATTACCGGAACGCACTATAAAATAAAGGGTTTTCTGCACACTTTTGGACGGACACACGGCGCCAAGTGTGTGCAACTATGGTTACGTACCGTTGAGCCACTTGGGAAACGTCGATACGAGAATTGAACTGAACTGAACTGAACAATTAATGATTTGAAGTTCTCGTGTGGCTTATTCAGTGAAAAGCATTGTTTGAGCCATACTTTGACATTTTGTATCAGGATAGCACAGATGATACCCTTTAGTATCTATGTTATTCTGTAACACAATATATTTTATCAAATTGAAAACCAAACTTGGTTGTTTCCAATTAAAAACTAATTCATAATCGACTTAGTCTTGCTTAGTCTGTTGTAACCCTTCTGTTGGTCTAAATTATTTAGTTCAATAAAGATAGCTGAGTTGCCACCTATAGGGGCAAGAGCTGCTGACTCGGCTTATCACTTGTAATTTATTGTTTGTTGGGATGTCTTTGTCAATCTTTCCCTTTAATGTTGGGGATAGGGTTTGGGATCTGATTCAGTCAGTTCCTGAAGTGTAGTTACTCTTTAAATTAAGACTGACAAACAATATAAAATTTCATTCACAAAAGTAAAGGAAAGCTCCATAGAGATAGTGCGTTCCGGTAATTGCAGGTGCGTTCCGGCGTTTTGGTGCATTCCGGTATTTCTATGGCCCCAAATATTGTAATGTTATTCTCAGTGTCCGAATACAAGTTGGCTTCTTTAAAGGAATCACAGAAATGTCTGCTGCAGTGTCTTATACAGTTTAGTAGCCGGTTTTCAACCAGGACCTCGTAAATGGCATCTGCTGCATATACTGTAACTGCATGTCAGATTTTACTAAATAGTCATAAACGCAATGGTAGCCATTTACATTAACCTCTTCACTGCATACACAACAACCAATCACTTGCTTTGTTTTGTTTTGTAAATTAAAAATAACATAGATAAAAATAGATGTTGATGCTGTTTTTGTTTAGGGTAGCTGAATGAGCACCTGTTTGGGAAAGAGCTGCTCATTCGGTTTACCGTGCGTGTCTTTCGTGTACTTGTGTCAATTTTTCCGTGTGTGTGTGTGTGCTTCTTTCCCTATTGGTTTTGAGAGCGGGATGTGGGATTTGATTCTATCAATTCCTGATCATTGCCTATCTCTTTACTTTTTACTTTACTTTTTTTTAAGTTTTCAAATCTTTTATACGGTCAAATTTAAATTACTGTCCTCTTGTATGACACTTCAATAGCAAAATCAAAACAGGAAAAAATTGAAAAAAAAAAAAAACAGAAAAAGATAAACAAAAACTGAAATAGAATAAACAGCTTAGGGCCCTCAAAATTGTTGTTACGATCACATTTCAAACTATGCAACTCCTTCATATAAGGTCCAACTATCAACTCTACATATGAGTAGACCGAGACACACAACTGTATACATAACTTACCCCCAGAGAGTTTGTAACGATTAAAAGCGGTTTGAAAACAAACTACTTGGGAGCTAGGGCTTAAAGTGTTGCGGCCCAGAATATATAGATGCTTGGCAAGGCGACAACAGATTCCACTGGACGATAGTCAGTGGAAAAAGGATTAATTGTAGTATCCTTTGAAGTATGTATTTGCCTAATAAGGTATGTTGGACTGAGTGCTCGCCTTTCAGCCGGGGGCCGTAGATTTGACTCCAACAGGCGCCACATGTAAGATCAATTTCTTAAATCCAACCCGCAACCAATTGATGTTGTTGTTGTATTGTTGTATGGTTTCTGCTTTTATAGGCACAGCAAGTACATGTATAAATGAGTAAAACTTGGATAGTCCACCACCACTGAATATAAAAGTAAGATGTCCATACGACAAAAACTATATCCAGTCCACCATCAATAAAATTAAGAAATGATAAACCACTAATAAAAGTGAATGATCCTGAGCTGGAATAAGTGGTGTCATGGTAGCGGTTGGTGATTGCAATGCCACTAAACGTTGGTGGTGGCGTCCACCTTATAAAATCTGCAAAACTATACATATGCACGCTAAAAACACACAAACACCGAGGCCTCGCGAGGTAAGGTGCTTTTAATGGTTTCGTATGTGATGTCGCTGAACACCGACTTGCTTGCTTTATAGTTACCTTGTTATGTCCCCAACTTCGAAGAAATTGTGGGGGCATAGTGCTTTTGGCTCGTCCGTCCGACCATCTGTTCGTCCGTCCGTTACGTCCGTCCGTAACACTTTGAGTATGCTCTGTAACTTAGGAACTGTAAAGTCTGGGGTCTTGTTTTTTATAGGTGGATAGATTATAAAAAAATAGTGAGCCCGTATTCTTTCTTTTCCGTCTGCCATGTACTTTCAGAGTTATGCCCCTTTTTCGAAAAATTAGATGGAAGTTTGTTAGCAAAATTGTGAAAAGAGTATTTGAGCTAGGTTTTTCATATTTAATTTGCTGGTAGGGCCTAAGGTGTAGATCACCTGATTAACTTTTGGGCTAATTTCATAAAAAAAGTTGACTGAATTATGTCCCTTTGTTAACTTTGGCATATTTCCAACTTTTGAACTGTTTGACCTAGAGACCTGATTTTTGTTATACTTATAGTGTTTGATCTGTCGATCATTTTGATGATACTTACATTGTGTTAATTCATTATTGACAGAGTTATGCCCCGTTTTCTTATTTGTACAAAACAGCTTAGGTATGATCCATTACTCAAGAACTGTAACTGCTGGAGCCTTGATAATTCATAGGTGGATAGACCATAGAAAATAAGAAGACCCGTAATTTATACCTTTTCCAGCAACCTTGTAGTTTTAGAGTTATGTTCCTTTTCCGAAAAATTAAATGGAAGTTTGTGAGCAAAATTTTGGAAAAAGTGTTGAACTACTTTGTTCATATTTAGCATACTGGTAGCACCCAAAGTGTGGATCACTTGATTAACTTTTGGGCTATTTTCGTAAAAAAAAATGGCAGAATGTATTATACAACTTTGTTAACTTTGGCATTTTTTCAAATTTTGACCCGTTTGGCCTGCAGACCTGATCCTTGATGTAGTAGCATTTGATGTGTTGATCATTTTGATGATAATCAAGCTATTGTGAGTTCATTATTGGCAGAGATCCGCCCCTTTATCAAAAATTAAGTGTAAGTTTGTTAGCAAAATTTTGGAAAAAGTATTTGAGCTAGGTTTTTCATATTTGGCATTCTGGTAGGGCCTAAGGCGTAGACCATCTGATTAGAATTTTAGCTAATTTCCTAAATATTTGACTGAATTATGCCCCTTGATTGACTTTGGCAGTTGTTTTTCAACTTTTGAACTTTGTGACATAGACATTTCGTTTTTGGTATATTAATAGTATTTGATATGTTGATCAATCTAATGATGGTTACGTTATGTTTCATTCATTATTGACAGTTATGTCCTTTTACTTGTCTGTACATAATATTTAATGGGTTGCTCTATTACTAAAGAATTGTAACTGCTTGGGCCTTGATATGTCATAGCTAGGTAGAAAGTAAAAAAATAGCAGACCTGTATTTTTGTTTCTTTTCATTGACCTTGTTAGGGTCAGGCATGTAGTTGGGGCGTAGTGTTTTACAAACACATTTTCTAGTTTAGTTAGTCACTGTCTGTCTTTGGTGGGGGTAAGATAAGGTACATTGACTTGACGGTGGAATGGAGCTTGCTGTTTAGCAATTGAGCTGCCGCCTGCGAAGCCCCACCGTCCAGTACAATGTCTTGGGTCTCTGAATTTATGACCTTGTCCTAGTTAAGCAGTTTAATTAGTATGTAAGCTACTTTACTATCCTTTGTGCTTATACATGTTTAAAGTGGTAATAGGGATGTTTCTTTCCTTCTAGGGCTAGTGATTATGATTAATTATATATTTTATTATCATATTATATTCCAAGTAGTTGGGTCTGACATGGTTGTTTGCATGATGTGCAGACACTTGGGTCTGATAACATACAGACAGCCAGGCCAGATGCAATAATTTCATCTTACTAACTGATTATTCATTCTTACAGCTCTTTTACATTTGTTGATCATATACTCTTGTTTTAGCAGTCGGTTCAAAAGCTCATCAAGAGCTTATGTTGTATTGTTCTGAAACTTGGCGACTTTAAATAAATCTTATCTTATCTATTCTTACCGAAGCCTGAACAAATAAAAGTAACAAGAGATAATACGGTATTTAGTGGTCTGACTTGAAGCCGCGGCGGGTAAACATCTGTGCATAAATTCTGGTTGGGCAGCACTGACCGACGGCACAATTACAGACTGAATGACATTGGACGGACACACGGCGCCAAGTGTGTGCAACTATGGTTACGTACCGTTGAGCCACTTGGGGAACGTCGCTCAGATTGAGGAATCTCTTAGGCGACTGGGGGTGGTAAATTCTCACATTGTTATTGCAGGTGACATGAATTTCCCCGGGTATGATTGGGCAAATAACTGTATAAAGCCAAACTGTAATTACCCGTCTCTTACATACCTGTTTGTTGACCTCCTGGATGATTTAGGTCTTACCCAGTTGGTAGCCACTCCAACAAGAGGAAACAACATCCTAGATATTGTTATCACAAATAACCCTAGCTTAGTTGCTGCCTGCAGGGTGATACCTGGAGTCAGTGACCATGACGCCGTGCTGACAGAAATTAACATTAAACCGATAAAAAATAAACAGAGTCCCAGGAAGATACCTCTCTACAAGAAAGCTGATTGGGAGGGGCTTAGGAGGCATATTACTGAATTCGGGATTAGTTTCAAACAAAATTTTGATAATCTTACTCCTGTGAATCTGTTATGGGAAAATATAACCTCGGAATTAGAACGGGCTATTGAAAAATTCATCCCTCACAAAACTGCCAAAACAAAAGATAAACAGCATTGGATTAATAATAAAATTAGACGTCTGATGAGAAAAAGAGATAAACTCTATTTCAAAAACAGACATCAATCTACCCCTGACAGAAGTAGTAAACTAAGGTCCCTTAAACACCACATTCAGAGCTTGAGTAGGAGGGCTTACTGGGACTATGTTGAAGACCTGATCACACCCAAAGACGAGAACGGAGCGGAAGAAAATTTCCAATTTCTAAACAGTTTTATACATTAATTAAACACAAGAAAACTGATGCGATCGGCCTTAAAACATTAAAGCGGAATGGGGTGACTGTTACAGACCCAGTTTCTAAAGCTGATCTGTTGAATGGTCACTTCCATTCCGTTTTCTCGGAACAAATCCCAATGAAACTGTCAGCTCTCTGCAAATACTTTTCTGGTCTTTTCAGTAAGGATGAAAATGATATGCCAGAAATTCGAGTTACAGAAAATGGTGTACTGAAGCTTCTTCAAAGCCTTTCAGTTTCTAAAGCCCCAGGCCCAGATAGCATTAGACCAAGGATACTGAAGGCGCTTTCCTCAGAACTTGCACCTATTCTCACTCTGCTGTTTACAACTTCATTACAGCAGCAGTCTCTCCCAGATGCCTGGAAACAAGCTAATGTTACCCCAATTTACAAGAAAGGTGACAAAACAAATCCCTCCAACTATCGTCCCGTCTCTCTGACATGCATCTGTTGTAAACTATTTGAGCACATTGTTTGTAGTTGCCTTATGCAACATCTCAAAAAGAACAACATTCTGTACCCCTTGCAGCATGGTTTCCGAGAAAAACGTAGCTGTGAAACTCAATTAATAGAATTTGTTCACGACATAGCATTTAACATGCAGCAGGGTGTCCAGAGTGATGTCATAGTCATGGACTTTGCTAAGGCCTTTGACAAGGTTGCACATAACAGACTTCTGTACAAACTAGTATCATATGGGGTTAAGGGTAATGCCTTGGGCTGGATAGGTGCCTTTCTTGCTGGTAGGTCCCAAAGAGTTGTCCTTGAGGGAGAGTCATCATCTTCTGTTCCGGTGCTTTCTGGGGTACCCCAGGGCTCAGTTTGGGCCCAGTCTTATTCTTGATATACATAAATGACTTACCAGAGTATGTCACCAACAGCACCGTAAGACTTTTTGCTGATGACACTCTTTTGTACCTAGCAATTCACAACTCTTCTGATTGCACAAAACTTCAGAATGACCTAAATAACTTAGAAAGATGGGAAGCAGACTGGCAGATGGCCTTTCACCCTGAAAAGTGCGAGGTGATCCATATCACCACAAAAAGGGTGCCTATCCTGCACAAGTATTTTCTTCATGGCCATACCCTGTCTTCTGTGCCTCAGATCAAGTATCTCGGAGTGCATATAAGTCAAGACCTTAAGTGGAATACACATATAAACTCGATCTCTTCTAAAGCTAATCAGACTCTAGGTATTCTGAAAAGAAATCTCAGGATCAACTCCAGCATGGTTAAAGATAGAGCCTACAAATCGCTTGTACGTCCCAAACTCGAGTATTGCAGCGCAGTTTGGGACCCAAAATGCGTTCGCTCTACTGGGGATGGTGACGGGACGGCCCATCGGCTAGTACATCAGCTGGAGATGGTCCAGAGAAGGGCTGCAAGGTGGGTTACAAACAGATATCACAACACTTCGAGTGTCACGGATATGCTGCACAGCCTGGAATGGAGAACCCTGGAGCAAAGACGGGCTGATTCGAGGTTGTGCATGCTGTACAAGATCCGTAACCACCTTGTAGCCACGAATGAAGAGATATACTTGCAGAGAGGCACAGGAAGACGTCATTATCAATATCGCCAACTAAGGGCAGACAGGGACTACACACGTTTTTCTTTTTTCCCCAGGACAGTCGGGGTTCATAGAATAACCGAAAAGCACAGAAATGCCGAAAGGCACCTGAATAACCGAAAAGCAATTTCAAAAATTAGTTTTACATGGGAGTAATCATCTATGTTAGGCTTTTCTTGGTTGGGAATCATTTGTAGTGTCATTTGTGAGACTTTTATTTGCTTGGGTTTCATACTGTACTAGCATTGTAACAGAAATAAGGTGCCAAAGATGCTCAGCATATTTTCAGTGTTTTTCGGATATATCCAGGAATATGAACTGCCATCTGCTTTATGTATTTTTCTTAAGCAAAACAAACCAAATAAGTAAATAAAATAGCATGATTGTGTATAGTCAAATACACTAATTACATTCTCAGCAGACTATCAATCACAATCTGAGACTCAGAATTTATTGGTAAACAATACTAGTCCGGGTGCTTTTCTGTTCTGTTAGTGCAGTATTTTTTTGATTAATGTTTGAAACCAAGACAACTAGTGCGGAAAATTTCTCTTTCAATGCTTCTTCCGCCCATGAAAGTAATGTTACAACGATAATTCTTTTAAAAACTGATTTTTTAAATTGCTTTTCGGTTATTCCCGTGCTTTTCGGTATTTCTGTGCTTTTCGGTTATTCTATGTACCGGACAGTCGTACAGTGGAATCAGCTCCCCAGTCAGACTTGCCTGGCTGACTCGCTGGAGGACTTCAAGACTCAGGTCTCGAAGATCCAGCACTCTAGGCTTGTGTAATTTCCAAAACATCTTCTATCTCTTTTGTCTTTCTCTCTCTTTACTTCCTTCTATCTCTACTATTTCTTTCTACTCTGACTCATCTTCTGCCATTTCTCCATGAATTTTCCCTCTCGCACTCAACTGGTGATAATCCTCAAAGCTGAGGGCATACCAGTATACTGGTAAATGTAAAAGTAAAAGGAGAATTGAACTGAACTGAACTGAACGGTATTTAGTGTGACCAGCAGATCCAATATGTCAGCGCACGTGAAAGTGAATTCGCTTTTCAACCTTTTCTTGCATGACACCACAATCCACGGAATAAAGGTGATCATGAATGAGTTATACTCTATACTTCATTAGCTGACCTTAAGTTGCATTGAGCGGGTCATGTCCCTATGGTAATTAAAAATAAATAAATCTCCACACTTATACGAGTCCATTTAGCAGTTACTTTACGAGTACTCTTTAGCTTAATTTCCGTCACGTACCAGTTGTCGCAGTTTATTTACGGGTGCTTCCATAGACGTAGGGTGTGTGTGTGCTCCAGCTGGTGTCATCATAGGGTGTAGGGATATCATACACTTATACTGCCTTGCATTTAGAGATGTGGTATAGTGTTCCCCTGTTGCACAAATGATGGTTGGTTGGTTGGTTGATCACAAATGATCTTTGAAATGATATATGGTCAATCACCCAGTCATCAGTGGTCATCAGTTATCGGTGCAGTCAGAAATAATCCGAATTTCTTGAGTGCAATTTGGTTTTCTTCCACTATAAGAGATATAAACATGAACAAGAAATTTCTACTCTATCTCAAACTAAAAACTCGTTGAAAGTAAGATACGTAATGATGATTGATGTTTCAGACCAAGAACGTAAATATTTACCATTCTAAACAAATCCAAGCATACATAAATTTCACCTATCTAAAAACAAACATGAAATTAGCATTGTGATGCTTAAATTCGTCTGCTGCAAACCCAGTTTCCCGAAACTATAGGTCATGTTACGTCATAATATGGCAATAACCGGTGCTACCATAAAGTTTTAGCAAGGATAATTAGTCTGTATTTACTAAATCTTACCTCAAGAGTGGAAGAGGACATCCCAGCATTGAACATTGGAGAGGGGTGTGTGTTCAATTACTTCACAGCATAAAGATAGACAAGGCAGCAGGGCCAGATGAACTCCCAAATAGAGTCCTCCAAGAGTGTGCATGTGAAATCACCCCAGCAGTCACAGTAATCTTCCAAAAATCGATGGACACAGGTGAACTGCCCAACGACTGGAGAAATGCCAACATAGCACCAGTTTACAAGAAAGGGGATCGTCATACACCCGAGAACTATCGCCCAGTCTCCCTTACCTGTGTTGTCCAAGAGACTGGAGCACATCATCTGCCATCACATATTAAACCATCTCGACAAACATAGTGTCCTAACATCACTCAACCATGGATTCCGATCAGGGTACTCGTGTGAGACACAACTAGTAGTCACCGCTCATGACCTCCTGAACTTCTATGGCCAGAATAGACAAGTAGACACAGTAATCCTGGATTTTAGTGAAGCTTTCAATACCGTACCCACCGGAAACTACTGCACAAGCTAGAAGCTTACAGCATCCGAGGACCAACACACACATGGATTTCCAACTTCCTCACCCAGTTAAAGATGAGTGTTGTGGTTGAAGGAGAGAAGTCACGACCAGTAAATGTTGGCTCGGGTGTCCCCCAAGGCACAGTACTCGGCCCCTTACTGTTGTTCTGCCATATAAATGACCTTCCGGAATGTGTTAAATCACAGATACGCCTTTTTGCTGATGATTGTCTGCAATACAGACCAATCACATCATTCAAAGACCACCAGATCCTACAGCAGGACCTAAACAAGCTTCAAGAATGGGCCAATGCTTGGGGTATGAAGTTCAACGCCAAGAAGTGCTACATTCTTAGAACCAAAAACAGATCAAGCCATTTCTACACTGTCAACAGCCATATTCTCAACAAGTCCAAGACAACCCCTACTTGGGAATCACTTTTTCTGATGACCTAAGATGGGGAACACACATAAATAATATCAGTAAAAAAGCAAACTCTACCCTTGGCTTTCTCAGAAGAAACCTCCGCCACTGTCCCCTGCCCTGCCAAAAAAATGCCTACCTGACCCTAGTCCGCTCGAAACTTGAGTATGGAAGTGCTGTCTGGGACCCCTACCTCAAGTGTGACATTGACAGACTAGAGAGAGTACAGAGGTCAGCTGCGAGGTTCATCACAAGGGACTACAAATCCAGACAAGAAGGATGTGTGACACAGATGCTCACAGACCTGGGATTACCCTCATTAGAAGAGAGACGTCGACAACAGAGGCTGACACTCCTGTACAAGGTGGCGAAAGGGCATGTACCGGCTATTAATATTGAACACTATTTAAGGGCCCAAAGACCTAAACGTACCATCAGAGCAAAACAGTTTGAAGACTTTGTAAATTTAAAAGACAAACATTGTTGAAAAGTCAGTGTGCAACAATAGTCAGTGTTTGTGCCTATTCCTGCAAAGACTGAACCCTTTAAGAACTCTTTTTCGTCAGGACAGTTTGGGATTGGAATAAACTTAGTGAAAGTGCAGTAACTTGTGATTCAGTGGAAAGCTTTCAGACCATCATAAGCAAAAGAGACTATTTACGCCCTCCCCCGTTGAGTAAAAGCCAGTATTGGTATCTTCAACGTACTACACAGATACAGATACAGAGAACTGGTACATCAGTCATCCGGAGTCACATGTACCCCAGAACATAATGTCTTCTCTGTTTATGTTTTAAAAGTCATCGGCGGCTATAATTTAGTTGGTGAATTTAAAGACAACACTCAACTAATTTTTGTGAAGCTTTCATTTTCATACTTTGTTATTATTCCAAAGTTGGATTGCAAGTGAAGCATGGTGGCTCAGTGGTTAGTGCACTTGCCTCTGAAGGCAGAGGTCGTAAGTTCGAGCCTCGCCGAAGGTGAAGTCTTCCTATGTCCAAATGTGTTTTTCTAGCATCATTTGCAGGGATGATGCTAACAAGTGTGCCGTCCTTCGGATCGGGACGTTAACTGGAGGCCCCCTGTGCAGGGAGAGTCATCCCCTGTGCAGGTTAAAGACCCCTTATATAGCTACGTGGCTATATGTAGGCTTTCATCCTGCAACACTGGAGTGTACAAAAGTACACCTGCTCATAATACTCTGAAAAGAGGGTGTAGCAGTAAATATAGAAAAAAAGAAAGTGTAAGACCACCGATAACTGCAATCATGCATATCTCGAGATACTGAGACGATCATTTTCTGATCATTACCTCAGGTGTGGTGGGTGCCTTAATTTAGAATTTAGCTCAAAGGAAAAATAAACTTCCTGGGTGGGCCATTAAAACTATTTACAAGAAGCAGATCAGAGGCATGCTAAAACACATGCCTCTGGACCGATAATCTAAATAAGGGCCTTAAACTCCTCAGCAGTTTTGTTAGAAACCGCCGAAGACGGGAGACTATTCCACACAGGAATAGTCCTTGGGGAAAATGATTTTTCAGGGCATCACTATAAGGTATCTAGTGTATTGTGAGTCATGGGATGCCTTAGTCCTTCTCGACTTTGGTGCTGGGGTCAAGTACTTATCCTTCTCAAGAAACACTGTAAGAGAATGAATCTTGTAAAAGAAGGTTCAGTGATTTTGTTTGGCAATTTTACTGCCATGTTTCGGAGGCATTCCCAACCAAAAAATAGGCTAAATTTTCCAAATTTCTGTATGGTTTTCCTAATCAAACTGAAGAAAAAATCTATTACTGTCTTCTGAATTTCTCCTTCAGATGTTTCAAAAAGTTCTAAACAAAACTGAAAGGATGTTTCTGCCCAAAAGATTGTTCAGATACATGTAGCATTGTTGCAGTGAAAATTAGCTCAGGAAAATTTTACAGGCAGGTTCGGTGTCCCTAGATGCAAAAGTTTCGGCCCAGATGCCAATTATTCTCTTCCAAATATTCCCGCTGATGCAATATTTTTATGGCTGGACTTCTTTAAATTCTCCGTAAATGTCAGTATTAACAAAGTTGTCAAGAAGCCACACGTTGGTCACACCTTTGACAGAACTACTGAGGGATCATTAGTTGGTTTTGATAATCAATAAATCATCCTAAATGCTACCTATCATTTCCCCTCGAAGTTCACAGCTTCTTAATTGCCACTTCACTGTCATTTTTATCATTAATCACCAGTAGCAGAGCATATGTTGGTATTTCATACTTTCTTAATCGCCAATTAACATGAATAACTCAACTTTCATACTGTGATCTTTTGATCAGCATGATATCTCTCTGCCTTAGATATGCCTCCTCGCAATGATTGACCAGTTTAGCATTTTAGAGGTAAGGTTTTGCATTGATTGGCAGCTTATCAGAAGGCAAGACTATTTAGGGGATAACTGTATTCAAAATTTTCATTTGGGGAGGTAAATTGTTCGTTTTATGGTCGGAAATTTCGTTTTACGGCGACGCGCTTGTGGAGCCTTGAAACGAACTTTGCGACCATAAAAGCGACGATTTTCCTCCCCAAATGACAATTTTCAATACAGTTATCCCTATTCTAATGCAATTTTACATATTTTCACCTCTCAAAGTGTACTAATGTGCGTCCAAAGAAAGCACTTTCAGCAACATTAAACCAAACTTCAGCCAATGAGAAGTGGCATTCTATAATGACGTTGGGTTTGCGACGGTATATCGCAGGATATACTGTCGCAAATTTTTGACGTTATCCAATCAGACTTTGGATTATATTCGTAAGTGCATTAGAATACTGTATTAGAGAGGCATTGCCAGGAAATTAGAATTATTACGCACATCAAAGGGATGTGGGAGCCTGATACGGCTACTGCCGTCTCATAAAGGGGATTCGGGGATCTTTCCTGAGAAAATTTAGTATATCGGGATGCCTATTGAAGCTATGAGCATTTTATTATGCATGTTTTCTATTTCCAGACTTTTTGTACTACGCAGGTACGTTGTGTGTTATGGGCATTACACCTATGTATTAAATCAGTCTCTTACTTGGTAAATGCAAACTGTTACTTAAATTTGCTAATTACAGTCATAAGAGATAATGATACATTTTCATTTTGTATCAGCAAGGCCGATTGGTTCAATTCCCGGAAACCGGCGACTTACCTTTGTACGAGAAATTAGATTTGTTCATTTTAAATTCCTTTCCCGCCATATTTCAGCTCGTTTCCCGCTACATCTTACACACCATGTGCAGAATGAGTACCAGTATATATAGTTTATAATTAACGCTTTGGGAAATCTGGGAGTTCCACTCACACAAGTGGTATAGGCACTTTTATTGACACAGATGTGCAATGATATACGTTGTTAAAGTAATGTATAATTAAAAATATATAAACAAAGGCAATTTGAGTAGAAGAAAATGTGAAAGACATACACATGTATTTGTTAAATTTGAAAGGAACTATCTATTCTGTCCTATCCCATAACCTTACTAGGTCGTTGGGGCACCACAGATTACTTTGAAACAATCCCTTTCCTCCTTGTCCTGTTTTCAGCTGCCCTAGTTGAGCCCTGTCCACTCTTTAATATTGTCTTCCCATCTCTTCTTCTGTCTACCTCTTCTTCTTTTTCCTTTCACTGTGCCCAGTAGAATCGTCTTTGCTAAACCAGAAGACCTTGAGACGTGGCCAAACCACCTTAGTTTCCGTTTCTTGACCAGCTTCAGGAGTTCATCATGCTCTCCAATGGCTTCTTGGATCTTTCTGCGAACCTCCTCATTGGTTATATGGTCCTTGTACGAAATGTTACGTAACTTCGGTAGCATCTCATCTCAAAGGCCTTTGTTCTTTTCTCTAACTCTGCTGTCAATGTCCACGATTCACAGGCATACAGAAATATGCACATGACAAGGGAGCGCATAAGTTTCACCTTTGATCCAAGAGATATGTTGTTATCTCTCCAGATTGGTTTCAGCTTGGTAAGAGCTGAAGTAGCTTGTGCAATCCTTGAGAGAACCTTTTTTGAGCCATCATCTGAGACAATTGCTCCAAGGTTTCTGAAGCTTGTTCATTGGAACTATAATAAAAGTTAATTCTGTTATCCTGATTTTCATACAGAACCAGCGATTCTGTAAAGTATATCCTGATTAAGTTGAAAATGAGTTCCACTTCATAATAGAATGTAAGTGAGTTCCACTTCATAATAGAATGTAAGCTCTATGATAATCTTAGAAATAAACTTTTTGACACACTGAGTAATTTCATAGTGAACTTCAAAAAATTCACCAGCATTGAAAAATTCTTGTTTCTGATGAGCACAGATGATGTGGAGGTATTAGAAATCATGTTGAAATATGTTAAAGACTGTTATGATCTTCGTCACTCTTCAGCGAAATAAATGTCAGAATTTTTCGTTCTAAAAATTTTGTAAAAATTTATGTACCTATGTACATTTTGTCTTCATGTCAACGTACTTTGGTTTGGTTTTGTTTAGTTCAATTTATGTTTGAGGTCTATTCAGTTATAACCCTATTTTAAGGATTGATACTGAATAAAATTTTGACTTAGTAGAATCCAGCTGACTTAACAGATAAAATCACCTAAAATGACCAAAGTGAAGCTTATTTTGACTGTATTTTAGTGGAAAAAAAAAGCCTCAGATGCATTCTCCTGCATTCTAGATTTTCAGTTTTCCCTGGAGCTTCCCCCCACACGCACCCCCCTCCCCACGGGCTAGCCCCCCTCTTGTACTCCCCACTTTTGTGCCTTCGGCCCTTGGCTCATGCCAAAGGCATGAGATTTCTTGCCAAACAGAAAAGTACGAATACTTTCCCAACTTGGTGGATAAAATCTCTGTGTCAGAATTAAGGTTTTGTGTCTAAGATAACTTGTGTTTCTCATCTGAGTGGCTTAAAATTAGCTTAAAGACACATTTCTGATTGCATAACACACTTATAATGACCGTTTATTGGAGAACGGAGATATGAGATAAGGAATCAGAAGGAGTCCTTAAGAGACCTTTTATTTCATACAGGTTGAGGCTGCAGTTAAGGTATTTTATGACACTCATAATCACTCAGATACATGTAAGAAAATCCTTTGATGTTGGGAACTGGGAATGGTATGTTTATTGGAGGTGACAATGAGTGCCAACAGTTTCATATAGGCTGAAAAATGTGTCTTTAAGTTGTACAAAGGAGATGGAATTTAGGGGCTTGCCACTTCTGAAATCTTAAAAATTCTTTTCGGTTTGGGGGGTTGCCCCCCTGGACCATCACTGGGGCATTGCCTCTGGACCCCACTGTATGGATACACAATTCATAAATCATAGAGAATCTAAAAAGCAAAAAAAAAAAATATAAAGCCTGATCAGTCTGTGTAGATGTGCCTTTTTTAGCTCACCAGAGCCGAAGGCTCCGGGGGAGCTTATAGGATAGGCAGTGGTCCGTCGTCGTCGTCGTCTGTCGTCGTCGTCTGTCGTCGTCGTCTGTCGTCCGTCAACACTTTTAAACGACATCTCCTCTGGAACTACTAGGCCGATTGGGCCCAAATTTCATCTGTGGCATCCTTTGGCTGGGGGATTGAAAGTTTGTGTTTTTTATGAAAATTGCCCCCTTAATTTGGTTGCTATGGCAACTTAGAGTTCCCATTGACTTATAATGGGGAAAATTGAAAAATGGCATTTTCTGCCAAGCCATTGCAGATATGTTGATAAAACTTTTATAGAAATGTTCCTTTAGATGTCTTCTATCAGCTGTATGTTTTTTGGCCCACTGCTTCTTCTATTGGTTGCCATGGAAACCGAAATGCAAAAAAAAGGAAAAAAATACTTAAAAAATTATCTCCTCTGAAGCCATTGGGCAGATAAGGCCCAGGTTTCATCTGTGGCATCATTGGGCTTGGGGATTGAAAGTTTGTGTTTTTTAAGATCATCAGCCCTTTAGTTTGGTTGCTATGGCAACTTAGAGTTCCCATTGACTTATAATGGGGAAAATTGAAAAATGACATTTTCTGCCAAGCCATTACAGATATGTTGATAAAGCTTTTATAGAAATGTTTCTTAAGATGTCTTCTATCAGCTATATGTTTTTTGGCCCACTGCTCCTTTTATTGGTTGCCATGGAAACTGAAATGTAAAAGAAATGGAACAAAAAATACTTAAAAATTTATCTCCTCTGAAGCCACTGGGCTTATAAGGCCCAGTTTTCATCTGTGGCATCCTTGGGCTGGGGGATTGAAAGTTTGTTATCGATTGTTCCTTGAGATTTCTCTTATTAGCTATGTTTGTTTTTTTTGCCCACTGCTCCTTTTATTGGTTGCCATGGAAACCAAAACGCAAAAAAATGAAAAAAAGAATACTTAAAAAATTACCTTCTCAGATGCCATTTGGCCGATAAGGCCCTGATTTCATCTGAAGTATCCTTAGGCTGGTGGATTGAAAATTTATTTTTATATAAAATCGGCTCTTTAGTTTGGTTGCTATGGCAACTTTGAGTTGCATTGACTTGTAATGGGGAAAATTAAAAACTGACATTTACTGCAATCAATATATGGAAAATAGTTATATATTTTGTTATCAACTCAACAGACTGTCAGACTGAGACTTTGTAGTTGTATATTTTGTATTAACGTGTAGTACTAATGTGACAGCAATTTTGAGCCTATACGAATTTGATAGCAATTTTGAGCTAGAGATCTGGTGAGCTTTGTGGCCCGTGGGCCTCTTGTTTATATTGAACAAACACACATGGCTTTAGGACTTACTTCATCATGCTACACCAGTCAAATAAAGTATTTTCACTCACCACTGCCAGTGAGTGCATAGAGACATCAAGTCACAATCACATCAAATGGTACTTATGTTTGCTATATATGTCTTTCTTTAGATTCCCAATAGCTTATAATGGTATAGGGACATTGCTGTACTTTGGGTAAAAGGACATTACTGTACTTTCAGAGCTCTAGATAAGAGGGGTATTTGATGATACTTGAGGGATAATTTTCTTTATTTCTTATTGAAACCATATGTTGTGACCCCTCATCTGAACCGTCTCGTCGAGACGGTTCAGATGAGGGGTCACAACATAATGTTTTCATCCAGAATTAAAAAGTATCCCTAATTGTCACCAAATACTCCCTTTTATGTAACACTCTGACTTTGATATATTTCAGGAAGAAAGGCAACTGTAAAATGGCATCGGCTGTCCAAAAACTGATGTCTTTAGGCAGCGGGAACTGTTTATGTGGTGGTGGAACATACAGCCGCTGGTATGTTCAGAGAAGATTTTTGAAAACTTACAAAAGGAAATGGCTCAAACGAGCGGAACGGGAAGAGACTGTATTTGAGCATGCGGGCAAAAGTTCAAAACCTGTTGAGAGAGTGTATGTATGGGGTAATGCTACCACAGGAGCTTTAGGTAAAAGTTTGAGCCGCGACACGACAAAACCAACAAAGTGGCATGTGTGCCAGGAAAGACTCTGATCTGACTGGGCGGATCAGCCTGGGCATGCACCCAGTCCGATCTGTCTTGGCTGTGCGCTTAAAGGGTAGCCAAGATTCAAGGCTAGCTCAATGTAGACAGTGAAGACTCTGATGAGACTGGGCAGAGACTCTGATGACCTAAGTCTTAGCTTGGCCCACACACCACTTTTTGGTGTTGTCGTGTTGTTGCTCATTTGTACATGTCAGGGCTTCAGAAATGGAGAATATTACAGGAGACTTCTGAAATAGTTTTTCACCTACAGTTTAAGGACAGTTACCACATCTAAAGGAGCAGTCTGATCATGATCCACACTGTTTGCCATTACATCTGCATCTTTTGGACACATTACTGCCCTGAAAAACCATCTTTTAGTTTTAGTTTTAGGGTAGCTATGGTAATTATCTTTATTTCCTTTTGGTAGTTTATTTTCAGTACATGCAGAGCTATAGATAAGAGGGAGTATTTGGTGATAATTAGGGATAATTTTTGTGAATTCTGCATAAAAACCTTTGTTGTTACCCCTCATCTGAACCGTCTCGTCGAGACGGTTCAGATGAGGGGTCACAACATATGGTTTCAATGAGAAATAAGAAAAAATTATCCTAAATTATCATCAAATACTCCCTCTTATCTAGAGCTCTCTGTACATGTAATTCCTGTAAATAATGCAGACAGGCAGTACAGAGCTCCAGATAAAAAGGTATAACAAGGAATATAATAGGGAGAATTTCTAATATTTCTGCATAAAAATACAACATATGTTTTGACCCTCATTAGAACTGTCTCATAGTTGAATGAGGGGTCACAACGTAAGTTTTCATTTAGAAATAAGAAAAATCATCTTTGAATTATCCTCAAGACCTGTTCTTAACTCGAGCTCTGTGGGTAGACCTTTATCAGAAACCAGATTTTGCAGTGCCTTAATTTATCTTGGAAAAGTATGAAATTAATTACCCTAAATATTCGGACAGACAGGTCTGCTTAAACATTGTAGACCCAGATCAAACAGTTTGATCAGGGTCTACAACATTTGCCATTCCATAAGCGTTATTTGGATGCATTAACATGTAAAATCCACTTTCTGAGAATTTTAGAACAATAATTGTCCATGATTATCATAATTACCCTAAATATTCGGACAGACAGGTCTGCTTAAACATTGTAGACACAGATCAAACTGCTCCTGAAGGAGCAGTTTGATCAGGGTCTACAACATTTGCCATTCACTAAGCGTCATTTGGATGCATTAACATGTAAAATCCATTTTCTGAGAATTTTCGAACAATAATTGTCCAACTCTCGGGTGTTTGAAATCTAGGGTCATTGTGGTAGTTACTGTAGCTGTCCTAAAAATAGAACAGTTTGGTGCTACAATGCAGTAATGCATGCAAAAGATGCAGTTGCAATGGCAAACAGTGCAGACCCTGATCAGACTGCCCCTGAGGGGCAGTCTGATCTTGGTCAGTACTGTTTGCTTTGATCTTTTGCCCCAATCAGAGCTCCAGATAAGAGGGGTTTGTTGTTGTTTTATTGCTTTATGTCCACAGGAGCACCGGTAGCTCAGTGGGTTAAGCGCTGGCCTACTGACCTAGCGGACCGGGTTCGAATCCCGCTGGAGGCGAGAATCTTTCCTACCGTAAACGGGGTTCCATTGCACACAGCCTTTCATTATCAACTTCCCATCGTCCTGATATGACTGAAATACTGTTGAAAAGGACGTAACATCGCAAGTCATCCATCCACCCATCCACGGTAAACAGCTATTGTCATGTCAGGACGATCAGTTAAGCTTACCAAACTGTTCTTGGGCAGGCTTAGACCTCCTAAGCAGTTAACCAGTACAAAGTGTACTTACTTTCGCCAGCAGTTGACAGCTGCCCTTCTTGCATCAGCAGAAGGAGAAACAAAAGTAAGTGGCCAGACTGGGTATCGAACCGGGAACCTCTGGCTCTTGAGTCAGATGCACTACTGACTGGGCTTTGCGCTCAGCTGATAAGAGGAGGTATCGAGGATAATTGGAAAATAATTTTTCTTATTTCTCATTGAAAACATGTTATGACTCCTCATTGGAACCCTGTCGGCAAGATGATTGTTATGAAGGGTCACAACTCGTTCTTGCACACAGGATAGAAAATGTCATCCTTTTCACCTGGGATAGAAAATCTTATCTTACCCAGGTGTTCTTACCCAGGACCGGAAAAAAAATCACGAGCTGTCAAAGCATTGGTTGTATAGGAGCTCAGGTACCAACGTCTTCAAGTGACGTTGGCATTTTAGATGATGACGTCACAAAGACAGCAAAAATGACATCAGTTTATGCACGGCAGTGGTTGATGTAAAGAGCCGAAGGCAAGCCTTGTGATGCCAAACAGTGACCCTCGTGACAGATTTTTCTATCCACATCTCATACCCATGAAAGATACTTATATTCTTATCTGGGACACTGCCAATACTAAGAAGTTCAACATAACTATTTTGCAGTGAGTCCCATTGATGTCTTCATCGAGTTTGATAGAAGTAATGACATTTCCATGAGTGCAAAGCACAAGTGAAAATTCAATGTTTTCGCCACAATTTTTATGGTACACTGTTTGCAAAGGTCTCTTTTATGGCAAAGAAGGCATAAGGGTCAACAGAAATTTAATACTTTGAATTAATCATGAGATATATGAGCCGCAACACAACAAAACCAACTAAGTGGCATGTGCACCACACGAAGACTCAGATAAGCTTGGGCATCCCCCAGTCTGATGAGAGTCTTTGCTGAGTGCTTAAAGGGCAGCTAAGGGGCTAAGCTACCTCCATGCTGACAGCAAAGACTCTGATCAGACTGGGCAGATGCCCAGGCTGATCTAAGCCTTTGCTGGACCCACAGCCAGTTCTTTGGTTTGTCATGCCTTAATGCATTATTTTTGTTTGATGCTGTAGATACGTTCTGCATGGCACAGTGGTTTTGCAATTTTTCGCTGAAAAAAAATTAGCACACATAATTTTACGTGTACTAGAAGGCTTAATGAATCCTTGACAAACAACTTTGTTAAGGCAAAAACACTTTTAACAAATACAATACAAATACAAATAGTTTATTTCGTCCAATTTAGGCCACCGGCCCATAATAGAACAATAGAAGCATAATATCATACGAGTGACAATATCATACTAAAGACAAAAATGGTTAACTAGCATCTAAGTACCAAATCTGATATACAGTATCATATATCAGAAACAATTGTACTATCATTCCAAGAATCTTGATAACTTTTGAATATAAAATAGACTATTCTCAATCCACTGAGATACATCACCATCCATAACAAAGATATTTTGCAGTATGCAAATTTACGTGTTTAGTGTATATTAGATATGAGCCGCAACACGAGAAAACCAACAATGTGGTTGTGCGCCTAGCGCAGACTCAGATCAGCCTGGGCATCCGCCCAGTTCGATCAGACCCTTCGCTAAGCATTTAAAGGGTAGCTAAGGGTCTAAGCTACCTCCATGCGGACAGCGAAGACTCTGATCAGACTGGGCGGATGCCCAGGCTGATCTGAGTCTGCGCTGGCCGCACAACCACATTGTTGGTTTTCTCGTGTCACGGCTCAAATATGCACTATCTAATAATGATTTACGTCTTTTGAAAGCGTAATAAAGATATTTTGCTAGAGATACTGTCACCAATGCATTCTTTGAACTAACAAAATTATAAAACTTATTCAAGCTCACATTTACCACAATCAGTCCCTATTCTTCTTCTGCAGGACCGCGTAGCGCAATCGGTAGGGCACCTGACTCATAAGTCAGAGGTCCTGGGTTCGAAACCCGGTCTGGCCACATACTTTTGTTTCTCCTTCCTCTGATTCAAGAAGGGCAGTTGTCAGTTACTGGCGAAAGTATGTGCACTTAGTACTGGTTAACCGCTTAGGAGGTCTAAGCCTGCCTAGGAATAGTGTGGTTAGGTTAACTGACCGTCCCGACATGACCATAGTTGTTTACCGTGGACGTTAAGCATCAAATCAATCAATCAAAATCTTCTTCTGCAGGTGTCAAGTCATACCATAAACCGCAGAAGACAAACCAGAGTGTAGTGTTACAGCGATCCCGTCCATCCAGGCTAAGATTTATGGATGAAAACCACTTTGAGGTGTACGATATAGCATGTGGGTTTGGGTTTACATTGTTTGCCATCAAGAGAAACAGGAGTTATAGTGTATTTGGGACAGGAATCAATACAGACTCCCAGCTGGGGCTTCATGAGTACCCAAGAAATTCAAGTAAGTCATTAAATGAGACGCAATACGAGAAAACCACAGAAGTGGTTATGCACCCAGTGAAGACTCAGATCAGCCTGGGCATCTGCCCAGTCTGATCAGAGTCTTTGCTGTCCGCATGAAGGTAGTTTAGACCCTTAGCTACCCTTTAGGCACTTAGGGAAGACTCTGATCAGACTGGATGGGTGCGCAGGCTGATCTTATTCTGTGCAGGGCGCACAACCACTTAGTTGGTTTTCTCGTGTCACGGTTATATTTCCTTGCACACCAGGTAAGGATATCTATGTGTTTCACCTGTACCTACAAATCAAATCTCACCCATGTTATTATACCCCCCGACATACGAAGCATGTCGGGGTATATAGTTTTTGACATTCTGTCTGTTCGTCCGTTTGTCCGTCCGTCCGTTTGTCAACTTTACATCAAAGTTTTGTGTTCAAACTTTTTTTAATTGTTCATATTTCTGTAACCTTATATCAGATTCTCTTCATATTTGGTTCATTATATCTCCATAGCATTACCTTTGATCTGATATATCTGGGCGGAGGTCAGGGATCAATAATTAGGACGTAAGCAATTTTATTATGTCAAAGTTTTGCATTAAACAGAGCTCTAGATAAGAAGGAGTATTTGATGATAATTAAAGATAATTTTTCTTATTTCTGCATAAAACCATATGTTGTGACCCCTCATCTGAACCGTCTCGTTGAGACGGTTCAGATGAGGGGTCACAACATATGGTTTTATGCAGAATTAACGAAAATTATCCCTAATTATCATCGAATACTCCTTCTTATCTAGAGCTCTGATTAAACCTTTTTAGCTTACTCAAAGGAAGTACGGGAAGAGCTATTGTACTATCCCAGGTGTCAGCGTAGGCATTGGCGGCATCGG
This sequence comes from Ctena decussata, assembly GCA_963989385.1. Taxonomy (NCBI): domain Eukaryota; kingdom Metazoa; phylum Mollusca; class Bivalvia; order Lucinida; family Lucinidae; genus Ctena; species Ctena decussata. The sequence goes on from OZ022509.1 coordinate 63,172,644, forward strand.
TGTTAGGAAAATGTAAAAGTTTTAGGTGATGGGCAATGCTCTGACAGGCGAGCTATCCTGTCCAGCTGACAGGTCTTGTTTAATTGTTCATATTTCTGTAACCACATGTCAGATTCTTTTCATATTTGGTTCATAATATCTCTTAAGCATTTAACCTTTGATGTGAAGAGTCTTTGCCCCAGGGTCAGGCTCCTGGGTGGGGCCGAGGGTCAATAATTAGGACTTGGGCATTTTCATTATGTCAAAGTTTTGTATTAAACCTTTTCAATTGCTCATATCTCTGTAAATGCATTGCAAATATCTTCCATATTTTATTCATGATATCTCTATAGCATTACTTTTGATAGGGACTTCTGGGTCAGGCTCATGGGTAGTCCAGGAGTCAATAACTAGGACTCAGTCATTTGTTTTTGTTTTTTTTTGCTTCTAATATATTTAAATGGAATCTGGTGATGCATGACTAATATTTGTTGCATCTGCTTTAGCAAGGTGCTATATAGGCATCCGGTTTTCAGTCTGTCCATCTGTCAGTCTGTTCATACATCCGTTCACAATTTACGTTGACTCTAGCATTTAAGTCCATTCAAAAGACTTATTCTCTTAAACCACTTCATTCATGTTTTTCAGATTTTACATACAGCATGATCAGACTGCAGGGCTTCAGATTGGTAAAATTCCGGCTGGTCGGAAATCCATGATGGCCGCTGTTACTGAAAATAACAAGGTGCGATATAGGCGTCCGGTTTTCCATCCGTCTGTTCATCCGTCTGTTCACAATTTACGTCAACCCTAGCATTTAAGTTCATTCAAAAGACTTATTCTCTTAAACCACTGCATTCATGTTTCTCAAATTTCACATACAGCATGATCAGACTGCAAGGCTTCAGAATGGTAAAATTCCAGCTGGTCGAAAATCCAGGATGGCCACTGTTACTAAAAAAATAGCAAAAATGAAAATAAAATCAATTTTTTCTCTAGAATCACTGGTATATTAGGCTGAAATTTTGCATGAAGCATGAGTGGGACCTTGGTGTTCAGTATTATCAAATTATAAAAAATCTGTAGCGGAATTAGGTAACAGTGACCTTATGTCGACCCAGGGTAATGTACGTCGACCCTAGCGTTTAAGTCCATTCAAATGACTTACTCTCTGTAAGCACTACACCTATGGTTCTCAAACTGCACATGCAGCATGATCAGACTACAAAGCTTCAGAATTCTAAAATTCAGCTGGGTCAAGAATCCAAGATGGCCGCTGTTACTAAAAATAGCAAAACAGTTCAAATCAACTTTTTCTCCGGAACCTCGTGGTATATAAGGGTGGAATTTTGCATGGAGCATCAAAGAGACCTTCACTGTCAGAATTATCTAAATGAAAATAATCTGTAATGGAATTAGGTCACAGTGACCTACTTTCTGTTTACGAGCGAAGTTTCGCTAAAATGCAAATATCTCAAGAAACGCTGAGCAGATTTTAGTCAAATTCAATCAGAATGATAGGCAAATGGAGTTCTTTCAAATTTATGTGACTGGGCAATCCAAGATGGCAGTCTTTTCAGTATTACTTATTTATTTATTCTTTGTTATTTTTTTTTTCCTTCAAATTATCTGTATTCTGTTACCTCAAGTCTGTCCATACATCAACAGTCTATAAAATCTAATGTATTCCTTGTACAGTAACTGAATTATAGCGTATAATTCAATACTCAGTATAGAGCTACTTTCGCTTTTCGCTCATATTTATTCTTTTTCTTCACATGTCATTTTCTCTACATGTATGTTTGAATGTTTGACTTTGGTTATTTTGTATGTCTCGTTCCATATTTATCGTTGAAATTATTGGTTTACAAAATGTGTGACTAAGCCATTCTGTTACTGTAACTGATTTCATGTCTCAGGAGATGACTTTAATACAAGCGTTTCGCTTACCGTCAGATCCTATACCATGTTAGATTGTACTTTTCTTGTATCTATGTAATTTACATTGAATAAATATTGTTTAAACCAAGATGGCAGTCAGCTGCTGTTACTAAAAATAGCAAAAACCTGAAAATGAAAATTCTCAAGAACCTCTGAATGAATTTGAACCAACTTTGTGTCAGAATGATCCTTGCATGAAGTTATTTCAATTTTTCGCAAATTGACCATCCAAAATGGCTGCCTTTCACCATTACTAAAAATAGAAAAAAAAAAGTATGAAACAGCCAATATCTCATGAACTACCAAATGGATTTTGACCAAATATGTCAAACTGATGCTTTCGTTGATTTCTTAATATGAAGGCACAAAGTAGGTGGGACATAGCATTCCGCGGAACCCTTGTATTTTATACTAGTCTGCATTATATGGATGCTGCTGCTGCTGACCTAAGGTCAAGGTCACAGACTCTGAATATGTTCCTTTATAACATTTGCATTAAATTTGTGTGTTGAAAGTTTGCTTTCATTAGGCGGTGGCACTGGTCGGGGGTATACGTGAGCCCCTGCTCACTTGCTCTAGTCTCACCAGGGACTGGATAAAAATCACCTACATTCAATGCATTGCTTGTATAGGAGCTCATCTATATACGTTGTAAAGTGACCATTTTTTTCAGACAATGACATTATGAAACTTGTAAAATGATGTCACCACTGCTACTCCGGATGTTACTAGTAATGCAAAGAACCAAACATCTAAATCAAGTAGAACCCTATGAAATGCTTAAATCATACATTTTAAGAGGTTCTCTGTTTACAATCAAAGGTTGTAAATAGAAAGCTATGCAAGAAAAAGTATATATCATGAGTATGAGATCTGTCATGCTGTGTGAAGCCGACAAGTGACCCTCTTGACGCATTTTTAGCTCGCCTGAACGAAAGTTCAGGAAGAGCTATTGTTGTCACCACGGCGTCCGCGTCCGCGTCAGCGTCCGCGTCGGCGTTCGGATTGGATGTTTTGGTTAAAGTTTTTTAAAGACCTATATCTCCTCAACCCATGGATGGATTCTTTTGATACTTGCACTGTAGTTAGATATTGGTCTAAAGTTTAACAGGACACCACCACCACCCCACTCAGTGACCTTGATGTCAAGGTCATGGACTTAGAAAATTGGGGGTCTTTTTGAACTGGATGTTTTGGTTAAAGTTTTATAAAGTCCAATATTTCCTTAACCCATGGATGGATTCCTTTGTTACTTGCACTGAAGTTAGATATTGGTCTAAAGTTTTCGATGGTACTACCCCCACTCCCCTCAGTGACCTTGATGTCAAGGTCATGGACTTAGAAAATTGTCTTTTTATTGATTGGATGTTTTGGTTAAAGTTTTATAAAGACATATATCTCCTGGACCCATAGATGAATTCTTTTTATATTTGCAGTGTAGTTAGATATTAGTCCAAAGTTTTACAGCATACTACCCCAACCCCGCTCAGTGACCTTGATGTCAAGGTCAGGGACTTAGGAAATTTGGTCTTTATTAAAGTTTTCTAATTGCACACTGATTCATAATGCTTGGCAGAGATTTAGTTTACACTTGAACTGATGTTAGACACTTTTTTGAGTTTTTACAAAACACTTTATACTTACCCCTCTACCCCACTGGATGACCTTGAAGTCAAGGTCATTGACTTTGAATTTTGGTTAAAGTTTTATATTTATGAAAACATAATTTCACAGTGCCATGATGGACTCAGTTGATACTTTTACTTGGACTGATGTTAGATAATGGTTCAAGGTTTGATATATCCTAGCCCCCCCCCCCACCCCTACCCCCACTCCCTACCCCACCCCCACCCCCTATCTACTTAGTTCTTTGACCTGAAGCTCATGGACTTTGAAATTTCATATGGATTTTTTTGTAATTATACCCCCGACATACAAAGTATGTCAGGGGGTATATAGTTTTTGTCATTCCATCCGTTCGTCTGTTCGGATGTTAGTCAGTCCTTCCGTGCGTCCTTCCGTCAACTTTTTGCGTTAAATCTTTTTGATTGCTCATAAATTTGTAACCACACATCAGATTCTTTTCATATATGGTTCATGATATCTCTATAGCATTACCTTTGATGTGAAGTATCTAAGCCCCTGGGTTAGGCCCCAGGGTGGGGCCAAGGGTCAACATTTTGGACTTACGCATTTTCATTATGTCAAAGTTTTGCGTTAAACCTTATTGATTGCTCATGTCTTTGTAACATTGGCTTCATGATATCTCTGTAGCATTGTTTTCAATATGGACTACCTAAGCTGCTGGGTCAGGCTCATGGATGGGGCCAGAGGTCAGTAACTAGGACTTAGCTATTTGTGGTAGATTTTTGCTTCTATTTCTGATATACTTGAATGAATCCTAATGATGCACGACTAGGTGTATTTCATAAGAGTTTACATCATATGGATGCTAACCTAAGGTCAAGGTCACAAACTTTGTATTTTGTACATGTATAATATTTTTATTGAAGTTTTGTGTTAAAAATATGCTTTCATTAGGCAGTGGCTCTGGTCGGGGGTATACGTGAGCCCCTGCTCACTTGCTCTAGTTTAATTTTATTTTAAGACTTATATCTGAGATAGTTTTTGTTTATAAATGTGTTGTCATATTGGACATGCTTGCCTGAAGTTTTATGCATAGCAGTCCACACCACCATAGCGACTTGGTAATGGGCAGGCACCTATTCAGGCGAGCTATGCTGTCAGGCGACAGCTCTTGTTCTATCCACACCTGATACCCATTAAAGATACTTACTTGTATATTCTCAGACCATTTTCTCCCAATATATAGGATTATTCAGTGATCCAGATAAGAACGGGTATGAGGGATAATTTCTGGATAATTTCCCATATTTTTCCGTGTAACCCTTTGTGACCACTCAAAAGAGGGGATCACAACATTATGGTTTAAAGGAGAAAAATGGAAAATATTCCCTATACTATCCTGTTACCCCTTCTTATCTGGAACTCTGGACACTATCTATTTTACTTCAGAAAGATTCCTTGACTATCTGATAGAGCCAGCAAAAATTCATTTGCCACTGAAGGCAATTGAAACTCATAAGTCTGTGAAGCAGGTGTCTTGTGGTAGAGCTCACAGTTTCTTTCTTACCGACGAAGGTGGTAAGTTGCTTTTGTCTTGTCAGTGACTAGCAGAATATTGAAACATGTATTGTTGGACACTTTTATTTGGCAGTTACCGAATTTTGGCAATATTTGCACTTAAACATGCTAAAGCATATGTCTGCTGATATATGAGTTTCAATACATTTACATACTGTAAAACGCTTGTATTTGGTAGTCATTGAATTTTGGAGGCAAAACGAATAGCGCTAAACAGGGCTACAGAAATCTGAATATTTATCAGTTCTGACCGAATTTGAGTTCGAAAAACCGATTCAGTTGGCGTAAGGCATATTTTCATCGGTCCGAAAAACACAATTTGGGGATGCATTATGACACAATTACCTGGATTTCAGCCAAGTGTCATACCATTTATTGTCCATAATTATCCAATATTCATGCATTGCTGTCAAAAGTTATCAAACAAAGCGTCGATTGTCTTACCAAGGTGTGTACACTGATCATGTTTTTAGAAATCTTCGATAATTAGCACGTGTCCAAATTTGGCCAGCGGCGACCTCGTATATACACATACACTTGCCGACGCACGGAAGAAGGCTTTGCAAAGTAAAGTCTCTGTTTACTTTCAAAGAAAGCATCAGGAAAGAATTTGACTAGCAAAAAGATAATAATAATAATAATTAAACCTGACTTGATTATGCGCAGGCTGGTTAGATTTTTTTTAGCCGACGCCATCGCTAGTGCAAAAAATTATTGTTTTATTCCTCGTAGGTACTTTCTTGCAAGTATATACAAATTTCAAGGGAATTAAATCGAATAGAAAAAAGCCAGGTTACCGGCTCAATTATATTGGCCCATGTCTACTTTCACTTTCATCTCTGCGCTTTGAGCGCATTTTTCACGATAAGTAAGAACATGGGGACCAAATGGCTACTTCAGCGATGATTTTCTTTGTGTCAGGCAAGCAGTATATATGTTTATCTACCTAGTTATGGCTAAATAAAAGCTACGGACATGTAAACATGTGTTTTTGTCATTAGTGGGTGGGGGAGTCATTGGTTTTCGTTGACCACTATTTTGGATTGTGGAACACGTTCGTTGGATGTCATCGGCCGTTCAGACCGATTTGGATTTCAAAATTTCTGTAGCCCTGGCGCTAAAATATAAATGCGCCAATATTTGATTTCCAAACAACATAACAGAGGTTAACATATAAAGGAGTACCTATTTGAGATTTTTTTTATACCATTCCATTTAACTATACATTGTGGCAGCCCATTGGAATTGCCTCGATGAGGCGATTCTAATAGATGCCACAATGTATAGTTAATGAAAAAGTGGGAAAACTGGCACAAATTCACATAAAATTTTCATTATTATCTTGACCCATGATATATCTTGACCGCCAAAATTAATATGCAACAATATATCATTTTTATTCACTGCCAAATTTTGATACCGCAAATATTAAGTGTTTTTCAGTATGCAGAGCAAAGTAAAGCATAATCGAAATTCAGAGTAAAGGGAATACTTGATGAGTATTAGAGATCAGTATATATGATTCCATTAAACTGTACATTGTGGCATCCCATTAGAATTGGTTCAATGAGGCGATTGTAGTGGATTTCACAATGCACATCTTAGACAGGGCTCATCCTAGAGGGCGATTTGGGAGAAATAGTCTCCTTAAGATGGCTGACTTCTCCCTATTTTGAACTGAGGGAGAAGTGAAAATGTATACAAATAGAACTTATATAGAGAAATCCAAAATTTGGGTCAAAACTTCTCCCTCAGGTCCTGAAAATGTTGCAAAACTTCTCCCTGTCTGAAAGCTCTAGGCTGACCCCTGCATTTGTATTTAAAAGGCAGAATAAAAAAAACTTCATCAAATGTTCGTTATTATCTAGGACTGAGGTATATAATGATCCCAAAAATTAATCTGCAAACCGGTATGTGTTTCATTAAAGTTTAAACCACAAAATTTTGGTACGGGAGATATAAAGTGTTTTACAGTAGGGTAAAGTCAGGTAAGTTCAGACAGCAGGTACATTGGGACATTGACATTGTTTCCTTTATATGTCAGTTGTTTGGAATAAAACAGAATTAACTGGGCAAACTGTGAAAATCCTCATGAGACGGTTCATCTTGATTTTCACTGTTTGCAATGGTATGTTTGAATTAACCTGCTGTCCGAAGTTTCCTGACTTTACTCTATCCCTTTTCTCAGAGCTCTTGATAAGAGGGAGTATTTGGTGATAATTAGGGATAATTTTTGTTAATTCTGCATAATAACATATGTTGTGACCCCTCATCTGAACCGTCTCGACGAGACGGTTCAGATGAGGGGTCACAACATATGGTTTCAATGAGAAATAAAACAAAATTATCCTTAATTATCATCAAATACTCCGTCTTATCTAGAGCTCTGCTTTTCTGGTGTCAGCAGTGGTAGTGAGGTTAGTTTTCTGGTTTAGCTCTGTTTAGTGGCGTTGCAGTGACAGACACTTTCTTCAGTGGAATTATTGGATTGTATGGCCTAGGAGTAGCCGAAAGCGGGACAAATGTATTGCTTTTGAAGCGTTGGTTGCAAAAAATGTTATTTTTCTGGTTTGATGATACCCCTTGACTGTTTGCATCTTTTGACTTTTTAGCTCACCTGAGCCAGAGGCTGGGGGGGAGCTTATAGGATGGTAAGGCTCTGTTGTCCGTCATCCTTTAGTCCATCCGTCGTTCCTCCACAATTTCAAACGACTTCTCTGAAACCGCTGGGCACTGTAACCAAATTTCATATAGAGCCTCGTAGGCCACATGACCAACATGGCCGCCATGTCCATATATGGTAAAAACCTAAAATAATCTTCTTCTCCAGAACCAATAGGCCGATGGCCTTGAAACTTGGTATGTAGCATTGGGTACGCGAGTACTACCAAGACTGTTCAAATTATGACCTTGGGTTGACCTTGGCCTTTTTTAAGATAAGGTCAAATTTGCTTCCTTATGCTTCTATATGGCAAAATGCTACAACATAAGATATCTTGGAAATTGTTGAAGATTTTGGGCTAAAAAAAGGTATCTACAGTCATCTTAATGAGTACATGAAGATTTATGAGTACAAGAGGTTAAGGTCATTCTTTGACCTTTGACCCTGAACTCTCATATTTTGTCAAGCTCTAACAATCTCCTCAAAAGCCACTGGGCCAATTTAAACCAAATTTCATATAGAGCCTTCAGGGGTTGTGGGAACAAAAATTTATTCATATGGTCCAGGTCACATGACCAACATTGCCACCATGCCCATATATGGTAAAAACCTTTAAAAATCTTCTTCTCCAGAACCAACTGACCGATGGCCTTGAGACTTGGTATGTAGCATTGGGTACTTGAGTACTATCAAGATTGTTCAAATTATGACCCTGGGTTGACCTTGACCTTTTTACGGCAAGGTCAGATATGCAAAAATGCTAGAACATGAGATTTCATGGAAAGTTTTGAAGATTTTGACCTAAAAATTGGTATATACAGTCATCTTATGAGTACATGAAGATTTGTGAGTACCAGAGGTCAAGGTCATTCTTTGACCTTTGACCCAGAACTCTCATATTTCGACAATTTCAAACAATCTCCTCAGAAACCATTGGGCCAATTTTGACCAAATTTCATATACAGCCTTCAGGGGTTGAGGGAATGTAAAAATTTTCTAATGGTCCTGGTCACATGACCAACATGGCCGCCACACCCATATATGGAAAAAACTTTTAAAAATCTTCTCTCCAGGACCAACTGACCGATGGTCTTGAGACTTGGTAGGTAGCATTGGGTACTTGAGTACAATCAAGATTGTTCAAATTATGACCTTGGGTTTACCTTGATTTTTTTTACGGCATGGTCAAATATGGGAAAATGCTCGAACATAAGATTTCATAGAAAGTTTTCGAGATTTTGGCCTAAAAATTGGTATATACAGTTGTCTGAATGAGTTCATGAAGAATTATGAGTACAAGAGGTCAAGGTCATTTCTTGACCTTTGATCCAGATCTCTCATATTTTGACACTTTCAAACATTTCCTCGAAAGCCAAAGTAAACACATTTCATATAGAGCCTCCAGGGGTTGATTGAATAAAAATTTGTTCAACCGGTCCAGATATGGCCTTGAAACTTGGTAAGTAGCATGGAGTACTAGAAATCACCAAGACTGTTCAAATGATGACCTTGGGTTTACCTTGACCTTTTTTGCGGCATAGCCAAATATGGGAAAATGCTAGAACATAAGATTTCATGGAAAGTTTTGAAGATTTTGGCCTAAAAATGGTATATATGGTTGTCCTAATGAGTATATGAAAATTTATGAGAACATATGGTCATGGTCATTCTTTGACTTTTAACCCAAGGCTCATATTTTGACATTTTCAGACATGGTAAGAAAAAGCCACCTTGCCAATTGCTCATATGAGCGATTCAGGGCCTCATGGATCTCGTGTTTTTTTTTTTTTGCCAAAGCATTGAAAAGCATAGGTTTTCTCTCTTATTTTTTTCCATGAGTTATAGTTTTAAACACTTAAAGCACCAAAAAGTAGATTACAAGATTTACGACTGAAAACTCTTAAAAACTCTTTTGTGGAAACTATATTGTATTGAGAACTCAAGACAAGATGGCAAACAGTGTGAATCCAGATAAGGTGGCTCATTATGAGCCACCTCATCCGGATCTACGCTGTTTGCAAATTCAACTACTTTCATATTTGGAGCTTTTTAGCTCACCTGAGCCAGCGGCTCCGGGGGAGCTTATAGGATGGTAAGGCTCCGGCGTCCGTCGTCCGTCGTCCGTCGTCCGTCCGTCCACAATTTCAAACAACTTCTCCTCTGAAACCGCTGGGCCAATTGTAACCAAATTTCATATGTAGCCTCTAGGGGACTTAGGAACGAAAAATTGTTCAAGCGGTCCTGGTCACATGACCAACATGGCCGCCACGCCCATATATGGTAAAAACCTAAAAAAATCTTCTTCTCCAGAACCAATTGGCCGATGGCCTTGAAACGTGGTATGTAGCATCGGGTACGCGAGTACTACCAAGATTGTTCAAATTATGACCTTGGGTTGACCTTGACCTTTTTTACGGTAAGGTCAAATTTGCGTTCTGTAGCTTTTATATGGGAAAATGCTAGAACATAAGATTTCTTGGAAACTGTTGAAGATTTAGACCTGAAAATTGGTATATACAGTCATCTGAATGAGTACATGAAAATTTATGTGTACAAGAGGTCAAGGTCATTGTTTGACCTTTGACCCTGGTCTCTCATATTTTGACAATTTCACACATCTACTCAAAAGCCACTTGGCCAATTGTAACCAAATTTCATACAGAGCCTCTATGGGGCAGGGGAACAAAAATTTGTTCAAACGGAATGGGTCACATGACCAACATGGCCGCCATGCCCATATATGGTAAAAACCTTTAAAAATCTTCTTCTCCAGAACCAATAGGCCAATGGCCTTGAAACTTCGTATGTAGCATCAGGAACACGAGTACTACCAAGATTGTTCAAATTATGACCTTGGGTTGACCTTGACCTTTTTTCCGGTAAGGTCAAATTTGCTTTCTCTAGCCTTTATATGGGAAAATGCAAGAACATAAGATTTCTTGGAAACTGTTGAGGATTTTGACCTGAAAATTGGTATATACAGTCACCTTAATGAATACATGAAAAATAATGCATACAAGAGGTCAAGGTCATTGTTTGACCTTTGACCCTGGTCTCTCATATTTTGACAATTTCACACATCTGCTCAAAAGCCACTGGGCCAATTGTAACCAAATTTCATACAGAGCCTCAAGGGGCTGAGGGAATGAAAAGTTGTTCAAAGGGTCCTAGTCACATGACCAACATGGCCGCCACGCCCATATATGGTAAAAACCTAGAAAAATCTTCTTCTCTAGAACCAATAGGCCGATGGCCTTGAAACTTCGTATGTAGCATCAGGTACACCAAGTTCTACCAAGATTGTACAAATTATGACCTTGGGTTGACCTTGACCTTTTTTTTACGGTAAGGTCAAATTTGCATTTTGTAGCTTTTATTTGGGAAAATGCTAGAACATAAGATTTCTTGGAAACTGTCGAAGATTTAGACCTGAAAATTGGCATATACAGTCATCTGAATGAGTACACGAAAATTTATGTGTACAAGAGGTCAAGGTCATTGTTTGACCTTAGACCCTGGTCTCTCATATTGTGACAATTTCACACATCTGCTCAAAAGCCACTGGGCCAATTGTAGCCTCTAGGGGCTGAGGGAACAAAAATTTGTTCAAACAGTCTTGGTCACATGACCAACATGGCCGCCATGCCCATATATGGCAAAAACGTTTACAAATCTCATTCTCAAGAACCAAGTGATTGATGGCCTTGAAACTTGGTATATAGCATCAGGTACTTGAGTACTATCAAGATTGTTCAAATGATGACCTTGGGCTGACCTTGAGCTTTTTTATGGCAAGGTCAAGTATTTGAAAATGGTAGAACATAAGAGTTCATGGCAAGTTTAGAAGATTTTGGCCTAAAAATTTGTATAAACAGTCGTCTTAGGTAGTACATGGAAGATTTTCGGGTACAAGAGGTCAAGGTCATCCTTTGACCTCTGACCCATGTCTCTCATATTTTGACAATTTAAGACGCCTCCTCAAAAGCCACAGGGCTAATTGTAACCAAATATCATACACAGCCTCCAGGGGCTGATGGAACAAAAATTTATCAAGCAGTCTAGGTCACGTGACCTACATGGCCACCATACTCAGGTGAGCGGTTCAGGGCCTCATGGCCCTCTTGTTTCAGGTAGATACAAGTATCATTTCATTAGGTTTGTGGTCTTCATGATCAAAAATCAAAAGCAAAAAAAAAAAATCTCACGCTAAGGAAAGATAACTTCTGAATTCTTAATAATGCTCTTCTTGTCTTCAGCTCAGAGATGTAATTTTGTGTTACAGTGTTTAGCCAGGGAAATAACTCATATGGCCAGTTAGGACGACCAATAGTAGAAAGAGAAGTCTATAGGTGAGGCTTTTTAAGGTAAATGTAAACAATATCAGTGCTCCAGATAAGGGGTAACAGGGATAATTTTCCTTTTTTATACACCCGTTTTGAAAAAAACAGACGTATTATGTTGTGGCGCTGTACGTCCATCCGTCCGTCCGTCCGTGAACATTCTTGTACGCGCCATAACTCAGTAACCATTTGGGATATCTTCATGAAATTTGATAGGCATATGTATTAGGTTGGGGGAACATGTCGCATACAAGAATGGCTGCTCCCCCTTTCTTAGTTTCGAAGTTATGCCCCTTTGATTAATTTTTTCCCTGTAAGTCTTGTATGCACCATAACTACATAACCGTTTGGGATATCTTTATAAAACTTCATAGCAATGTGTATGAAGTCCTAACGATGTGTCACATACAACAATGGCTGCTCTCCCTTTCTTCTTTTTAGAGTTACATCCATTTCATTAGTACTTTTAGGCTATTTTTGTGTATACTTATCTTGTGCATGCCATAACTTGGTAACCGTTTGGAATATCATGATGAAACTTTATAGCAATGTGCATGATCACAAGACAATGTCATATATAAGAATGGCTGCTCCCCCTTTCTTAATTTTGGAGTAACCTCCATTTGACTAGTATTTTTAGGTGTTTCTCATTCACTCCATATCTCCTGAACCTTTTGAAATATTAGAATGAAGCTTTGTAGGAATGTGTATAATAATGGGGCAATGTATCCTGAACAAGAACCACAACTCTGGCTTAATGAATTATCTGGCTTTGCATAAATTTTCTGTTTACTCTAACTCCTATTTTAATACAACTTAATGGTGATATGATGTGTATTAGAGCCGCTACGCGAAAAAAACAACAATGTGGTTGTGCGCCTAGCGCAGACTCAGTTCAGCCTGGGCATCCCCGTCCAGTCTGATCAGAGTCTTCACTGTCCGCATGGAGGTAGCTTAGACCCTTAGCTACCCTTTAAACGCTTAGGGAAGACTCTGCTCAGACTAGGCGTATGCCGAGGCTGATCTGAGTCTGCGCTGGGTGCACAACCACATTGTTGGTTTTCACGCGTCACGGCTCATTATAAATCATGCCAAGGGAATGTAATAGAACCAAAAATGGTATATCTAGTATATTTAGTTTATCTCCCTTGTATGACTTAGACAAGAAACTTACCTTGGAAGCTGATTTTTGGTATACTAGCAGTATTTGATGTGTTAAATATTTAAATAATGTTGCAGCCATTAATTATAGAGTGGTTGCCCCTGTTTGTCTGCCTGTCTATCCTTTTATAAGCAATCTCGTTCATTCTTTAACTGCTTTATGACATTTAAACAGGCGTATTATGCGCCGCTTGCGAAGCCCTTGTTCTCCTTAAATCATATCTTGTGACCCCTCATTAGAACTGTCTTGCCAAGACAGTTCTAATGAGGGGTCACAACATACATTTTCATTGTGAAATAAGAAAAATTATCTTCAATATCCCCTCTTATGTGGAGCTCTGTGCGTTTCTTCTAATACATACGCCCTCTCTAATAAAAGCCCCCTTCTCTTTTCTTCTGTGAAAAAAAGGCCAATTCTACCAAGATTGGTTTTAGAGCACCAGATTTTTTCTTACTGCCCATAATTTGTTCCAAGAAATTAATCATTCCTTCAGATAAGGAGGGATAACAAGGATAATTTAGGGATAATGTTCAATATTTCTGCATTAAAACATATGCTGTGACCCCTCATTAGAACTGTCTTGCAGATTTAAGAAAAAACAAAAAACTATAGCATGAATTGGTGAGAAATAATTCACTCTTTGGAGGTCAGTCTTGAAGTAGATCTTATCATTTTATCTTGACAGTGGAGTGCAAGTGATATGCCTACTTATAATTGACCACCAAACTGTGAATTATTACTCAGTTATTACTCAATATTTCAATGCTAGAGCTGAATTTGTTTGATTCTAACTCTCAAAAATTATTCTTCCAGCCTTTTTGTCTGCTGGCTTATGATCCGGCTGATGTTCTCCACTGTACCGCAGATAAATAAACAGTTTTCTGACGATTTTATAGTGAAAAAGAGACGTTACACTGTAATGTCAAAGACCATCATCAGAACGTCACATAATGCTTCACTGTATACCAACCAAGTCAACACCCCAAATAAAATGAAATGTTGCAAAAAAAAAATCCTTTGCTTCGATAGTCACAATATGTTAGTTACTGGTAGAATTAAACGTAATGAGTGCTGTTGTAAATATGAGCCGCGACACAACAAAACCAACAATGTGGTTGTGCGCCCAGCGCAGGCTCAGATCAGATATTAAGTGCTCAAAGGGAAACTAAGGTTCTAAGCTACCTCCATGCAGACAGCAAAGACTCTGATCAGACTGGTCGGATGCCCAGGCTGATCTGAGTCTGCGCTGGGCGCACAACCACATTGTTGGTTTTGTCTTGTCACGCTCATATTATCCATTTTAATTTCAGTAAAGTATCTAATATAAGAAAAGTATGTGATTTACCAGACAATGTTAAAAAGGTAAGTCTTTGGTTTATAATTAAGATAAACAAAATCAGTGATTGTATTCATGTTTTATTGATGGATGGATGATTTAGAGCTTTATGGCCTTTTCAAAAGTATGTTAGATATACTGGGGAGAAAAACTCAAATCGAAAAACTCAAAAGTGTCAGTGTTTCATACACACTGTTGATGATCCGCAATTTTGAAGACGTTACCAACTGACGTTTGTAATGACCTTGAAGTTACATCACAGTGTAAATCATACCTGCTTGCTGTAGTTGCTTCAAGACAAATTAAGTTCTTCAATCTGAATTTGAATTAGAAATTTCAAAACTGCTGATGCATAATGGAAAAAGATGAAAATCTTAGTCGGAAGAGAATGCTGCATATGAATACAATGTCAACAGGCTTTATTGATGTATCAACTCCTCTCTGCATATGTTGTTAACCCATTGCATTCTGGGTAGTTTTTGTCGTCTGCTGAAATTGTCGTCTGCATCAAAAACAAGAATATTTTGACAATATTGGTCTAACTATTGTAGAAATGATGTCTAGGCAGCAAACAGTTTGGATCTCAGATCAGGCCCCACATTTGTGGGGCCTGATCTGGATCCAAACTGTTTGCCCAGATACCCCTAAAGGGGTATCCCGAATGGAATGGGTTAATCATCTTGCTTGAAAATTGCACTGAGAATAGGATGTTGGATTTATAAAAAAAAAGAAGAAAAGAATACCTACCCACGTGAAAATTACTGAGTTCAAGGGCAATTAGCAAAGTTTTTTAAGGTGATTGGATACACTTCCATGTTTTTCATTCTGCCATTTAGGCAAAGGGAAAGAACTTATCTGACTTCTTATTTGCTTTCTTGGGCAACTTAGCCCTTCTAAGATTTGGTCTACTCTTGAAGGAAAGAATTTGCTCCTAGAAGAGCAAATTCTTTCCTTTAAGAGTTGATCCCTAGTTAGAAGGGAGGCAAAAATGAAAATGCTAGAGTTGTTGCCCCTTAAAGCATACCCAATTACCTTAAGGATAGCTTTAAATTTGTATTTGAAGCCTTTAAGGAGTTTGATTCTTGAATTTCACAGGTAGTATGTGGTCAGGACCACACAATGTTTCTAACAGAAGACGGAGAAGTTTACTCGAGTGGTCTGGGTGCCGATGGTCAGACAGGTATTGTATTTATTCACTTTTAAGATGGGGGGTTTTCCTTTCCAGAATAATAAAAATTTCTAGACCCGTCTTTGAAGATGGATCTAAATTTTTGGGGATTCTTTTTAGAAGGGACAACTTTACCTTTTAGCCTATTTACGCAACTGATATCAGTTGTCAGTTACTGGCGAAAGTACGTGCACTTAGTACTGGTTAACCGCTTAGGAGGTCTAAGCCTGCCCAGGAATAGTGTGGTTAGGTTAACTGACCGTCCCGACATGACCTTAGTTGTTTACCATGGATGTTAAGCATCAAATCAACCAACCAACCAATGCAACTGATATGCATGCATGTAGTTGGGGTATTTTTGGACTGGGGAAACACACTGTCTTCTACAGAGAAGTTTATTGTCGTCTTGATGCTGATGTGCAGGCAGGCCATCTATAAATCAGTGCTCCAGATGAGATAGGGTTTTAAGGATAATTCTGAGAAATTTTTTCTTGTTTTTTAGCAAAAACATATTTCCTGACCTCTCATTAGAACTGTCTTGGCAAGAAAGTCCTAATGAGGTGTCAGAGAATATGCTTACATCATGAAATAAGCAAAGTTATCTCAGAATTACCCTCAGTACCCTTAAAATGAGCTCTGTTTAGGTAATATAAGCCTTCATATAAAGGTTTATTTCCATAAGACCCTTATCTCTACACATTAAGACATTGTGTAACCAAAAATTGCTCATACTGAATGATGTCTCTAAGGATCAGTTTTTTCATGTTAAACCTTAGGGGTAGGACTGGGATGGGTAGAGATTTCATAGAAACCTGCAGGTACCCGGGTACTCGTTACCATAGTATTTTGAGCATGTTCACTGTAAAAAAATATACATTTAGATCAAATGATATGTGAGGTATCTGTTATTTGCATATGTGCGCATGGGAAGGATACGAAAATATAGAAGTCTGTCTGCTACAATACGCAAAATTGGTTTGGCAATATATGATTGCAAATTTTTAAAAGACAGTCACTCTAAACTTTACTGTAATTGCTTGGAATTCTATTGAAAAAGAATATTTATATATTGAATAATAATAAGCATTCGGGTAACAGGTAGTAAACATGTATCCGGATAATTGGTCTACCCGACCGAACTCGGGTACCCGGGTACTCGTCCCAGCCCTACTTAGAGGCGTATCAAAAGCGTGGAAATCATTTCGTGACCTTGTTTGAAAAGTGTGAGAAATCATGGTATCAAAATGGGCAGAGGCAGAGCTCTAGATAAGAGGGGTATTTGATGATAATTGAGGGATAATTTTCTTTATTTCTCATTGAAACCATATGTTGTGACCCCTCATCTGAACCGTCTCGTCGAGACGGTTCAGATGAGGGGTCACAACATATGTTTTTATCCAGAATTAACAAAATTTATCCCTAATTATCACCAAATACGCCCTCTTATCTACAGCTCTGCAGAGGTCATTTAGCAAATAATTACTCAGATAATTGCTCAAGTTAAGTAAAGTCTTTTACTTCACTTAGACATTCACTGATAGCAAAATGCAGTTTCCATAAAAATTCCAAGTATTGGGACAGAAACAACTTAGCAAACAGTGGAAGCCCAGATCAAACTGCTCCTAAAGGAGCAGCCTGATCAGGGTCTACACTGTTTACCATTCCCTCTGCATCTATTGGATGCATTGCTGCATTGTTAAACCAAGTTGTTTCATTTTTATAGGACAATAAACATCGTTGTTTTTACTGTATTCTTATCTTGTCTCTGCTCTGTAGAAGCAAGGTAACAGAACAGAAAACAAAAACTGATTTCATAGAAAAATAAACAAATTAACCCTTAATGCGCCAAAAAGCAGACGACAAAATTTACGTATGCAGAATTTCATAAAAGTCTTGTCCAAGCGATATCATATTGAGAATTCAAACACTAGAGGGCAAACAGTGTAGATTCAGATGAGGTGGCTCATTATGAGCCACCTCATCTGGATCTACACTGTTTGCCAATTCAATAATTTTAATTTTTGGCACTTAAAGGGTTAAAGGATTGCAGTATTCTGCTGAGGAGAAAGTATCTATTTTCCGGAAAGATAATCTGTACACAGAACTTCTTCAGTGCCCTCCCTCATCAGGGGCAACTTTTGAAAATTCTGCATCAAGGGGCAGCTAATTCTTTCCTTTAAGAATAAAACTCAATTTACTTGTAATACTTTAAGCATTGTTAAAGAAATGAGTAGTTGCCGGGCCGCATAGCGCACCACTGATTCAAGAAAGACAGTTGTCAGTTACTGGCGAAAGTATGTGTACTTTGTACTGGTTAACCACTTAGCAGGACTTAACCTGCCTAGGAATAGTGTGGTTAGTTAATTGAACCCCAGCATGGCAATAGCTGTTTACTGTAGATGTAAAACATCTACACAATAACAACAGAAAAAAGAAAGCATATGATCAGTTTGTAGGTCCATAAAAGGTTATGGAAAATTGGAAAACATGGAAAAAAAGTCACGAAATTTTTTTAGTGGTGGATGTATGGCTGCCCTGAATGCATTGGATATACAGGGCTCCAGATAAGGATTAAAAGGGATAATTTAGGGATAATTTTCCCTATTTGTGAATAGCAACTTATGCTGTGACCCTCATTATTATAGCCTTCTTGTTGAAAGGGTTTGAATGAGGAGTCACAAGATTCGTTTTTGTTGAGAAGAAAATTTATCTGAACCCATTCCATTCGGGATACCCCTTTAGGGGTATCTGGGAAACAGTTTGGATCCAGATCAGGCCCCACAAACATGGGGCCTGATCTGAGATCCAAGCTGTTTGCTGCTTAGATATCATTTCTACAATAGTTAGTTAGACCAATATTGTCAAAATATTCTTGATATTTGATGCAGACGACAATTTCAGCAGATGACAAATAATACACAGAATGCAATGGGTTAGAATAATCCCCAGAACCTCATCTTATCCGGAGGATACAACTGAGTTAGATGAATTCAAATGCTTGTTTGCATGTTTTTCTTTAGGTCTGGAAACCTTTCTATCCATAGACAGACCTACTAAAGTTAAAGGTGATATAGAAGGTGTGAAAATAAAAGACATTTCGGCCAAAGTGGACTGTGTCCTAGCCCTGTCAGAAGATGGGGAACTCTTCGGCTGGGGAAACTCAGAATATCATCAGTTGTCAATGGTTACAGAGGAAACTCAAGTGAGCGTGCCTAGAGCACTTCCTGTGTGGGAGTGTGGGAAAATTGAAAGGATAGCAGCAGGAGGTTCAATGTGTGCAGTAGTGAATAGTATGTATCATCATTATAAAGGGGGATGGGCAGCCCCGGATCCAGGGGGTGAGCTTTGGGACTTCAGCCCCGCCATCAGGGCTTCTGTGTTATGTATGATGTGTAGGCCCCCAGATAATTAGGAGTATCTGATGACAGTTTGAGATAATTTGAGCCACGACACGAGAAAACCAACAATGTGGTCGTGCGCCCAGCGCAAACTCAGATCAGCTTGGGCATCCGCCCAGTCTGATCAGAGTCTTCGCTGTCTGCATGGAGGTAGCTCAGTCCCTTAGCTACCCTTTAAACACTTAGGGAAGAGTCTGACCAGACTGGGCGGATGCCCAGGCTGATCTGAGTCTGTGCATGGCGCATAACCACATTGTTGGTTTTCTCGTGTCGCGGCTCATTTATCCATGTAGATTGAAATACATATTGCAACATTTCATTAAAATCTCCTCTGTGAGTAGATTCTAATGAGATCTTACAACATATTTCTCAAGGCAAAAGAATACATTGTCAAAAAATTTCATCAAATTGATACCTAATTATGTCATATATTTTCAAGCCCCATACCCCCAACCCACCCTCCCCCAACTCCAAACCAACCAACAAACACACATACATCTCCGCACCTCCCAGCCCCACCAGTTATCCAGAGCCCCCCCAGTAGGTGGTACGATCCAGGCCTGAATGGTGTTGGGAGTTGATGGGTAGGGGAGAAGTTGAGTGATTATTATGAGAAGATGCTTCAGAGCTCTAGATAAGAGTATACGGGTACCCTTGAATTCCGGTGTATTTAAATTTCAGTAGCTTAGAATTATTTGTCTGAAATTCAAACATGCAACAGTGTTTGGGTATAAACAGTATGACTTTTATACTTCCAAATTATAATGCAACAGTGGTTCTCTGGGCTGGCTCAGAGATGAATATTCAGTTCCAAGTAGGTCAGGTCAGAGTTCAAAACATACTTAGATTTCTCCTCAAATTTTGGTGTAGATGTAAACGTTGGTAAAAGCAAAAATGTCCTGGATTATTTGGCAGTCTGGCACTGATAAATGAATTTGGATAGAAGTCTTCTACAGAAAAGAGCAGTTGGATTTTGGAAATAAAGAAGAGATTTGGTCAGGAAATTTACTTTTATCCATGTAATTATCAGAAAAAACATATTTTTATGAAATTTCATTTGAAGATACATGATCATAATCAATTTGATGCAGCAATATTAGTTTCTGGTATGTGTACATGTACTGGGATAAAAGTATGACCATTATTTTTCAGAAAAAGATTATGCTTGCTTAGGATAAATTGACAGTGGAACAGTTTAATATAACACCGAAATGAAAATGGGGGGAAATTTTTGGGACTACCTTTCATCTTATTATATGTAAATAAGGCAGTCTCATGACTTACAAATGTCGTTTCTGACATCATTGAACAGTGTCTGCAGACAAACGGATAGTTTTTACAGGTAGAATTTTCTTATTTGGCCTATTCACTTGGAATCTTATGACATTTTATGCTGAAAAAGATGAATGAAAAATTGAATTTCAACAACTATAAAGCTGCTGATTTCTATAAACAGCATCTGAAACAGATTATCCTAATTTTAGCTGGAGTAAGTGGTGACCTACTTCAACTAAAATAGTTGACCAAAACTTCCCATAAGCCCAGAAATTACGAGATGTAAACATTGCACCGAAATTCAAGTTGCACCGGAATTCAGAATTAAAATTTGATTTTTCAGCGTTCATCGTGTGATGAAGCCAGTGGGCGGAGCTACAATTCCATGAAGCGCGAAGCACTTCTTGTAGAATTTTAGCGATGACTACTGGCTTCTTCACGCCATGAACGCTGAAAAATCAAATTTTTGTTCTTATATATACACTTTATTTTTAGACCCTTCCTACGCTGTTTTCATGGTAATTTAATGTAGAATATGCAAAATATGTGTCGAAGAAAAGACAGAAATGACGTATTTGACCATTACGTTAAACAGCCATCGCCATAATGTGGCGTCAGTTGAACGTTACGTGGACCAATCAAGACGTTTGTTTACCTTAGACGTCGCTTGGCGACAACGTCTCATGATCAACTGTCGTTCATCAGTGTATGAAGCCAGTTGCTCTATACGGTTTACCTATGGGAAGTCAGTGGCAAGTGTAAATATTATGGGATAACATTTTTGTTTTTTTCCTTAAAACAATGTTGTGACCCCTCATTTTAACTGCCTTGTCCAGGTGGTTCACATGAGGGGCCACAACATTTTTCATGCAGATTCAGCAACAATCACCCCTTATCACCAAATACTATCCAGAGGTCAGATTGTAGTTCATACTTTGACTCTTCATGAGAACCAAATTGAGGAGTTCTAATTAGTTGTGGTGGTCACAACATATCTTTTGGTTCAGAAACAAGACAAAATACCCCTCAGATATATCCTCAAAAACTGCCGAGTCATCCTGACTTTTCAGTTTAGGAAAGCTATTCGGAGTTTGTATCATATACCTAATGACCCTAAATATTCGGACACAGGTTAGAACAAACATTATAGACCCAGATCAAACTGCTCCTTCAGGGTCTACAATGTTTGCCATTCACTAAGCATTATTTGGATGCATTAACGTGTGTAAAATCCTCTTTCTAAGAATTTTCGAACAAAAATAGTCTGACTTTTGGGTGTCTAAAATTTTTGGGTTATTACGGTAATTGCACTTAAACTCTACCCACTGAATGGTGTATTTTACGTTTTAACATTTTATCTTCCTATTATAACTTTTAACATGTATTGGCATAGTAAAAACTGTTCATTTAGTTTGTGAGCTGAGTGGGGCAAGAGTGGGGCAAGAGTTGCTAATCTATTTGCATGTCGGAGCCCCGGTAGCTCAGTGGGTTAAGCGCTGGCCTACTGATCTAGCGGTCGCGGGTTCGAGCCCCGCTGGAGGCGGAGTTCTTTCCATCGTAAACAGGGTTCCATTGCACACAGCCTTTCATTATCACAAGCCCATCGTCCTGATATGACTGAAATACTGTTGAAAAGGACGTAAAATCGCAAGTCATCCATCCATCCTATTTGCATGTCCCAGTGTAAATAGAGGATCTTATACTTGTGGTCATGTCATATGGAATTTATGAAACTCACTGTCTGGATCGAGATCCGGAACATCCTTTTAGGAAATGGAACAGACCACCAAAGATGGCGGACCAGTTTACTCATTCTTTTTAACAGACTTGCTGACTATATATCATACGCATCGGTCAAACAAGCCATATCACCAAACATAGAATACATATCTCCATATAAAACAGGCAGTGATGTGGCGAAAAATATACCTAATTCTCTTCTATCGGCATCTTTTCAAGTCTGTTATTGTGCAGTGTAATTTTTTAGTGGTGACCCAAATATTTTTTTGACTTCCCATGAAATGCTATTTATATTTTCTTAACACTTTTATAAAATACGATGCGCAGTTCCAGTCGAACCTAGATCCCGAAAACCGTGTTTAAATCTCTGGACTGCTTTTTGAGAAATATTCATTTATATTAGCCGTGTAATGTGCATTTGTCACCGGAACATACTCGCTCGTTCAACACAAAATGTCAATGAAACCTCGGGGGAGTACGTTCCATTGACAAATGCAAATTACACGGCTAATAAAAGTGATAATTTCTCAAAAACCAGCCAAGAGGTTTAAACATGGATTTTGGGATCTGGGACTGAATCGGACTGGGGATCGTATTTTATAAAAGTTGTAAGAAAATATTCATGGCTTTGTATAGGAAAGTCAGGAAAATATTTGTGTCACCACTAAAACTTGAAACTGCACAATAGCAGACTTGAAAACATGCCGATACAAGTGAATGGGTATATTTTTCACCACATCGCTGCCTGTTTTACATGGAGACATGTATTTTCTGCTTGCTGATTTAGCTCGTTTGAATGATGCATAAGATATATAGTCAGAATACTCGATAAAACGAAGCACCCACCTAGCATGTGTAAACGGGTCTGCCATCTTTGGTGGTCTGTTCTGTTTCCTAAAAAAGATGTTCCGGATCTCGATCCAGACAGTGAAACTTGCCTTTTGGGAATTTCATAAAATTAGTATGAAAGGACCACGAGTGTAAGATTCTGTTAATCTTAGACCCTTTAAAATGGAATTTTAATCGCCTTTAAAATGAACATTATTTCAATAAGAAAATGCATTGTAGACATGGGAGTTGTCAGGGACGTTACATGTAGGCTCCAAAGTGTTAATATACATGTTGTCATACAATTTTTATGACACAACGTTATCCACTGAATAAAGGAGACGTCGTTGATAAACTGATTTTGAATCCAGTTGCTAGAGAATAAAACAAGCTAAGATTAAAACCAAAATTGAGTCGAGACACGAGAAAACCATCAAAGTGGTTGTGTGCCCAGTGCAGACTCCGATCAGCCTAGGCATCCGTCAAGTCTGATCAGAGTCTTCACTGTCAGCATGGATGTAGCTTAGACCCTTCGCTACCCTAGGCGCCTAGGGAGTAGTCTGATTAGACTGGGCGGATGGCCAGGCTGATCTGAGTCTGTGCTGGGTGCACAACCACTTTGTTGGTTTTCTTGTGTTGCAGCTCAGTTATAGTGTCATCAAAAAGTTGTTGTGTGTATGGAAATTTTGATTTACAGAAAAGATGTTTGTGCAATGGTTAGGGGATAACTGTCTTGAAAATTGTTATGGGAGGTAAATCATCAGTTTTACAGAGCTCCAGATAACTTTTTTCAGCAGGGAGTTGCTGAATCCTCACTTTGTGACAAGGGAATTTTTCTGCAATATCTGGAAGTTTTTCACTCCCAATTTTTTTTTTCAGGCATTTTTTTTTGTGGTTCGACTGCAATTAGATAATATAAGAAAGCCAAATTTTTAAAACAGAGATACAGATGCAACATGTCAGGGGTTTTAATACGTTTCTCAACAATGTCAATGCCCGAACTCAGCAGGCCAAGAATAATGGTTTTTAACAGCTCCGCTGATGATATCTGTGGTGGATCAGATGGCTTGAAAAACTTAAAAAGCGACCTCTGAACTGACTATGACTTGCGTGCGAGCAGCCATGATGAAACTGCCGGAGATAAATATCGAAGACTGTGTCTCAATCTATTACATGTAAAATGTAGCAATCTCTCTATTTGCTCTGTAACCTGTCTATGACGCCAAAACATGGACTGGGTCACCCAATTTTTAGTCCGGTTATGTACTTTTTTTTTTTTCAGATATGTAGTTACCTGTCTACCGGATATTGAATTACGTCACACAGCACTTTCTGCACCGAACTGTCGCATTAATTGGGGGTAAAGCTGGGAAATTTCACGCGAATAAGTTCGGCAGTTTTCGTTCACGCTTTTGCAGACATACCCTTATGACCATGCACAAAATACAAGGCGTTTGTTGACGCTTCCGTTCTACAAACGATCCGTCAACTAGTATTTTAAAGGCATTTTCCTGACGCATCAAACAGGAATGGAATGCGTTTTTACCCTTTATTCATGCGTCAAAAATGCAAAAACGCCCTTTATCTGGGCCTCTGGTTTTATGGTCAGAAATTTTGTTTTATGGCGAGGCCCCAGTGGAGCTGTAAAACGCAATTTGCGACCATAAAACCGATGATTTACCTCCCAAATGACAATTTTCAATACAGTTATCCCCATTCTAATGCACTTTTTCCACAATTTTACCCTTCATAGCGTACTAGTTTAAACCCATTTCAAGCACTGTCAGAGACGTAAAACCAAACGTCAGCCAATGAGAAGCGATGTTATTTAATGACGTCGGCTTTGCGACAGTATAATTTTTCATCCAATCAGAGGTCGCGTTATGTTTGTTAGTGCATTAGAATATTGCTTTTACCAATTACTGTAGTTAAATAGCTTGAACGAAAGTGTTAAAATTTTGCAGACGTAAATTTTGTTGTCTGCTTTTTGTTGGCAATGAAGGATTAAGCAGGTATTTTGTGAAACCAACTTTTTGGATAACAGAAGTCACCTGTCCTTTACAGGCTTTGGTAAGGTATATGTCTGGGGATATGGTTTATTGGGAAATGGTCCAAAAGGCATGCTCTCTGAATACCCAGTTCGGCTCAGGCGAGCATTATTTGGGCGGAATGAACTGCAACCCAATACGAGAGTTGTTGATGTTCAGTGTGGTCTCTATCATTTTGCTGCTATTACAGGTATGCTGTAAAATACTGTAAAAATTCTTAATATTGGGACACTAAAAATAATTACCATATTTGTCCTAAAATTGGAACAGTTTGGTTTAACAATGCAGTAATGTGTCCAAAAATGTGAATGGGATGGCAGTGTAAATTCTGATCAGACTGCTCTTTGAGGAGCAGTCTGATCTGGGTTCGCACTATTTGCTCAGAGCTAACTGTCCCACTATATAGAATTTTTAGGGTACATATACTTATATTAACCTAGATATTGGGACACTTTAGATTCAGGGGGAGTAACTCTGCCTATTATTTTTGCTGTCCTTCTCCATGTGGGTCGACTCTTTAAAGTAAGAATTTGCTCCTGTAGGAGCAAATTCTTTCCTTTAAGAGTAGACCCCATTTTGGAAGGGTTTGGTCACAATGGAAGTAAACAGGAAGTCACAAAAATTGTTCCCCTTTGTAAAAATGGCAGAAAAGTATGGGATTGAACCCATGCACCTTAAGTCTGAGCAGAAATACTGCTTTTACTTGTCTAATGAGATGTTAGTTTTAACAGTATTTGAGCCGCGACACGAGAAAGCCAACAAAATGGTTGTGCGCCCAGTGTAGACTCAGATAGGTCTGGGCATCTGACCAGTCTGATCAGACTCTTTGCTAATCGCTGAAAGGGTAGCTAAGGGTCTAAGCTACCTCCATGCTGACAGTGAAGACTGATCAGACTGGGTGGATGCCCAGGCCCAGATCTGAGTCTGCACTGGGTGCTCAACCACATTGTTGATTTTGTCGTGTCGCGGCTCAATTTATTCATATAAATAGCAATGAGAACAGTATGTAGATGTAATAAGCCAGTAAGAACTGAACTAAAGTGCATTGCATATATAAATAGAGGATCTTGAATGAGTGCTCATGTATTATTGAATTTATTAAACGTGTTGGGGGAAAAAGATGAGATGCAAGGCTGTGCTGAGCATCTTATCGGTTTTCCCCAACGAGTTTAATAAATTCAATAATACAGGAGCACTAATGCAAGATTCTATTTATCATAGGACACTAAAATTTCATTTTATTTGCAAAATTTGCACTAAAACGTCACGATTTTGCCATTAGAAAACTCGACGTTTTTATGGACGTCAACGTGTAATGTTACGATGTAATTTGCATATTTAATCCACTAGTGGATTATTGTTTTAATGCATGGCTGTATTACACTTTCAGATGCGACATCATATGATAAAGTTCATTTCCTTGTTTCTAATGAGATTTTGAAACAAGAGTGAGTGAGTGAGTGAACTCTGGTTTAATGTCCCACCAACAACTAGGTCATACGGAGATGGGACCTCCGTTTAAAGTCATCTGAAAGACTGGAGAAGTGGGGGATCAATCGTGTGACCCCTGGATTGGTAGTACAGCATGTTATACACTACACTACCACCGCTCGTATTGAAACAAGAAAGTTGTCCTAGAATTATCTGCAGTGTCATTTCTTCACAAGAGCCATGGGAAGAACTAGTAAAGTTCTAGTTTAACAAACTGCATGATAATTACTGGTGAAACAGCATTTTTAATGAGTAAGCTATTCAGTAACCATTTACCGCAAAAATTCTAAGTATTGGGACATATTGATTGGAGCAAACAGTGCAGACCCAAGTCAAACTGCTCCTGAAAGAGCAGTCTGATCAGGTTCTACACTGTTTGCCTTTCCATCTGCATCCTATGGACACATTGTTGCATTATAAAAGCAAACTGTTCCACATTTTGGATAATTACGGTAATTATTTTAGGTGTCCCAATTTTTAAAATTTCATGATAATGGTTAAAACTGTATTGGTTACAGTTTAACTCTAGTGGTTCTGTTTCATCTGAAGAAAGAGGTATATAAGTGTTAACCCTTAAAGTGCCAAAAATTAAAATAGTTAAATTTGCAAACAGTGTAGATCCAGATGAGATGGCTCATAATGAGCCACCTCATCTGAATCTACACTGTTTGCCCTCTGATGTTCGAATTCTCAATATGATATCGCTTGGACGAAACAGTTTTGGAAATTCTGCAGATGTAAATTTTGTCGTCTGCCTTTTGGCGCATTATGGGTTAAAATAATAGACCAAATTTATTGTCAGTTACTGGCGAAAGTATGTGCACTTAGTACTGGTTAACCCCTTAGGAGGTCTAAGCCTGCCCAGGAATAGTGTGGTTAGGTTAACTGACTGTCCCGACATGACCATAGCTGTTTACCCTGGATGTTAAGCATTAAATCAATCAATCAATCATTGTCTTGCCTACCCCTAGCAGAAGTGAGACATATTTATTACTTTTCTGGTTTATCTCTGTTTTCTGTCATTGCCCAGACAAGCAAAACACCCCATTCTGTGTTAATTCTTATACAGTGGACCTTCTTTACAATGACGACATTTGTTCCCAAATATTTGACCTTAAACTGAATTTGCTGTTATAAAGAATACATATTTTGAACAATAAAGCAAATCAAAATGATGTTACAGTAAAACTTCATTGGCTCGAACAGGCTTGGGACCATGAAAATTAGTTCCAGCCAAGGGTAGTTCTAGTCATCCAGGGTTAGTTTCCATATAAAGTGACCTCTAGGGACCAAGAAAATAGTTCTAGCCAGGCAGGGTGAACGAGCCAGCAGGGTTCGAGCCATTGAAGTCCCACTGTATAAAGAATTTTGCTGTTGTAATGAGTGCTGTTACAAAGAGGGTTGACTGTACTTTTTGTTAATTCAGAAACTTAAGCAGTTGCAAATATTTGAGCTGCGACACGACAAA
This sequence comes from Ctena decussata, assembly GCA_963989385.1. Classification (NCBI taxonomy): domain Eukaryota; kingdom Metazoa; phylum Mollusca; class Bivalvia; order Lucinida; family Lucinidae; genus Ctena; species Ctena decussata. The sequence continues at coordinate 63,200,645 of OZ022509.1, forward strand.
ACCAACAAAGTGATTGTGTGCCCAGCGAAGACTTAGATCAGTCTGGGCATCCTCCCAGTCTGATCAGAATCTTCTCTGTCCGCATGGAGTTAGCTTAGACACTTAGCTACCCTTTAAGCACTTAATGAAGAGTCTGATCAGACTGGGTGGATGCCAAGGCTGATCTGAGTCTGTGCTGGGCGCACAACCACTTTGTTGGTTTTGTCGCACCTGCTTTAGCAAGGTGCCATATAGGCGTCCGGTTTTCAATCTGTCCGTCAGTCCGTCCATGCATTCACAATTTACGTCGACCCTAGGGTTTTAGACCATTCAAATGACTTATTCTCTGAAACCTCTGCATCCATGGTTCTCAAATTGCACATGCAGCATGATCAGTAGGGGTGTAACAATACATCTGACTATCGATATATCGCAATAGTAACATTAGCAATAGTCACTATCAATAGGGAAAGCTGCAATGTCAATACTATTGGCAATAGTGTTTCCAATATCGCAATAGTTTCAATAGTTTCTAGACATGCATCTATTTCTTGAAAGAAGTCTTAAGCTAAAAGAATCATCGAAATGCATGTTGATTCCAAAGAATGAAAAATAATATTTTCTTGTATTTTGTAGCCAAGGTGTGCATGTTGTGAAACAACAGTCATTAAACAATGCTTTTCAGCCATAAATTTGTGAACAGATTTTTATACAGAAAAGCTCAGTTTCTGGATAAAAATTTGTCCCCAATAGTTATTGCAATGCATTGCAATAGCAACTAGTAATAGTATCGCAATGGTACATCTTGCAATGTCATTACTATCACAATAGTCATTTATGGACTAGCGTTACGTCCCTAATGATCAGACAGCAGGGCCTCAGAATTATAACATTCATGCAGGTCGAGAATCCAAGATGGCTGCCATTACTAAAAATAGCAAAACCAATAAAATCAACTTTTTCTCCAGAATCACTTTTTATATTTGGCTGAAATTTTGTATGAGGCATAAGTGGGACCTTGATATTCAGAATTATCAAAACCAAAAAAATCTGTAGCGGAATTTGGTCACAGTGACCTTACGTCGACCCTAGAATTATTTACGTTGACCCTAGCATTTATGTCCATTCAAATGACTTTTTCTCAGAAACCACTGCATCCATGGTTCTCAAATTTCACATGCAGCATGATCAGACTGCAGGGTTTCAGAATGATAAAATTCTGGCGGGTCGAGAATTCAAAATGGTCGCTGATACTAAAGATAGCAAAACCAATAAAATCGAGTTTTTCTCCAGAACCGCTTTGTATATTTGGCTGCATAGTTGGACCTTGGTATTCAGAATTATTAAAATGAAAAACATCTGTAGCCGAATTAGGTCACAGTAACCTTACATCAACCCTAGAAAAATTTATGTCGACCCTAGCATTTTAGTCCATTTAGATGACTTATTCTCTGAAACCACTGCATCCATGATTCCCAAATTCACATGCAGCATGATCAGACTGCAGGGCTTCAGAATGAAAAATTTGGGCGGGTTGAGAATCCAAAATGGCCATTACTAAAAATAGCAAAACCAATGAAATCAACTTTTTTCTCCAGAACCACTTGGTATATTCATTGAGTTCTTCATGGGAAGGCACACAGCAGGTGAGACATAGCGTTCTGCGGAATTCTTGTCTCATGTTGCGGCCCAAGTACAGTTTACACAGATAATTATTGCAAAACTGTAGATGTTACAAGACAAGAGTTCTTAGTTGTAACATCGTAGTACCGTAAAGTTTCTAAAGATTGGGACACCTAGAATAATGACCATAATTGTCTTGAGAATGGGATAGATCTGTTTTTCAGTTCAGTTGTGAATCCAAAAGATGCAGGTGGAATTGTAAACAGTATAGACCCTGATCAGACTGTGCCTTTGGGAACAGTTTTTGCTGAGACCTCTGCACTGTTTCCTCACACCTATCTGTTCCAATATGTAGGATTTTTCGGGTATGGTCATGTAAAACTAAAGGCCAGGTTGTGTAGCGCAGTCAGAGTAGCGAGTGACTTAGGAGCCAGAGGTCCTGTGTTCGATACTTGGTCTGGCCACATACTTTCATTCCTGTTTCCGCTGATTCAAGAAGGGCAGCTGTTAGTTGTTGGCACTTATGCGCACTTAGTACTGGTTAACAGCTTAAGAGGTCTAAGCTTGCCCAGGAAAAGTGTTGTTAGGTTAACTGACCATCAGGACATGACCATACTGTGGACATAAAGCAACTAAACAAAATGAGCCGCGACAGGACAAAACCAACAATGTGGTTGTGCACCCTACGCAGACTCAGATCAGCCCGGGCATCCGCCGAGTCTGGCTAGACTCTTTGCTAAGAGCTTAAAAGGTAGCCAAGGGACTAAGCTACCTTCATGCGGACAGCGAAGACTCTGATCAGACTGGGCGGATGCCCAGGCTGATCTGAGTCTGCGCTGGGCGCATAACCACATTGTTGGTTTTGTTGTGCCGCGGCTCAAATGTAAAACTACTCAAAATCAAATCAAATTCTTTATTACATACAGGTTAGCAAAGCTAACAACATGTAGAACAAAAATGAAACATATACCTATAGTCATGGCGGCAATAACTCAAATGTTTGCTATAGAAATAATAATCAATGAAACAGAGAGAAACAAATAAACGCTGCTACATGTAACACTAGAAGGACAACACACCTTTATATCTAGCGGTTTTATCCAAACTTATTAATTAAACCTACTATAGGATTTTTTAGCTCACCTGAGCACGAAGTGCTCAGGGTGAGCTTTTGGGATACCCTGATGTCCGTCGTACGTCCGGACGTCAGTCTGGACGTCCGTCCGTCAACTTTTGCTTGTGTACACTGTAGCGGGCACAGTTTCGATCCAATCTTTATGAAACTTTGTCAGAATGTTAGTCTTTATAAAATCTAGGCCAAGTTCGAAACTGGGTCATGTCGGGTCAAAAACTAGGTCACTAGGTCAAATCTTAGAAAAACCTTGTGTACGCTCTAGAGGGCACAGTTTTCATCCAAAGTTCATGAAACTTTGTCAGAATGTTTATCCTTATAATACCTAGGACAAGTTTGAAACTGGGTCACGTCGGGTCTAAAACTAGGTCACTAGGTCAAATCATGGAAAAACCTTGTGTACGCTCTAGAGGACACAGTTTTGATCCAATCTTTATGAAACTTTGTCAGAATGTTTATCTCCAAAAACTCTAGGCCATGTTCGAAACTGGGTCATGTCGGGTCAAAAACTAGGTCACTAGGTCAAATCTTAGAAAAACCTTGTGTACGCTCTAGAAGGCACAGTTTTGATCCAAAGTTCATGAAACATAATCAGAAAGTTTATCCTCATAATATCTAGGACAAGTTCGAAACTGGGTCACGTCGGGTCTAAAACTAGGTCACTAGGTCAAATCATGGAAAAACCTTGTGTACGCTCTAGAGGACACAGTTTTGATCCAATCTTTATGAAACTTTGTCAGAATGTTTATCTCCATAAACTCTAGGCCAAGTTCTAAATTGGGTCATGTCAGGTCAAAAACTAGGTCACTAGGTCAAATCTTAGAAAAACCTTGTTTACGCTCTAGAAGGCACAGTTTTGACCCAAAATTATTGAAACATAATCAGAAAGTTTATCCTCACAATATTTAGGATAAGTTTGAAACTGGGTCACGTCGGGTCAAAAACTAGGTCACTAGGTCAAATCATAGAAAAAACCTTGTGTATGCTCTAGAGGACACAGTTTTGATCCAATCTTTATGAAACATTGTCAGAATGTTTATCTCCATAAACTCTAGGCCAAATTTGAAACTGGGTCATGTTGGGTCAAAACCTAGGTCACTAGGTCAAATCGTAGAAAAACCTTGTGTACCTCTAGAGGACACAGTTTTGATCTAATCTTTATGAAACTTTCTCAGAATGTTAACTTCCATAAACTCTCGGCCAAGTTTGAAAGTAGGTCATGTCGGGTCGAAAACTAGGTCAAATCTTAGAAAAACCTTGTGTAAGCTTTAGAAGGCACAGCTGTCATCCAAAGTTCATGAAAATTGTCAGAATGTTTATCCTCATAATATGTAGGATAAATTTGAAACTGGGTCATGTTGGGTCAAAAACTTGGTCACTAGGTCAAATCTTAGAAAAATCTTATGTACGCTCTAGAAGGCACAGTTTTCATCCAAAGTTCATGAAACTTTGTCAGAATGTTTATCCTCATAATATCTAGGACAAGTTCTAAACTGGGTCACGTCGGGTCAAAAACTAGGTCACTAGGTCAAATCATAGAAAACCTTGTGTACGCTCTAGAGGACACAGTTTTGATCTAATCTTTATGAAACTTTGTCAGAATGTTTATCCTTACAAACTCTCGGCCAAGTTTGAAAGTAGGTCATGTCGGGAAAAAAACTAGATCACTAGGTCAAATCTTAGAAAAACGTTGTGTAAGCACTAGAAGGCATAGTTTTGATCCAGTCTTCATGAAACTATGTCAAAATGTTTATTGTCCATATATCTAAGCCCCCTATGAAACTGAGTCACGTCGGCTCAAGGTGAAATCTTAGCAAAACTTTGTGTACACCCTAGAGGGCACAGTTTTGATCCAATCTTCATGAAACTCTGTCAGAATGTTTATCTTCATAAACTCTCGGCCAAGTTTGAAAGTAGGTCATGTCGGGTAAAAAACTAGATCACTAGGTCAAATCTTAGAAAAACGTTGTGTAAGCACTAGAAGGCATAGTTTTGATCCAATCTTCATGAAACTATGTCTAAATGTTTATTGTCCATATATCTAAGCCCCCTATGAAACTGAGTCACGTCGGCTCAAGGTCAAATCTTAGAAAAACTTTGTGTACACCCTAGAGGGCACAGTTTTGATCCAATCTTCATGAAACTCTGTCAGAATGTTTATCTTAATGAAATCTAGGTAAAGTTTGAAACTGGGTCGTGTCGGGTCAAAAACTTGGTCACTAGGTCAAATATAAGAACGACCTTGTATAAGCTCCAGAGGGCACAGTTTTGATCCAATCTCAATGAAACTATGTCAGAATGTTTATTCTTACAATATCCAGGCCAAGTTTGAAACTGGGTCATGTTGGGTCTAAAATAAGGTCAAATGTTAGTATGGTAAAAACTCTTATAAATCTTCACCAGAGCCAGTGAACTGATTAATGCTCAGGTGAGCGATTCAGGGCCACCATGGCCCTCTTGTTTTCTTTTTGATTTTATGATATGTACCCAGCAGGCACGCAACGCCGAAGGAGTTGAATCGACGCTGATTCACCGTCATGACATTGAATCAGCGTCGACTCAACACCTAAAGCATGCCAGCTGCAGCAGTTAAGGGTAAAATATTACATGAATGTTTAAATAGCCTATTTTGGCAACTTGTTTTCTAGGAGCGGCTGTAGTGTAGTGGATAACACTCCGGACTACCATTCAGGAGTCGCAAGATCGATCCCCGGCATCTCTTGTCTCTCAGATGAGACTTTAAACTGAGGTCACGTCTCCATATGACCTTGTTGTTTGTAGGATGTTAAACCCGAGTTCACTCAATCACAACTTCTTTTCTATTTCTAGATTATGGTGATGTATATACCTGGGGGAAAGGGAAGCATGGTTGTTTGGGGCTTCACAGAAGTAACGAACAGTGTTTTCCATTAAAGGTTAGTATCACCCATCAGTGATTATAGCCCCGCTTTGAAAAAGTGGGGCTATATAAGATTTGTTCTGTCCGTAATTCTGTAATTCCATAACATTTTTTCATGAAATTTTGTGTCACAGTTTTCTCACATCCAGAATGTCACGATAGTGAATAAGTGGCCAATGCAACAACAACTTAGCATAGGACATAGTCTCACAAACAAAATGGCATGTGTTCAATGTTGGTTGGTTGATTTGATGCTTAACGTCCGCAACGAAAACAACTATGGTCATGTCGGGACGGTCAGTTACCCTAACCACACTATTTCTGGGCAGGCTTAGACCTCCTAAGCGGTTAACCAGTACTAAGTGCACATACTTTCGCCAGTAACTGACAACTGCCCTTCTTGAATCAGCGGAAGGAGAAACGAAAGTATGTGGCCAGACCAGGTTTCGAACCCAGGACCTCTGACTTACAAGTCAGGTGCCCTACCGATTGCGCTACGCGGTCCGGCTGTGTTCAATGACTCACATAAGTCTGTGATTTTACCTTACAGTTAAAGGCAGGAGTGGACTATAAAAGGCAAAATTAGCTACCTATTCTCAGTTTTCCAATAGCCACCAAATGGTAAACATTTACATTAGCTCCTGTAGATTTATCTCTAATTTGATTGGCTGTTGATTTGCTGGGGTATTTACCTGTGAAAGTATTGACAGCTCTTATTGGCTAAAACAGGACAGTGTTCTAATTTGCACAGTAGCTAAGCCACACCCTCTATTCCTCATACAGGTAGCTAATCCTCTACCGGGGGGTTCAGAAATCCTTTTTAAAGTAGATGTGGTATTCAGAACTGTGAATAGTCAGAACCTCTTGACAGTTCAAATTTTATTTATAGCTGAAAAGTTGTACTGTAATGACCCTAAATATTCGGACAAATAGGTCTGAGCAAACATTGTAGACCCAGATCAAACTGCTCCTTAAGGAGCAGTTTGATCAGGGTCTACAACATTTGCCATTCTTTTGGATGCATTAATGTGTATAAAGTCCACTGTCTAAGAATTTCTGAACAATTATTGTCCTTCTTTCAGGTGTCAGAAATTTTAGGGTCATTATGTTAAATATTGGGACAGATAGGTCAGAGCAAGCAGTGCACTTCCAGATAAGACATATTGTGAGGGAGCAGTCTGATCAAAGCCTACATTACTGTATTAAAGAAATAAATTGTTCAATTTTTAGAACAGTTTTGGTTATTAAACTACTGTAATGTGCGTATATATTGGGACACCTTAAAATACATGTAATGAATTTTCCATTTTGGACAAATGGAAAATTTATTATTTTAGGTGTTCCAATACTTAAGCTCATTATAGTAGTTTCCTAAATTTTAGAATTTTACTCCATGAGTCAGAAAACTGTGCCATTTGTTCTATTAAATCTTCAGTTTTATATATGTCCATATTTGCACTGAATAATAGTAGGCAATTTTTATACCCCCGACATACGAAGTATGTCAGGGTGTATATAGTTTTTGTCATTCCATCCGTTCGTCCGTTCGGATGTTAGTCCGTCCTTCCGTCTGTCCGTCCGTCCGTCCGTCTGTTACGTCAAAGTTTTGCGTTAAACCTTTTTGATTGCTCATATCTCTGTAACCACACATCAGATTCTTTTCATATTTGGTTCATGATATCTCTATAGCATTACCTTTGATGTGAAGTAGGGTTAGGCCCCAGGGTGGGGCCAGGGGTCAACATTTTGGACTTAGGCATTTTCATTATGTAAAAGTTTTGCGTTAAACCTTATTGATTGCTAATGTCTTTGTAACAACATTGAAGATTTCTTCCATATTTGCTTCATAATATCTCTGTAGCATTGTTTTCAATATGGACTACCTAAGCTGCTGGGTCAGGCTCGTGGATGGGGCCAGGGGTCAATAACTAGGACTTAGCTATTTGTGGTAGATTTTTGCTTCTATTTCTGATATACTTGAATGGACCCTAATGATGCACAACTAGGTGTATTGCATAAGAGTTTACATCATATGGATGTTAACCTAAGGTCAAGGTCACAAACTTTGTATTTTGTACATGTATAATATTTGTATTGAATTTTTGTCTTAAAAACATGCTTTCATTAGGCAGTGGCACTGGTCGGGGGTATACGTGAGCCCCTGCTCACTTGCTCTAGTTTTTCTGTTTTAGATGTATGGGCCCTTTCACAAAACTGACCATTTAAAGCATTTCCCATATTTATTAAATGACTCGAACTGTATCATTCAGTGAACGGCTTTGACCTACTGTGTGCACTTCAATTTAGAATTGCTGTTTTTTAAAAGAGCTCCCAGTACAGATTAAGGGATGTATCAAAAAAAAAATACTGCATAGTTCTAGTCATGGATAGGTTTTTGTTTATTTCCCAGGAGCTTGAAGTTCTAGCTTAGAAACATTTTTAAACCTTGTCATCTAAAGTGTTAATTACAACACTGTACAATAATAAATTTAAATGACATATACTCTTTCCGATTTTTGACATTTTGAACTGTTTCACTGTCTAAACTTCAAGTGCCTGTGGTTTATTTTTCCAGGTAGCTATACCAGCACAGGTTCACCGGGTTGTTTGTGGAGTAGATCATACAGTAGCTCTAGCCCGAGCAGCTTGCTGACAAACATTTTATCAGCTGTGCTGTGGGATACAGAAAAACTCTGATGTGCCAAGAATGTAGAATAAGATAACAGATAGGGTTACCAGCACTCCATTAGGAGCAAATTCTTTCCTTTAAGAGTAGACCCTTTTACAGGGGCTTTATTGACTATGGAGGCAAACAGGAACTTGAAGTCACAAAAGTTGTAAAAATGGCGGTATACCAGTATACCTTAAACAGAGGCTTCTGCTTTTTATGAACTTTTTGACTCTGCTAGTCAGCCTATGGTGGTCGTACATGAAGAAAGAGGGACTTCATGATTTGAAAGACATAGAATGACAAGATGAGGTCTTTAAAAATGTGCATGGGCTTTCAGGAAAAGCTGTGGATAGTACTGACAATTTTGGGCAAAAAAGAAAATAATAAAAAAAAAAACATTTTTAGCTCGTCTGAATGAAATTCAGGAAGAGCTATTGTACTACCCGCGGCGTTGGCTTTACTGTTAGCATTGGCGGCGGTTGCCGCATTAGCAAAATGTTAAAGTTTTACGTTAAACTTTTTAGATCTCATAGTTTCTATACTCTTTGATCAATTTTGATTATATATGGTATGATGATAGATACTGGTCCAAAATTTTATTCTACACCATCCCCACCCCTGGTTATGACCTATAGGTCAAGGTCATGGACTTTCAAATTTTATTGTAAAGTTTTGCGTTAAAGTTTTTAAGATATCATAGTTCCTAAACCCTTTGATTGCTTCGAATTTTACATGATATGATGATAGATATTGGTCCAAAACTTCATTCAGCACCATCCTCACCCCTGGTCATGATCCATGGGTCAAGGTCTTGGACTTAGTAATTTTATGTTAAAGTTTTATGTTAAAGTTTTAAGATCTCATAGTTTCTAAACCCCTAGATCAGTTGGAACTATATTTGGTATGATGATAGATATTTGTCCAAAATTTTATTCAGCACCATCCCAACCCTGGACATGACATAGAGGTCAAGGTCACAGACTTAGAAATTTTATATTGAAATTTGAGATGTTCTTGGCTAAATCTCCTTAAACCTTTTGATAGATTTCCTTTATACTTCCCCAGATGTTAGGTAATGGTCTACATTTGTATGCAGTACCAACTGAGGTCACAGTCATGGACTTACAAATGTTTTGTTAAAATTTTGGGAGTTAAAGTTCTCTAAAAGGCACAGCAATTTCTTTATGTGTGGATGGATTCAGTTGATACTTAGAATTCCGATAGATGCTGGTCCAGAGTTTTACGTAGTACAAACCCCACCTCTCACTGACCTTTAGGTCAAGGCCACAGGGTGACGGTTTATAGTTCCACACCGCTTAGTTGGAAAGTTATACCCAGACCGATGACAGTTGACCGAGACAGTATAGATAGATAGAAAGAAAGAAAGATACTGGTTTACATGGTAGCAGCATCCTCTTCCTAGTTGACCTTGAAGGCCAAGATCACATTCTTAGAACTTTGTGTTCGTGATGGCCAAGCACCTGTTCGGACTTGCTATGCTGTCTGGTGACAGCTCTTGTTGTCTGTAGCAGAAGCAAGACACAAGTATAATTTTTCTGGCATTGGTGGCGTGAACTTTGCATCAAGTTCTCTGGTTTAGCTGAGAAAGCACTGGAGAGACATAACATTCTGCAGCTTGTTTTCTTTTTATTCAATAACATATTCAAAGGGTATAATTGATTCTGCTAATTTTCGCTTCCTGCAGAGACTGTATATCATATTTGGCTTATGCCGAGACTGTCCGCGAACTCTTGCTTCCTGCAGAGACTACTGTCCTCGAACATTGGCTTCCTGCAGAGACTGCCCACATGACTCTGCTTCCTGCCGAGAGCCTCGGCAGGAAGCAGAATCATGCGGACAGTCTCTGCAGGAAGCCATTTATCATGTACAGAAGTCAAGGCAGGAAGCAAGAGTTTGCGGACAGTCTCGGCAGAAGCAAAATATGATGTACAGTCTCTGCAGGATGCAAAAAATTAGCGGTATCGATTTTACCCTGTGATATGAGACACAACAGGACAAAACCAACGAAGTTGCATCCTCCCAGTCTGATCAGTCTTAGCTGTCTACATGGAGGTAGCTTACACCTTTAGCTACCCTTAAAGCACACAGGGAAGACTGATCAGACTGGGCAGATGCCCAGGCTGAACAGAGTCTTCACTGGGCGCACATGCCACTTTGTTGGTTTTGTCATGTGGCGGCTCATATTTCCTAGGATTATGGTGACTATAAGGATAATCTGAGATCATGTATAAGAAAATAAAAAAACACAAAAAAAAAAACACACACTTTTTCTCAGATATCTTTATTTATTGTAATGACCCTTAATTTTACTTTAGAAGTACCATTACTTGAAGGCAGTTCCATTGAGGGACACACAACATAGGTTTTTAGAAATAAGAGAAAACAAGAAATGTTACAGTGTGTAACAAATGCCCCCGAAGGCCCCTTCAACTGACCTTTGACCCTAGCTGTGACCTTGACCTTGGGCACAGAACCTGGGTCTTGCACATGATATACATTCTCATTTCGTTTTACTTTTCTGTAATGTTTAAATGCACTTTGGAAGTTTAAGAGGATTCGAGGGGACTTAATTCAACCACTAACCAAACTGTGTTGCGTCCTTGACCTTGGGTATGGGAACCTATGTCTTGTGCACGGCAAATCTTCTCATTAGGCTTTATCTTTCTTTAAAGTTTGCTATGGTACTTTTCTGAATAATTGCCGAGACATAATTTGACCTCTGACCCCAGATTGTGACCTTGACCTTGGATCTGGGATCATAAATATTGTGTGTAACATACCTTCTCATAATAATTTACCTTTCTGTGAAGTTTGATGACATTCACTTCAGCAGCTTTTAAGTTATCACAGAGGGGAGATTTGACCTTTGACCCCTAATTGTGACCTTGACCTTGAACTTGGCAACCCAAATCTTATGTGTAACATACCTTCTCATTATGTTTCATCTTTCTGTGAAGTTTCATTAAATTTGCTTCAGTAGTTTATAAGTAATCAATGAGACCCAATTTTGAGACACAATTTGACTTTTGACCCAACTGTGGCCTTGACCTTGGGCGTTGGGACCTAAGTCTTGTGCGCGACACACCTTCTCATTATGCTTTATCTTTCTGTGAAGTTTCATCAAATTTGCTTCAGTAGTTTTAAAATTATCGCTGAGACACGATTTTGAGACACAATTTGACCTTTGACCCAATTGTGGCCTTGACCTTGGGCGTAGGGACCTGTGTCTTGCGCGTGACACACCTTCTCATTATGCTTTATCTCTCTGTGAAGTTTCATCAAATTTGCTTCAGTACTTTTAAAGTTATCGCTGAGACACGATTTGTGACGGACTGACGGACGGACAGTCGGACGGACGGACGGTGTGATTTTAATATGCCACCCGAAGTTCCTTCGGGGGCATAAAAAGACATTCTGACTAGGTAGATTAAGGTCAGCCTGAGCTCAACAAGTCAGTGAACTCTGGTTTAATGTCCCACCAACAACGAGGTCATATGGAGATGGGACCCTCGGTTTAAAGTCTCATCCGAAAGACCAGAGAAGCTGGGGACCAATCTTGCGACCCCTGGATTAGTAGTCCGGAGTGTTATCCACCACACTACAGCCGGTCCTTAACTCAACAAATTTAAATAATAGAAACAAGTAAAGTGCTGGCCTGCTGACCTAATAGTCCAGGGTTTGCAACCTTTTGGGGGCGGAAATATTTCCAACCGTGAATAGGGGTCCGTTGCACACAGCCTTTCATTGTCACCCTGCTTTGGTCCTGATATAACTGAAATACTGTGAAAAGGACATAAAGTTGCAAGTCATCATCCATCTATTGATGTTAGAAACAATAAGAAATACTGAATAATGTTTTCAAGTTTTTTTCCTACAGAGTTTAAAATCCATGAAAACTGTATGGGTGCAAATGCCTAGCATCCTGTTAAAGGAATCTTTGCAAAACCGTGTAGACCCAAATCAGACGCTGTAGAACACAGCTGCATCTGATCAGGTCCTACTCTGTTTATTGCATATAATATAAGAATTGCCTGAACAAAAGTTGTAGTTGATTGGCATCATGCCTAGGATTCTTTGGAAGGAATCTTGGCAAAACAATGTAGACCCAATCAGATGCTGCAGAATACAACATCTGATCAGGTCCCTCACTGTTTATTGCATTAACCCATTCCATTTGGAATACCCCTTTAGGAGTATCTGGGCAAACAGTTTGGATCCAGATCAGGCCCCACAAACGTGGGGCATGCTCTGAGATCTAAACTGTATGCTGCCTAGACATCATTTCTAAAAGAGCTAGTTAGACCAATATTGTCAAAGTATTCTTGATTTTTGATACAGACACCAATTTCAGCAGATGACAAAAAATACCCAGAACGCAATGGGTTAAAACACTGAATAAAATGACTTGGGCATTAGTTTAAAGTGTTTGAGAAAATCTGAATTTTCACCCTGGTAATAACCAATTTCCCTACCTGTGCTTTCGACTGTGTCAGTCAATTACCATACATGCAAAAGTGGCTGTTGACCAAGACAATCGACAACAGTATCGGCTCGGTTGACAGCCATTAACAATAGTACATGTACCATATGCCATTATTGATAATGCTTATGATCATATTCTTGGTTGAAAGCCACTTTGTATAGAACAGACTAGGTCGAAAGCACAGGTAGCCAAATTGGTATTACAGTTTGTAATGTCATAGAAAAATTGTTGGAGCACGGCATACACTGTATGCACACACATCGTAGATCTGTTACCCTAGCAACTAAGAGTTCATATTGATGTTAGAGTGGCATCATCAAGACGTCCTTCTGCCAAGGTACTAAGCACAATAGTTGGTAATTCCATTGTTGCTATGGTAAGAGAACTATGAAATCATCTCACTTATAATTTGGGAGGAGCATGTCATACTCTCACTTATAATTTGGGAGGAGCATGGCGTACAGTGTATGCCATGCTCCTCTCAAATTATAAGTGAGATGCTTCCTGAAGTTCATAAAGTGGGAAAATGTGATTTTATCAAACTTATTATTCATTTTCAAATAAACGAATTCTCTGTTTTAAATTGCTGAAAAGTTGATTGGCATCATGTCTAGCATCCTGTGAAAGAAATCCTAGCCAAACAATACAGACCCAATCAGATGTTGCAGAACATAGTATCTAGTCAGGTCCTACACTGTTTTCTTGCATTTAACCCATTGGTGCCAAGCATCCCTTAAAAAAGACGTATGCAAGTAGTGCAGACCAAGATCAGATGCTGCAAAATGCGGCATCTGATCAGGGTCTACACTTTTCGCATAAAATAAATAGGTATTTCTCTTTAAAATAATATAAATATGATAAAAACAAAGTAAACCAGACACCCCTTAATTTGCAAGTAGACATCCATTTCTAAGGATAGAATAGCCCACTGGGCATAAATGGGTTAATACAGGAATTGCTGAAAGCAAAAACTGTATGCAAAAAGGACCTTCTCAAATGGAAAATTAATGTTTTTTAGGTGTCTCAATAACAGAGATACCTTGTTTTAATTACTGGCATTAATATCCATCAAAGTTTGATGTAGAAAAATATTTTAGATACATATAATATTCTGGTAATGTTCACAAAATCTATCCATTTTCACAATCCAAATTCATTATTAGAGAAGCCAAAATAAAATAATATACTCTGCATGTAGAAATAAAATATTGATAATGATAAATCCATAATTGTCAAATATTGCAGTCTAAAACCAACAAAACTACAGTGCCAGGTCTTGTAAAAACAAATGAACGTTAACCAATTCACTGTTTTCAAAGGTGTGAAAAACATGTTTAATGTCACCAAACTGCTCGAAACATTGGTTTCACAATCTTATCAAATTGAAGTCTTTTGGGTCTCTGATGTGATCCTTGAAACAAAATTTCATCTTCAAATCTTGCATTTTTAGCTCACCTGAGCCAGCGGCTCCGGGGGAGCTTATAGGATGGTAAGGCTCCGTCGTCCGTCGTCCGTCCGTCCGTCCGTCGTCCGTCCGTCAACAATTTCAAACGACTTCTCCTCTGAAACCGCTGGGCCAATAGTAACCAAATTTCATATGTAGCCTCCAGGGATCTTAGGAACGAAAAGTTGTTCAAACGGTCCTGGTCACATGACCAACATGGCCGCCATGCCCATATATGGTAAAAACCTAGAAAAATCTTCTTCTCCAGAACCAATAGGCCAATAGCCTTGATACCTGGTATGAAGCATCAGGTAAGCGAGTGCTACCAAGATTGTTCAAATTATGACCTTGGGTTGACCTTGACCTTTTTTACAGTAAGGTCAAATTTGCTTCCTTATGCTTTTATATGGCAAAATGTTAGAACATAAGATATCTTGGAAACTGTTGAAGATTTTGGGCTAAAAATTGGTATATACAGTCATCTTAATGAGAACATGAAGATTTGTGAGTATAAGAGGTCACGGTCATTTTTTGACCTTTGACCAAGGTCCCTCATATTCCGACAATTTCAAAGATCTCCTCAAAAGCCACTAGACCAATTGTAACCAAATTTCATATAGAGCCTTCAGGGCTTGATTGAACAAAAATTTGTCCAAACGGTCCGGGTCACATGACCAACATGGCCCCCATGCCCTTAAATGGTAAAAAGCATAAAAAATCTTCTTCTCCAGAACCAATAGGCCGATGGCCTTGAAACTTGGTATGTAGCATAAAGTACTCAAGTACTACAAAGGGTGTTCAAATGATGACCTTGGGTTGACCTTGATTTTTCTTGCAGCAAGGTTAACTATGGGAAAATGCTGGAATGTAAGATTGCATGGAAAGTTTGGAAGATTTTGGCCTAAAAATTAGAATGCACAGTCATCTTAATGAGGTGATGAAGAACTGTGAGTACAAAAGGTCAAGGTCATTTTTTGACCTTTGACCCTGATCTTTCATATTTTGACATTTTCAAACATTTCCTCAAATGTAAAAGGGCCAATTGTAAACAAATTTCATATGTAGCCTCCAGGGGTTGATTGAACAAAAAGAAGTTCCAACGGTCCAGGTCACATGACCAACATTGCCACCATGCCCATATATGGTAAAAAGCCTAAAAATCTTCTTCTCGTGAATCAATAGACCAATGGCCTTGAAACTTGGTATGTAGCATAAGGTACTCAAGTACTACCAGAGTTGTTCAATGATGACCTTGGGTTGACCTTCACCTTTTTTGCAGCAAGGTCAAATATGGGAAAATGCTAGAACAAGATTTCATGGAAAGTTTTGAAGATTTTGGCTTAAAAATTGGTAAATACAGTCATTTAATGAGTACATGAAGATTTATGAGTACAAGAGGTCAAGGAGGCCCGGTTGTTCAGCGGGTTAAGCGCTGGCCTACTGATCAAGCAGACTGGGATCGAGCCCCACTTTAGGAGAGAATCTTTGCTACCGTAAACAGGGTTTCATTGCACACAGCCTTTCATTATCATCCTCTTATTGTCGTGATATAACTGAAATACTGTTGAAAGGGACATAAATTTACAAGTCATCCATCCATCTATTACAAGAGGTCAAGTACCTTGGGTTGACCTAGACCTTTATAAGGCAAGGTCAAATTTGGTTTCTGTTGCTTTCATAGGTAAAATTGCTTGATCATGGAAATTATAGAAAATAAAAATTGGTGTATACAGTCATCTAAATGAGAACATGAAGGCTTGTGAGTATAAGAAGTCAAGGTCCTTCTGTGATCGTTTACCAATGTCTCTCAAACTTTGACAGTTTCAAACATCACCTCAAAAGCTACTGGGCTAATAGTTACCAAATTTCATATATAACTGCCGGTGTCTTAGGGAACAAAAGTTTGTTCAAGGGGTCCAGGTCACATGATCAACTTGGCTGCTATGCACATGTATGGTAACCAGCAACTAGTAGAAAGTGAGATATAGGTATAGCTTTTCTAGCATCACTACTGTTGAAATAGACATAGCTTTTCTAGCATCAGTGTTGGAGTTTTTGTTACTGCATTTCCTCTCATTGCCCTCTGTTAATGTATAAAATTCATTCGTTTTCTTTTAATACTTTCAGAGATCCAGTGATCTGATGCCTGGATGCAGAATTCAAATCAACTTTTGACATTGTTGTCAGAAAATGAATCCAAGAATACATCTTGTTCAAGCCTTTTGAACTCAAAGCGTACCCATGGAGTTATCCATATAACAGTATCATTTTATGGGTGCCTTATTGCATATTTTAAACATTTGAAATTATATCGCATTTACCAAAGTTCATATCCATACAAGGATACTGTTATAATGTGTAGGGGTAATCGCAGGCGTACATGTACCAGGTACTACAATGTCTCTGGTGTAGAAATTTATAAGTTATTCTGACATTATTGTTCAAACAATTTCTCTTTATTACATCAGCAGTAACTGATATTAATGTTGAAAACATTATATTAATTAGTGTTGCTGAATAATAGAGATACTTCCACCAGTGCATATGGGTCTCCTCCTGGAGTGTAATCATCTTGCTGATCATGCACAATAATTTTCCCATTGACTTTGTTTCAACTGTAACAGCTTAGAATATATGTGATAATAATACCAATTTTAGAAACAATGATAATCATAATACTTCTTACAATGCCATTTTTGTAGTTAATATTTTTCCATGAACAATATATAATTTGACAAGTTTACTCAGTTTTTCTGTAAAATATTTTATATGGCTTTTGTGCACCAAATCTGTCATTAAGTTACAACAAACAAATGGTACATGTATTCTATTAATCTTGAAAAATACAGCGTGATTGGATAATTCTTTTGGAGTAAATTCAAGCTTAAGATGAGATGTTCTTTTCAACAATTTAAAACAAAACAAGTGGGATAGATTCTGACCTTCAAAAACTATGGCATGTTTAGGTTGTATTGTTTGATAATATCCATTTCTTTTATAGGTAACACGTGAAGCTTTATACGAACTTTTCAACAAACTATTTTAAAGTGTGTAATATTATTCTGTTGTGTTATATTTTGTGATTGGACGGTGTATGTGATATTTGTGCTGGATAAAGACAGACTTAACACTAGTGAACTTTTGTTCCCTGTTACTGCAGAAGAGAACATTCACAGTACAGGATGCCTCGGAGGAAGAATTGGAGGCGGTCTGAAGCCCGAAGGTCTGTTTGTGGTAGAAGCTCTAACTACCAGCATGGGTTAACTCCTGAGTTGACTCCAAAATTCATGCAGACTTCCGAGTCTGTCATGACTGAGGGCCTCATTGAGGCAAGACCTGTCAGCGTGCAGGCGCATCAAAGGTCTGTTTATGGTAGAAGCTCTAACTACCAGCATGGGTTAACTCCTGAGTTGACTCCAAAATTCATGCAGACTTCAGAGTCTGTCATGACTGAGGGCCTCATTGAGGCAAGACCTGTCGGCGTGCAGGCACATCAAAGGAATGAACAATGTCAATTGACCAAAGGTTATAAAGCAATTTTTCTAGAGAAACATAGTCAAATAGCCTCACAAAGTGCAGATCATAATACTTTACTATACAGTTCTGGTACCAGTACTTTCCCAGATATACTGACCAAAACTAAGGGTCCTTGTTTGACAGAATATGATAATAGAAGTCAACATTTTCAGCAAAGTCCATTTTCGACATTGTTAGAGTTAGATACTACTAAGGACACATGTATTGCCACATCGGTGACTGATAGTATTTTGCCTAGCTCTTGTAAGATAGTAAAACCATTTCATTCACAGTCATATATCTGTGGCTCATTACATCAAGGAAGTGACAGATTCAGTGTAGAATCTAGGGGAAGTCAGTGTGTGTCAAATGCTCTTTGTGCCCTTATTCATGCTCAGTTTTCAAATAGTTGTTCAAATACTGAGGTTGATCAAATACTTATCAAAGGAGATATTTTATACAAAAAAATCTTATCTTCATTGAAAGCTGAACAGAAATACACCAGTAGATTGTTAACTTTTGATGAAATTCCAGAAAATATAAATGTCTTCAAAAGAGATATACATATCTTGAAGTCAGATGTCATTTCTGGCATTGCAATACAGCAGTATGGTAACACATCTTCTCCAACTCTTCACGAGTCAATGTACACAGCATTTCAATCATCTTCATATGTTCTGGTCATAATTGGTGCAATATGTTCTGCAGTTAACAAAAAGATGGCATGTACAATTTCTTTGATTCACATTCTCATGCTCAGAATGGTCTTTCATCATGCAATGGCTATTCAGTTTTGATAAAATTCGGTAGTTTAGATGAATTGATTACTTACATGTACGCATTATATGAAAGCATGCAAATAAACATGACAACACAGTATGATTTGTTGCCAGTTGCT
The DNA here is from genome assembly GCA_963989385.1 of Ctena decussata. Lineage (NCBI taxonomy): Eukaryota > Metazoa > Mollusca > Bivalvia > Lucinida > Lucinidae > Ctena > Ctena decussata. The sequence goes on from OZ022509.1 coordinate 63,219,311, forward strand.
CTGACATGTACAGAAAATTTTCATGTTGGCATGGATCAGATTATTTTACCTGAAACAATAAGTGGAAGTGAACTTGAATACAGGGTTACTGATCATTCAGAAAGTCTTCTGGAAAATTATTTTGAGGATCAAACTATCAGACAGCAGAAAAAAGCACAAGATATTGATGTTGAAATGAGCATGCAGAAGAAAACTTGTGACAACAAAATGAAGAAAAAACGCACTGAGTACAATGCTGCATATAAAAGAAAACAAAGAAGCCGGTTAGCTTTTAAGACAAAAGAAAAAAATAAATCAGCTTGCATCAAAGCAGTCTGCTAGAAAGAAGCAAGCTTTTAAAGCAAAAGAAAGAGTTAATCAACTTGCATCAAAGCAGTCTGCTAGAAAGCAGCCAGATGTATTGGCACAGGAATGTGCCCAGAAGCAGTCTGCCAGACAAAATCCAGCTTTTAAAGAAAAGGAAAGGGTTAATCAGCTTAAATCAAAGCAGTCTGCTAGAAAGAAGCCAGCTTTTAAAGAAATGGAAAGAGCAAATCAGCTTGTATCAAAGCAGTCGGCTAGAAAGCAGCCAGATGTATTAGCACAGGAATGTGCCCAGAAGCAGTCTGCCAGACAAAATCGAGCTTTTAAAGAAAAGGAAAGAGTAAAACAGCGTGCATCAAAGCAGTCTGCTAGAAAGAAGCCAGCATTTAAAGAAAAGGAAAGAGTAAATCAGCGTGCATCAAAGCAGTCTGCTAGAAAGAAGCCAGCTTTTAAAGAAAATGAAAGAGTAAATCAGCTTGCATCAAAACAGTCTGCTAGAAAGAAGCCAGCTTTTAAAGAAAAGGAAAGAGTTAATCAGCTTGGATCAAAGCTGTCTGCTAGAAAGCAGCTAGATGTATTAGCACAGGAATGTGCTCAGAAGCAGTCTGCCAGACAAGACCCAGATTTTTAAAGAAAAAGAGAAGATACATCAACTTGCTAGTAAGCGGAAGCAAAGGCAAAACCCTTTGTTTTTGGAATGTGAAAGGGTTGCTCAGGGGCAGCGTAGGCGAGAGAAAAGAAAATTGGAAGACACACTTGAACTGAACAGGGGAAAAAGGCGTAAAATTGCTGAAGAAAAATTGCATGAAACTGAGACATGTGAAGTTTATGATAGAAAAGTACATGAAAGTGTAGCAGAATGTCTTAAACAATTTCATGAAAACATTTCAGTAGGCCCTCTGTTTGTATGTACTTGTTGTCACCAAACATGGTTTCGAAAAAGTGTATCAGTGCTGAAAAACACTAGCATTATGACATCCAGTTTAAAGTATTGCACAAAGCTTAAATCAGTCAATAATGAAGAGTGGATATGTCACACTTGTTTGTCAGCAGTAAAAGATGGTAAAGTTCCCAAACTGTCAGTTGCAAATGGAATGAAGTGGCCAACAAAACCTTCAGAGTTAGATTTGCACCAGCTTGAAGAAAGATTAGTAGCCCTGCGTATTCCATTCATGCAAATCAGAGAACTTCCACGTGGTGGTCAATATTCACTGAAAGGAAATGTAATCAATGTACCCGTTGATATTCAACCCACTGTGAACTCTCTTCCAAGACCTATGGATGAAAATTTTGCAATTGCCATTCAGTTGAAGAAAAAACTATCATATAAGAAAATAGATTTTAAAGAAAATGTAAGACCAATGAGGGTTCTGACAGCATTACATTGGCTGCTAACTAATAGTGATATGTATAAGAATTCTGGCATAACAGTTGACAACAACTGGTTCCAAGCAGTAACTGAAAGTACAGAGGATACAGTAAGAGAGTTTCTGGAAGTATCAGTGCAAAATACAAATCCTGATATCGACAAAAATTATTCAGTGCTGGACAAAGATGAAATAGTTCCTTTAGTACCTAAGGATATTGAAAAAGGTGATGGATATGAATCAGACGGATTTAGTGAGGTAGATAGTAATGAGCGTTATGGAAATGTTGATACCTTAGTGGATGATGCTAATATTGAAAGTAAGATGGATCAAGTGTTGACCTTTGCTCCTGGGGAAGGAAGGCATCCCCTTAGTTTGTATCAAGATACAGATGCAGAGTATTTATGTTTTCCTGCTATATTTTGTGGTCAGAGGCGTCCTGATAAGACTGAGAGAATAACTCTAGTTCATTACAGTGATATTGTCAAATGGGAGCTTCGAAGCATTGATAGAAGAGCTGCTCAGTCTGTTCCAAACATTTTCTTCAAGCATAAAAAGTTACAAATGAAACAAATAAGTGACAAAGTTAACTTAGCTGTAAGGAGATGTAAAAATAAAGGCAAAAAAATTACTGCCGCTGAGGCAAGAGATCCAGCATATGTGGAGAAGCTTGTGAAACTTGATGAAGGTTATTGTATATTTCGTCAGCTTAGAAATTCTCCAGCTTATCTAGAAAAAAGGAAGAAAGACATATTTGCAATGATCAGGCAACTGTCTTTACCAACTTGGTTTGTATCTTTGTCAGCAGCTGATACTAGATGGAATGATCTTTTGAAGATGTTAGCGAAACTGAATGATGCAGTTGAATATTCAGACAAAGATGTTGAGGCTTTAACTTGGCAAGAGAAAACAAAACTTGTTCAGAAAGACCCAGTAACTTGTTCAAGATATTTTGACCACAGAGTACAAGAATTCTTGAACACTGTCCTTAAAAGTGAGATCAAACCTATAGGGAAAGTGATAGATTTTTTCTATAGAGTGGAATTTCAGCAACGTGGTTCTCCTCATATCCACATGCTTATTTGGATTGAAAATGCTCCTAAATTCGAAAGAAACACGGAGGAAGAAATAATTAAGTTTGTTGATAATTACCTTACTTGCAGTGCTGAAGATGAAGAAATTGGGGAACTTGTTGAACTTCAGTCACATAAACATTCAAAGTCTTGCAGAAAGAAAGGAAAGGCAATATGTAGATTTGGATTTCCTTTGCTTCCTCTTCCAAGAACAATGTTATTGCATCCTCTGGATGAAGACATAGAAAAATACAAAAAGAAACACTCAGAACTTCAAAAATCAATGAATGAGTACAAAGATGTCTCTGGAATTGCATTTGATGACTTTTTGGAGCATGTTGCCAAGATGGACTTTGAAAATTATATCAAGTGTATAAGAAGTTCACTCAGTGCTCCCAAAATTTTCCTCAAGCGGAATCCAAATGAGATGAGAATTAATTTGTTTAACAAAACAATTCTTCTTGGCTGGAAGGCAAATCTTGATATTCAGATGGTTCTTGAACCATATGGTTGTGCAGCATACATTGTTGGCTATATAAGCAAATCACAAAGAGGCATGAGTGCACAGCTTGATGCAGCAGCAAGAGAAGCTCGCAAAGGAAATTTTGATATAAAGAAACAAGTAAGACATATTGGAAATGTGTTTTCAAACTGTGTTGAAGTGAGTGCACAAGAAGCAGTATATCTTGCTTTACAGATTCCTTTAACAAAAGCTACAAGGGACATTGTTTTCATTAATACCTCCATCCCAGAGGAAAGAATATTTTTACTGAAATCTAAATCAGTGCTTGATGAACTTCCTGCTGAATCTACTGACATAGGTGCTGACAATATAATTCAGAGATATGCAAAACGACCCAGACAGCTTCAGAAATTCTGTTTGGCAGATTATGTCTCTACAATTGATGTTGTTTATCCTAAAGGGAATAGGTTACCTGAGAGGACTGATGATGTAAATGAAGATGATGCAAACTCATGTGATTCTAGTGATGAAAATGATGAAGATGGTAATGACGAGAATATTGAATCAGAATATCATGGATCAGACTTGTTGTATGTGGCAAAGAATGGGACAAAGTATAAACAGAGAAGAAATCCTAGAATAATACGTTATGTGAGGTATGATGTAAAGAAAGACTCTGAAAATTACTACAGAGAACGACTTATGCTATTTATGCCCTGGAGAAATGAAGCAAAAGATTTGTTAGGTTCATTTGAAACATATGAGGCTCATTACAATGTCTTGAAAGACACTCTTGAATCTAAACGCAGTCAATATGAACATCACATTGAAGAACTTGAGCTTGCAAGGCAAATGGCAGAAGAAGAAGATGCTTATGATGAGATAGCTCCAAATGCAGAACATGAAAATAGAGAAGCCGAAGAAGAAGGTGAAAGAGAAGCTGAAAATTTTGTATATTTTAATCCAGATAGAGTAGTAGAACATCGACAGTATGATATTGGTATAGAGATACAGTCAGCTTGTTCAGTGCCATCTGTAGAAATAAATGGAGTCATGTTACCCGATGAACAGTACTTAAATTTGCTTAGGAGTTTAAATTTGAGACAAAGAGAATTTTTCAATCATGTTCTGTATTGGATTAAATGCAAAGAAGAACCACTCTATGCATTTTTGTCAGGTGGAGCTGGTGTTGGCAAATCGGTGCTAATTAAGGCACTATATCAAAGTCTGTATAGATTTCTAAATTTGAGAGAAGGAGAAAATCCTGATGATATAAGAGTTCTTCTTTGTGCCTACACTGGCAAAGCTGCATATAATATCAATGGTGTCACTATTGCCTCAGCTTTTTTAAAGAAGTTCAAACAAGGTAGTGACCTTTTGTCAGCCGATGAACTGAACACATTCAGAGTGAAATACAGACATTTGAAAGTGATTATTATAGATGAAATCTCCATGGTAGGAACAAACACACTGACCTTTCTAGATACGCGTTTGCAACAGCTCACTGGAACAAAAGCAAGTTTTGGTGGTTTAAGCATCATTGCTGTGGGAGACTTGTTTCAGCTTATGCCAGTGTGTGACAAGTGGATATTCAGTGACCTGTCAAAGGGTGCTTCAGCTCTAGCATGTAATTTGTGGAAGGATTATTTTAAATTATATGAACTGGTTGATATCATGAGACAGAAAGATGATGTTGATTTTGCTCAGATGCTGAATCGGCTTCGACAGAATGAGCTGACAGAAGATGACAAAAATAAGTTAAAGAAACATACTATCAGCCCCCATATGACAAATTATCCAAAAGAGGCTCCTCATTTATTCACTGAAAACAAGTTTGTAGATAGACACAATGAGAATTATTTGAATAGATTGTCAGAAGAAAAAGTTGTTATCCCATGTCATGATACGGTTGTTTCTGAAAATATTTCCATTAGGAAATGCAGGAAACTCATCGAAGCACTTCCAGATGATTCGAACAAAACTGCTAATTTACAAAAGCTGTTGACAATAGCAGTTGGGATGATTTATGATATTACAGTCAATGTCAATGTAGAGGATGGTTTGACAAATGGGTCGACATGTGTTGTTAAATTTATTGAGTACAAGATGGAAGGCACAGATCGTCCCAGTATTATTTGGGTTTTGTTTCAAGATTCTCAAATTGGCCAGTCAACTCGTGAGAAATTTTCTAATAGGGGTTTGTACAATACAAACATAGATAAAGCCTGGACTCCAATATTTGATATAGAACGAACATTCATATACAACTTCAAAACATACCAGAGAATCCAATTTCCTTTAAAACCATCAGCAGGTAAGACTATCCATAAGGCTCAGGGGTCTACAGTTGATGAAATTGTCGTAGACTTGTCTCAGACACGAGTCAGGAAACAACCACATATTCACTATGTTGCTCTTAGTAGAGTAAGAAAACTAGAGAATCTATATATATTGAATTTAAATGAATCTGCCATGGCTGTTGATGAACAAGTGAAAATTGAGATGCAGCGGTTGAAAACAGAAGCACTTCTTGAACTCTGTTATGTTCCTTTATATAAAGTTGATTCATTCAATATCAAAATTGCATTTAATAATGCAAGGTCCTTACATAAGCACTTTAAGGACATTGAATTTGAGCCAAATGTTTTATCTGCAGATGTGATTGGGTTCGCAGAATCAAGGTTGTGTGCAAGAGATGATAGTAATCACTTTGCTCTGAAGCATTTCAAACTGTTGAGATTGGATGAAACAGGACATAATTCTGGTAACAGGCCATACCATGGGCTTGCTTTGTACATTAAGGACTATTTTGAAATTCAAAGAATAGAAAAATTTCATTCTGACATATGTGAATTTATGTTGGCTACCTTATACAGCAACGTAAAGGAATGTTTCCAAGTTGTATACATCTACAAATTCCCTAAAAGTGTGCAAAGGGATTTAAAAACTGATCTTCAGTGTCATCTCATCCCGTTGGTAGATATGAATACCAAATTAGTGATAATTGGTGATTTTAATATACAAGCAAATGACAACACTTCAAATTTTATAGAATTTATGAGGAAACGATTTAAATGTGAGCAACAGATCAATCAATCTACTACTGATTCTGGATCTGTGATAGATCTGATTTTTACAAACTGTCCAGCATCCAGTGATGTTATTGAGGCTTACTGGAGTGACCACAAACTTGTTTATTGTGCACTAGATGGATAGGTTATATGATGCATGTCAAAGAACACATAGAATTCACCCACAAGGTAATAAGCAATACCAGCCTCCAGTCAGGTTGGTATTGCTGGTGGTTATAGCAAGGATGGGTGGCCACCAAACTAAATTCTGTTATTTGCCATCATATGCACTATACAAGACATTTTCATTGCTTTAATCCTTACCATATTTATTTGTTATAAGATAGAGGTTTTTCCTTTCCAATCAGTCCCCAAAACCCTAGATTCTTACAATTGAATCTAGATTTTGGGGATTGTTTTAGGACAGAAAACCTATTTAAGGAGGTGTCATGGTTAAGTGCTTAGATATGGTCATCTAAAATACAGAAGTTTATAGGTTATAATTCAGGTTCGAAAATAGAGGTTTTCCATTCCAAAACAATTGCAAATTCCTAGATCCATCTCACGAGATGGATCTAACTTTTTGGGATTGTTTAGGAGAGAAACCTATTAAGAGAGGTGCCATGGTTAAGTGGTTAGAGATGGTCAGTTAAGCTACATAAGGTTATAGGTTAGAATCCAGATTTGGCCAGCCTGTGACTGGAAAACTATCTGTCAGTCCAACAGTAAGTGGGTACTTTTTTTTTTAATTAAAATCTGTAAGAAGTCTGGGTGAAGGATAAAGCAGGTGTACTTTGCCTTTCATATGCTATATCCTTTCATATGCTATATCCAAGATACAGGATCTCCTTAGCTCAATGGGTTAAAAGCTGGCCTGCTATTCCAGCGGATTTGGATTTGAATCTGACTGGAGGCAGAATTCTTTCCAACCGTAAATGGGGTTACATTGTATGTAGCTTTTCATAACCACCCTTCCATTGTCCTGATATGACTGAAATCCCTTAAAACAGACATCAAAATTGCAAGTCATTCATTAGTCATGTATCCAAAATACAATGGGCCTCTAACTCCTACTGCACTTATGGGCAGAAGGTTACTGAAAGCCACTACTTTTTTAAGTATGTATGAATAGAATGTAAATTAATCAGCTCATATTTTCATCATTCAATTTACAATTAACATTTCTGGACTTATTCCTAATTTGTTAGTTTGTTCTTTCGTTATAAGAGAGAAGTTTTTTCCTTCCAAAACCATACCAAATATCTTGATCCTAGATCCAGCCTATAAGAATGGTCTAGATTTTTTAGGTTCTTGTTGATGGGAAAAACCCATCTAAAAATAGAGTTTCATAAGACTGTTTTAGATATTTGGGGTCATTCTACAGTAGGAAAAAAAATATAGTCAAATAAATATGGTACCTATTATTTTAGGTAACAAGATTTAGTTACATGTTGAAGGGCATTTTAGCCCATTTATACTTCATACCAGAATTGATGTGCTTGTTAATTTCCTTCTGTGTTATGCATTTGTTGTTGTATTTAAACACAAAACACAATTTTTCAAGATACTGCATAAATGAATAGCAAGTTTTACTAGGATTTTTAGTAACATCTTGGTATATTTCCTGAATAATATCCAATCCAATATTAGGATAAGCATAAACTTTTTTCACTGCTTTTGTAACCATATTAATCCTACTAAATGCACCAGGGACATTGCATTTTATGAAAGGGGTGGAGGCATTATTTAGAGCCCGAAGTGTAATAAATCAATCACTGTTAAATACCTCTTATAAACAGTATTAAGGTGAACAAGTATACTTACAGAGGAAGCAACTCTTCTATTTTTGACTCCATTTTCAGTAGGGCACAACTCTTAAAGGAGCAAAGTCTTCCCTTTAAGAGTAGACCCAATGTCAAAAAGATACTTCATCTTAAGAATTCATGCAAATTAATAAAACATTATTTTCATAAAAGAGACAGGGGGTGTTTATTAGAGTAGGGTCATTTATTAGGATTAATACAGTACACTGCCTTTGTCATCCCTGCAAATATAAGAAATTGAGATTTAGGTATTACTTTTCTAGTGGTGATAGTTGCAGCATAAACTTTAGTTTGGGTTTTCTGGTTTAGCTCTGTCTGGTGACAATAAGCAGATAGGTGAGACACAGCACCCTGCTGAATTTTGCATGAAGTAAGAGTACATGCACTGTTTTCAGTTGAAGCAGGAACAAATTTATATATTTCTACTGTAAACTATTTTCATTTCTTGTAGGTATGCTATTTTTCAGAATCATTTGTTAAGGAATACAGGCAAACCTGTCTTTAAGGCCACCTCTGTTAAGCAAAAACCTGTCTTAAGAGGCCAAAACCTCATATCCAGAATTAATACTTATGGTGTAAATTGAACTGTATTTATTAAGCATCAGTCGTAATCAAGCACTTTTAGACCTTCCTTTAGATACTTAATTGCTTAAGACAAGTTTGACTGTATCTGTCCAGCTGTTCAAGTGTCATATTGACTTTTATGAGAATGGCATTTTCTATAAAATTTCACTTTCTAAAACAGTTATATCTCAAACCTCCGCTCCTAATCAAACAAATGAAACATTTTTTAAAAACTATTTCTTATCTCAGACCAGCCGTATGTCTGTCTTGGAGCCCCGATAGCTCAGTGGGTTAAGCACTGGCCTACTGATCTAGCAGACCAGGTTTGAATTCCGCTTGAGGTGAGAATCTATCCTACCGTAAACAGGGTTCCATTGCACACAGCCTTTCAATATCATCCTCTCATCGTCATGATATAACTGAAATACTGTTGAAAAGGATGTAAAGTCACAAGTCATTCTGTCTTGGACTTTGCCCCTAATGAGAGTGGACTGTAGTATACTTCTTCAAAGAAAAAAAAAAGATACAGGGTTACAGTGAAATCACACTTTTAAAAATATCAAGGTTAAACAATTGATATACCAGTATCAGGCACCTGTTTCTAATTAACTGACCTGTGGACCTGAAATTTGATCTTTCACCGGTTATCTGTCTATAACCAAGAAGGAAAGTATTTGATAATGAACATGTAGAGCACCAATGTGAAGTACAGAACTTGGATAATACACAAACAGAACAAATATTTAAGGTGGATTGTGAAGAGCCCTAGCTTGATGGAATCAAAATCAGACACTTCTTGCTGTTGGAATGTTGGAATCTAACATGTGTCATTGTGAGGTACTAGATTTTCTATGAGGATGATACACAATTCGCAGAACAGTTGATAACTATTGCCAGTAAGAAGGCCATGATCAAGACTGTTGCATAAACATATTTTATTTAAAGTAGTTATGACAGGGCTCAGTAGGCATAGCAGCACATTCAAAAGACTCAAAGCGGTGGAAGACCAGTGCTGTTTAATGCTGAATCAACAATCTCCTTTTGAAAGTTATAAAGACATACTCAACAAGGAATGCAGGAAACACAGTTAATGCCTCTCTGATCCCTATGCATACTACAGGATATGGAATGTTATGAAGATGTTTTGGTATTGCATGCTACATTTTCACAACTGTTAAAGACAAATGTTATCTTAATAAACCTTACAGGTCAGTTGTCACAACATACAATGTGCTGGTGACAAGACAAGTGACTGCTGTTCGCACCAATGTATGTTTTGATACAACTATTGTCAGCAGCACCTACTCCTACCAACATCACGTGAACATTCTTGTATGTGGAATATTTGCTGATAGATATCTATAGCCAGGGATATTATTTTATAGCAGGTCCTGATTTAGTCCTGAAATGCCATATAAGGGGAAGACATTCATAACTTCTTCTTGTGTTACCATTATAGCAATGCAAATGAAGCACACATCTGATATAGTAGTTTCATTTTGACTGGCTTATTATCTGTTTAGCCTTGTTAACAAAATTTCAGTATATTTAGCATATATATATCTCAGCAACTGGATTAAGAATGGACTGAATTAAATTATAACCCTGTTGACAGTCGTTATTAGGTACCATTTCTTTTCTGAGACAGTATACTACCAGTCTAAAAATCATATATCTTATTTGATCTATGATTCATTGAATATGTTATGTAGTGTCTCTATAGACTTCATTGTTTCATTGTCTTCATAGCACACACACAGCATTGAATCAACATTGATTCAATTGCATGTTGAATAAGTGTTGATTCAGTGTTTATTCAGTGTTGTATGCCCATGGTGTCTCATGTTCTGAGTTTTAAATCATGAATTTGATACACCAGCTTAACAGCAGGAAAATTAGCATTGGATGTCTTAATTTGTAAATTTTAGTTAATAACATCACACAAATGGGAGCCATGTGATATTTTCTACCTATATTCAGACAGAATGGGTAAGAAATTTATCATTATATTATATTAATTCTCAATAGATTTTTGTGCAGTAAAATGCAGCTGCCTTGTCACTTTTGCAACAAATCATCATCTAAGAGCCATCCAAACTAGCTGAAGAGTAATTAAGTCAGAAAATCTTAAGTTTGGAGTATTTATGAAAACTAGCCTGTAGCATAAAATGCACTTAAATAGTTGTTTGCTGCAAATGAAGACAAAGGTATCTCCACTTTACTGCATGAAAATTTGTTGAGGATTAAACAATGTCTTTCTTACCCATTCTGTCCAAATACAGGTACAAAATAACCAAGGAAAGTCAAAATAAATAAATAAAAAACATTTTAATTTCTTCTGTAATTCTTCTGTTTACCTAGTGCACAACTATCGTTCTTTTCCACCTGTAAGATGAATGGCTTCCCTTCCAAAATAACCTTCAATATGTCACTCATCTGAAAGGACTCAGGAGAAAGCATTCAGTGCATTATATTCTTTACGAATGCATTTGGAAATAAAGAAATCGTCAGGAAAGAAAACAAGAATCAGTCATTTTGCTTGCATTTCTCACATTTGGTGTAAAATCACATTATCATCCATCCTGTATTAGATACCCAGCCTAAATTGAAAATATCTATTGGTAGTTATACATTAACTGGGTCACATCACTAAAATGCCCTTCTAGCCAATATATGGTAAAGCCTTTGGTCCAGAATCCAAGATGGCAGCCTGCTCAATTAGTCTCACATAAGCTTAGAAGATATTTATTGTGATAATGTCAACTCAGGTGAGCGATACAGGGCCTCATGGCCCTCTTGTTTTTCTTCTTGAAATTATTATAATGGCTAATGTACTAAATTACAGAGCATTTGACTTACTTCACATACACACAAAAAAAATAAAAAATAAATAAATAAAAAAATAATAGAAATTATAAAAATAAGTAAATAGAATTTAAGAACATAAAATTAAAAATAACATATTGAAATATATAAAAAGTTAAAGTAGTTAGTGATGATATAAGAAAATGTTTGTAAAATATATTCTGTTTTTTTTTTCTTAAGTTCTTTTTTTTTATTCAGTTTTTTCTTTCTTTCTTTTTTTCTTTCCTCTTTTTTCTTTCTTTCTTTTTTTTTTTTAAATTTATATTTGAGTTTTCTTTGACTGCTTATCAGCAAATTATATTTTACAAATTATAGAATATATTGTTCTGATCTCTTACATTTTGACTGATGCAAGAATTTATCCCACTGGAGCCCCACAGGCAGGCAGTGGTTTCAGCACTGCATTGTATGAGGTGATTAGGAGGTGCCTTTGATTTTCTTATCACTTGTTTATTGGAGGGGATTAGATTGGGGGGGGGGTCAAAATGATAGAACAAAATCCAGCCCTTTAAGCACTTCAGGGTAATGGGCAACTTTAGCATTCTCTGTTATAAATTTTCACTTTCAGATTTTAGCCTGTCGTTGTCAGGAGCTTTTAATTTTGTCTTGCCTGGGAGTAATAGAAGTGAGAGATTGGTACTCACAGGGTATAATCGATTCCACTAATTTTCGCTTCCTGCAGAGACTGTACATCATATTTGGCTTCTGCCGAGACTGTCCGGGATCTCTTGCTTCCTGCCAAGACTTCTGTACATGATAAATGGCTTCCTGCAGAGACTGTCCGCGTGATTCTGCTTCCTGCCGAGGCCCTGGCAGGAAGCAGAGTCACGCGGACAGTCTCAGCAGTAAGCCCATGTTCGAGGACAGTAGTCCCTGTAGGAAGCAAGAGTTCGCGTACAGTCGGCGAAAGCCAGATATGATGAACAGTCTCTGCAGGAAGCGAAAATTAGCGGAATGAATTATACCCTGTGGTACTTAATTTCTGGCATTGACGGCATAAACTTTTGTCAAGTTTTTGGTTTAGTTTTGTGACAATGTACAGACAGCTGCAATATGGCATGGTGACTTGTTGCATTCTAGCCTGGACCATAATTAAACTTTTCATTCTGTAAAAGTTCTGCTAATAACACGTTAAATGGTTTGTAAAATTTGTGCAGTAGCTGTGCAGTTTCCGGCCACATTGGTCCCACATTGATGTTTCTATCACTTCTTGTATTAGCCCTCCTCATAGACACTATCTTGTGGAAATTTGAACTCATTCCTGTCAAAGAGAGTAATATGATAAAGCATATTGCCGAGTTGCAGTTACTGAGACAAAGTCTCACATATAAGTTTTTACCTTCCAAAAAGTCTGTTCCCGTAAGATTTTTTAAATTTTATTTATTTCTCACTCAGCAAGTAGCATATACTTTTGGCCACAATTACACATTATGCAGAAATAAACAAGAATTGCATAAAAAGGCCTATGTGTCTTGCATAAAAATCAAAAATAAAATTTTTTTTTTAACATGTATATTATGAGCTTCTAAGAAATTTCTGAAAGAGTTTTCCTTAACCCTTTTAGGCCAGGAAACCCATTTTGATATGAGCCGCGACATGACAAAACCAACAAAGTGGCATGTGCGACCAGCGAAGACTCGGATCAGACTGGGCATCCACCCAGTCTGATCAAAGTCTTCGCTGTCCGCATGGAGGTAGCTTAGACCCTTAGCTACCCTTTAAGTGCTAAGCAGAGAGTCTGATTAGACTGGGCGGATACCCAGGCTGATCTGAGTCTGCGCTGGGCGCACAACCACATTGTTGGATTTCTCGTGTCGCGGCTCATATGTTTCTTGCATAAAAATCCAAAATAAAAGTTTTTTTAACATGTATATTATGAGTTTCTAAGAAATTTTTTGCAAGAGCTTTCCTTAACCCTTTTAGGCCAGGAAACCCATTTTGATATGAGCCGCGACAAGACAAAACCAACAAAGTGGCATGTGCGACCAGCGAAGACTCAGATCAGACTGGGCATTTGCCCAGTCTGATCAGAGTCTCTCTGTCCGCATGGAGGTAGCTTAGACCCTATCTACCCTTTAAGCGCTAAGCAGAGAGTCTGATTAGACTGTGTGGATGCCAAGGCTGATCTGAGTTTGCGCTGGGCGCACAACCACATTGTTGGTTTTATCATGTCGCGGCTCAAATATGCAAATAGTGCAGACCCAGTTCAGCTCAAACAATATTTTTTTTTCATTTAAGACTAGACACCCATGGAGGAAATAATGAAAATGGAAAATTAGGTATCTAAGTAATAACAGTCTTAGGATACCTACTCATATCCAAAAAATCAAATATCTTGGTGAGTGAAGCATTTAAAGTCTTGGAATACTCTTCTAGACTGAGAGGTAAAATCTGACTGCTAGGGAATCTTCTGTACCACTCTGTTAGGTAGACAAAGTAGATCCCAACATGGAGTCGAACCTGGAGCGGAAAACAAGTTACCATAACTACCCTACATGAGTGTTAGCCAGCTATTACGTAAAGCTCATTGTCGCAAACAGTCGGCACTTTCTGCACTGATCTGTCAGAGCTCCAGATAAGAAGGGGTAAGAGGAAATAATTTTTCTTATTTCTCAATGAAGACAGATTAGCCACAACACGAGAAAACCAACAATGTGGTTGTGCGCCCAGCGCAGACTCAGATCAGCCTGGGCATCCGCCCAGTCTGAACAGAGTCTTCACTATCCGCATGAAGGTAGCTTTGACCCATAGCTACCCTTTAAGCGCTTAGCGAAGAGTCTGATCAGACTGGGTGGATACCCAGGCTGATCTGAGTCTTCCCTGGGCGCACAACCACATTGTTGGTTTTGTCGTGTCGCGGCTCAAGTATTATGTTGTGACTCTTCATATTGTTTCACAGAGACAGTTCAGACTTCCAGTGATGGGTCACAACATATGTGAGATGGTTCTAATGACAGGTCACAACGTATGATTTTTTGAAGGCATGGAAAATTATCCCTGTTATCCCTTCTTATCTGCAACACTGATCGGCACTTACTGCACTGATATGTTGCTTTTTTTTTCACAAGGAAAGCTGGGAAACTGTCATAGAGGCCACTTTGGCAGCTATTCTTTTAAGCTATTTCAGCCATCTTTAGCCTAATTTGTAAAATGCTTGGAAGTCCTAATGTGTCAAATAGAATTGAAAGAGGTAAACCAGATCTTATGACCTCTCCTAAGTATACCAGATCATTCTAGAATGATGTCAAACTGTTGTCTTATGTCAAAGTAAATTACTGGAGAAAGCTGGTCCGATATTTGGACAACAGTTGTGCTGTTGTAAGCTGTTAATAAATGTATCTATACCAAACTTGTGGCTTAGGTGCTTTACCCCAAATGTTGGGAACAAATGGCTTAGGTGCTTTACCCCAAATGTTGGGAATAAATAGGTACATTAGAACTTTTATGTCATAAACCCTGATGGCTTGTTAACTCTGCCTGTCTAGAACTCTTTCCTTGGTCTCCAGAGGTCACTTTGTATAGAAACTACTCCTGGATGGCTAGAACTACCCTTGGCTGGAACTAATAAGGGCCCCGCCAGACGACGTCTATGGAGGCCCTATAGTAATCACCTTGTCCATCCATCTGTCTGTCTGTCCGTCCTTTAGTTGTTGTTGTGTTATTGTTTACGTCCAGGGTAAACAGCTCTGGTCATGTCGGGATGGTCATTTAAGCTAACCACACTATTCCTGGGCAGGCTTAGACCTCCTAAGCGATTAACCAGTAAGTGCACTTACTATCACCACTAACTGACAACTGCCCTTCTTGAATCAGTGGAAGGAGAAATGAAAGTAAGTGGTCATACCGGGTATGGAACCCAGGACCTCTGGCTTACAAGTAAGGCACCCTACCAACTGTGCTATGTGGCCCAGCCCGGCCATCAGGATTTGGTGTCTGCTCCATAATTCTGAAACGGTTTGAGATATTTTCATGAAACATGGTACAAATATACATCATTATCAGATGATGTGCAGAGAACAAGAACCATAACTCCACCTACTTTTTTTAACATAACTATCTACAGTTTTTAAGGAATTATGCCGCATTGTAAAATTTTAGAATGGAAATTGTGTCCATAACTTTAAAATCAATCCTCAAAGATATTTTAATGAAAATTTGTACAAATATAAAGCATCATCAGAGGATATACAGAAAATAAAAACCATAAAGCCATTTACATCCTTTATAGAATTATGCCCCTTTGTTATTTTCAATATAGAAATGTCCACTCTATAACTTTAAAACCCTCAAAGATATTTTCATGAAACTTTGTACAATTATAAAGCATCATCAAACGATGTACAGAGAGTGAAAACCAGAACGCCATTTACATTTTAACAGAATTATGTCCCTTTGTAGTTTTCAGTATATAAATCATAGCATATCTACAACTTTAAAACTGCCGAAGATATTTTCATGAAAGGACCTGGTATGATAAGGGCTGTTTTTGGCCCCCTTCCAAATTCTCTTAAAATTGCCTTGTTTCTATTGCTTATCATTTGTGTGTATGGGAACAGAGAGAAATAATATGTTTCAACTATGTTTATTATCAGAATAACATTATATCTGACATGCCATGTTTCAATAATATGAAGCAAAATTGCAAGAAAAATTGAGTTGCTGTTCTTGAAAGAATTTGCTTCTGCAGGGCAAAAAACGCCTCCTTTCAGTTACTAAAAGTTCAATATATTGGCACATGTAGGTCTGAGCAAACAGTGCAGACCCAGGTCAGACTGTCTGATCAGAGTCTGCACTGTTTGCCTTTCGATTTGCAACTGATAGATGTATCACTGCATTGTAAAACAAAATTGTTCTATTGTTTATTTTGTATGGTGTTTGAATTTTTCCGAAATTAAGAAATTCTCTGTACCTGTAGGTGTTCTCCAATGTCTTTATTATAAACACAGCTTCTTAGAGAAGTATGTTTCAAACAGGCTGTAAATATATGGATAGAATCCACAACCTTCTTGTGAAAATTGGCAGGTGATTTTCTTTTATCCTTGCGAAAGTAGAGATAGTCTGAATACAGTCTGAAAACAACCGATGAATTATTGTAACTATTTGAATACAAGCAATATACAGCCTATACTAAACAGTGACTGTTTGAATATAAGCAATTTATCATATGGCCCTGCGTTTTCTAATGGCAAAATCATGGCGTTTTAGTGCAAATTTTGCTAATAAAATGCGATTTTAGTGTCATATGATAAATAGAATCTTGCATTCGTGCTCCTGTATTATTGAATTTATTAAACTCGTTGGGGAAAACCGATAAGATGCTTGGCAAAGCCTCGCATCTTAACTTTTTCCCAAACTCGTTTAATAAATTCAATAATACATGAGCACTCATGTAAGGGACCGACCATTTGATATTCTGGGGGGGGGCCTGGTATATTTATCAAAAAAATTTCCTGTCTTTGGATATGCAAGAAAAAAATAACCTGGCTCATAAGGGGGTTCAAAAAAATAATCTGGCCTCAAAAGTAAGAGAAAAAAATAACCTGTCTCCACCCAAAATTAAAAAAAAAAAAATATTGTCTGCAGATAATTCCATTGGAATTGAGTTTTTATAATGTCTCTGGCTTCTGGGGGGCTGCGCCCCCCAGACCCCCATATTTATAGTAATATTTTAAAATTATCTACAATTACACCAGCGGGCACGCATGTGCATACATTTACAAAAACATCCTATACAACATTCACATACATGTATTATTGATCTGCCACATTACTAAGTAAATGTTTCCACTAAAACTAAATTGCAAAAGAGTCACTAGCTTATGGGAGACAAAACCATTATGGCAAAATAAACACTCTAAAAGGCAAAAGTCCTAATATAAAAACCCTTATTTTTAGCATCATTCCTAGTTTTTCTCTATTGTTTCCAGTCTTAAAATTGCCATTGAAATTGGGAAATTGCTTTAGCTTCTGGGGGGCGTTGCCCCCCAGACCCCCCTTTGATAACTTCTTAGCGCATAACTTTCAGCCATTTTATTAATTGCCATTCATGCATAATGTGACTCTATCAGTAAGTATTTATCAAACTTTCTAAAGTACGAATAAAGCATGTTTGGGCATATATTGGGATAGAAAAAAAAATTAAATTCCTAATGTTAGCCCTAAAACTTTGCCAAAATAGCCCTAAATTTTGGCCAAAATATCCCTAATTTAAGGCCTAATTTTTTGCCAAACTCATACAGGGATGTTTGTATCTGTACCTTACATGAAAAGAGTAACATGCTCCAGGCACTGGTTTGCAAAAGCAAGCTAAGTCATGCCCTTGGCCTGGTTAAAGACAGCACCATGTTCTTTTTGTGAGAAAAAAAGGTGAAAAAAATACTGATGTGGGTAAAATAAAAGGATATTAAGGTCAGGAAAACAAGGATCTGATAGTTCAGCTATAAAATTAAAACAAAAAAAATAACCTGTTTGAGTTAGTTTGTAAAAAAAATAAATTAGCTCCCACAAGGTGAAAAAAAAAGAAATTGTTTCCAGACGCCAGTGAAATAAAATGTTGTGTCTCCATCAAGAATACCAGGCCCCCCCCCCAGAATATCAAATGGTCGGTCCCTAAGATCCTCTATACACAATCTGAGAACAACCAATATGCTATAGTGGCTAAATGAATACAAGCAATATACAGCCTGTAAACGACCAATAAACTATAGTGACTAGTTGAATACAAGCAATATACAGTCTGAAAACAACCAGTATACATGTACTAGTAACTATTTGAATGCAGGCAATAAACAGTCTGAAAACAACCAATATACTATTATAGTGACTTTGAATACAAGTCTGAGTACAGTTTGAAAACAACAATTATTATATACCTAAAAAGTTCCCCATTCACTTTACATTAGAGAAACTGTGCAATATTTTCTGCATATTGCACGGAGTCAAGTGCATATTGCACGGAGTTAAGGAGTCACGTTCTCAAGAACTACTTTTGGTTTGAAAGAAGAAAAGTTTGGCGGCTATTTTCTCGTCGACTGCAACTCAAAAACGAGTAGAATAATGACACCAGTGTCGGTTTCGGTGTATAAATTACATAAAAGACAATTAAGTATAATTTACCTTTGATCCGTCACTCTTTTAATCAATATTCTGCGATAATGACGGAGATTTTCGTCAGAGCTTCTGAGAGTAAGACTCGAAAATGGCGCCCAGTTCTTGAAAACGTCAACGTTTGTTTACTGACGTCACGTCCAATAACGTTACGTCATTTGTATTTTCGCGCCATCAGGCGTGGCTTTGAGCGTGTATGAAGACACACAATGGCATAATGTAATTTCAAATTTAAAACAAGTTGTGGTTGCTATTCCGATATAATATTTCGATGGCTGAGCGCAAAACTGACGTAATTACATATTTTTCACAAAATGACTTTTTCACACTTTTTTAATCGAAAGTAGGTGATACATCTTCTGAAAAATAATTAACCTCATATTCTTATTATTTTTCCCATTTTTTGCTAAAATATAAAAGGTAGCTAACTCAGAGCAGTCAACAAGTTCCCGCAAAACTGACGCAAGTCCACTTACAACTGTTTTGCGGGATAAAATCAGTCAGCAGCTAATTCCATTTTGTCTGCAAAAGGGTTGTAACTCATGTGTCTGATTTATTTTTAGGGACAAATATTTAGGAACAAATACCACAACAACAGTATATTGTAACAGACTGGAAACATAGTGAAACAAACTGTGTTTCTATTTCAAAATCACTTTCTTTTCATAAAGAAACATGAAAGAAATCAGTTGGGGCAGATATTTGAAACACCAGGATCATATACTGTTCGCCATAGTTTGGAAATAGTGAAATGGCTGAAAACAAAATGCTGCTTTTGTTTTAAAATAACTGTTGTATTATATGTGACAGTGCCTGCATTTTTGAGCCTTGTGGAGGTGCGACTTTGACGTCACGAAACGTGAAATGAAAGTGACGTCATAAAATTTGCACGTAAAGTTAATTGTTTTTCTGCGCACTAATAAATTTCAAAGCGTCTCCTGAAAAGAGTGATTCAACATTTCTTTCGGCGTGTTTAATTTTCTTCATCTACACTCTTTTAAGAATGTTCACATTATAGATCTTGAAAAAGAGATGTCACGAACCAGAGTTATAAAGGTTGTAAATTATATCCAATCAGTGAAACGAAAACAAAAAATCGGGTGGGTGTGAATTTCGTTTGCTTTTGCGGTAAACCTTAGCGCCATTTCTTTGTGCTTCTCAAAATCTATTCTGGAAGCACTAATAAATATGAAAATGTTAAAAACAAAATTTCCGAATTTCGCTCCATAAGGCTCAAAATGCCAGACACTGTCACATATACTGAACAAAGATCCTTTGCAGAAAATTCAACGATACTACTATTCAGAATCAAATAAAACAACGAGAACACACAGCAACATTTAGGAAACACAGTGAAATGGACTGAAACTAAACATGTTTCTAGTTTCAAAATCACTTTGTATCTACATGGTAACATTGTGTTGTGGGGGAGGGGGGGGGGATGGGCGGATGGGAATCATAGTTACGAGGATTGAAACACACACACACATACACTAAAACACAATGAAATGGTTTGAACTAAAACATATTTCTTGTTTCAAAATCACTTTGTATATGTAATTACATTCGTTACAGCTCCTCAATTGGAATTCAAGTATATGGGACAAATATTTTTAACATATTTAAAAACACATAGCAACATTTTAGAAACACAGTGTACATTGAAACACATCCTGTCTCTTTTAAAGAATATATTTCATTTCTGTAACAGAAACAAGGTACTTGTACCACCTATCTACCAGGTATATGAATCATCTTGGGCAAATGTTTTGAACTAATGAAACAAGAATATTGTGCATACTAAAATTTTGGAAAGAGAATACAGTTATATAGTCAGATTTTGGAAACACAGTGAAATGAACAAACCATACAAGATACAACATCTCTAAAAGAAATCAACTAGGACAAATATTTTGAAACAAATGAAACAATAAAAATTCATACCTAGTATGGATGGATGGCTGACCTGCAGTTTTACACCTATTTCAACAGTATTTTAGGTCTACCAAGTGTATACTAGTGATATAGTTTGACGGAAACCATGTTTCTGTTTCAAAATCACTTTTGTTAGGTTTTGAAGTATATGGCTCCACTATGGGAAATCAGTTGGGACAAACAGGGTCTGCAGGGATCCTTTGGCATCTTTTTTGAAGTCCCTGACTCCTACTTTTTTATTGGGACTCTTGTTTTTCTGAGAGCTTTTTAAAATGTACGATACTTTGAAATCCAATGAAACAAGAATATACAGTTGCACTTTGGAAACAATAAAAATGGTGAGAAACTAACTCAGCTTCTGTTTCTGAATCACTTTTGTTTACGTAAAGAAACAACATACTGCCCATGAACAGAGGGAATCAAACATGGCAAATATTCTGAAACAATTGAGAGGTAAGAAATACTATTTTGGAAGCACAGGGAAATGGTTTGAATCAAAGTTTGTTTCTGTTTCAAAATTACTTTTGTTAAGGAACAAAACAAGGTATCTATGGCCTCTCATATGAATATAAGCTTGGACAGTTGTTTTGAAATCAATAAAACAATAAGAATTAGGGTAACATTCTGGAAGCACCATGAAACAGTGTGAAATGAATCCTGTTTCAAGTTCAAATTGAGGGCCTCGTAAAATAAAGCCATTACTTACTTACTTCGATTCGTTTTTGTAACATTACAAATCAAAATATGACCTCTTAACATATCAACTGGGGCAGCCTAAGTCCTAGAACATTAAGGCCACCAACAGCCCCATTCCAGGGCCATTGGATATTTTAAAGAAACTCAGTGCATAAAATACAAACAGACTGACTCGGTCTGTGAGGGTCATTGACTTCAGATACTCTCTTAGGCACAACAGTGACTGGGACAAATATTTTGAAACAATGAAACAGCAAGACTGTAAAGTAAATATTTTGGAAATGTGGTGAAATGCTTTCAGTTCCAAAATCACTTACTGCCAAAAGACGCTATGGCTTCTGATAAGGAAATCAGTTTCGAAACTAACGATACAACAAATATAATAAAGTAAGAGTTTGAAAATGCCTGATAGTTAAGTTTTGTATCAGGGGCCTTTCACAGCCTAGGATCAGCAACGGTTCCATGAGCTTTAAGATATTGTTCTTAGCTGTACTTTAACCACAGCTAAATTTTAAGCATTGATAAATAACCATGGTTCACAATGATCAGCCTTACCTTTTCATTTTACTAAACTCTAGTGCACTCTCAACTGCCATTCCATGATGGTGAAAGGGGGAAGAAGAATGGATGGATGGATACTTGCAAGTTAACTCCCTTTCAACAATAGTTCAGTCATAATGAACCATTAGAAGGATGATAATGAAAGGATGTGTGCAGTGTAACGTAACTCCATTTAAAGATTAAAAGGTTCAATCTCTCACGGGAATCAAAAACCAAACCATTAGTTTAGCAGGCCAGTGCTTAACCCAATGAGCTACCGGAGCACATACAGGGGGAAGAGATACTGATCGTAAATTCACACTGAAAGTCTTGAAAGGTAAAGATCCAAGATGTCTGTTTTCCAGTTTCCCCAGTTGTTAAGCTGGGAGTTGGGGCATAGTTACAAACAGAAAACAGGTACAGCAGCCCTGTTTGTCATTTGTCTAGCATGGTATTACTTGGGTTCCCGCTGTCTTATGTAGACAAATGTAAAATTGAGATTGCTTTAATTATGTAAACCAAATGAAAACAGTGCAAATGAAGATACTAATGACTGTGTATCTGGGAACCATGTAAACTATTTTGATGCAAAATAAGAACTGAAGAGAAGATGGCTAATACTCACGGGTGGTAAAGTTTCAAATTGACCTCCGCGGAGGTCTGTTGAAAAACAATTTGACTATTTTCCGGTAGGCAATTTGAATATATCCGGTCATGAATTTTCGCGGTTTACTGACAGGGTTCAGACAAGATTTTTCTCGCTAGAAAGGGTATTCCAAAAATCGGAGAATGTCATGCTATATATATTTTACAGTTGTATATGGAGACCAAATGACATGGAGCAGTTTGAAGCGGTGTTTTTTAAATTACTTTTGTCCTCCAGGCTCAGAACCGAAAACGAAACTAGGAAGGAGTCCTGCACAGTTAAATCGGCTTTTTGAGTGCATTTGTAGGCTTTCTGTGAAATCTTACCGATGCAGTAAGACACGTAGCTTATATAGCTGCGTTCTAAACATACTTTCAAGAATACGCATGCTTTTATTACTACACGCTTACCCAATTTTTGTCGGCGGTCAATTTGAACATGACGAGAACAATTTGACTAATGGAGATTAACATGGAAAAATTTAATCAGCTAAAAAGAAGAAAATACTTAATTTACTTTTCAGAAGCTAGGTAGAAACGAATTGAAAGCATGTTTTCGTACTTCTAAAGAACATCTGATAATATTGCTCATGAAACATTGTCTTTTTTTATCGTGAACTAGTAGCACAATAGTGCTTTATATTTTTTTCTTTTGTTGTAAAACCAGACCTGTGACACTGATTTGTTTGTAAACACAGCACGAACCGATGCAGGTTAATATGTGCAATTGAAACCAAATTCACTATTCATGATTATTTTATATTAGAAAAGTTTTGACATTGTGGTCAATTTGAAAAGCACGAGGTCAGTTTGACTCCATTTCATCCCGGGAAAACAAAGCCAGTCTGTTATTTTTGTGTAAATGCATATATATAATAAGTCTTTGGTTTAATGAAGTCAAAATGAAGTCTCTGTAGCAAACTTCACTCTGATTTGAAAACATGAAAACTGAATAAAACTATTCAATTGTACCAACTGCTTTTTACATGGAAATCCCATTTTGTAGGAAGAACTCACTAGTGTATCACTGGTTAAATTTTTGTGACCAATTAGTTAGCTCTTTCGACATCAGCTCACTAAAGGGAGCAGGCTCAACTCCCGATTGGGTTTCAGCGACTTTGTATACATGGTATAGTACAGAGTAGAAAGAAAGGTAGAAGTTATGAACAAACATTATCGAAAAACATAGTCAAGCGATAAAAGAACAGCTTTTCACAGCAGAGGGCCACAAGGAAACCATAAATAAAACAAAGCGGCATTTTTCTTTTAAATCATCGGCAGCTAGACAAAACAAAAGAGGAATGGGGGCAATAATAACGCGCACATAACCCTGGCCCTGGGGTCTGCTGTGGTTAATTCACATATAGCTAATTAATAAATACTTGTAGAAAGCAATATTGAAAGTACATGTACGTACGTCGTCAAACCGATTTTGCCGCAGATGAACGACGTCTCTGTAAATAAAAAACGAATATTAAACTGAGCCTACCGTTGATTTTTTTATCACAGCCTTCACAGTTCATTCTAAGACGGCCGTTATGATGTTGTTATTGTTTCATGTTGATTACCCGTGTTTCTATGTAACGGCCACTTCAGGAGTGTAACCACCTCGCAGCGGGGTGAGCATGCGGGATGGTTGACTTGATATCTTCTTATGGGTTCACTCTAAATTGTTTGAATATAGGTTCTCTTCTCTGCAAATATTAGTCTGGATGGGTTCGTTTTATTTTACAAGCAAATGAGAGCCACAGGTCGGGTTCTACAACAAAGAAAGTGATAAAACACTATTGTACTACTGTTTTCATGATAAGAAAGAGAATGTTGCATGAGCATGTTATCTGGTGTACTTAAGATGTATAAATTCATGCATTTGAATCATATGATATCTGGCTCCTGAAAATTCAGCACGCATTTTCTTCTTTTTTTAGCTGATTAAATTTTTCCATGTTAATCTCCATTAGTCAAATTGTTCTCATCGTGTTCAAATTGACCGCCGAGAAAAATTGGGTAAGCATGTAGTAACAAATGCATGCATATTCTTGAAAGTATGTTTAGAATGCAGCTATATAAGCTACGTGTCTTACTGCATCGGTAAGATTTCACAGAACGCCTGAAAATGCACTCAAAAACCCGATTTAACTGTTCAGGACTCCTTTCTAGTTTCGTTTTCAGTACTGAGCCTTGAGGACAAAAGTGATTTAAAAATCACCACTTCAAACTGCCCCATGTTATTTGGTCTCAATATACAACTGTAAAATATATATAGCATGACATTCTCCGATTTTTGGAATACCTTTTCTAGCGAGAAAAATCTTGTCTGAACCCTGTCAGTAAACCGCGAAAATTCATGACCGGATATATTCAAATTGCCTACCGGAAAATAGTCAAATTGTTTTTCAACAGACCTCCGCGGAGGTCAATTTGAAACTTTACCACCCGTGAATACTACGTGAAACAAAGCAGCAAAATTTTCTAGGATAACCCTAGACTAAAATTTCACAAGCCTTTGACATGATGTCTCATAAAGTTATTCACAAAACATACAATTAAATTCAGTTCAGATGTTAAAAAATGGATAAGGTTTGAATTATGTAAACATTTTACAAAATGGTTTCAGGTTGCATATGGGCAGACTACTGTTTTTGGTATACAAATTTCTGGAATAATGTAAATTAGGGAATAACTGTACTGGGGAGATAAAAAATTAAATTTAAACTCTGCAGACATGTCTTAAAAAACCAGTTTGCAACCATTAAACCCAAGATTCACTTCTCTGAATAATGTTATCCCCTCCCCGCCGCACAGTTTCACCTTTCAAAGCATAATACACTGCAGCCTAACTTTCAAAGCAGGTTCCTTCAGCAAAGTAAACCCGGGCATCAGCCAATGAGAAGCAATCTATCTTAAAAACATGGCATTTGCAACAGTATATATATATATGTTAGGATATTCTGTCACAAATTTAATGTTATTCTTTTTTATAAGTACATTAGAATAAACAATAAAGAGTTTAAACTAAGTCACTAGTCATTAAAACAAACATTTTGTATTTGAGAAAATTTTATAATATGCTAGGTTTAAAAAGAAAGCAAAACCGGTTTGAATATAGGATCAGGGAGTGTAGGGTTGACAGAAAACATCAGGAAATTAAATTACTGGTAGACTGGGAACAAAAATAACTTTATAGCTTTGGTTATAACTTTTATCTCTGAAAATGAGGTGGTTCTAATAGGTCAATCCAAAAACTTACAATTGAAATGGTTCTAACAAGTACCCACTACATGTACCTGTAGTCTGAGCAGAAACAAGTAATATATCACAAACTATTATCCAATAAGGACTGTTTTGACATTTTCAAGGGCCCTGGTAAAGAATATTTAGTAATTAGGATTGTTGATATAATGAGTAGCCTCCTTGGAGAATTGATTCAACTTTCAGAATGGCAAAGAAATGCTTTGTATACTTCTCAAAAGTGTTTCAGTATACATGTACGCAGGCTGTCACCACACACCTGAGCTGCACCATATTTCAGACCAAAAATATATTAAAACAACACAGAAACTTACAGAAACATTCAAACAACCTCAGAAAAACTAAAAAGGGCAAATGGCTAAATTAGATAGTATCAGCTTTATCTGTTTTACTTGGATGACACAAAAAGCTCAGTGAACATATAAATGCCGGTCAGAGTAAATACCACTAAGAACTACTAAGAGGCACTAAGAACTACTAAGAGCTACTAAGAGGCACTAAGAACTACTAAGAGGCACTAAGAACTACTAAGAGGCACTAAGAACTACTAAGAAGCACTAAGAGGCGCTATGAGTCACTGAGAAGCATAGAAGTACACTTTTTGATGAACAAAATGAACGAAAAGTATTTTTATTTGCGATTCTTGAAAGAAAATTGGTTGCGTTTCTTGTCGAGAATGTGCATACAGATGTGTACATGTGATTATTAAATCATTGTTATTTTTCATTTTTGGGAGAGAAGGAGGGGGAGGGGTGCGGGGAGAGAATCATCTGTAAAGGAGTAGGAAAATGAATTTGTAGAAAAAAAGCAGAATACGAAAACTGTGATCAGAAATAATAAATAAATACTTTTTAAGTTTGACACGCAAAAGAATGAATCTTTCCTTTTTGACAATAAACATGCGTTTTTTGTAGTTCAACTCAGTTACTTTATGAAATATGACATTTTTCTGTATATTGGCGACCGAAATTGTTGGTGACTTATGTCACTGTCCGTATGTGTACGGGTATTGCCACTCTTTTGACACTTACCGCAGTGACAATAAACCCAGCGGCAGTGTGTATAAAACAACTGTTCATCGTTTTGGAAAATTAAATGGTACAACAACACAGCAACATCATCAGTCAAGAGGTAGGTGTTATCATTTTTTCCATTTAACTTTTTCACAGATTTTATGAATCGGTCAGTGAAGGTGTCATATAATATCGTCGGGTAATTTACGCTTCTTTGATACCTATATTTGAACGAGACAATCATACTGTTATGATATTCGAACTGCAGCACTTTAAGTTTTAAAAAAGCTAACAAGGGCGTTATGAAAAGTCTGTACTTCGAATTTAAGAGGGCACGTTAAGCCTACTGGGAAACAGTTACGAACATAGGATAAAAAATAACAAAATGAAATAAAAATAAAACCAAACGGCGCTTGAAGTTTTGTTTTTTTTCATTTCATAAAACTGTAAAAAAAGATAAAATGATAGATAAGGACATTTCTCAAGTCCACAGTTTTGCTTATTTCCGGACAGGTGCCGTTAATAAGGATAATCGGTAGCACGAATCTTTGTAATTATACAGACCCGTCCAAATTTTACGTAAATGTGCATAAAACTGATACTGGAATTATGCAATTCATTAGATGTTTATAAGAGAAGCTGTTCAAAATAATGCGATGAGTTAATGCTATAATTGTAATTTCGTATAATTTGGTCAGCACTTTCTATCTAATAGAGCTTCCATTTTCCCTTTAAAACTTCTTTTTCTGATTGCATATGGTTGAAACTTTGACTTTTAATAATACTATTAATTATAATACACAGAGATAACGCGCCATGTAATATTAACAGGTGTCAAATAACTTTAAAGTGTGTGTTCATCCACACATGTAAATTCTGTCTTCACAGCAAATGTCCACTTTTGATCTGTCCGAATAGGTAAATCAATTGTGCAAGAAATATTAGCGTGGCTTATCAAGATTTAGCACATTAGGGAATATTATAAATAGTTTATAAACCAGCATGACCATAACTTTGATAGCCCTTATCTTAATAGGCGCCACAAGCAACATCAGCACTTGACAATAAATTAGCATATTATAGCCTGGTAGTATTTTTTACATACAGGTACATCGCTTTGTCATATATGCACTTGTCTACCATGTCTACCGATACCACATTGGCTCTATGAGGTCCGGACAATTCACTATATAGTCGTCTTTCCTATAGCCATTTTTCCGGGGGGAAAGGGGGAAAAACCACTCTCTGACAGTATCATCGACACAAACTTAACACCGGTTTAAATTTTGGTGACCTTCACTGCGTCTTTGAGGTCATGTGTCTGCACTTGCAAATATTAACTGATAGTATTCTCTGTAAGAATAGAATACATATTTAATGTTACTAACTTTTAGATTTTTATATCTTTTATTTACTTGTTATACTCACTTATTATGTAAGCTACGTTACTCAATTTAAATTCACTGTAAAACTGTTACTTTTTTCCATTATCTTACTTCTTCCCTTGTTTTTTTTACATGCATTGGTATTGCAATCCGTTAATATGAAAATATGCACAAGAGCCTCTTTCTTTCTGTTCTGATAAAAAAGAAGTCAGTGCGTTAAACCTGTTTGGGACAATTAATGCATGAGTACATGCACTTCGTAAGATTCTAATAGTTTGCGATTTGAAAGTTTCGTAGTATCCGCTGTTTTACTATGCCCAACAATTTTATGTGCTAAAATGTTTCACAGGCGGTATTTTTAATAATATCTGATGTACATTATCACCATTTCACTAACGAAGGGGTAAAAACTTACATTACTTCTTTATTTTACCCCATGGCTCTTGGAGAGTATGAAAGTTTATTAAAAAATGTTCCCCGAATGCAGATATTTTGACATATGGTTCTTAGTATATAGTTAAATGTATGAAATAAAGAAAATTTGCATTTTCGAGAAAAAAAATAATTTCACGTTTTTATAATTTTATTGCGCGCCTACTCTGAGAACAGGTGATAGCTTCTATAGAGTTTATTTGTGTTTTATCCTGAAACTAATTACTGTTTAGAACGTGTGAGTCCAGTCGATGTCTTTTGTAATGAATTAGGGGATAACTGTACATAAAAGTTTTATTTGTGGTTTTATGGTCGGAAATTTCGATTTGCGCCAGCTTAGCCGTAACTGAGTGTCAAAATAACTTGCATGTATCTGTGATACAGTGTAGAATACTGGCGAGATTAAGAGCTGAGACAAACGTCGATGCCTTATAAATAAGCACTTTATATTTTAATATACGTTTTGTTAAACAACTAACAAGTCGCTCTGAGACAATCAGGCTGCTTAGACTGCTGTATTCGGTCTACTTTATGTTGAACCTTGTTACTTTACGTAAATGTTTGGACTCACAAAATTTCAACAAAGTAGCAGGACGACAAAACCTACATTATGGCTATGCGAATCTGCCCAGCCTGATCAGTCTTTGCTGTGCCGCACATGCCACTTTGTTGGTTTTGTCGTCCTACTACCCTGCTACTTTGTTGAAATTTTATGAGTACCCTTACAAGGTAGCTAAGGGTCTAAGCTACCTTCATGCCGACAGCGAAGACTCTGATCAGACAGGGCGGATGCCCTCACTGGCAGCTTGATGTCAGGTTTTGACACTAGTAGTGGTTCGTACGATCAGCAAAGATTCTGATCAGTCAATAGCATGAGAGCATACCATGATTTCTGTTTGTTACACACGCATATTGTTAAATGAAATTTTTGTCAGGGAAAAGAAACATTACTGGTTTCGGAAACTAACGCACGTTTCAGACATAGAGCACTAATGAATGCTAATTAGTCACTAATTAGCATTCATTAGTGCTCTATGTCGTGACCATTCTCTATGGATCAAAAACAGATGTTATAGACTGAAAACTGAAGTTGCTGCAATAATTATTGTCTGTTCTTTAAAGGCAGCATATTTTTTCAAATCGG
The DNA here is from genome assembly GCA_963989385.1 of Ctena decussata. Taxonomy (NCBI): domain Eukaryota; kingdom Metazoa; phylum Mollusca; class Bivalvia; order Lucinida; family Lucinidae; genus Ctena; species Ctena decussata. The sequence continues at coordinate 63,248,989 of OZ022509.1, forward strand.
CGTTACAGATGTTTTTAAATTATTTATCCAGCCGGCCTGCATCACAATTTTCTGTCAATGATATACGTGTTGGTCAGTTTCCAGGCCATCCAGTAACATTTCTTTTGCCTTGGTACTAAAATTGTTTCACAGCAGGTTCACAAATCTATGCAATGCTTTCCTTGTAATACACTTAAGGAAACAAGAAACCCACATTTTTAATTAAACAACTTCTCTGAAATCTGTTTTCAAACATGCCCTGAAACTGTTTTAAAACATGGCCTAAACCCTAAAAGTTGACACAGCAACTTTTTTTTCATACGGAAAATGACTGTTAGATAAATAAACACTGTGTCTTAACTTATGGCGCATTTAATATTTTGCAATTGAAAATTAAACGCGAAATTGAAAAGGAAAGTATTGGCGAAATAAAGCAAGACGGCAGTTTTCAGTGTTAAGAATTTACCGTACTGTTCAATAGTTTTACTGTACAGGCGCCAATTCTTTTACCACATTTACAGAATGTATATGGTGTGAAATTCTGAACACATTTTCTTAATTTACAGAATACAGAATAAACTGCGTGACGAGACACAAATCTTAAGTCTTATGCCAATTGCAAAATTTCAAATGCATTATCTAGCTTTTACATGTACTTCAACAAACCGCTGATTAAGTAAGTTTTCAAACTTCCATTGTCTCTTGCACCTAACGTCCAGTGACAGTTTTGATATATACATAATAATTAAATGGAATTGGGTATCTTTTTTTTCTTAAATGTATACACAAGGAAAGTACGAACTTGCATGGCTATACGTCTTTTTGTTATTTCTTATTTCTGCTCAAAATGTATGATGGGTCCTGGTTGTGGGTACTAATTTAAACTGCCTCCGCCGATGAGGCAATTTTAAAGAGTTCGCACAATTTGTGTTCTGAGTAGAAATGCAAAAACTGTTTTAAGCAGTATTATGTAGAAAATTTGTTATATCACAATAAGAATGTAATCATGTTATATTTGAAACAATCTGAAAAAAAAGAAAGAAAAGAAAAGAAAATATCAATTCAATAGAAGGAAAAAAAAGACAAAAAAAAATTTAAACAAAAGAAATATTTAACAAGAAGAAGAAAGAAAAGAAAAAAAAAAGAAAAAAAAAAAACACAAAAAAAAACAAAAAAAAAACAGAAAAAAAAACAAAAAAAAACAGATAACTGTGCCATCGTCGGGTCCCAAGCCCCGAGTGAGAGAATCAGGAGGGTCTGTTTGAACTGCGCTGCCAGGCCGCGTAGCGCAATCGGTAGGGCACCTGACTCATAAGTCAGAGGTCCTGGGTTCGAAACCCGGTCTGGCCACATACTTCCGTTTCTCCTTCCACTGATTCAAGAAGGGCAGTTGTCAGTTACTGGCGAAAGTATGTGCACTTAGCACTGGTTAACCGCTTAGAAGGTCTAAGCCTGCCCAGGAATAGTGTGGTTAGGGTAACTGACCGTCCCGACATGACCATAGTTGTTTACCGCGGACGTTAAGCATCAAATCCATCAATCAATCAATTGAATTGCGCTGAACCTTTCGCCACACACATTGTTATTTAAGACAAGGCAGATGCTGTGTTACTTTTTTGCACATTTTCTGACACTGCTTTGAAGAAAACCGATTATTACAAAGCATTCTCAAAAGTGTCTAAAAATACTTTCATACTTAGTTAACTAAGGCCTATATTCTAGAAATTCACACTTGAGTCTATTTTTTGCTTTTTAGTGCCTCTTTGTGTTTCTTGGTAGTGCTTAGTGCCTCTTAGTGCTTCTTAGTAGTTCTTAGTGCTTCTTAGTAGTTCTTAGTGCCTCTTAGTAGTTCTTAGTGCCTCTTAGTAGTTCTTAGTAGTTCTTAGTGCCTCTTAGTAGTTCTTAGTGGTATTTACTCTGACCCTATAAATGCATACGTAGGACACAGATGCTCGGATTCTGTGGTCTAAAAATGCCTCCAAAGTATTTTTTGAAGAACAGTTGTAAGTCATTTTAGCTGTTTTGCAGTAAGACTTGACTTTAAGACAACTAATGAATATGCAGTTAAAGTTTATGAGTCAGTTACGTCTGTTTTGCAATACAATTTTATTTTTCGATTACTGAAAAATGACACCGAAAAAGGTTGTAAGTCAACTTACCGCTGTTTTGCGGTAAGATTTTATTGTTTTGAATACTGAAAAATATGCCAAAAAAGGTTGTAACTCAAAGTGTTACCAAAACACAAACATCAATAAAGCTATCACAAAAATGGCTTCCTTGTAGTTGCTAGCATTTGTATGGAAGTCTTTATACAGAAGGGCAATTTGAAACAAGACCTGTGTGTCACAAGAAAAAGTTTTTTGCTTCTCCTGAAAAGTTCTGTAAAATGTAGTTACGTCAGTTTTGCGCTCACCCATCGATTTCTATTTCATACGTAGAGAGCACTGGTGAAACTAGCAGACTAATATCAAAGGTATATAATAAAAAGGTTTTTGAATTTATATTGTGAAATATTCGGCACTTGTTCATATGGCGGAGACTCACTCGCAAGCTCGTGCGTCCTTCGCCATATGAACTCGTGCCGATATTTCACAATATAAATTCAATAACCTATAAGTATACTGGTGCTCGGACATTTCGGCCACGGACGTTTCGGCCTAGGACATTTCGGCCTAGGACAGTTCGGCCATGGACATTTCGGCCACAGAAATTGTCAAGGGCGGACGTTTCGGCCTTTATCCAAAAATTACCTTTCATTATTAAATTAAGTGGTAACATGAGTATCTTAGGCTAGTCTTAATGAACTCGAATGATTTGTAACTGTTGTCTTGATTTTTTATGGACCTTCAACATCTTTAAGGTCATTGTGAGCATACCAAGGCAAAAATACTGTGAACAATTGTTTCAATTACTTTAGCTAGGGCCCTATATGACGTTTGAGTTTAGTGTTGTTTTTAGGTTTATGACTCATAAACACTTATAAGGTTATTTTGAGCATAGTACGGCACTTTTGCCATCCCCACCCATGGGCCATGTTGGCCTTTTTCAGTTATGTGATGCCTGTAGTATCTTGATGTGTAAACATATGCCTGCAGCAATATCATCTGCTGTGCACTCATACTTTGGCCTTAAGGGATATTGTTGGAGTTATTTTAGCTCAGCCACACATTTTTGTGTCACGTGTGCCAATAAAAAGAAAACTTGAGTTGTTTTGATTGTTAAAGGTAGCATAGTTTCATTTCCCTTTTCTTTAACTTTGGCCGAAATGTCCGTTGGCCGAAATGTCCGTGGATGAAACGTCCGTGGCCGAACTGTCCTAGGCCGAAATGTCCTAGGCCGAAACGTCCGTGGCCGAACTGTCCTACATTCAAGTATACTATAGTGACTATTTGAATACAAGCAATGTACAGTCTGAAAACAATCAATATCTACAGTAACTATCGGAATAAAGAAAACAACCAATATACTATAGTAACTATTTCGTATATAAGCAATATGCAGGCTGCAAACAACCAATATACTGTAGTAACTATTTGAATATAAGCAATATGCAGTCTGAGGTCAACCAATATACTGGAGTGACTTATTTGAAATACAAGCAATATACAGTCTGAAAACAATGAGACCCTCCCAGGGGGATCAGAGCTCCCTGAAAAGAACGGCCAAATCTCCCCAGCTCCCTTAAAGTTTTTGCTCATGCTCCGTAAACTTATTTTGCCACTGCTCCTCAACTCCCAAAAAGTAATACAGCTGCTCCCTGGCTCCCTAAAAATATTCAAGCATGCTCCCTAAAATGTTTCACACATGATTTATGCTTCTGGCCGAAAATGAACCCCTGAGGGCTAGCTGGGTCAAGTGTGAATGGCGGTCAGAAAGTCGTTTTTGACAAAAGAATTAAAACAGTAACATTGATATGTATAAAGGGGGGTCTAGGGGGCAGAGCCCCCCAGAAGCCAAAAACAATTAAGAAAATTGCATTCTGACAGTGCTCTTCAGCTCCCCAAAAGTAACAGTTTGCTCCCCAGCTCCCTGAAAATAATTGCTAGTCCTCCCTAGCTCCCTGAAAATAAATGGCCTTTCTCCACAGCTCCCCAAAACCCCTGGGAGGGCCTCATCAATAAACTATAGTGACTATTTGAATACAGCAATATACCCGAATGACTATTTTCTGAAAATTTCAATTTTGGCACTTTAAGGGCTAAAGCAATTATAATGCATTTGCTGTCAAATGCAAACACAATTTTTGATATTTTTCTTGCAAATGACATGAAAAGTGTGAATGTCCAAATTTTTATAGTTACCGTAGTAATATACGCCTACTGCCTCTTTTCCGAAAATAATATATTGAATTGCCTGAATTCCTGTTTGCTTCTATGGATGAACAGCTCTTTGAAATGGGGTCTACTCTTAAAGGAAATAATTTGCTCACAGAGGAGCAAATTCTATCCTTTAAGAGCTGACCCCTACTGAGAAGTTAGGCAAAAAAAATGTAGAGTTGCTTCCTCTTACAATATACTCATTCACACATGTAAATACTGCTTATTAGAAGTATTGTGTAAGTGGCTGATTTACTACACTTAAGGCTATAAATAATACCCCTTTCATGGAGGCTATAAATAATACCCCTTTCATTAAATCCAATACCCCTGGGCATTTATTAGGATTAATACATATTAGAGTATGAATCTTCATAATTTTTGGATGCTTCAGTGATTTTTTTTTTATGCCTCCTGTGACTATAGTCAGGGGGGCATTATATTTACCCCAGTCCGTCGCACATTTTAGTAGCAATTAAAATCTTAAAAAAGTTGCAAGTTTGTGTAATCAACTCCTCCTATAGTTTATGATGGATCAATTTGAAACTTTGCTCTCATGTTGCAGACATATTGAAGATGTGCATGAATTTTTTTATGGTAAAAAAAATATATTTGACAAAATGACTGGCTTTTGAACTTAGGCATTATCAGTGTTGGAAAGTGATATAGGGTAGCAAGTTGGTGTAATCTTGCAACTCTTACAAAGACTGTTCCTCCAGACCAAATTTCATAGTTGTAGGGAATCTCCTTCACAGAAATTTAGCCTTAGCAACAGCATAGCAACCACTTAAGTTGTTTTATGAATACGGCCCCAGGTACAGTTTTTGATGGATCAATTTGAAACTTTGCTCACATGTTGCAGACATATTGAAGATGTGCATGAAGACTTCTTATGGCTAAAAAATTATTTTTGACAAAATTTAAGGCTTTTGAACGTAGAGGTTTGTAGTGTTGGAAAGTGATATAGATTAGCAAGATTGTGTAATCAACTCCTCCCACAGCTTGTAATGGATGAAGTTGAAGCTTTGCACACTTGTTGCAGACATATTGAAGATATGCATGAAGATATTTTATGGTCAAAAATTATTTTTGACAAAATTACGGGCTTTTGAACTTAGGCATTTTCAGTGTTGGTTAATGAAACAGGAATAGAAGGTTGTGTAATCAACTTCTACAGTTTCTGATGGATCAATTTGAAACTTTGCACACATGTTGCAGACATATCGAAGATGTGCATGAAGATTTTTCATGGTCAGAAGTTAATTTTTGACAAAATTATGAGCTTTAGCACTTAGAAAAGATATTTGAGTCGCGACACGAGAAAACCAACAATGTGGTTGTGCGCCCAGCGCAGACTCAGATCAGCCTGGGCATCTGCCTAGTCCGCTAAGACTCTTCGCTAAGTGCTTAGAGGGTAGCTAAGGGTCTAAGCTACATCCATGCGGACAGCGAAGACTCTGATCAGACTGGGCGGATGCCCAGGCTGATCTGAGTCTGCGCTGGACGCACAACCACATTGTTGGTTTTGTCGTGTCGCGGCTCATTTTTGTGTACGGTAATGATGTGTAATCAACTTCTCTCACAGTTCATGATGGATGGCTTTGAAGCGTTTTCTTGTATGTTATAGACACAATAGAAATGTGCTTGAAGATGTTTCAAGCTAAAAAAAATATATTTTTAGTAGAACTGCAGGCTTCGGAACATAGAAATTTTCAGTGTTTGTTCAACAGTATAGGTAACAAGGTTAGTCTATCTTATGTTCTCAAGACATACTACAGTTTATGACTAATAAGTTCAAGATCATGCAGAGAATTCTTTAAATTTGTGATGGTGGTGGGGTCAGGGCAGAGGGGGGATGGGGAGGAGGAGGAGTAGGTGGTAGTGGGGAGCACAGGGGCATCACCTGTGTCTTACAGACACAATTTTCTAGTTTTTATAATGTAAAAATTGAAAATGGGCAGTCTCACCGTAGGGTTTGGAACTGCCAAAATACAGTCAAGCTTGTCTTAAAGGACCCCTATTAAGCAAGAACCCGCCTTAAAAGGCTTAAGTCATATTTTTCAAAGGAGCAAACGCAGTGTAAATGGATCTGTATTAAGCAAGCACCTGCCTTAAGCGAGCAGTTTTGGTCTCTCTTGGATGCTTAATTAAGACAGGTTTGACTGTATTATTAAGTGTCTTTGTTTAGCAATAGCAAAAGTTTGACTTACCTGGCAACAGGATTTCTTAGTATGAAAATAATCTTTGTGTTTGGATTGAGGTGATAAATATAGTCAGCATTGGTAAATTGAGGTTCAAGTGGGTTGTTGTTCCTGGGTAGGTTTGGCCACTCAGAGTTATCCCACATGGTCGAGGCACTGCAGTCACCTGGAATTTAATATGTGGCATATTACGGTCAAGTCCGGTAAATTCCGACAGTGACATTGTTTCTTTTATATTTCAGTTGTTTGGAATAAAAACAAAATTAACTGGGCAAACAGTGAAAATCCTGATGAGACGGATCATTATGGGCCGTCTCATCTGGATTTTTAGCTCACCTGAGCTGAAGGCTCACAGGTGAGCTTATAGTATAGGCAGGCATCCGTCGTCCGTCCGTCCGTCAACATTTTCAAACGACATTTACTCTGAAACTACAAGGCCGATTGTAAACAAATTTCATATATAGCATCTATAGGCAGGGGGAACCAATAATACTGCTTTTTATTCAAATCGCTTTATAACTTTGGTTGCTATGGCAACTTAAAGTTTCCATTGACTTGAATGGGAAAAATTGAAAATTTGCATATATTGCTATGTCACTGCAGATATTTTGATAAAATTTTTACAGAAATGTTCCTTGAGTAGTCTATCAACCACATGAAATTCATGTAAATTGCACAATTTGGTTGGTTGCCATGGCAACCAAATGGTTAAAAATAGAAAAAATATTCAAAAATCATCTCAGAAACTATACAACCAATAAAGCTCAAACTTCACAGAAAGGTTTATAGTACTAGTCTCTATAAAAGTGCTGTTTTTCTTGGCAATTGCTCTAGCAGTTTGGTTGCTATGGGAACTGAAAGTTGCCATTGACTTATAATGGCAAAATGGAAAATTTGCATTTATTGCTATGCCACTGCGGATATTTTGACAAAACTTTCATAGAAATGTACCTTGAGTAGTCTTCAACCAGTCATGTTAAATTTATGCAAATTGCGCAATTTGGCTTGTTGCCATTGCAACCGAATAGTTAAAAATAGAAAATATTCAAAAATTATATTCGCAGAAACTGTGTGGCCAATAAAGCTCAAACTTTACAGAAAGAACCTTAGTACTAGCCTCTATAGAATTACTGTTTTTCATGGCAATTGCTCCAGCAGTTTGGTTGCTATGGCAACTAAGAGTTTCCATTGACTTATAATGGGGAAATGGAAATTGGCAATTTTTGCTGTCCAACTGCAGTTATTTAGATTTTTTTCTACAGAACTGTTTCTTGAGTAGTCCTCTACGATTCGTCTGAATTTACTCCAAATCGCTGAATTCGATTGGTTGCCATGGCAAAATATAGGGTAAATTTTCGAAAAAAAAAAAATAAATAAATAAAATAAGCTTCTGCTCAGAAGCCATATGGGGGATGAAGCTGATATTGTGCAAACATGTTGATGACAGTAGCCTCTACATAAATTTTGTTCTTTTTCTTCCAATCCCATAAGAACTTTGGTTGCTATGGCAACTTATAGTTTCTATTGACTTATAATGGGAAAAGTGAAGCCATTTTTATATTATCATTGCCCATGTGAATTCATTGCTATTGCAACTTAAAGTTTCCATAGGCTTATAATGGGGAAAGTGGACTTTTGCTATTTATTTCTGTGTTACTGCAGATATTTTGACAAAACTTTACAGAAATGTTCCTGGAGTAGTCCTTTACCAGCCATATGAATTTTTCTCAAATACCTGATTTTGATTGGTTGCCATTGCAGCTGAAAGGCCAAATTTTCAAAAAAAAATTTTTTGCCAAAGATCTTCTGAGAAGCCATTAAGGGGGATGAAGCTTATTTTTTTGCATAAATGTTTGTGATATTATCCTCTAAATAAATGGTGTTTTTTATTGCTGTTGTGCATGGTGTTTTGTTGCTGTAACCTCAGTGCTCAGGTGAGCGATATAGGGCCATTGGCCCTCTGGTAACTGCTTGCAATGGTATGTCCGAATTTATCCGCTGTCCCAATTTACCTGTCTTGACCCTACTGTCTCAGAGCTGTTTCAGGTGGGTGTGTTAACTTTTCAGAGGAAGCATCTTAACCGTTTTAATGTTAGGCAGGCAAAGGTGTAGTCACTGAAGCTTTTTAAAATGGTGGAAAAATGATACACATTAACTGTGACAAGCTTTATTTACACTAGACAATCACTAAAGGTGATGAATGCCCCCGCCATATGCCTCACTAGATGAGTAATGTATTAAGAGGTATTTGTGTAAAATCATTTCAAAATCTGTCAATAATAAAGGTGCTCAAGGGATGACATTTTTTTTTCTAAAAAAAGCATCTGTGACTTTGACCTTTGCTCTACAACCCTGAAAGGTGAACTTGTCTATGATATTGTCATACTCGATATTTGTGTGAAGTTATATCAAAATCAGTTAACAAATAAAGGTACTTAACCTTGACAAAGTTTTACATGTACCTATAATAGCATCTGTGACCTTGACCTTGGACCAACAATGCTGAAACGTAAATTTGTCCCAGATATTGCCATGCTAAATATTTGTGTAAAGTTATGTCAAAATCATTCCAGAGGGATGACAGCATATTTTCTAAAAAATAGCAACCGTGACTTGACCTTGACCCTAAAATTCTGGATCGCGAAATTTTCCAAGATATTGTCACACTAAACATTTGGGTGACGTTACATCAAAATCTGTCAATGAATAAAGGGGCTAGAGGGATGATAAAGATTTTTCTAAAAATAGCGACTGTGACCTTGAACTTGAACCTGCAGTGCTGAAATGGTAATTTATTCAAGTTATTGTCATACTTAACATTTGTGTGAAGTTATATAAAAATCGATCCAAAAATAAAAGCGCTAGAGTGATGCCCATGTTTTTCGGAAAATAGCAACTGTGACCTTGACCTTGATTCTTCCAACCTGAAACGCAAATTTGTTTGAGGTATTGTCATACTAAATATACGAGTTTTTACATGCTTTTAGCATGGTTCTCCTATGCAGGAGGTAAAGAAGATACAGAATACAGAATATAGCTGTGACCTTATATCAAAATCATTTGAGCCGCGACGCGAGAAAACCAACAATGTGGTTGTGCGTCCAGCGCAGACTCAGATCAGCCTGAGCATCAGACCAGTACGGTCAGACTCTTTTCTAAGCGCTCAAAGCGTAGCTAAGAGTCTAAGCTACCTCCATGCGGACAGCGAAGACTCTGATCAGACTGGGCGGATGCCCAGGCTGATCTGAGTCTGCGCTGGGCGCACAACCACATTGCTGGTTTTGTCGTGTCGCGGCTCATTTCATAAATGAGGCCGCTAGAGCCACAACAAAAGGTGAGCTTGTATATAAGCTACTGAAATGTATGTCATTCAACACGGGTGGGAAACTCCATAATCAGAGCCAATGGCTCTGATAAGGATAGGTTCTGGCGGTTTTCCGGAGCACGTGTGGCTATGATTATACCGGTTGAAATTTGGACTAAGAAAAGGTAAGTTTCGCATTCGTGGTATAAATTCGTTTTTACGGCGTGGAATTTCTAAAAAATGAGAATGTAGTTCAATGCTCATCTCCTTTAACTTCTTTTCTACGCTAAGGCAAGTTGTCATATGCGTACGATTTTGTCTGAATCACTTGTGTCGTGGGGAGACAGAAGGCTAATTTACAGATAGGCAGCTAACAATTGCGTTGAAATTCCTGTTGAAATGATATAAACGTGAGAATTTTGGTGGTCGAAGAGCGTGCACTGATTGTCTGATCCTTCGCCATTCGCAAAAAGTAAGAATTGAAAGCAAATAAGAGAAATTGAGTGTAATTAAACCGAGGCTCTGCTTATGTCGAGCGGCTCTGATTATATCGGCAGGCTCTGACGTAGGACGGCTTCTTTTGTAAGAGTAGATGACTACTGATGTAAATGTCTTGTGTGAGCGTTGTAAAACAAAACTGTAGTCTACTTCACGTTCAGTGAGGTGTGTTTGATGTTTATTTGGGTTGATGTTTGGGTTTTAAGGGCCGACAAAATTAGTTGCAGTGTTTGACAGATGATTAATTTCCCAATATCATTACAGCGAGAAAAAAGGAAGTTTTAATAAGTGCATTAGATTTCAAGTTAATGGATGTTGTTGTCCATAGCATACATCTTGTACTGCATTATATTTCAGCGTATTTTAGGTATGATTTATTATCGCAATTGTTTTGGTGCAATATAGGTGTCCGGTTTTCCGTCCGTCCGTCCGTCATTTCGCCCGTTGTCATATGAGGGTGTTTCACGCTCGTTGTTAGCTATGGATTTACTATAAATAAAAAGGCGCCGTTGTGGAGTGGTTAGAGTGGCACGGCTATGGTGCAAAAGGTCGCCGGAAGGTCGCGGGTTCAAACCCGGGTAGGGCCACCCGACGACTGGAAAACTCTCTGCCAACCCAACAGTAAATTAGGACCTGTTAGAATCAGGGATTAGTAAGGCGGCGAAAGGAGGGAGGTGGGCTCTATCTCTTATTTCAGTGGGGCTCTAATTCCTACTGCCTCTACGGCCACTAGGCTATGGGAACTCTATGGGAAATCTTTACACGGATATATTATGCAGTACAAGATGTAAGCTTTGGACAACAACATCCATTAACTTGAAATCTAATGCGCTTATTAAAACCTCCTTTTTCTCGCCTTAATGATACTGGGAAATCAAGTATCTGTCAAACACTGCAACTAATTTTGTCGGCCCTTACGACCAAAAAAAAAAGTTGAACATTCTACGGGGTTTTGGACGAGTAATCGTTCCTGTTTACCTGTACAGCGTTGTCAACTGGATTATTTCCCTTAACACCGATCTAGAGGATTATCGATGTACCTACTAAGCGCTAGTGGAATAGACATACCTAAGTGGTATATCAGATAACTTTATGGCAGCTCAAGTTATTGGCTTAAGTGCGATCAGTGTTATGTTTAGCATTTTTCTCACAATTTATTGCGGTCGAGTTTTAAAATTAGCTAAATCCATTAATGCCAAATGTCTGATATAAAGGGACATTGGCAAACAGTGTTGGTCCTGATCTGACGCCGCAGATCCGGGTCTACACTGTTTAAGATGAGTAAAATATATCAAACTGAAAAATACCAGATGGAAATGGATGTATTAGTAGACTCAGATTGGCATAAACAGGTTTAAATTAATTTTTCCAGTAATAATTTATACTGGCTTTATGAGGCGTGCCCCGGTAGCTCATTAGATTAAGGGCTTGCCTACTGATCTAGCGGTCTCGGGGTTCGAGTCCCGCTGGTGGCGAAAATCTTTGCAACCGCAAACGGGGTTCCATTGCACACAGCTTTTCATTATCAACGTCCAATCGTCCGGATATGATTGAAACACTGTTGAAAAAGGACGTAAAATCGCCAAGTCGTTTGAAATAAGGCCGAGCATAGTAAAAGCTACAAGACGATATTCGATCACAGGGAAGACTCAGATCAGTGAGCATCCATCCTCGCTGGGCGCTCTATGGGTTAAACCCGTTCATGGCGATTGTCCAGGCTAATCTGAGTCTTCCCATGGCGCACAAGCCACTTTCTTGATTCTGTCGTGTCGCGGCTGAAATGTTTTGATAGTTGACACCATATACACCATGTTCAGTTTGCTTAACCCATTTATGCCTGGCATCTCCTCAAGGGGCCTCTGGCGAGCAGTGAAGACCCATACCAGACGCAAATGCGGCGTCTGATAATGGTCTGCATAGTTTGCCTCAAAGACATATTTCTGATTGCAAAATACCCTAATGCCCCTTTATGAAACATGCTGCTCAGAGGTAAGACAGCCTAGAAGACTTGTGACTGAAATCCAGGTAGGGGCCAGATAGAGGGAAATCAGCTGTCAATGTCAATAACAAAGGGAATATGGTTATGAACAGGATGTAATTGGACCAGACCATGTTTAACTGAAAATGTTACCATTATTTTGCTCAAAATCTCTGTTTTTTTATACAATGCGATGAGGATAACAGGGCCATATAAATGGGTTCTTCCATATTTCATTTTCGCACACAGAAGACTCAGATAAGCCTGCACAGTCTAATCAGAGTCATCCTTGTTTGCACGAACAGTCTACGATATTTGGAAATTTAAATTGCAGATTTCAATATATATGGCCTGTCCACAAAAGTGTTAACTCGCCACAAATGGTTTTAATCTGAGGCATTCACTCAGCAATTGTTTCTGCAGTAATTCAACTAGTTTTTCCTTCAAGGATAATTCAGGGATACTTTATTTTATTTCTATGAAAATATATATTGTGACCCCTCATTAGAACCATCTCGGTGAGTCGATTCTAATAAGGGGTCACAACATATGCTTTGTTAATTATTTCCAAATTATCCCTGCTACCCCTTCTTATCTGAGGCACTTACACTGATCAGACTGTTTAGAAACAATATTTTCTCATTTTTATCTGATCAAAGAATCTTCGGCGATAATCTGAAGCACCAACAGGTTATCATAAGAATAGACGGTGCTCGGACATTTCGGCCACGGACGTTTCGGCCTAGGACATTTCGGCCTAGGACAGTTCGGCCATGGACATTTCGGCCACAGAAATTGTCAAGGGCGGACGTTTCGGCCTTTATCCAAAAATTACCTTTCATTATTAAATTAAGTGGTAACATGAGTATCTTAGGCTAGTCTTAATGAACTCGAATGATTTGTAACTGTTGTCTTGATTTTTTATGGACCTTCAACATCTTTAAGGTCATTGTGAGCATACCAAGGCAAAAATACTGTGAACAATTGTTTCAATTACTTTAGCTAGGGCCCTATATGACGTTTGAGTTTAGTGTTGTTTTTAGGTTTATGACTCATAAACACTTATAAGGTTATTTTGAGCATAGTACGGCACTTTTGCCATCCCCACCCATGGGCCATGTTGGCCTTTTTCAGTTATGTGATGCCTGTAGTATCTTGATGTGTAAACATATGCCTGCAGCAATATCATCTGCTGTGCACTCATACTTTGGCCTTAAGGGATATTGTTGGAGTTATTTTAGCTCAGCCACACATTTTTGTGTCACGTGTGCCAATAAAAAGAAAACTTGAGTTGTTTTGATTGTTAAAGGTAGCATAGTTTCATTTCCCTTTTCTTTAACTTTGGCCGAAATGTCCGTTGGCCGAAATGTCCGTGGATGAAACGTCCGTGGCCGAACTGTCCTAGGCCGAAATGTCCTAGGCCGAAACGTCCGTGGCCGAACTGTCCTACATTCGAATAGACGACACGTGTGGAATTAATGCGACACAGCGTCATAAATAAACCTGCCTTGGCCAGGCTTGGGTGTTGAAGCGAAGAATCAGTCACATTTCATTGTGATTACAAGCTGGCTCCATGCGGACAGCGAAGACTTTTTTGCATAATATGTTATACTTATTAACGATCTAGTCAGCGCGAGAATGCACACGCACATTTAGTTGACCTTTTTTATGCGTGTCGTGGATTATTCTGAAATACGTATATCGCTCTTTAACCCGATGTACGCCCAGTGGACTCTCCTATTTGCATATATTGGAAGAGAGTATTTGTCATTTAAGGGGGTGTAATTTTATCATTTTTATTTTGTTTAAGTAGAAATTATCATTTGTCTTATCCAAATAGTCAAGATCCTGATCAGACGCCGTTTTGCGCCGTCTGGTCTGGGTCTGTACGGTTTGCCTATGTTCCACTTTTTTGGGAGGCTAGATATTGATATGCAGTGTTGTCATGAAAAGAGCTATGAAATCAAAAGCGCAGACTTGTCCCTACTATATTGTTAATCCGCAAGTTGTATTAAACATGAATCTAAGTCGAGAATAATAAAAAGCGAAGAGAATTATAACACCTTGATCAAATGTTATGCTAAGGAAAGAAAGAAATAAAGAAAGAAAGAGAAAATAGCAAGATTAGGCAAATTCCATTCCAGAATAAGAAGATTCTGGCAATAATCCTCTCTACTGTGTAGGTCTTTGGAAAAAAGGAACGCTTAACACTTTTTGCAAACAGTTTCTAGAAAGGACTTCTCCCTCATGCAATTTTATTTAATCAACACTATTGCGAACACGTTTAGATGAAGCCATGTTGACGAACATATGGTATCAGTGGAGAAATCTAATTTGTGACATGATGAGCAAAACAAGTCAATTATATTCTAAAACTGACCGCTTCACTTGTTTGAGCTTTAATGATGTGTCTATAATCCTATACAAACAAATTAAAATGACAATGGTATTATCTCCCGAAGTCAATTAAGTTTGTCCAAAAAAACATATTTTCGATTTCAATTTCCTAATTGGTTACGTTCTATGTAGCCGCCGAAACTCTGACACCATTAGCAATTTGTCAATTATTGTATGTTTACATCGCTGAGCAAAAGGACCGCTAGCTGCCATGTAATGTGTTTACATTAATTTAAATCACAAAACAAACAAATCAATAAATAATTATACGTTTACAAAGTTTTTTTTCCCTTTTTGTTTCTTTTCTTTTATTTCACTTTTATTTATTTACCTTTTTTTAGACATTGACCGTGATACTTTCGATTTGAATTTCTGGATAATTTAAAACAAAATTCTTCGTGCTCAAGAAAAATTGAATCAAATATAATTAAATTCTTATTCAATTCTTTATTAATTTCATTACATTTCATCCTAGTATGGTTAATTTGATTCGTTAGTCCGATTCATATAAAGCAGCCAAAAGAGTAATGCAGGAGTGCGCATGATTAAACTTAGGCGCTTGAGTTACCAGCGCCAAACTCTTAAAGTTTCGGTTTTTAAACGCATGGGGAAGCATCAAGACATAATGTTAATTTGAAAATAAAAGTATCATATTAATCCTTAGACTATAGACTTTCAGAATTTAGGTTATAAAAAATATCAGAAAAGCTCCAAATTATCAGAAATATGCTCTGAAAATGGAAAATTTCGTAATTCTACTGTATGCGCCATTAAGTATAATGGTCAGTATAGGTCTGTAATTTAAACGCCAAAGGAAGCAAGTAAACATTAACTTTTTCGAAAAATAAAAACACCATCGTGTAGGTATTGCATTATACTGTCAGAATATAGGTTATAAAAGATTCAAATATTTTGAAAAGATAAAATATTCATATAAATATAAATATTCCCTATACATTTCCATATAAATATAATACCCGATATTGGACAGGTAAGACTGGAAAACAGGGGAGATAACAAAATCGATAAGCCAAGGGACCGGTAAAGAATGTTCAGTATGAACACACGTCCGTGAACGTGATGTAGACTACAGTTTTGTTTAACAACGCTCATATAGTAAATAGCAATCCTATAAGACATTTACTTCAATAGTATCCAACTCTTACAAAAGAAGCCGTCCTACGTCAGAGCCTGCCGATATAATCAGAGCCGCTCGACATAATCATAGCCTCGGTTTATTTATTCTAAATTTCTCTTATTTGCTTTCAACTCTTACTTTTTGCGAATGGGGAAGGATCAGACAATCAGGGCACGCTCTCCGACCACCAAAATTCTCACGTTTATATCATTTCAACAGGAATTTCAACGCAATTGTTAGCTGCCTATCTGTAAATTAGCCTTCGGTCACCCTACGACACAAGTGATTCAGACAAAATTGTACGCATATGACAACTTACCTTAGCGTAGAAAAGAAGTTAAAGGAGATGAGCATTGAACTACATTCTCCTTCCTTTGAGATTCCACGCCGTAAAAACGGATATATACCACGAATGCGAAACTTACCTTTTCTTAGTCCAAATTTTAACCGGTATAATCATAGCCGCACGTGCTCCGGAAAACCGCTATAACCTATCCTTATCAGAGTCATTGGCTCTGATTATGGAGTTTCCCACCCGTGTTCAAGGGGACATAATTCTGCAATAAAGACCTAAATCAAAGTTATGTTTCCTTTATGTACATGTTCAAAGCATGTTTGAACTGTGCTGCAAGTTTCAACTCCCTGCATCTAATACTGTAGGAGGAGTTGCGGAGACAAGAACAGAGTACTACAAGTGTAAAATATGGTCAAAATATGTATGTTATTCAAGGGGACAAAATTCTGCAATTAAGACCTGAAACCAAAGTTCTGTTTCCTTTATGCACATGTTCAATGCATTTCTGAACTGTGTTGCAAGTTTCAACTCCCTGCATCAAATACTGTAGAAGGAGTTGTGGAGACACAAACAGTACTACAAGTGTGAAAAATGGTCAAAATATGTATGTTATTCAAGGGGACATAATTCTGCAATTAAGACTGAATCAAAGTTTTGTTTCCTTTAAGCAAATGTTCAATGCATTTCTGAACTGTGTAGCAAGTTTCAACTCCCTGCATCAAATACTGTAGAAGGAGTTGCGGAGACACAAACAGTACTACAAGTGTGAAATATGGTCAAAATATGTATGTTATTCAAGGGGACATAATTCTGCAATTAAGACCTGAACCAAAGTTCTGTTTCCTATATGCACATGTTCAATGCATTTCTGAACTGTGTTGCAAGTTTCAACTCCCTGCATCAAATATTGTAGGAGGAGTTGCGGAGACAAGAACATTACTACAAAGTTGGCGGACGGATGGACAGATATATGCACGGGCGGACAGGGCAAAACTATATGCCCCTCCCCACTTCGTGGCGGGGGCATAAAAAATGTTTCATCTTTCTGCATCATATTGAGAATACAAAGACTCTATATAGAGGGCAAACAGCATAGACCCAGATGAGGCAGCTCATCATGAGCTGCCTGATCTGGGTCTAAGCTGTTTGCAAAACCAACTGGTTTTGTTTTTCAGTGCCTTAAGGATCTAAAACAAACTAACAAACAAACAAAAAATGTTAACGGTACCTGTGATGAGATTTCTTGGCAGATCTTTCTCCAGTTTGGCATTATTGAGTCTTTCTGATAGCTTGGCAAAGAAACCCAGATAGTCTATAAACCTAAACATACTCATGTTTCTTTCTGTAAAATATCGGTGTAAATGGATATAAGGGGAAGCAACTCTGCTATTTTTTTAGGACTGGAGACAGAACAAATAAAGAAGAAATAAAAATTAAAAGCACACAGTGAACAGAGAGAGAGAGAGAGAGAAACAAAAGAAACATGTAACTACTGTGAGTCTGGGGTTATTAATGAAACTTTTTTTTCATTGTCCATAGACCAGTGATACACATATGCTTGTAAAGGGGGTGTTTCAAAATGGCCCACGCTTAGATTTCCTTCATACTTAATATTTTGATTACCTAGGGTAAACCAATTAATAAAATGGGTTAATCAATTTAATTCAAGAACTGCAGGGCTTATGGTCGCATCTTGCAGAACCCCATATCAGATATGATGGGTAGGGCTAAGTTAGAACCTGTCAAATTAACAGTATAATTTGAATGCATTCTTTGTTTACTGAAATGAATTGCAGGTGCCCTGAGAATTATTCTGATACCATACACTTATATGTTGACTTATACAAATATATTTTATGGTCAACCGAATTTGAAAAATCTGTCCAAAAAAAAGACTATAAATAATCGAACATGAAAAGTAATTTTAATGTTTAGATCTGTTACTGTATTTGTCAAGCTATAATTTTTTATTCAGAATTATGGTAAATATAACCCCTCTTTTTGAAAAAAGTTTTAAAAGATTTTGAAACCGGTAAAATAGTTTTTGAAACTGAAATTTGGGGATAAGTCAGGTTTTTGGAGAATGTCAGTTTCATAGTAAAGGTAGGATCTTTCACTACAGCACTTGTTTATCTGTGACATAAATTATTAATGAGGTCCTACATTAATAACCATTCTGTATGCCATTGTTTTCTTCACTGGCTAAGATTTGGAAGCCAAGGATAATTCCCAAATGTGCCCCCACCTCCTCTCCCCTCCTCACACTTCTGCAAACAAGTATAGTCACCCAAAACAGTCAACATATTTTCTATCATCTGTACAGAACAGTAAATAAAAGGTGACCAGGTAAAATCAATTTCAATGTTTACCCTATTTTTTCATGCATCAGTGCCCTGGTTTTTTGGTTTTGAAGATAACTTTAGGTTAGTATCTGTAGCTGTCTCTAGATGTAAGGCAGGACGTTTCACCTTTTGTTTCTAACTGCTGCCTGCATCAAGTGCTAGTGTGTTTGCTTGTATCTTAACATTGTCTACATCAAAGGAATTCAACTATTGACTGCATCAAGTGTTAGTGCCCTGAATTTAATATGTTTACATTTTTGGCTTGTACCTGTACATTGAACAGGCGTAAGGCAAGACTCCAACACCTGACTGTATCAAGTGTCCATGCACTAAAGAATCAAACAAAAAATAAGGAAAGGGGCAATATGGGCACAACAGTTTATGTTGGAAGATAAGCTGACACTTTGTAAGCTTGGGAAGACTACTCAACCCATCATGAACATATTTACAGCAAACAGACCACTTATGTTGAGAAAAAGCTACGTAAAATAAGTTTTCAGTTGTGAAAAGATGCAACTTATTTGCGACTGATAATTTACTCACTTCTTGACTATCATCAGTATTATTGGAAGTGTCTATTTCGGTACTGTTAATCCTGGGCCTCCAACCCGACCATAGGTATTCAGAAAACCGGAAGTCGACCTCACGGCATCGGGGTCATGTTAATCTATATGTATCCGTATGTAGTACAGGTGTAAGACAATGGGTGATGAAAAGAATCTGAATTTGATCAAATAAAACTAAAGCTGAGCCTATAGCAACAATCCATAAGGAAACTAGTGCCTAAAATGTGTCAGTTTAAACTGCTAGGGCTCTAAAATAGTTTTCCTCGGCTCCAAATAAGATATGTTGTCAGTCTAGTTAAAATAATTACCGGGTTATTATTTTGAAGAAAAAAAAGAAACAGAAAATAAGCCCACCAAAAGTTTTGATCTGAAAAGTTTCTTGTGTTAATGGGTTTGGACAAGGCGACATTTTCATGGATATGCTTTTTTAAGCTGAATTGGGATAATACAGAGATGGTATAGTTCACTTTTATATAACATGGGGAATCAAGAAAAAAAAAAAACATTTCAAGAAGATAATGCTTTTCTAATGTATTGGGGTGCCTGGCAGCCCACATTCTGCAGCCCTGAAGTATAGTTTACCGGGCTCAGAATTCCTTTAATTTTCTTATACACATATACGAGGTATACAGCATGATTTATGGTCAGTATAAAATCTTGACAACAACTGGATCAAACTTTAACTGATAATTCATTTTTGATATAAATGTGGTTTTTAGCTGATTTTGAGGGGTTATACCAAACAAGATACATTTAATACATAACTCGTTTCTTGAAACATGAATATACTTATTTCTAAAATGTTTCACATTGATTCACTGATTTAAGTTTATAAATGAAATTACAAAATCTGAAAATTTTATAGTTCTAGGAACGGTATTTTAAGGGGACCCTCATTTTAAGCGTAGAAGTTACTTAAGTCAATCCTGTGCTATGCTGAGCGTGTGAACTGAGGTAAATAATCCATAAGCAACACTGGTAGTCCTTAGGCAACACATATACATAGAATAAAAAAAATCTAAGCGTGGGCAGATTCGTATGTAAAATTAACATAAGCTGAAACTCCGCCTTTTAAAATGTTTAAAAATCTTACTGAGGAAAACCAGAACATTTTCTCTTAGCTTTGATTTTATGAACTGATGACAGAGTTATTGCATTTAGAAGTGGAATGATCAAAAGACATTGACTTTAAAACTGGTGAAACCAAAAGAACACCACCAGAAAACAAAACACTTAAAACATGAGGAATAAAAATAGTTAAGGAATGAATTTCATTTTTTCTGAGGTTTATCTAAGTGTAAACTACATTGGGTCACATGCAAAGTGAATGAACCCCCTTTGGGGTTGTAAACTTTTCTATTGACACAACCTAGGTTACTTTTCGATAAAACTCAGAAAAATTAAGTTCATTGCTTATATTTACATTCGTTTCAATCAAAATCTTGATGAAATATCATATATAAGCGCTAAAATTGAAGCAGTAAAACATGTACACACAGTTTTTCTGCTAACAGCAAAACAGTGTGAATGACGTCATGGCGTCTCTGACGTCCAATCAGATTATAGAGAGCATTTTTTATTTTGACATCATTGACGTCGGGTGGCTCAATGTAAGTATTGGAATGTGAACTACATTAGGTTCCAATGGTTTACTACAGGGCTTTTCAGTAAATCCAGATGAGGTAGCTCATTATGAGCCACATCATCCTGACCTGTCCTGCTTGCCTTCTGTTCTTTGAATTGGTTGGCTGAAACATTTTCTGAAATCTTGAAGGTGTAAATTTTGTCGTTTACGTTTTTGGGGCTTTAAGGATTAATGTTACGCGAGCCTTTAACAGGCAAAAGACTGCTAATTAATGTAGCTGCAAAGGTTCAAACCAGTCTGTGAAATTGTTATCCCCCACCAAAGGCTGAGGGATATTGTTTTTCTGTCCGTCCATCCAGAGCTATAACTAAGTAATCATTGTCACTGAACTGAATTTCATGGAACTTAATATTTATTTCTATAACAGGCTGATGCACGTCAGGTTTCGTCAGACTGGCTACAGTATAGCATGACTTATCACCTTTGAATTAAAATGAGTAAAATGAGCCATAACTAAGTAACCAATTACTGGAATTTTATGAAACAAATATGTATCCCCATAAGACAGCTGTGCACGTAAAGTTCATCAAAATGACGTCAGTAGTGCATGAGTTATTTCCATTTAATCAATATAAAACTGACAAATTAAGCAGAAACAAAGAAATGAATAAATGGAATTATATGAAAATTATACTATGTATGTATTACTATAACACAGAGGAACATGCCAAATTTTGTTGGAATCACTTTCATAATGCATGAGTTATTGCCCATTAATCACTGAAAAATATCAACTTGAAGTCCTAACTAAGTAACCAATCAATGAAATTTCATGGAACTTAAAACAACAGTATATTATTTTAATATAGCAGTGCACATCGGGTTGTGTCATAATGGCATTAGTAGTGCATGGGTAATTGACCCTGAATTGACTTAAATTAGCCATAACTAACGCACCAATGAATGAAATTTCTTGAAACTGAATATAAATGTGTATCATTATGTAACTGTGATGCTATAACAAGTTGTTTTAGAATGGCTTCACTTATGCCTGAGTTATTGCCCTTGATTTAGTTTGAAATCCACAAGTTTAGCTGTAACTAAGTAACAAGGGAACAAATCTTCATGAAACTTAAAATAAATCATTCACAATCAGAGCTACCTTGGCAGGCGATATAAATTGAACACATTTGCTTGTTAAGTGTAGCTAAATCCTTAATTTGGTGCTTGTATATTCCTCAAAGTCCATACATGTCGTGTGTGAACAGCACAGGCACTGATCAGTCTGCACAGATGTGCAGGCTGGTCTGAGCTTTTGATATTTGCAAATTCATCTTGGTTAAGCTCGGTTTGTGTGATGCAGACCATCTTAGTTGTCTATACAGCTAGATTAAAAAAATACACAAACAAAACAAAAAAAATAAACAAAACAATATATATACATATAAAATAAAATAATGTTGTAAATAGATACAAATAAATGATTTAAATAAAGCAAATCTGATACCTCGCTCCCTTGTAAGCCAGTGGGGTTCTTTGCGGCGTGCACTAACATAATCTTCATGTGCTTCTATTCTGATGAAAATGGGTGAAACGTGGTGAGTATATACAATCTGCTGGCTTAAGGTGTATGGGTACAACGCTATGCTGTTCTTCCGCTTTTTTCAAAGGGATAAAACTTCTGAAACTCCCTCCTTGTTTCCCTGGGCACAGGAGCTTGAAGTTCTAGCTTAGAAACGTTTCTAAACCTTGTCTCCAAAGTGTCCAATACAACACTGTTTATAGTCAGGACGCTGAAGCCGAAAAAATGCAACTTTAATGCCCCGGCGATTCGAAAGGAAATTTTTACCAAATTTGATAAGCACAATATTTGGGCTTTTTGATAGGGTATGATGTGGTCACTGAAATAGGATCCGGTGCTTTTAATTACCCCCTTTTATCCCTACCCCTTTTAAACCTTAATTTCCTCAAAATGAAAACGCTGTAATTCTGGCCGGTTTTACTGCATTAGAGTATAGTTACCATAAGAGTTGTAAAAAAAAGTTTCGAAAAGCTTTTCATAGCAAATAATACAAATTATATATGTTACCCATGAAACGAAAATAATAAATAAAATGAAAGAGTAACTCAACTTTAAATCATTCCGTCGTTCAAATATGTGTTTGAAAATAGTGCTTTTAAACTCTGCATTTTTCCCTTGTCTTAAAAGCTAATTCAGTACTTTAACAAAATGAAGTTTTATACATGAAATTGGTATTTAGTGTGTAAGTGAAGTATTTTGACAGCATCTGTAAATATGTTAAGTTGGATTGGCACTAATGTAATGATGGAAGTATCAAAATTGAAAAAGACAATGTACCGGTACTAACGAATAATTGCACTTACTGACAGGCGGAAAAATGAACGGCTTTCAAATTTATGTTCAAACAATAACCAAACGTCATGGTTTAAAGAATGATTACAACGTAAACTACTTAGGTATCAAAAGAAGTTATTCAGTAATATGCATATGGTAGATATTAGCAGAGTTGTGGGATCACTTTTTCCTCCAGTAGGTGGTTAGAACCATTGTGAACAGCGATATTTTGCAAGTTCGTATGTCTCTCCAGGGAAAAAAAAACTCGTCTACATGTTGACTATCTTAATTTAATTCTTACTATTTTGTTACAGTGTATTTATTAGATATGCATGCAGACCCAAGTTTACGTATATGAGATGTAGAAAACGTACATATAAAAAGGTAAATAAAATTACCCAGGAAAGGCCACAATTACAAAACACAGCCGACCCAAGACACTGAAAGAAGATGGGAAACATGCATACGACAAAATGGAACAGCACATCTTTGGTAACAGGCACTCCATTCCAACATAGAGGAACTGTACATAAGTTAGCACCAAAAAACAATACATTTAATACATCTAATTTTACCTATTTTAAACCATAAAACAAAATAGAAAGCACATAGGACAGCTATACAGGCGACCACAAGGCAAGAAAACCAACGAATGGTAGTTTTCATATATGTAAAAATAGTTGTACATACATAATCTACCAGGGGCTTTAAGTTTAACTAGTTTTATTCGCGCAACCTCACACTTCCTTCTGATGCAGCAACAACACGTAGGCGTTGCGTCAGAAACATGGATTTTTTAGAGATTTGAATACGCAACGAAAAATGAAATTTCAACCGGCTTAGTCAACAGTCATCATATTTTTATCACGTATAAAACAGAAGAAATAAAAGCATCAGCACAGAATTCAGTATCCGAATAAATAAGTAAAATGAAAGATTCTTACTTAACATCTAGTATAATTAATCAACGTAAAATCTTGCCTATCGTACACTTAACTGCTTGCAACATTTTGAATTAGAGTATGCTACACTGACTATACCAGGTGAATACTTATTAAAACTTATTTTCTAAGAAATCTAACATATGCCGGAAAACTTTGATATATGAAGAATAGATAGCCATAGATGCTACAGCCATTGATTATATTTAAAAGTTGAGGGTGCAGAGACCACCATGAAAATGAATAAATAAGAAAACGAGATTGTTAGAGGTATTTAACTTTCATCTGCATGGCATGTATCTGAATAGACGTTATACTGCGTTACATAATTGTAATTTGAACATAATTTCATTCAGTACCAAACGATAATATTTGTTTGTGAATAAGCTGCTTTCAAGTTCTCAATGTCTGAATGCCTCAAGCCTTCAGTCTTTACAATTAACTTATTATGTGCATTTAAACTGTATACTTTTATCAGTATTGAGCAGAAAATCGCAACAATGAAGCACGAAAGCTTTTATAGCTAAAATATTATGATACTTCATTCCATCTCAACTTAAATCTAAAACAATGTCTCAAAATTGAACTTGAATAGCGTATACCACCGTTAATTACCTATCCATTTAAAAACTGTCAGTGTTTCAATTAAGTACCGTACTCAGGTTTACTTGCTGAAATGTTACCAACGTTACCGGTTTGTAGCACTCTCATCAGCTATAAGGCAAAATATTTAAGATATTCTTGTTTTGACGAGTTAACGAAAGAAGGAAAATACCGTAACTTATACGATGTCCCACCATCAGTCTATTCAGGTGTGTTTATGGTAACAGGACGGGTAATTCACAATATTTGCCATATTATTCGTACATGGTATTATCTGCCTGCACTCAAAGTGTTACAAAATGATACATTCTACTTACAGTCGGACGGCGAGTAGTTGACCGGAGGCTGGAGGCTCTGAAAATACATTATCTCAACGTGTGGCGTTTCGGCAGTCAAAATTTTGATTTGCAGTAACATTAACTAATAAGAAGTTTACATGTTTCCGATGTTGTACTACCGAGCGCATGATGTATCACCGTCTTTAGAGACTTCAAAATTGATAAAAAAAGGTCAATGCAATGAAATATCGTAATTTATTGGTATAATTGGGCTGTTTCTTGATTTTAACTGAAACTTTCACTTGAGCATTGTCGTTTTTATTGGTAACGAAAATTACCTCCCGCTGCAAGTCTCATAAAAGAATGCGTACTTTGTAAGCAGGTGCTTATTTTCGAGTTGGCAGATATTTTTCTTTTTTCTTTGCCTCATGTCATTAAATTCCAGTGTGTATTATAGTTTTCTCACCTTTCTGTTGTCTTTTAATTTCTATGCTCTATGAACCGATTTTTTTTCAATTTTCAATGTAACAGCAGGTTTTGTAGTGTAAATTACTAGTTATTCCTTAATTTTATATTTATTTATATTAAAACAACGATGATGTTTGATTGTCACTTGACTGACACCACTATAAATAACAATGTTCAGAGCATCAGTAGTTTTATTTCCCTTGGGGTAATATCTTCTCTATTTCTCAATTTATCTATTTGTTTCTTTTTGTATTGCTTTGACTTAAAGTCACGTATGTTAGTGTCATGAGAAGCGTAGCAAGAAAATTAAATTGAACCGTTGTATAATCATGTCAGCAAAAGTGTTGAGCGTTGCTACAAGAAGAAAGAAATAGCAAAAAAGACTGTTTGTTCAGTATTTGTCAAGTCTTTAAACACATAACAACTCTCTTTTCTGTTTCACGTATAAAACCCAGCTTGCGAGGGCCTTAAACTGCTTGGTGAAGATAGCGACAAACTTCTGTCAACATTATTTCTTAAAAGAATGTCTGAATACCGTATTTATGATAGTTTCCTGGGAGCTGGTGAAGATTGCTGATTAGCTGTGATGTAATGGAATACATTTTATATAAATGTTATCTACGTTAATTCTAAGTTAATTCAAGTAGTAACATAGGCGAATGACAATGAATCAAACAGGCTGTAATGTTCTTCTAATACTTAAAGATGATTTTAAAGGAGAACATACAAGCTAAAGAAAACAAAACGATTCTGCCTTCAATTTATTTACATTTTGGTAATATTCTCATATGTAACGTCTTTAACCGAAAGTTACGGACTTAAGACAAAATGGATAAAAAGCTTATAAGTATCAGTCGTTAGCAGTATAATAGGCTTCTTCTAAAACTTATGTTGTTTGCTTGAAACTCTGCTTCAAATGACATCAAAATAAGGAGAAAGGCAGTCAATTATTTTTAGCATTTCTTTGGTACCCAGTTATCTCCCCTTATTTTACATCCTGGATCCACTTTTCAGGACCACATCATACCCTAAGCTAAAGTTGGGATGATAAACTTTCATAATATACCAAATTCATCCTTTCGAATTGTCGGGGCATTAAACTCGAAAAATAGGCCCTTTTTGAATTTCAGCGTCCTGACTATTAAATGACATATGGTATTTCCGATTTTTGACATTTTGAAGTGTCTTGCGGTCTAAACTTCAAGCGCCTGTGCCCTGGGTTAGGAGCAAATTCTTTCCTCAAAGAGTTGATCCCATCATGAAGGGATGCAAAAATTAGAATGGCAGATTTGCTTTTCCAGGGAGGCAAACAAGAAGTCACAAAAGTTGTCTCCCTTTATAAAAATGACAGAAAAACATGGAGTTGTATTCATATACCATCAAATACAGATTCATTGACAATTTTTTGGTACACCGTAGATTCTTGTTGTGATAGAGGAAGGATTACAATTGTGCTGTGCTAAGCAAAAGAGAGCTTTTGCAAATACACGTACAGGAAGTCTGCAGATACTTGTCCATGTACACGGAACTCTGCCTGTGTTTGCAATGTAAAGAAGCCGCTAAAAGTGTGCACCAACATTTGCATGATCCCTGTACAGTATGGTTGCATTGAGGAACCGCCTATTTTATTACTTAAGCTGCCCCGCCCCCTCCACCCCCCCCCCCCCCCCTCAGCACACACACAACACCCCATTATAAGATCCAAATCTAACCAGCTCAGTAACTCCTCCTAATATAATGTACCAGGTGTGGTCAAAACATGTCAATACAAGTATCTTCACATTCGAAGTCCTAAGGGCACCTTAAAAACTGGGCCAAGGCCATTAAGTCAAATCAGCTCTAAGCTTGTCCCAATGATTAAGCCATGAAAGTATGGGGAAATAAGGTAAAGGTCACTAAAACTT
This sequence comes from Ctena decussata, assembly GCA_963989385.1. Classification (NCBI taxonomy): domain Eukaryota; kingdom Metazoa; phylum Mollusca; class Bivalvia; order Lucinida; family Lucinidae; genus Ctena; species Ctena decussata. The sequence continues at coordinate 63,276,138 of OZ022509.1, forward strand.
GTTCCTATGGTATATTCACTCAAGTTTAGCAAAAAAAATCTTCCTTACAAGAAACTTTAATGCCGACTGGACACCAACGGGATCGGCACCGAAAATGTTCCCACAACCTTTTCCTTTGGTGGTGATGAGGGTGGTGTGTGTGTGGGACGGGGTGAGGTGGAGCCGGGGGTACAGGCTATCATGTACATGAAAATCTGTCACGCTGACGACGAGCAACGAAAACAATACTAGTATTTGCGGGTTGCGGGCAGCTGGTTGCGGGCTGCGGGTTGCAGGTTGCAAATTATTGAATGAAAAGCTGCATATATATACTTCATGTATTGTATGTTGTCTTAATCATTTCTCTACTCTAAATCACTTATATTAATGATAACTTTCTCTTTCAAAGCTCCATGTTGGCTTCATGCAAAAATAGCCCTTCGCTGGTCATTGACTTGTGATATTAAATCACACATGTTATGTAGCCACTTGATGGAACTGGATAGATATTTTGCAGTTTGTGAAGCTTTGTGAAATTACAGTACATATGCGCATGAACAAGAAGGCAAAACCTCTGATCAGGCTGCTAAGAAAGTTTTTTTTTGTCTCACGGCCCATATACAATATTAAGACTAAACTGTAAACAGGCTGCTTCTCAAGAAAAAGTACCTTTGGATTTCTCAAAACTCCACCGAAAGAATCCCTATGACAAACGCTGTATAGATAGCCCATAACCTGTAACTTTAAATAAACAGCCAGACTGAGCCATCTCTGGCTGCACATATCAGAAGGATCCCTAATCTCGCGATGCAGCCTTTGTATTTTTTTTATAGATTATTATTATTATTATTATCATCATTATTTTTATTATTTCAAAATATCAGTTCATAGGCTTATATTCTCCCTTGTGAAAATAATGATAATAATAATAATAATTTTCAGTCCTAGTCTCAAGAAACATTTTCTTTCTGCCTTTACTCAGATCTCTGCTACAACATACATGTGTCAGCCCTAATGAGATGTATATCAGAAATTTACCCCATTATCAGGGAGTGAGGAATGGCTTGTACACAGGTACTGTTCATTTAAACAGGATAGTTTAAACCATGGAATGGAATGAAGTGGAATAGGATGGACTGGCAGGGAACTCTCCTTCATTCCACTGATTTGGGAAGGCACTCTTACAGGAAAGCATTTTGTCCTTCTGAGGGAGCAAATCTTTCTTGTAAGAGTACCATCCCAGCTTCTGAGAGCCAACTGTAGCCAACAAAATGTAGATTACCCTGTCCATTCCATTCCATTCCACCCAATCCATTCCAGATTTTAAACAATGGCAATTAGATAAATTAATGTACATAACATCCTAACTGTTTTTTTTTTCTTTCTGAGTGATCGAGTCTCAAACTCATATACGTCATATTCTGATTAACTATCAAAAAGCTGGTACATGTGACATCAACAATGGCCCACAGCCTGCAGCCCGCAACCCGCAAAATAGCGACTAGTGACACTATCTTCCAGATTCCGAACAGCTGCAAATGGATAAGTATCCCTACTTAGCACATGATGCCAACAATCATGATGAGACAACGTTATTACGTTATGTGTTGAGTCAACGTGTGTGCCTTTTAAGGATCCTGTCTGCTGTATATGCAAAAAGCCCTCTGTTCAGCATACCTATTCTGCCTCTAGTAAACCAATGTGGCTCCTTCGATCTTGACGCCACAAAGTCTTGGTGCTTTTCTAGTCTTCAGGGCATGAGAAAGGTTCCATAAAAATGTAACAAAATGTCATGGATGTCTTATGGAAACTGTGCACTCCAAGACCAGGCCCCGAGATTATATAATTTTTTCGTGCTCGATTCAGCTGAGCATGAAATTTTCTCTGCTTATAAATATGAAAATGCCAACATTTTCATGTATATCAGCAGAGAAAATTTCATACTTAGCTAAACTGAGCATGAAAACAACTATCATTTGCAGTTAAGATTTCATGCTCAGCTGAGTTGAGCATGAAAAAAAATGTTATAACCTTTGGGCCCGACTGCTTATAGTCTAGTCTCGTCGTACATAGCTTACTTAGATTTTAAACAGCAAAATGAAGTTTCATCAAAATTCCTTTACCACTTTTAGAGTTATGCTCTGGACAAAAACCTGACTGACGCACACACCACGCACGCATTCAACGACAGACGAAATTAATTGCCACACCTCTCTTTGCCTTCAGCTGGAGGATACAAATCAGTTTGGAAAAGACAAGCAACAGAAGGCTTGCATATCTGTTGAAGCTGAAAACAGCACTATAACACATAAATTTGGAGGTTGCTGAATTTTGGCGAAGGCAAAGAACGCTAATATATAAACACGCCAATATTCCGATCTGTTTCAATTCTCGTAAACGATGTTCCGCACTCAGCGGTACGTAACCATAGTTGCACACACCTAGAACCAATGTTTGATTTCCAATTCATTAAATATGCACAGCATGACAAAGGCTCAGTTAACAAAGGAGTACCTTTAGGAGTATTTGATATGTTTCCTATACATTGTTAAACTATATACTGTGGCATCCGATCAGAATCACCTTATGGAGGTGGTTGGTGTAAACATATTTATTGTTTCTCAATTTCAAATAACATACAGGCAAATATAAACATTACAAGCTTAGGAATTGGAACGAAAGCTAAAGCTATCGAGGTGGTTCTAATGGGATGCCACAATGTAGACTTCAGTTAAGAAAATATTTCAAATTTATAAATTTTGTTTTATTATCTGGAGCCATGGTATCTGGAGCCATGGTATATCATGAGCGCCAAAATTAATGTGCGCCATAATGTCATTTCCATAAAACCATGAATTTTTAATACCGCAAATATTAAATGTTTTAGAATAATCAAATGTTTTACATTATACAATTATTGACCTTTGTTGAGGTAAATATGCAGTTTTATTGACCTGCAAACATCATATTGACCGGTGCGAAACTGCATATTCACCGAAATAAAGGTCAACAATTGTTTTATTATATAATAATTCTTAATACAGTTCCTTTGATATTTATGATGGTACTACATGGGATTATCTCGCGACGTTACGCCATTAGCATTTACGTACATCAGACGTTACGTCACGAAAATACAATGACGTCAGCGTAAAAGTAATATTCAATGACTGGCCGGTGAATATCGCAAAATATTGACCGGCACGTGACGTCATATCAGCCAATGAAATTGTGTGTTACATCTTGGTCATATAATAAACCTTTTTCCATCCCAAAAATGCGGATTTAGAAAGATGCGAAGCAGTTCTCAAACACCAAATATAAATATTTTGAGCCGCGACACGAGAAAACCAACAAAGTGGCATGTGCACCCAGTGCACACTCAGATCAGCCCAAGCTGATCAGAGACTTCTCTTTGCGCTTATAGGGTAGCTAAGGGTCTAAGCTAGCTCTATGCGGACAGCGAAGATTCTGATCAGACAGGGCGGATGTCCAGGCTGATCTGAGTCTTCGATAGGCGCACATGCCACTCTTTTGATTTTGTTGTGTCACGGCTCATTTTACGACGTTGTTTCACACTCATAACACTGAATCAACGAGCTTTAATTATCTCAACGTTTATTCAGCTGCGGGGAAAACCTTTAAAAAGCCTCATCTGGGTCAACACTGCAAGCTAGCCCTGTAGTTTTTGAATCCTAAATATGATATAGCTGGGATGAAACAGTCTTTTTTATTTTAATTTTGCAGACGTAAATTTCGTACTCTGCTATTATGTGATTTAAGATTAACCTTTAACTAAGACACCCACCTGGAATGTAAATCTGTGGTGCCACATTTTGGGGCTCCTATGAGATAAAAATATGGCAAACAGCGTAGAATCTTGTTCTCATCATACCAGCAAGGGTTCTTGAACGTCTTTAAGAATGAAAGAGGCTTCTGTTGAGGGGAAGAAACAAGAACTATTTTAAATATGTTATTCTAGGAGGCCAAAACTAATGGTGATTCGGTTAATAAAACGAAAAAACTTTCAGAGCTCTAGTTAAGAGTGAGTATTTGGTGATAATTAGAGATAATTTTCGTTAATTCTGCAAAAACATATGTTGTGACCCCGCATCTGAACCGTCTCGACGAGACGGTTCAGATGAGGGGTCACAACATATGGTTTCGATGAGAAATAAGAAAAATTATCCTTAATTATCATCAAATACTCCCTCTTAACTAGAGCTCTGAACGTTTCCATTGTGGTGAATTGGTGTATTTGGTCCACGACGAAGGTAAGAGACATGACACCGGTATGTAAAGAATTAGGATGGTAAACCTTATGAATACTTGTGTGTTCCAGTAAGATCTTTTCCACACATCTGTCTGAATTTAAAAGACAATAGAAAAAATACGCTAACCTAGTATAATAAACCTGGATGTTTTTAAGGTGGTGATTTATGGTAAATGTAAAAATCTGCATAAAACCATAAAAAAGTAACGTATCTCCCTGAAAGTTAGCAGACTTCTTATATTTGTTGTTCTTTACAGTTTAGAATACAAAATAGACGTACATGCTGCTTATAAAAGTGTTTTTATAAGGAAAGATCAAAGGGTAATTTTCTGCGAATAAATCTGAAAAAATAATATGGTTATTGAAAATTTACGTAGTGCTGAAAGTGCATTATTGCATAATGAAGAGCGTCCTAGCAATTATTTATTCCAACTCTTTCTCAAATTGTAATGTAGACCAGATGAAAACGGTAGCTTTTTCTCAAATGTTCAACATATACAAAGTAAATGTACAATGGATGCATTTATTAAATATAGGGTAGGCAAGCATACCTATGTTAACACCTACTATATAAATAATACATTACTGACATGATCAGTGGTGTGTAGATGAAATTGTTCAACCTTGTTAAAATAGTATCACCTGTCTCACCTGTGTGTTTTGACAAAAAAATTTGGACACAGACTGCATCTTTTTTCATCTGCTCAGCCTGATAATGTGTGAAAGAGTTTGAAAAAATAATTGCTAGGACGCTCTCCATTATGCAAAAAGGTACTCTAAGCACTAACTATATTTTCAATAATGATATTATTTTTTCAGATTTATTCGCAGAAAATTTCCCTTTGATCTTCTCTTATAAAAACACTTTTTAACTTTAACAAATGCTGCATTTTGGGATTCTAAATTATGAGAAACAACATAAAGAAGGCATCTGCTAAGTTTTGGAAAGATCAGTGTTATTTTGAGTATTTTATGCAGATTTTTGCCTTTGTCCCAAATCAGTGATTATCACCACCTTAAAGCTAAGAAATCTTCCCATCCAGCACCCACTGAAAGCACAGCAAGCATTTGCCCCTCCTCAAGCTAGTTTACAGCATCTTCGTCTCACCTTAAGCTAAAGACGCTCACCGAGCCTGATGAGGCCCAAGTCGTTCCATTCTGCAAGCGGGCCCATGGCCTACAATAAGCTAATCGCTAAAGATAGAAAAAATATACGCTCACCAAATCTAATAAATCGAGATGTTTGTAACGGGCTAGTCCTTTCTCATGTTTGGGTACTTGATTTCTGTGCGGAATAAGAACTGTTGACTGGCCTGTTGTGTTAACAAACTTCCACTGTTCCTCAGCCGTCAGTGAAAGCCGGTATGTGTACTTCTGGTTGTTGAATATATTGACATGCACAAAGTTCCCATACAGGTTCTGTAGAAATGGTTTTGCAACTTCGAATTCCCCATACTTTGCAGCCCTGCATAAAAAAATAAATAAAAAATAATAATGATAATGAATAAAAGAAAAAGAAAATAAATGAAAGGCCAACGGCAAGTGCAAGTATAAAAAAAATCCATTCGTGAGTTATGTAAATATGGTCTTTGAAATACTTTCTGTATAACATCCAATGTGGCTGATAAAACGCAAAATGTCTTTTTGTCCATGAACTGACCTCAAAAGAATCCATGGGGTAAAGAGTTATTGGTGTTTAAAAAAGGGGGGGGGGGGTCTCCATAAGGGCCATTTTCTGGTTACAAATGGATTTTCACCAAATCTCACCAATCTCTACTTGTAAGTGTTGGCTTTCATATACTAAAATACTGGTCTCATCGGAAGTGTATTTTGAGTGAAGCGCAGTGTCAAAGTGGGTGGGGTAATTCCACCCCATACATTACCATGTATCATTTTTTTCAATTATCTCTATAAGTATTGATGGCTGATTTACCTTTATGATTTGAAATAATACAGGCATATATGCTAATTAATTGGGTTATATAACTTACCACTGTTTGCTTATTCAATACCAATATATGAGCTTATAAGTGGTAGCAGGAATTTTACTTATTTTAGCTTCTCCAACTTTACGAAAAACCACAATTTTTCTTTATTTGTCCAGATATATAAAGGAAACTTTGTAATTATATTGACATGATAGCATGCATTGCAGAATTATGAGAAAACTATCCTAGGCATATCAATACCTGAATTATCTGCCCTTGATTCAAGAAAATATAAGTAATTCAAGTCAAAATGAAAGAACGAAATTCCACACTGGTAGGTATATTTTTGATGACTCTTTTGCTCATGTTTCTAATATTATACTGGTTGTTAAGCTTTAAATTCCATATAGTGCCCATGATATCACACAAAAACTGTAACTGGGCAGCAGAGCTCATCCTGTTATGAGCTTATATGTGGTAACACGAATTTTACTTTATTTTGCTTCTCCAACTTTATGAAAAACCTCAATTTTTCATTATTTGTCCAGATACATAAAGGAAACTTTTTACTTATACTGATATGATAGTGTGCAATACAGAATTATGAGAAAACTATCCTAGGCATATCAAAACATGAATTATATGCCCTTGATTCACGAAATTATAAGTAATTAAATTGAAAATGTAAGACCGAAATTCTACACTGGAAGGTATATTTTTGATGACTCTTTTGCTCATGTTTCTAATATTATACTGATTGTTGAGCTTTCAATTCCATATGGTGCCCATGATATTACACAAGAACTGTATCTGAACAGCAGAGCTCGTCCTTGTTTATGCCATTTAATTACATAACATTTAAGATGTTATGTTCCAACCCAAAGTTTGATTTATGGATTTTAGTTACTGATATATCAAATGTTGTTGAATACCTAAGTTTAGAATTTACAAGTCTCACTGAAAACTAACGACAGAGACAGTGTACTAGACCCTCCTGCCCAACACACGCAATATTTTTTATATATCTGACAGTGATCATCCTAATGTTACACATAAACAGTCTGAGGACACTCCCAAAACTCAGATGACAAGACAGGATAAGAAAGTCCTGAAGAGAGGCAGGGATGCAAAATATATATACCCTTATGAAACTGGCTCAGCTAAGATGGGCTGGCCATGTCACCAGAACAAATGCAGAGATGAAAGACATTCACAGACGCTGTTGGAGATATGTTTACCAAAGAAAATATTCCGAGGAGAACTTTAGTGTGAAAATGCTCATAAAGTTGCCAGAAGAAATGATACAAGAACATCATAAAAGAAGATGATTCGGTGAAGTTAAGCAAAGGCGTAACAAGAGCTTCGCAAGCGGTGAATAATACACCCGTTAAGTTGAGAAATGCCAAAGCCAAACAAGGGAGATAATTCATAAACCAAGTAAACTAGAGCTACCACTCTTGGTCCAAATATAAACCCTTGACAATATACACACCATAAGTAAGTTGTTTTGTTTTAAAACATTACGAACGATTAAGGAGTTACAGAATAAACACGGAGTTTATTCAAGGGCACATAATTTAGGGATTAAGTAAGCCAGAGTTCTGGTTGTTATTCAGGATACATTGCTTCATTATATACATATTCCTAGAAAGTTTCAATACAATATTTTAAAAGGATTAAGGAGTTATGGAGTGAATGGGAATAGAACAAAATACTAATCAAAGGGAAGTTACTCCAAAATTAAGTAAGGGGGAGAAATCATTCTTATGTGCGACGCATTGTCTTGTAATAATGCAGTCCACTATAAAGTTTCATCAAGATATTTCAAATAGTTACCAAGCTATGGTATGCAAAAGGTAAGTATACACAAAAATAGCCTAAAATACTAATCAAAGGGAAGTAACTCTGAAATGAAGTGAGAGATATTTAAATTTCAAAGTAAGGTATTCAATGACATTCGATATCTCAGTAAGTAAAATCAATAAAATCCATAAATCAAACTTTGGGTCGGAAAATGATATCTTGAATGTGATGTAATTAAGTGGCATGTAGCAGGATGAGCTCTGAGGTTCAGTTACAGTTCTTGTGCAATATCATGGGCACCATATGGATTTGAAAGCTCAACAATCAGTATAATATTAGAAACATGAGCAAAGGAGTCATCAGACATACACATTCCAGTGTAGAATTTCGATCTTACATTTCCAATTTAATAACATATTTTCTTAAATCAAGGGCAGATAATTCAGGTCTTGATATTCCTAGGATAGTTTTCTCATAATTCTGCAATGTACACTGTCATATCAATATAATTACAAAGTTTCCTTTATATATCTGGACAAATAAAGAAAAATTGTGTTTTTTCGTAAAGTTGAAGAAGCAAAAATAAGTAAAATTCCTGTTACCACTTATAAGCTCATATATTGGTATTGTATAAGCAAACAGTGGCAAGTTATATAACCCAATTAATTAGCATAATATGCCTGTATTATTTCAAATCATAAAGGTAAATCAGCCATTAATGATACATGGTAATGTATGGGGTGGAATTATCCCACCCACTTTGACACTGCGCTTCACTCAAAATACACTTTCAATGAGATCAGTATTTCAGTATATGAAAGCCAACACTTACAAGTAGAGATTGGTGAGTTTTGGTGAAAATCCATTTGTAACCAGAAAATGGCCCTTATGGAGACCCCCCCCCCTTTGAACCAAAACATCAAATCCGGACGCGGACGCCGGGGTGACAACAGTAGCTCTTCCTGAACGTGAACTGTTGAGTAATTATTCACTTTCTGGAGGCCAGTTGTAAAGCAGATCATATCATGAGCGCAAAGCGCGAGCAAAATTCATTGTTTGGAGGTCAGATGTAAAGTAAATAACATCACGGGCGCGGAGGGTGAGTGATATGTCTACTTACATCTGATCAATACTAACAATTCACAGCTAGAGCTGTACTATTTCGATACTAACAATCGATAACGCGAAAGTGTTCTCTTTCCTTCATATACTCCCAGCCTGTCCGTCTGCATGTGCACGATCTAGCCAATATTCTTCAGTTTAATACAGATAAATTTAGTTGAAAAGCGACGTCAACCGTCAAGGAATGTTATGAAAAGGTTATTGCAAATTACTACAGCAATCCGACTGACCCACTCTGAAACAATTAATTGTCGGAGAAAAGGAATTAAAAAAATATTTCCTCAAAAGGCACACCGTGTCAGAACTTTTCTGTAATCTAACTGTGTTAGAATATAACTCTAGTAACTTGATTTGACCCTCCGTATCACGTCGAGTGGATAGCCTAGACACCATGCACCGCGTGAGATCCAGAGATATGAGAATAGACACCATTGATATTTAGATGGTCGGCTGGTGATTGCCATTGCCTAAACACAGTCAAACCTGTCAAGTATGCAAGCACCCAAGGGGAAGGCCGAAACTGCTTGCTTAAGGCATGTGTTTGCTTAAAACAGGTCAATTTACACTGAAACACGAGATTTTGGCTTTTTATGACAGGATTTTGATAATAGAGGTTGCCTTTAAGTGACATGTTTGACTGCATAACATCAGATTTTAAGTTTTGATGTTCCGTGGATAGTGAAAACGAACGTAACAATTAAAAAGCTCGAGGCTAAATTAGAAAAACAGTTGATCCCTGCATACTGACCCTCAGAAACCAGGGGCGGAAAATATCATTTTTAGGCCTACCTTTCTCTAAACACTGCCATGTGTGATCCATTACTTATAGGATACTTCTTTCTTGCCGAATGCCTAGATTTGGGGGTAACTGGAAAGCGTTTTATTGTAATATTTCTGTGAAGGCAAGACTTCAAGAGAACAGCCTGACCTCTCTTAGTTCCAGACCGCAAAGCTCGAGTGTCAATGATGTGAAAATATAGATAACCTGGCACCAGTACAGCAGAAAGAATGAAAAAATATTTGATGGCTTTTCTGAAAAAGAGAAACAAAGATGTGTCACGAAACATATGATACATTCGAACATACATGTATAGTTATTTGAGCCGAGACACGAGAAAACCAACAAAGCGGTATCCGCAGTCTGATCAGAGTCTTCGCTGTCCGCATGGAGGTAGCCTAGACCTTTAGCTATCCTTTAAGCGCAAAGCAAATAATCTTTTCAGATTGGGCGGATACCCAGGCTGTTCTGAGTCTGCGCTTTGCGCATAACCACTTTGTTGGTTTTGTCGTGTCGCGGCTCATATTATTGCTTCTATAATACATACATGTATGTTTACAGACAATAATTAGATCAGCCTCTGCATAATGTGTCAGCTCTTAAGATGTTTGCAATTTACACAAACGCACGCACGCATGCACGCACAACTCGTGATTCTATGTTACTGATACAAGCAGATAGTTAACCCTTAGTGCGCAAAAAGGCACACAACAAAATTTATGTCTCAACAATTTTCCAAGCTGCATGTATCTCATATTGAGAATTCAAAATCTGGAGCTTTCCGATTGTTGACATTATGAATGGTTTCGCGGTCTAAACTTCAAACGCCCGTGAACAGATCTATACCAGAAAACTGGGCAAAAGTTTAACCGACACCGATACCAGAAAAGTACTACCTATGTTGCCTGCTAGTCCCGGCAAGTGAGACAACAATCAACAGCATCGGACACTTTCAATACCAGTCAAGCTCGCACTCGGACACCCACCGGCACCAGGGGCGTAGCTAGAGGCGATAACATGATACGCACAGTCAGGCTCTAGGCGGCTTGACATGAAATATAAGGGTTAAGACCCCAGGACATTTCATATTGTCATGTCAGTTGCCGGTTGGTATTGACATCTGGCCCATTAGGCAACATTTCAGAATGCAAATATGCAGGTGCGTGTTTTGCGTAAAGGCAGCTACGCCTTTGGGCGCTTACAAAGACCGATTTACCTCCTAGGAATTTTAGAAATAAGATCCATCCGTCATTGAGAACTTTTCAGGCTCAAGAATACATAAAACTGTCGAAACACCCGACTTTATTTCGCCACTAAAAGTTAAGCAGCTGTGTACGATGGCCCAATTGGCTCACTTTTCATTTCCATACTATTTCACAATTCCGAATTCTGAATTTCGAAACTCGTAGAACATACTAAACGCTTAATAATAATGACTCTTTACATTTTGTCAAACCTGTGCATGATATGGATGATTGCTTAAATACGAGCGGCGACACGAGAACACCAACAAAGTAGTTGTTCGCCCAGCGCAGACAGATCAGCCTGGGAATGCGCCCATTCTGATCAAACTCTTCGCTAGGCACTTACAGAGAAGCTATGGGTCTAAGGTACCTCCATGCGGATCGCGAAGACTGATCTGAAACTCCACTGGGCGCACATGCCGCTTTGTCGGTTTTGTCGTGTCGCGGCTCATATGATGCTAATCCTTAAATGTGACTTAGACTAGAGAGAGAGAGAGAGAGAGAGAGAGAGAGAGATGTAGAGACAGACAGAGACAGAGAAAGACTCTCTGTCCTAGCACAATCCACAGATTTGGAAGCGGTCCTTTCTGTATGCGACCTTGCTTGAGTACAGGGATTACTCAGATCAGCCTGCGCATCTTCACAATCTAATCAGAGTCTTCCCTTTTCGCAGATATATCTGAATTCCAAATTCTGAATTTTGAATTCCGAAATTCGTAGAGCATACTAAACGCTTGATAAAGGTTTGACGATATGAAATAAGTAAGAATAATCAAGCGTCCAGTTTGTTCTACGAATTTCGGAATTGTGAAATAGTATGGAAATGAAAAATGAGCCAATTGGGCCATCGTGGTTGTGAGTATAAAATCACTCTTTGCTTATGTTCCTTTTCTGTGGAAACATCAATTGGAGCACCACTCGGCCAATTCCGTGATTCAGGGAATTGGCCGAGCGGTGTTCCAATTGTGAAAACGTTCCAAACTTTCATACATATCTAACAAAAGATCATGGAAATTAATTTTCCAGTTATTCCAGAAACACTTGGCAGAATTGGACACAGCGTTGATCCCGAATAGACTGCTCCTCAAGCTACCTGTGCATTTTTGTCATAACTTGAATTTTTAGTAAAAATTTATTCTACAATTCCAGTTTTAAACTATAGTCATACTCCAAATGAACTACACTGAGCCGCGACATGACAAAACCACCAAAGTGGCGTTTGCGCTCAGAGAAGACTCAGATCAGCCTGGGCATCCGCCCAGTCCGATCAGTCTTCTCTGTCCGAATAGAGCTAGCTTAGCTACTCTTTAAGCGCACAGAGAAGACTCTGATCAGACTGGGCGCAAATGCCACTTTGTTGGTTTGTCGCGTCGCGGTTCAAATGAGCTACACGCATTCACGAACAAACGAAGACTCAAACCAGTGTGTAACCCGTGCAGTCTAGCTACAATTAATAAGCTAGGGTCTATACATGTGTGCAAATAGCAAAGGCTTTGATCAGACTGCGAAAATGCGCATGCTATTTTAAGCCTTCGCTGGTCGCATAAACGTTAAGCACCGTTTCTTGCGTGTCGCAGACGAGACTGAAGAACAAAGGTTGGTACTCTGGCCCTGAATGACTGACTTTTTAAATAATTAATGAACTTCAAGACTGATATTTATTCAGGTATTAGCATTGTCTTCGATTCTTCGCTAACTTGTGGCATTTATGGATTATTATTGGTTGATTGTGCTGAGCTGAAAATTCTTTGTCCATATCGAGTCGTCTCCAAGAGAGAGGGAGAAAGAAAAGATAGGATAGACGAGAGTGAATTTTTGGTTGGTGGTTGTTTTGTGTTTAACAGCTCTTTGACAGTATTTCAGTCTATATGAAGCAATCTCCAAGAGTGAGGGAGAAGGAACAGAGGTATGATAGGCCAGAGAAAAGAAATATCCAAAACAATCCCCATCAGCACCTTTTGCAAACACAGTAGGCCATTTACCATTAGTAGGACGCCCAGCAGGCACTGAAAGATACCCGGCGCCATTGTCCGACCGCAACAACCCCCTAGACGAGAATGAAAAAACAACAGGAGTTCCGCGGAATGCCGTGTCTCGCATGTCTTGGAATCGTCACAAAACAGAGTTAAACCAGAAAACCTAATGTAAAGTTCTGTTCTGTTCTGTTCAATTCTCGTAAAGTTTACGCCACCTACGACGACACCAGAGAAGTACTTCTGGTAGTAGCAGCGTAACAAAATCCAAACATCCCCGTCCGGCACCTGCTGCAAACACACCAGCCCTTGCCCCTTTTGTCGGAGGAGCACGCTGGTTTTGGCATTCCAAGTTTGTATAATCATTAAGGTGTATGTGTACACCTCCATTTTTACAAAGGGGAACGACTTTCATGACTTCGTTTGTGTCCATGGACGACGAAGCTCATCCAAAATAAGGTCTACTCTTAATGGAAAGAATTTGCTCCTTAGGAGCAAATTCTTTTCTTTAAGAATTGACCCCTAATGAGAAGGAAGGCAAAAATGAAAATCGCAGTTGCTTCCCCTTAAAAAGGACCCAATTACCTTAATATAGATTTACTCATGAAGTGGCCTATTTATCGGAAATGTAAAAGACGGTATGGTATGATTATTTCCTGAATAATAAATGAGGCATTGTTAATATTGTTTCTTAAGGGATAGGTTCCCTGCAGTCACACAACGTTGAACCACCGATGAATCAACATTGAATAAACCATGTTGATTCAATGTTGATTTAAAGATGTGCGCCCAATGGGTTAATAGTATGATAACGACCGAATCTCGTTTTACCCTAGAAATACTTATAACTGTTGCTATTTATTGGTTGATTGGACGGGCTAGGTTCAACAGCCCTACAGTATTATTGCACAAATATAATAACAACCAGAAAACTTGCCCATTTTTTTTTGTTGGCGTGAAAATGTGTCGTACCGTCTTCACAAAACGATCGAACGACTAATTGAATGGCTGATTAGTTATTAGTTGTTTTGAGTGAAACAAGCCTCTGAGACAGTATTTCAGTCTGTGTGTATTAAGCCGTCTCCCAGAGAGAGAGAGAGGTAGAAGAGCGAGGCAGGACAGGCCTGCGAAAATATCCAAAGAGATCCAGCCTGCACCTACGGCATTTGCTCTACTTTAAGAGGCTGTCCCAATGCCAAATTCGCTCGACCCAACCACCCAAACGGCTGAACACATTGATGCATGCCATACCATGTAAATGAAACTAATCTAATGCTGTTGCGGCCTGGTGACATGTGCGAACAGCGAAGACTCAGACCAACCTGAGTGACACGAGTTTTGCGGCACACTATTTCACACACACAAAAAAAAACAACAAACAAACAAAAAACAACAACAACAACAACAAAAACAAACAAACAACCCCCCCCCCAAAAAAAAAAAACAACAAAAAACAAAAAACAAAAAAAAAACAAAAAAAAACGATAAAATATGCAGGCCAAAGAAGTCAGCTATATATATGGTTATCCATGCCAGACAACAGCCCTCCTAAAAGTGGCTAAATAAAATGAAATCTCGACCAGAGAGATGTGTAAACACAGATTTTAAGAGATTTTTGCTAGGTCAACCGAGTCAAAATACTGTTTTCAGATTGTTGACACGGACATATAATACGGTGGTCTGCACAGTCTAAATTAAAACGCGGTTAGTCATTGTTCTAGACGCGGTTTCCCCGACAGCTCAGGCTTTCGTCCCTTGTTCTGGTTGCGGTTTCCCTGGGGGCTCCAGTTTCGGTGATGTCGCACAGTACTTTTTTCGTGTACTGGATCAAGTCATAATAAGGGTTGATAAGTAGGTCAAGTTTGTTGATATTTTTTTTTATACAAATGATATGTATTAGTACCTACTCACCTAAGTGATTCAAATATTTTTTGGAACTTTAAATAGGACCTACCTATCATTCGTTTGTGAATAGGTGTCGGGCACATCGGTGACAGGACACTAGCCACTTGTAAATAAATTTATTTTCTGAGTGGCTAATGGTTCATGCGTGCCGGTGTTCTGCCAGTATGATGATTTTGAAAATTTAAAACGTTGGAATCTATAGGATTAATCTGATCTGGTTTCTTAAGGTCAAACAAGTATTTGAGTCGCGACACGACAAAACTAACAAAGTGGTTGTGCGTCTAGCGCAGACTCAGATCAGCATGGGCGATGCCCAGTCTGATCAGTCTTCGCGGTTGCACTACAGTAAAAGAATGCTCATTATGCAAGCCCCGCCTCTTTGGGGGAGAGCTTTCAGGAGAATAATGAATATTTGCCGGCCCCTGATTGGTTTATTATGAAAGCTGAATATTTTTCTGAATGTTATGCTTATTTATTATTATAAAAATGGAGCTTATTTACAAAGCTGTTTTGCTACATTTTTGTTGGTGTTGAAAAATACACAGGGGTGCCAGTGAAAGTTTCGAGATTTATTCACTGCAAACTACACCCTGTCAGCACTAAAAATAGAATATGTCAAAAATATGCCGCATAATCCCAAACTTTTTTAGCTATTACTGGTAGGTAAAGGTGTTGTCTATTCAATTCCATGCCTCACTTTGGAAAGTTTAGACCAGGAGAAAATTGGCAGTGCATTGACTTTGACCCATTTTGCACTGTGAGCTATGGGATTTTTTTTAGTGTAGTGCCACCTCGCTGTCCGCATGAAGGTAGCTTAGACCTTTAGCTAACCCTTAAGCGCTTAGCAACGTCTGATCAGACTGGGCAGATGCCCAGGCTGATCTGAGTCTGCGCTGGGCGCACAACCACTTTGTTGATTTTCACATGTCGCGACTCATTTATATAATTTGTGTACTAGGCATGACAAAGTCATCGGCGGAAGACCGGGCTGCAGTGGCCCGTGGCATGGCCACCGGTGCTATATTGTCTCTACTGCTGTTCATCGCAGGAATGGCGGTCCTACCACCAGGAAAACAGCACGACTTTCCTACTCCTCTAGAACATCTGATATATACTCTAAGGTGGCAGTCATTCTCAATTATGACATTTTTATTTGGAATAGCGAGAATCGCGTCGATGAGATTTTTCACAACAGCCATGGACCCAATATCAGGCAAAGGAGAATATCTAATTGCTGTTGATACGAGGTATCTTCAAAACACTCTTGAACAGTTTCTCCTCAGTGTCATAGGACAACTGATATTGTCAACATATCTCTCCGCGAGTGCGCTGTCACGTGCTGTGCCCTCATTGGTGGTTATTTTTGTCACTGGACGAGTCACAGTCTGTTCTACACTAGGTACAGCCAGAGCCCCGTGAAGCGAGCAGCTGGTTTTGCAATGACGTTTTATCCGAGCGTTGCTTTGCATATGTACTGTTTGTTTTGCTTCTTTGCTTACTAGTGTATCACGTAATTAACCAATATATATTGCCCATAGAAGGAACAATAGCAAACAGGATAGACCCAGATCAGACGCCGTAAAACGCAGAGTCTTATCAGGGTCTACACTATTTACAAAATAGAGGATCTTACACGAGTGGTCATTTCATATGAAATCTATGAAACGAGCATTCGGCGAGTTTCATAAATTTCATATGAAATGACCACTCGTGTAAGATTCTGTTTATCATATGACCCTTTAAATGGAATCTTAACGCCTTCAAACCGAACATTATTTCAATAAGAAAACGCATTGTTGACATGGACGTTGTCAATGAAGTTCAGTGTACGCGCCAAAGTGTTAGTACACGTGTGGTCATACGATTTTTATGACACGACGTTATCCACTGAATAACAGCGACGACATATGATAAAGACAAATTTGTATTTCTCCTTTAAATAGAATAAAATGATAAAAATTAAACTAAATCAGACACCCTTAATTGACAAATGGACTGATCCATTTGCTAAGGATAGAACATTCCACTGGCCGTAAATGGGTTGAACTAATACCTCCATGGCTAAAAAAACGTCCAACCGTCGTCGATACAATGCATCGACGTTGATTTGACGTTGCTTTAGCGTTGTGAACTAGTTTGTTTATTTATTTTTCCTGATTGGAGTATTATAGCCTCGCAAACAATATCGCCGTTATAGGAAGAAATTCAATAAAGGCGAAAGTCCGATTTTTTGTTTATTATGTCTAAGGGTAGACTGGCTCCAGTCCCACTGTTTTATGTTTTGGTATTACCAAAGTAGTAAATGGCTGGCCATGAGAATTAAAAGATTGATTGATTGTTTTGGGTTTAACGGCCCTTTGAGACAGTATTTCAGTCTATATCGGGCCGTCTCCCAGAAAGGGAGAAAGACGAGAAATGATAGACGAGAGAAAAATGTCCAAACAACCCCCACCCGCACCTACTGCAAGCACAGTAAGTCCTTGCCCTACAATGTTCCAAATAAGTAGGACGCCCGGCACTTGAAGATCGCACCACCCTACCATCCCCAGAATTAAAAGAGCCATCAGTTGAGTACATTTTATCATGTATGTAGCCTGGAAGCCAGGCTAGTACAAGAGTTTTTTTTTATTTTACTTCACTGTAGCAGGTGTAATGTGCTGTATGGCGGTTGTAAAATGTCAGGCGCATCTGGAAAAATTGAGCCCACGCTGACAGCTTTGTAGATCGAGTACCGTTCAAAAGCGTCATAGTCCTACCGTGGTAAAACACGTCCAAACGCTTATAAATATGACAGGCAGATCAAACTTCATGTTTCGTGATAAAATTAAGGGATAATTGTACGAAAAATTGTCATTTGGGAAGATGAATCGTCGTTTCTGTGGTCGTAGGAGCCCCGGTAGCTCAGTGGGTGAAGCGCTGTTTTTTTTTTATTTGATTTGTTGCTTAACGTCCACAGGAAACAGCTTAGGTCATGTCGGGACGGTAAACTATTCCTGGGCAGGCTTAGACCTCCTTAGCGGTTAACCAGTACTAAGTGCACATTCTTTCGCCAGTAACTGACAACTGCCCTTCTTGAATCAGCGGAAGGAGAAACTAAAGTATGTGGCCAGACCAGGTATCGAACCCAGGGCCTCTGACTTGTGAGTCAGGTGCCCTAGCGATTGCACTACGCGGCCCGGCGGGTAAAGCGCTGGCCTGTGATCTAGCAGTCCCGGGTTCGAGACCCGCACTGACCGGAAATCTTTCCGACTGGAAACAGAATTCCACTGTACACAGCTATTCATTATCACCCTCCAATCGTCCTGATTTGACTTTAATACTGTTGAAAAGGACGTAAAACCGCAAGTTATCCATCCATTCATCTATGGTCGTACATTTCTTTTAACGGCGACCCCAAATGACAATTTTCAATACATTTATCACAGTTCCAATACACCTATGACCTTTCAAAGTGTACTTCATTGCACTCAAAGAAAGCACTTTCAGCAACGTAGAACTAGACGTTAGCGACGCTTCCTAATGGCACTGGGTTAGTGCGGCTAGTAATCGCAGGATATACTGTGACTGTCGCAAATGTGACGTTATCCTAGTATCAGACGGAGCGCTACATTAGTATTTGCATTAGAATCTTGGCTGCTGTTAAAATGAGTCATATAAAAATCTTGGGGATGTTGTTTCAAGAATTTTCAACAACAACAGCAAAAAGCAGAAAAAGAAATTGTATTTAGTGGAGTAATTTATCATTTTTTTTAAAACATGTTCTCTCTTCTTTTTGCTGTTATTCAATTTTATGATTTTTCAAAAACGTGTTCTTCCTTTTTGCTGTTGTTGTCACGAGAATTGAAACAACAACAATAAAAAGAACACGCTTTTGAACAAGAGCCGTCACCCGACAAACCTGGTGGTTGCCCATCATGAACACAAAGTTCTAAGAATGTGATCTTGACCTTAAAGGTCAATTAGGAAAGTGATGCTGCCTCCATCTAGAACTTCTGTTCGAGCAGAATATCTGTAATCAGTCTGTGCATAACTTTCCATCCAGGCACCGGGAAACTGTAAATCTTCAGCCTGTGCCTTTGACCTACAGGTCAATAAGAGAGGTGGGGTTAGTACTGTGTAAAACTCTGGACCAGCATCTCACAGAGTTGTCAGTATCAACCGAATCCATCCACAAACTTAAGTAAATGCTGTGCCTTTAGGAAACCGTAATTAAAACAAGAGGTCCATGATGGACCTAAATCGCTCACCTGAGTTAGGACGAAATATAATGTGAGCTCATCTATTTGATGATGATTCAATTGGAGCAATTCTGCACTTTCCAATCTATTATTCTGACAAAGTTTCATGAAGATTGGATCAAAACTGTGCCCTCTAGAGTGTGCACAATGTTTTTCTAAGATCTGACATAGTGAACTTGTTGAATTGACCCGGTATATTCCAGTTTCAAACTTCTTTTCATGGACATAAACATTGTGACAAAGTTTCACAAAGATGCAATGGAAAATGAAGCCTCTATTGTGTGTTGTTTACACAAGTTATTTTTCTAAGATTTGACCTAGTGACCTAGTTTTGATACAACATGACCCAGTTTAAAACATGGCTAATACTTCATGAACATAAACAATCTGACAAAGTTTCATGTAGATTGGACCAAAACTGTGCCCTCTAGAGTGTACACAATGTTTTTCTAAGATCGGACCTAGTGACCTAACTTTTGATCTGACATAATTCAGTTTTAAACCTGGCCTAGATTTCATGAAGATTAACATTCTGACAAAGTTTCATGAAGATTCAATGCAAAATAAAGCCACTATTGTGTTCACAAGGTTTTTCTAAGACCTGACCTAATGACCTAGCTTTTGACCCAACAAGACCGAGTTTCGAACTTGGCCTAGATTTCATAAATATAAACATTCTGACAAAGTTTCATGAACAATGGATCAAAACTGTGCCCTCTAGAATGTACACAAGGTTTTACTAAGATTTGATCTGGTGACCTAGTTTTTGACCCAACATGACCAAGTTTCATATTTGGCCTAGATTGCATGAAGATAATCGATCTGACAAAGTTTCATGAAGATTGGACCAAACCTGTGACCTCTAAGAGTGTTCACAAGGTTTTTCTAAGATTTGACCCAGTGACCTAGTTTTGACCTGACATAACCGTTTTCCAAATCTGGCCTAGACTTCAAGAGGATAAACATTCTGACAAAATTTCATGAAGTTTGGCCCTCTATAGTGTACAAAACGTTTTACTAAGATTTGATCTGGTGACCTAGTTTTTGACCCGACATGACCTAGTTTCATATTTGGCATAGGTTTAATGAAGATAATCATTCTGACAAAATTTCATGCAGATTGGACCGAAACAGTGCCCTCTAGAGTGTACACAAGGTGTTACTAAGATTGACCTGTTGACCTAGTTTTTGACCCAACATGACCTAGTTACATACATATTCTAGATTTCATGAAGATAATCATTCTGACAAAGTTTCATGAAGATCGGATCAAAACTGTGTCCTCTATGTCATTTAAAGATTTATTTCCATTTTTTTAGCTCTGGTTTTATTTCTATTTTTAGCTCTGGCGGCCATCTTGTTCAGTGGAGTGAGTGAGTGATATGGGTTTTACGGCACATCAACACCAAAAAAGGCTAATTCGCGCCGAAAACGCTATAAACGAAAACGTGTTATATGCATAAGGTCAGAAATGAATGCACAGTATAAAAAATGAATCAAGTCGGGAATGTGGTAAAACACGCCGATCAACGGCTAGCTTAAGACTGGTAACATAAAACGAACTCGCGGCCAGCGAGATGAGTAAACACAAATTTAAATCTACTGTTGTAAAAATACCGCGACTTAACTAAACTATATTTTACTATAGAAGCCAATCTCTTTCAAAAATGAAAAGATTTTCGCTGGTTCAACCGTGTCAAACAGTTGTTTCAAACTGTTGACACGGAAAAACCTAGCACGCGTAATACGAAAATCCATGCAATCTAAAAGAAGTGAGTGAGTGAGTGATATGGGTTTAACGGCACATCAGCACCAAAAGGGCTATTTCGCGCCGAAAACGCTATAAAAGAACACGTGTTATATGCATAAGGTCAGAAATGAATGGTCAGTATAAAAATGAATCAAGCCGGGTATGTGGTAAAACACGCCGATCAACGGCTATCTTATGACTGATAACATAAAACGAACTCTCGACCAGCGAGACGAGTAAACACAAATTTCAATCAACTGATGTAAAAATACCTCGACTCAACTAAACTACATTTTACTATATATGCCAATCTCTTTCAAAAATGAGAAGATATTAGCTGGTTCAACCGTGTCAAACAGTTGTTTCATACTGTTGACACGGTAAAACTTAGCACGAGTAATCCATATAATCTAAAAGAAAGTGTTTAACACTAAAAGGTTCCTGGCAAGGAATGCACAAAGGTGGATCCTCACCTTTCAACAGAAACGAATGAGTAATAAAAATATGGCCGATTCTGAGTCGAGCCAAAGCTACTTCTTCCTTACGATCACTTCTAAAAGATGGTTGCATTTCACCAAGTGAAGGCTTGATAGAATGAAGTTTGTTAAAGACAGCAGCATTCCATGATATCTGCCACTTATCATGAAGATATGTATTTATGCAAGGTTTGATATCAGTGTAAGGAATTTTAAGATCAGAAAAATGAAGAGCTAACGCCGATTTTGCAGCAATGTCGGCCTTTTCGTTGCGTTTAATCCCAACATGACTGGGAAGCCAGCAAAATACAATGTTGTTTAGCTCAGCCAAGTCATTATGTTTCAAGAGGATATCTAAAAGAAGAGGATGTTCAATATGGCGATTATTTAGAGATTGCAGAACAGACAGGGAATCAGAAAAGATGATAAAATCTGTATTCCTAGACTGTTCAATATGATCCATGGCTAAATCAATAGCTTTGATCTCCGCTGAAAAAATAGAGGCATTAGCAGGTGATCTACATTTGTATGTTTCGGATGGAGCAACACAAGCATTCCTAAATCAGGCAAAGATACGACTGATCTAAAAAACTGGAGACCAATAAGTTTACTAAATGTAGGCTATAAAATAGCAACCAAGGTTATTGCAAACAGAACAAAAGAAGTACTGGGTAGCATAATCGGTTGTTCTCAAACTGGTTTTATGAAAGGAAGATATATCGGCGAAAATATAAGAATTCTCTTTGAGTTATTGGACCATACAGACGAACATGCTATACCTGGGATGATTCTCTTTTCCGACTTTGAAAAGGCTTTTGACAGCGTAGACCACAATTATTTATTTCAATGCTTAAAACATCTTAATTTTAGTGATAGCTGTATAAATTGGATAAAACTGTTCTATAATGATGCAAATAGTTGTATTTCAAACAACGGTAATCTTTCCAATTTCTTTCCTATACAACGTGGTGTAAGACAAGTCTGTCCCCTCTCCCCATATCTGTTCATAATATGTATCGAACTTTTGTCATACCAGATTACTAACAACAAAGATATAAAAGGCATCCATTTAGCAGGGCATGGAATAAAAGATCCACTGTTTGCAGACGATGCATCCTTCATTTTAGACGGATCAAAAAGTCCTTTGAAACATTAATAGATATTATGGATAATTTTAGCAATATCTCAGGTTTAAAGCTTAATGCCAAAAATGTCAAATACTTCGAATTGGTTCATTAAAAACGACAAACATAATATACCTAAAACATAGGAAGTTTCTTTGGAGTTCAACGGAAGCAAATTCTCTGGGAATGGTCTTTAAGACTAATAAAGATAATATCTTTGCTGCAAATTTAGAACCGAAAATAAAAGAATTCGAAACTTGTATAAAACAGTGGCAGCACAGAGAACTATCATTAATGGGTAAAATAGTAGTCGTTAAAAATTTAGCACTCCAAAAGCTTATATACCCCATTCCTACACTTCCAAACCCTTCGGATGATACGATAAAACGAATTGAAAAACTAATGTTTAATTTCGTTTGGGACGGTAAACCCGAAAAAATTAAACGCAACACTTTAAAACAAAATTATGAAAATGGAGGTTTGAAATTGATTGACTTAGAAAAATTTATTTGGTCACTCAAAGTAAGTTGCATAAAACGTATAACAGATCCAAAACATGATACTTTATTTAAGCAAATTTATATTAATCAATTAAAGGATTTTTGTGGTAAACTTTACTTTGAATGTAATTTTTCAGAGGAAGGCATACTGAAATCTTTAAAAAAAAAACAGCTTCTTCAGAGATGTTTTGATTGCGTGGTTTAAGCTTAACAAAAAAAGTCGTAATTTTGAATCATTGTAATGAAATAATATGGAACAATTCACATATAAGAGCTGGTGGATGTACACTTCTGTTTAAAAAATGGAATCAGTTGGGAATAAAATTCTTAAAAGATATATATGATCGTGAAAAGAAAACATTCTACTCATTCCAGACCTTGAAGGAAAAATATAAACTACCTGAAAATGAGTGAGTGAGTGATATGGATTTTACACCAAAATGGATCAGCACCAAAAGGGCTATTTCGCGCCGAAAACGCTATAAACGAAAACGTGTTACACGCATAAGGTCAGAAATGAATGCACAGTATAAAAATGAATCAAGTCGGGTATGTGGTAAAACACGCCGATCAACGGCAAGCTTAAGACTGATAACATAAAACGAACTCTCGGCCAGCGAGATGAGTAAACACAAATTTAAATCTACTGTTGTAAAAATACCTCGACTGAACTAAACTATATTTTACTATATATGCCAATCTCTTTCAAAAATGAAAAGATTTTCGCTGGTTCAACCGTGTCAAACAGTTGTTTCATACTGTTGACACGGAAAAACCTAGCACGCGTAATACAAAAATCCATGCCATCTAAAAGGAAATATTTAACACTAAAAGGTTCCTGGCGAAATGCACAAAGGCGGATCCTCATCTTCCAACAGAAACGAATGAGTAATGTATGGCCGATTCTGATTCGAGCCAAAGTTACTTCTTCCTTACGATCAATTCTATAAGATGGTTGCCATTCACCAAGTGAAGGCTTGATAGAGTGAAGTTTGTTAAAGACAGCAGCATTCCATGATATCTGCCACTTATCATGAAGATACGTATTTATGCAAGGTTTGATATCAGTGTAAGGAGTTTTAAGATCAGAAATATGAAGAGTTAAAGCCGATTTTGCGGCCATGTCGGCTTTTTCGTTGCCTTTAATCCCAACGTGACTGGGAAGCCAACAAAATACAGTGTTGTTTAGCTCAGCTAAGTCATTATGTTTCAAGAGGATATCTAAAAGAAAAGAATTTTCAATATGGCGATTATTTAGGGATTGCAGCACAGAAAGGGAATCAGAAAAGATGATAAAATCTGTATTCCTAGACTGTTCAATATGATCCGAGGCTAAATCAATAGGTTTGATCTCCGCTGAATAAATTGAGGCATTAGCAGGTAATCTACGTTTGTATGTTTCGGATGGAGCAACACAAGCAGAGCCAGCTGTGTCTCCATCCTTTGAACCATCAGTATATAAAGTCTCATAGTTAGAAAAGTCAGCAGCAGTTCATTAAATTTAGTTCGAAATACAAGAGGGTCAGTTTGAGATTTTTTATCAGTATGCAAAGAAAATAAAACACGTGGCTGAGTAAATGTCCATGGTGACACATCTGGAACCTTAAACTTTTCAATTGTGTCTAAATCTAAATTCATATTTTCAAATTCTGAAGAGATTCTAATGCCAAAGGAAGACGTCTATTAGAAAGCGATGGTTCATTTGCCTCTGCTAAAAGACTCTCCGAGGGAGAAGTTCTGAAAGCTCCCAAGGCTAGTCTAAGTCCCTGATGATGAATGGGATCAAGCATTTCAAGATACGATTTTCTAGCGGAGCCATACAAAATGGAGCCATAATCGAGTTTGGACCATATAATAGTCCTATAAAGATTCAGTAAGACTCTACGATCTGCTCCCCAGTCCGTATGGGCAACAACTCGTAGTAGGTTCAACGCTTTTTGACATTTCGCTTTTAGATGTTTAATGTGCGGAATAAATGACAGTTTTCTATCAAAGATAGCACCTAGAAATTTATACTACAGGAATGGGTGTTCCATCCAACATAAGGACTGGAGTATCATGCACTTTTCGAAGGTGACAGAAATGCATGCAAACTGTCTTTGATTTAGAAAATTTGAATCCATTTTCAGTTGCCCACGTTTGAATTTTGTTTAGATTTTGTTGAAGCTGACGTTCAATAGTATGCATATTTTTTGACCGATAACAAATCAAAAAATCATCTACATATAAAGAACAGTCAACGCCAGGATTCAGACATTTTACAATACTGTTTATTTTGAGGCTGAAAAGAGTAACAGATAAAATACTACCTTGAGGCACACCTTGTTCTTGATCGTGTGCCTCAGACAAAGTTGAACCTACACGTACTTTGAATTCTCTGTTAGATAAGAAGTTTTGAACGAAGATTGGTAATCGGCCTTTAAGGCCTATTTCATGTAAATCATTCATTATACCATACTTCCAAGTTGTATCGTAAGCCTTCTCTAAATCAAAGAAGACAGCAACTAAGTGCTCCTTCTTGATGAAGGCTTCATGTATAAATGTTTCCAATCTAACCAAGTGATCATTAGTACTGCGTTGGTGCCTGAAACCACTCTGAAATTCTGTAATAATGTTATTTGTTTCAAGGTACCAAACGAGTCTTTCATTGATCATTCGCTCCAATGTTTTACATATGCAGCTCGTTAAAGCAATCGGACGGTAGTTGTTCGGGTTCGTATTATCTTTTCCAGGTTTTGGTACAGGGATTATCGTAGCTTCTTTCCAAGACTTTGGTACATTACCAGTTTCCCAAATGTCGTTGAAAGATTTCAAAAGAACCGAAAGAGATGAGTCTGGAAGATGTTTCAAAAACTGGTAATGAATATCATCAGGGCCAGGAGATGAATCATGGGCCTTTGAAACAGCATCTTTAAGTTCCGAAAGAGAAAAAAACTGGTTATATGTTTCTGTGTTGTTGGATGAAAATTTTAGGTTCTGTTTTTCCTTTTGCTTTTTAATATTTTTGAATTTACGACTATAATTTTCGGAAGAAGAATTTTTCGAGAAAGTGTCAGCGAGGGTATTAGCAATATCTTTTTTGGAAGTTACTTTAGAATTATATACATTTAAGTGTCCTTGTGAGCCAGATTTACCTTTTCCCTGAATCTTACGAACCATGTCCCATACTTTCTTTATTGAAGTTCGAGAATTTGATTTAGAAACATATTGTTTCCAAGATTTCTTCTTTGATTCTTTAATTGTTCGACGAGCTTTTGCACGGAAAATGCGATAATTATTTAAATTATCGTGTGTCGTACGATTGTTGAATTGTCGTAGTGCTCCTTTACGTTGTTTAATAGCAGTTTTGCAATCATCAGTAAACCATGGCTTTTTTATCTTTTTGGATTTTATTGATGATTTAGGAATAGTTTCTTCTGCTATTTTAATAAGAATAGATGCATATGACTCTATCGGATCATCAGCCTCCTGCAGGGTGTCTTCAAGAAGTCGAGTTTCACAAAGGGTTTGAAATTCGGTCCAGTTAGCTTTATTTAATTTCCATCTTGAAACGGGTTCATGAATATCTGGACCAATGTTGTTGAGAAAAATAGGAAAGTGATCACTCCCACAGAGATCATCATGAACTTTCCAGTCATAATCTAAAAGAAGAGTGGGATAGCAAATGGCGAGGTCTAAAGAAGTATAGGAACCAGTGGCTGGGTGTAGATATGTAGGAGTTTTAGTGTTATACAAACAAAGTCCGTGGTTATCAATAAAATCTTCAATTATTCTGCCTTTGTCATTAATATCTTTGGAACCCCAAAGGATATTATGACCATTAAAGTCTCCCAATAAGATGAAGGGAGAAGGAATTTGTGGAACAAAATCATCAAGCTCTTTGAGAGATAATCTCGAACTGGGAGGAATATATACAGAACAAATAGTGATTACGCGATGGAGAGTTATGTTTACTGCAACGGCTTGTAAATTCGTTTGCAAAGGTATATGACTACGAGGAGCATCATTATGGATAAAGATAGAGACACCGCCAGCGGCTCTCTCAGGGTTTGGCGAAAATGTATGGAAAGAGCTGTAATTTTTTATGGAAATGGTATCTGTATCTTTTAGATGTGTTTCTTGAAGACATAGAGCAGCAGGCTCATAATCCTTAAGAAGGAGCAATGTTTCTTCATAGTTGGCTTTTAAGCCTCGACAATTCCATTGTAAAATTCTATTTTTCATTATTGTTAATTATAACAAATGGAGAGAAATGATTAGATCTATTCTTATGAAGTACGTATTCTGTTAAGTGTCCCCTCTGGAAGACAGGATGGAGATTCCTCCGCCTCCATATCTTCCAAAACAGACCACTTATCATGCTGCTTAAGCAGATCATCAGATGCTTTCGGCAGCCTGTCAGATTGAGATACGTATTTCTCCTTTCCCTTTGGTTTAGGGTCAGGAGGCTTGTTTGATGTATCTTTGTTAGAATTGTCGTGTTTTACAAGTGTATCATGAACAGTTTGTACTAATTTTCTATCTGCTTTTTCAGATTTTTCTTTTTCTTTTTGATTACGTTTCGCTTCAGTAGAAGATTCCGTTGATGCAGCGTTATAAGCCGAAGACTGTGGAGCTCCTGTGATAAGTACAGGGTCTGTCTGTGTCGCAGCATCAACGAGTGATACTGTGACACCAGCAGCCTTCGTGATGCTTGCATAACTTTTACCTGGCGCTGCTGTGTAACTGTCTACGATTTTCCGCTCTTCTGGAAACGATATGTTCCTGGTGTACTTGATTTTGAGAATTTCTTTCTCTGTGTTCCAGGCCTGGCATTGTCGCGAATCGGCAGGGTGGTTTCCCGAACAGTTCACGCATTTGGCTGTATTTGTACAGTCTTTATCATGAGTTGTATGTTTCGTTTCACCACAGTTGTTACATACCATTTGTTTTTTACAAATGTCTTCATGGTGTCCAAATAACTGACACTGGTAACAGCGCAGTGCATTTGGAATGTATGGCTCGACAGAGACACGAAGAAAGGCAATTTTTAACTGTTTCGGCAGGACTGATGTGTTAAAAGTGAAGACGAAAGTATTTGTGTCCTTAAGGGAGCCGTCTCTACGAATCTTAATTCTGCGGACTCCAACTACACCCTGCTCCCTCATATTGTCGAGGATTTCCTCCTCGCTGACCCCTCTTAAGTCAGGGCAGCGAACAACACCCTTGCTTGTATTAAGGGAGCTGTGCAGTGACACTTTTACTTTTAGATCATGGAATGTTTGCAAGCGTAATAGATTTTCTATTTGCTTCTTGTTCACATATTCCACAAGTAGATCGCCCGATTTTAGTTTTTTAATACTTTTTGGCACACCAGCCATGTCATGAAGTACTTTCTCGATTATAAAAGGAGAAAGACTTGACATTTGCCTTTTAACCAAGAAGCGCGGAGAAGCTGAAGACGTTGCCGGTTGACTATGTTCGTTCTCTGACATATCGTCAGAGTCGGTTTCACGTGGTCGTTTCGAGTTATTTTGAGACGCTTTGGGGTTTGAAGTTGGGGGGGGGGGGGGGGGGTGCATGAGAAATAATGAGAACAATTCATCTCCCGTGCTCTCCACCCGCCGAGGAGCCCAACAAGGGAGCACTTATATGGAGTGGATATCCTAAACTCCAAGTGCTAGAGATTCACTGGAGATATACTCGGATAGGACATAATGCCTACACGATTGACCCCTCAGCCGCCGCCTTCCAGGAATGAAAACAGTAAAAAATAGAGTTCATGGGCACATGGTGAGTATCAGAATGATACAAAGATAGGAAGAAAAGTAAAAGTTGATCCCCAGGGCATGGCACGACCAAGCCGATTGGTCATATTCGGGCCCATATGACCGCCCGTCTAGTTGAAATCAGGGCCAAAGTGATGTGTTGCAGACTGACTACATCGCAGGCAGTCCACTCAATCACCAGGATCCCTTCTTCCAACGACACGGGTCGCAGCTCACGGCAAACGAGCCGCCCCCTTTTAGACAGCCTTTTACGTCACGCAGAGGGATACGTCTGGCCTATTCTATCCCGGGACCAGCACGGGGGAATGTTTTAAGGAAAGGTGTTTGCTGATAATTTTCACTAGTGCTTAAAAGTAACCTATGTAGTGGGCACTAGTTTTATAAACTAGAATCGCCTCACCTAGGCAAGTCAGTGCGGCAATTCTAGTCATTATAGCTTAGGCAAGAAGATATCTTCTTGCCAAAGTTATAATTAAGACTAGCTTGAGTACTCACAACATGCGTTTGTATGAAATAATAACATCAACAAAAATAACGTGTATATATATATATATATATATATATATATATATATATATATATATATATATATATATATATATATATATATATAAAAGTAATGTGCTAAAAAAATGTGCTGAAAATATTTATTTCCAAGTTATGTGCTGAAAAACGTGGATTACAGAAATATAACATGTGTAACGTAAAATACTTGCCGTACATCACCAACAGACTCAGGATACAACTGGCCACCTCAAATGGTCAGGCTGTGGCCCCTGGCACTGAGTTCTGTTGGTTAATCAAACTTGCCATGATTTAAGAAGTATTTGCTAATACTTTTCCTCAGCTCTCAAGTTAATAGAAAATCATGTTGTGGGTACTTGTTTGATGTATTTTCAATAATTGATCGCTTCGGCAAGGAAAGTGTTAAGTAAATTTTGCTGAGTGTGTGATATAGTTATACAAGTATTTAGATGGATTTCAGTCAAACTTTGCTCAGAATAAATAATGAAATTCTTATTAGTTGATATTTAGGGGTATGTAGTGTTTTATGTGAGCAGTTGTGAATATTTCGACATAAACTGTTCTCTGTCATTTTACGCGACTTTGAAAAACCATAACTTTTTTTTATTTTTCGAGATATTTTCAAAAGAAAAACAGTTCTAGAAAGCTCTCATTGAATTCTATCTGATTAAATTATTTATTTATGACTTTATAAGGTTAAACATGATTTGGTGTTGCCAACTAAATTATAGGGTAGTTTTGAAACAAGAGGCTGAGTTATACATGGCAAGAGAAGACTGGTTTCTCACCTTCCCAATGCCTATGAGGCACAACATTCCAAATATTGGTACTTGTCATAAGGACAGTAACACATGTTTGTTTATAAGCCGAATCCTGTCACAGATTAACACATTATCCTGTCACAGATTAACACATTATGAACAGGAACTGCGATAGGTTTAAATAACACAATCAAAACAGTATGAAAACCTGTCCAGGAAGCACCAATTGAAAAATCAATGAGCGCCAGATCTCTGTTACGGCCAGCAGTCTAAGTCAATATTTGTGCCTGCCACTATCGATGACGTCAATATTTTGGATACGCATATACATGCATTAACAAAGCTTACCACAGACCTCACTAAGGCTTTGGACCAACATGGCACTCATTTCATTTCCTACATTAAGGCTTCAAATAAAAGAATGGAAAATTTACTGACTTGCATCAAAGAAAATGAAATTGCTATTAATTATGTACATACGCAAATAGAAAGAGTAGTAAGCGACCTTTGTAACACGTTTTTGCGCAAGAATAACTTACAAATTGAACAGTCAGGTCATCTAAATCATGAGCTAAAAGGAATGAAATTCGGACTTTTTAACTCTGTAAAAGGAAAATTGTTTCATCTGCTCGTTCAACCAGGAATTCTTTCATCTACTTTACATGACATTCAAAACTTTGGGGGAAAACTACCAGGATTGTTTTGATATGGGTTGATGTATTGTCTTTGCAGACTTCTGTTTTGTCTGACTGGCTGATCAGAACAGAACCTCCACACAGTCGACTGAAATAACACGAGGAAGGCAGTGTTGATCAAAGCGTCTTTATTGTTGGCTCGTTCTTCATATTTGTCTGATTGGCTGATCAGAACAGAGTAGGGCACCTGACTCATAAGTCAGAGTTCCTGAGTTCGATACCCGGTCTGGCCACATACTTTCGTTTCTCCTTCCGCTGTTTCAAGAAGGGCAGTTGTCAGTTACTGGCAAAAGTATGTGCACTTAGTACTGGTTTGACGCCTAGGAGGTCTAAGCCTGCCCAGTAATAGTATGGTTAGGTTAACTGACCATCCCGACATGACCATAGCTGTTAACCGTGGATGTAAAGCAACAAACCAGTCAATCAAAAAAAAAAACAAAAAAAAAAAAACAAAAAAAAAAAACAACAGCATCGTGTTGCTAGTCAGGGAAGCGAATATGCATCCGCTGTGCTCTTTTGGTACCCGCATTTCACTGTCACCCTTCCATCAGCTAAAAAAGGCCGTAAAAACACATTCAAATTAACCCTTTCTTCCATTATAATAGCTCCCGCCTCAGCAGGTTTTCACTGATGAATTAGAGAAAATGTTACGACAGTTATTTATTATTTTAATTTAAGCCCAAGACTGTAGCAATTCCATCGAATATAGTGAGTTGCTCCGGTCGCTCAGTGGGCGATTGATTGTTTTGGGTTTATCGGATCTTTGAGACAGTATTTCAGTCTACATCGGGCCGTCTCCCGAAGTGAAAAGAAGAGGGACATGATAGACAACAGAAAATGTCCAAACAACACTCAACCACACCTACTGCAAGCACAATAGGCCCTTGTCCTACAATGTTCCAAATGAGTAGGACGCCCCGGCACTGGCAGAAAGACGCAGCACCATCGCACCACCCGATCACACCCACTCGGTGGGTTAGGCGATGACCTGCAGATGTAGCGGTTCGATTCCCGCTTGAGGCATAAATCTTCTCCACCGTAAACAGAGTGCCATTGCAAGATCCACTATTCTTGTCAACAAACCAAGTCGCTCAAGATGCAGTTGTGAAAATTAAAAAGGTAAACTCTGTAATAATTAAATGAACAGTGCATAGCTTTAACTGTATTACGTAATTGCCCTTTTAAAGAATCGCGTTTTGTGAAGCAATAGGAACCCATCACCCTGATATGACTGAAGCAGTGTTGAAAAGGACGTAAATTCGCAAGTCATGCTTCTATACGGGGGTACTTCGGACTATGCCCTTTTTGATCGAGATTGACTGATTGATTGTTTTGGGTTTAACGGTCCTTTGAGACAGTATTTCAGTCTATATCGGGACGTCTCCCAGAGAGGTAGAAAATGGAGAAATGAAAGACAAGAGAAAAAATGTCCAAACAACCCCCACCCGCAATGCGGCACAGATGTGCTGAACTCTCTAATTATGCTAATGTTTGCATATTTTTTATGGGACTTGGAATATCCCAAATGTTATCAGCTTTTGGGATTTTGCAATATTATGTCTCAAAAGACACACATAAATTCCACACGAGTGGAAACTACATAAAAATTTCAAAGGTGTTTGAAGAAACGAGAAAGAATGAGAAACAGTATTAATTCAGGAAGGATACATTTGCACTGAATAAAAATAAATAGTGTTTTCATTAAAATTGCAGTTCTGAATACATGACATTTTCTTTTATTTGCCAGCAATCTCTGGTCAACTGAGAGGTCTGATTCTGATTTTCTTGAGCCTCCTCCTATTCTGCCAGATAAGTCAGAGTGAAGCCCAGGAAATCGTACAACGATTAAATTATGGGGTAGTTTTGAAACAAGAGGCCGAGTTATACATCGCAAGAGAAGACTGGTTTCTCACCTTCCAAATTCCTATTCCTAAGAGGCACATTTCAAATATAGGTACTTGTCATAAGGACAATAACACATGTTTGTTTATAAGCCAAATCCTGTCACTGATTAATACATTATGAACAGAAACTGCGATAGGTTTAAATAACACAATCAAAACCTGTCCAGGAAGCATCTCCGTTACGGCCAGCAGTCTAAGTCAACTTTTGGGACTGCCACTATCGATGACGTCAATATTTTGGATACGCTTATAAATGCATTAACAAAGCTTACCACAGACCTCACTAAGGCTTTGAGCCAACATGGCACTCATTTCAGTTCCTACATTCAGGCTTCAAATAACGGAATGGAAAATTTAATGACAGGCATCAAAGAAAATGAAATAGCTATTAATTATATACATACGCAAATTGAAACAGTAGTAAGCTACCTATGTAACACATTTAAGCGCAAGAATAACTTACAAATTGAACATTCTTGTCATCTAAAGCATGAGCTGGAAGGAATGAAATTAGGCCTTATTAACTTGGTAAACGGAAAATTGTGTCATTTGCTCATTCAACCAGAAATTCTTTCTTCTACTTTACATGACATTTAATACTTTTGGGAAAAAACTTCCCGGATTGTCCACCACTTATTGCGAGTTGAAAATTCTTGGTTTTGATGTGGGTTGAAGCATTGTCTTTGCAGACTTCTGTTTTGTCTGACTGCCTGATCAGAACACAATCTCCATGCAGTCGACTGAAAATAACAAGAGGAAGGCAGTGTTAATGAAAACGTCTTTATTGTTGGCTTGTTCTTCATATTTGTCTGATCAGAACAGAGTAGGACACCTGACTCATAAGTCAGAGGTCCTGGGTTCGATACCCGGTCTGGCCACATTCTTTCGTTTCTCCTTCCGCCGATTCAAGAAGGGCAGTGGTCAGTTACTGGCGAAAGTATGTGCATTTAGTACTGGTTTACCACTTAAGAGGTCTAAGACTGCCTAGGAATAGTGTGGTTAGGTTAACTGACCATCCCGACATGACCATAGCTGTTTACCTCGGACGTAAAGCAACAAATCGATCAATAAAATGCTAGTCACTAGTCAGGGAAGCTCTTTTGGTACCAGCATTTCACTGTCACCCTTCCATCCGCTAAATGATTGAAATATTATTGAAAAATCGCAAAAACAACAAACTATCCCTTTCTTCCATTATAACAGCCCGTTTTTCACCGATAAGTAAGCGAAAATGTGTTAGTTACGAGAGGTATTTATTATTTTATTAAACAGAGCCCAAGACTGTAGCAATTCCATCGAAGCTCCAGTCGCTCGGTTGATGAATGATTGTTTCGGGTTTAACGGCCCTTTGAGACAGTATTTCAGTCTACATCGGACCGTCTCCCGAGGGAGAAAGAAGAGGGACATGATAGACAAGAGAAACTGTCCGAACAACCCTCACCCACACCTACTGCAAGCACAGCAGGCCCTTGCCCTACAATGTTCCAAATGAGTAGGACGCCCCGGCACTGGTAGTGAGACGCAGCAACATCGCACCACCCGATCACCCCCGCTCGCTGGGTTAAGCGATGGCCTGCAGATGTAGCGGTCCTGGGTTCGATTCCCGCTGAAGGCGTAAATCTTCTCAACCGTCAACAGAGTGCCATTGCAAGACCTAGGATTCATGTCAACAGACCCAGTCGCTCAAGATGCAGGATTCTTGTCAACAGACCCAGTCGCTCAAGATGCAGTTGTGAAAATTAATGAGGTAAACTCTAACTAAAATAATTAAATGAACAATGCGTAGCTTCAACTGTATTAAGTAATTGCCCTTTAGTAGAATCGCGTTTTGTTAAGCAATAGGAATCCATCAACCGTCGCCCTGTGGAATGGACGTAAAATCGCAAGTCATGCTTCTATCCGGGGGTACTTCGGACTATGCCCTTTTTGATCGAGATTGACTGATTGATTGTTTTGGGTTTAACGGTCCCTTGAGACAGTATTTCAGCCTATATCGGGCCGTCTCCCAGAGAGGCAGAAAAAGGAGAAATGAAAGACAAGAGAAAAAATGACCAAACAACCCCCACCCGCACCTACTGCAAGCACAGTGGGGCCAGTAGGAATCCCCGGCACTGGAAGTTACACACAGCACCATCGCTTCATTAGAAACTTGGATTTGACATGAGAGATTCTGAATCGAGTATTTTATATTAATCCTTGTCAATGACTCATTTTCCTGTTCAGATGCATTGATTGGTTGATTAAGGTTTAACGGCCCTTTGAGACAGTATTTCAGTCTATATCGGGCCGTCTCCCAGAGAGAGGGAGAAAGAAAGAGAAATGATAGACGAGAGAAAAAATGTCCATCCAACACCGCCGCACTTACTGCAAGAGCAATAGGCCCTTGCCCTACAATGTTCCAAATCAGTAGGACGCCCCGGCACTGGAAGTTATAAATAGCACCGTCGCACCACCCCATGTTCAGATGCAGAGCACACAAGGCAAAGAAAGAATATAAATGTAAAGAATGAGCTAAGACTTTCGCAACACAAACCCAGTGAACACAGCATGAGCTTCGGAAACGGCCATCTTGTGTCTGTGATGTGGTTGGTTGGTTGTTTTTTTTTAGCTTTAACGGCCTTTTGAGATATATCGGGCCGTCTCCCAACGAGAGGGAGAAGCACAGTAGGCCCTTGCCCTACTATCATTCCAAATCAGTAGGACGCCCTGGCACTGGAAGTTATACCCAGCAGACTCGCACAACCCTACCACCCCCGTCTGTGATGTGTGATTGTTTTAGGTTTAACGGCCCTTTTGTTTTAGGCTTAACGGCCCTTTGAGACAGTATTTCAGCTTATATCGGGCTGTCTCCCAGAGAGGGAGAAAGAGGAGAAATGACTGACGAGAGAAAAATGTCCAAACAACTCCCACCCGCACCCACTGCAAGCACAGTAGGCCCTTGCCCTACAATGTTCCAAATCAGTAGGACGCCTCGGCACTGGAAGTTACACACAGCACCATCGAGACACCCGACCACCCCGTCTGTGTGTGGTTTAGGATTCAGTCAACAAAGTAAGCTCGTGGAGCATAAAGACAAAGACACTGGGAAAAGACTTCAAAAGAGGTACAAATGTAAATGTGGAAATTAGGGAGGTTAAGATTTTTTTTACTTGTACGGGTACATGTACGTCTAGCGATGAGTTGTGTGCATACGTCATCAAAAATTGCATTCTATCTATCAGTTAGAAGTAAAGTCTAGACGTTAAATACTTCTAGAAACGTGTACTTTAAATTCATTTTTCGGAATGAATTCGTAAATATACATTTTAATTTCTAGTGTCGAAGTAGGGAACATACATCTGAGAAAATATGTTTAGCATTCACTTGGAAATCAGTGAGGCAAGAATAAGATAAATCAAGGTTTGCAGTGAGGGTGGCACGGCAGTGTTTGTTGGCTGTAAAGCCAAATAGATGAATGATTTCGGGAGTACAGTCCTTTAACAGTATTCCAGTCATGTTGGACTTACTAGGGAATGTGTGAAATAATCCAGATGCTACAAAAAATAACATGACCTCAGCTGGAATCGAACCCGCGACCTCTGTATCATGAGCCTAACCTCTCGACCACCAGGAGAGGCGGTGACCTTGTGGTACATCTTACGTACTGGCCTATCAATCTGGGGTTCGCTGGTTGGATCGCCTGCTTCACCTGTTTTTCGAATGAATTATTAAACCGAGGTCCTCGTCTCCGTACGACCTTAGAGCTAGTGGGACATTAAATCCGAGTTTACTCACTCCTGAAATTAACAGTTGAAGTAATGATTAATGATGTAGACATATGTCAGCATTATAAATGGGAATAGCTGAGGAAGTTGGCTGGAATCAATCATGGGTTTACACGGCGACACATGCTGCATGATACATGTGCCATGCAACCATTTTCCATATTTTGTTTGCAAGTAGTTTTCATTAGGTGATGAACAAATTCAATTAAACCGAGTCTGCTATGTTCTGTTCTTTGATGTATTCCTTGCTTCCGAAGGATCTTACTATTCAGAACTTATTTGTGTAGACGATGAGACCGTAGATTTATGACATGAAACGTATAGTCTAGGGTGTTTTAACGGTGACATAAGTTGCATGACATGTCATTGTGTTCACCTTAAAAATGTTAAAATCGGGAAACTGGACTATGAGCTGGCTGGATCTTGTTGAACATAAACCAGTTACATTGATTATCCACAACTACTGCAATGTCGGTCGCGGTGATTAATTGTATTTTTTAAAAGAAATCAAAAGTGGGTGAACAGAAGAGGATATATGCCGATATTTAAATGACGGAGTGAAACGGACCATAGTTAGGGACTATGCGGGGTATAAGATGGTCGGTTGCGGGAATATTGAGTGGGTAAACTCGAATTTAACGTCCCACCAACAACTAGGTCATACGGAGACGGGACCTCGGTTTAAAGTCTCATCCAAAAGACCGGAGAAGCGGGGGATCGATCTTGCAATCCCTGGATTTGTAGTCCAGCGTAAGAAATAGATGGATGACTTGCGATTTTACGTCCTTTTCAACAGTATTTCAGTTATATCAGGACGATGATAAAGAAAGGCTGTGTGCAATGGAATCCCTTTTATAGTACGAAAGAGTCTCTCCTGAAGCGGGACTCGAACCCGGTCCGCTAGATCAGTAGGCCAGCGCTTAACCCACTGAGCTACCGGGGCTCCGGTAGTCCAGCGTGTTATCCACTACACTAACTCTGCTCCTGGTGATATTGAACAACAAACCTTTATATTTAGCGAACCTTCTCTGTCACTTTAGTTTGTAAAAAAAAACCCAGAGGGCCAATGACCCTATATCGCTCACCTGAGCACTGAGGTTATGTTGGAAAAACTAAGTTGCCACAGCAACAAAACAACATGCACAACAGCAACAAAACACACCATTTATGTAGAGGATAATATCAGAAACATTTATTCAAAAAATAAGCTTTATCCCCCCCTTAATGGCTTCTGAGAAGAAGATCTTTGGCAAAAAAAAAAAAAAAAAAAAAAAAAAAAAAATGAAAAAAATGAAAATTTGGCCCTTCAATTGCAACGGCAACCAATCAAAATCAGGTCTTTGGGCAAAATTCTTATAGCTGATAGAGGACTACCCTAGGAACATTTCTGTAAAGCTTTTGTCAAAATATCTGCCGTAACACAGAAATAAATACCAAATGTCCACTTTCCCCATTGTAAGTCTATGGAAACTTTAAGTTGCCATAGCAACCAGTTCACATGGGCAATGATAATATGAAATATACTTTAGGTAGAGGCTAATGTTATTAATATGTATGCAAAGTATCAGCTTCATCCTCCTCATG
The DNA here is from genome assembly GCA_963989385.1 of Ctena decussata. Classification (NCBI taxonomy): domain Eukaryota; kingdom Metazoa; phylum Mollusca; class Bivalvia; order Lucinida; family Lucinidae; genus Ctena; species Ctena decussata. The sequence goes on from OZ022509.1 coordinate 63,314,232, forward strand.
GCTTCACTTTCCCCAATATAAGTCAATGGAAACTATAAGTTGACATAGCAACCAAAGTTCTTATTGGGTTGGAAGAAAAAAACATGATGTGTACATCCTCTTAGAGAAAAATAACCTAAAATTTATGCCTAACTGATAATCAGACCAGATGTTTTCCATCCCCTAATCATCTGGACACTGCAGGTATCAGCTAAACATGCTCTGTGGACTACTTTTGCCATTAAGTCTGGTACCCGGTTATTAATACAGGTAATTCAAGCATATAGTATTTTTATCAGCGGTGCTACTGAAACCTGGTTCACAGTATTAGTGCGCCGATTAAAGAACGCTCTCATAAAATACTCTAGGAAATCGCATAATCCAATGATAAAGTTTGACTACTGTTATTCTAAATACAGTCAGTGTGTTTGAAGACATATTTTTTAAGTATCACACGAAAATAAGTTTGCAATACAACTGGAACTATTTTTTTTATAAAGGGTGTAAAACAGGGAATACTGTTTCGCTGGTTCCCGTGCCATTACAAAATTGTTATATTACAAAACGCTTAACTTTTAAGGTAGAAATCCGTTCAAAACGCCTAATCAACATATTTTTTAACGAGGATTTCGATTTTCTAGTTTATATCAAGATTAGGATGCGGGATATTTATGTTTTACTTTTAACTAGAGAAAATCGGTTAACAGTGTTATCTTCACCACCTGGGGCACTGCTGCGAAGTTGCATAATTCTGTATCATTTATTGGTATACCGGAGGATTATACGACCAGTTTCATTAGAAACACATGTGAAATCGATACCCCGAGTATAGCAGTAAGTCGGGTCGGTCGGGGTCAATTCTCTAAGAGCATGTACACGGCATGAAAATTCATGTAGAGGCTTCTGTCATCAATATGTTTGCACAATATCAGCTTCATCCCCCATATGGCTTCTGAGCAGAAGATTTTTTCATTTTTTCTTTTCGAAAATTTACCCTATATTTTGCCATGGCAACCAATCAAATTCAGCGATTTGGAGAAAATTCATATGGAATATAGAGGACTATTCAAGAAACATTTCTGTAGAAAGAAAGTCTAAATAAAAGCCGTGAGACAGCAAAAATTGCCAATTTCCATTTTCCCCATTATAAGTCAATGGAAACTCTTAGTTGCCATAGCAACCAAACTGCTTGAGTAATTGTCATGAAAAACAGTAATTCTATAGAGGCTAGTACTAAGATTCTTTCTGTAAAGTTTGAGCTTTATTGGCTACACAGCTTATGCAGAGATGATTTTTTAATATTTTTCCATTTTTAACTATTCGGTTGCAATGGCAACCAGAAAAATTGCCCAATTTGTATAAATTTAACAAGGCTGGTTAAAGACTACTCCAGGTACATTTCTATAAAAGTTTTGTCAAAATATCTGCAGTGGCATAGCAATAAATGCAAATTTTCTATTTTGCCATTATAAGTCAATGGCAACTTTAATTTCCCATAGCAACCAAACTGCTTGAGCAATTGCCAAGAAAAACAGTCCTTTTATAGAGGGCAGTGCCAAGATCCTTTCTGTGAAGTTTGAGCTTTATTGGTTGCATAGTTTCTGAGGAGATGATTTTTGAATATATTTTCTATTTTAACCATTCGGTTGCCATGGAAACCAGCCAAATTGTGCAATTGACAAAAATTTCATGTGGTTGATGGAGGACTTCTCAAGAAACATTTCTGTAAAAGTTTTGTCAAAATATCTGCTGTGACATAGCAATAAATGCAAATTTTCAATTTTTCCCATACAAGTCAATGGAAACTTTAAGTTGCCATAGCAACCAAAGTTCCGAAGCAATTTGGATAAAAAACATTATTATTGGTTCCCCCTGCCTATAGATGCTATGTATGAAATTAAGTTACAATGGGCCTTGTAGTTTTAGAGATGTCGTTTGAAAATGTTGACGGACGACGTACGACGGATGCCTGCCTATACTATAAGCTCACCTGTGAGCCTTCGGCTCAGGTGAGCTGAAAAAAAAAAAAGACCGAAGCAGCTGCAGAAGAGATATGATCACTTGGAACACTTGACACATACACGGACGCTACGTCAAGCTTATTACTTTTCGACGCTACGTCAAGCTTATTACTTTTCGACACTATTAAGTATAGCTAAAAGAAAACGCTCTTCTTTGGTTACACATACACGTACAAGATACTGTTTTCTTAACCACTGTCAACTACATTTCTAACGTGTACGTGTAGCTACCAGTAGCCGTACGCGTACCAGTTCTAAATCGTAACCTCCCTATTATTTGCAGATACTTGTCTAACTTGGCACGGCACAGAAAGCAATGTCATTTTGCAAGTTTTGTACACATGAAGTTTGAAACTATAGCCTTTATCTTAACAAAGTCCAGACTTCAATTCACGCTACCCTCAAAATCAAAGTGATCAGAAGTACATAAGGAGCAAATTCACCAAATTTTTTGATTTCGACAATTCATGATTTTTTTGTAGGAATGACGACCCAGACAAGCTCAATTTATGACAGTTATATTATATGACCTTCAAGTGTGACCTTGACCTTGGAACTACCCAAACATGTATGTCACTTGACACTTCCACTCATCAAAAAGAATAATTGTGTCAAATTATTTTGAAATCCACGCGTAAATGTAGAAGTAATGGCTCAGACAAGCTCAATTTCTGACCATTTTCTCATCTGACCTTCAAGTGTGACCTTGACCTTGGTCCGACCGGAACAAATGTTTCAAATGGCACTACTGCTCATCAAAGCAATTATGCCAAATTAGCTTGAAATCCATGCATAAATATAGAAGAACTGGTACGGAAAAGCTCAAATTATGGCCATTTTGTCCTTTGACCTTGACCTTGGACCTACCTGAACAAATGTTTCAAATGGCACTTCTACTCATCACTCATCAAGGAGAACAATTATGCCCAATCATTTTGAAATCCATGAATAACTGTAGAAGGAATGGCTCGGACAAGCTCAAATTATGGTCAAATAGGAACAAATGACAATCACAAGATTTCCGACAAGTATAATCAAAGAAACAAGAGGCCCAAATGGGTCTGATATTGCTCACCTGGTTAGTTTGCAACGGGACAATTCTGATATAAAATTGATCCAATTCCACTGAGATTTTCACATTTTGCTACTTTTAGTAACAGAGGCCAACTTGCCTGGTCTTTTTATATTAACCTTTGAAACACCTCAATGCAAAATTCATTTTGCCACAAATTTGATAAAATCCATTCAGGGGTTACTGAGATAATGTCAGTTTCATGTTTTGTGCTATTTTTAGTAACGGCAGATGGTGGCCATATTGGAATGACAACATGCAAACAAGAGGGCCATGAGGCCCTGTATCGCTCACCTGAGCAATTGGCAAGTGGTCTTTTTCTTACCATGTCTAAAAATTGTCATATGAGTCTTGGGTCAAAAGTCAAAGACTGACCATGACCACTAAAATGTACTCCTAAATCTTCATGAACTCATTAAGACAACCATATATACCATTTTTAGGCCAAAATCTTCAAAACTTTCCATGAAATCTTAAGTTCTAGCATTTTCCCTTATCTGACCATGCTGCAAAAAGGTCAAGGTAAACCCAAGGTCATTTGAACAGTCTTGGTGGTACTCTAGTACTCCATGCTACTTTCCAAGTTTCAAGGCCATAGGTGTATTGGCTCTGGAGAAGAACAATATTAAAGATTTACACCATAAATGGTAATGGCGGCCATGTTGGTCATGTGACCTGGACCATTTGAACAAATTTTATTCAATCAACCCCTGGAGTCTCTATATAAAATGTGTTTACATTTGGCCCTTTGGGTTTTGAGGAAATGTGTGAAAATGTCAAAATATGAGAGATTTGGATCAAAGGTCAAGAAATGACCTTGAACTCTTGTACTCCTAATTCTTCAATACCTCATTAAGACAACTGTATATACCAATTTTTAGGCCAAAATCTTCACAACTTTCCATGAAATCCTATGTTCAAGCATTTTCCCATATTTGACCTTGCCGAAAAAAAGGTCAAGGTCAACCCAAGGTCATTACTTGAACAATCTTGATAGTACTCAAATGCCCAATGCTACACACCAAGTCTCAAGGCCATCGTTCAATTGGTTCCGGAGAAGATTTTTAAAGGTTTTTACCATATATGGGCGTGGCGGCCATGTTGGCCATGTGACCTGGACCGTCAAGGAATTTTTCACTCCCTCAACCCCTGGAGGCTCTATATGAAATTTGGTCTCAATTGGCCCAGTGGTTTTTGAGGAGATTGTTTGAAATTGACAAAATATGAGAGTTCTTGACCTCTTGAACATATAAATCGTCATGTACTCATTAAGATGACTGTATATACCAATTTTTAGGCCAAAATCTTCAAAACTTTCCATGAAATCTGATGTAGCATTTTGCCATATTTGACCTTGCTGTAAAAAAGGTCAAGGTCAACCCAGGGTCATAAGGTCAACCCAGGGTCATAATTTGAACAATCTTGATTATACTTGAGTACCCAATGCTACATACCGAGTTTCAAGGCCATCGGTCAACTGGTTCTGGAGAAGAACAAAGTTGTAAAAACAATTATCAAAGTAAATTCAGAGGATATGAAAGAGAAACGGGAAAATATGCAACGTAACAGCCCTGGAGTAATGAATATCGCAGTGGATACACGATACAACTCAACACGGACTGTAAGCTACAACAAACCAGGAACAAATAGCTCTCAAGCTGTGACATTAGCTTGTGAACCAGTATGTCATTGGGACTGCCATTCAAAACAAGCTCTGTTCAACTGGATTATACCTAAAATCAAGAGGGTATGATGTAGACTGCCCTGAAGGACATGTGGATTGCACGGAAAAAAATACCCTATGTGGCACCGCACTCAGAATACGAGCTTGCCAAATGTATTGCTGAAGAGCTAGCTAAAGATGATATACTAGTAATGCATGTAACTACAGTAATAACTGATGGAGATTCCAGTGCTGCTAGAGGTATACAGGACACCTACAAGACGTTATTCCCAGAATGGACAGTAATTTGCCAAGCAGATCCAATTCACCTAGGTGTGAGCCAGTTCAGAAAATGCAACAGAGCCAACTTTAGTCCACAGATGTTTCCTGGCTGCAACACAAGGGCTGCAAAGAAAGAAGCTCAGAAATCTTTAAGCCTGGATGTGAAGCACAGATGCAGCCTTGTCTACCAGCTTTACGAAGAAAGTGGCGGAAATATAGTTACCATCAAATCCAGACTGCCCAAGGCCCTGGAAGCAACGTTGAAGTGTTACAACAGTGACTGCTCAATGTGCCGTAGACACAGTCTTGTCTGTGATGGAAATGTTCATTCAGACTGGTGGACTCGCTCTGCAGCTCTCGGCCCAGCCAGCATCTGTAACCATCAAATGGAGGAGAGTGACTTAATTCTTCTTAAAGAAATACTAATGATGAGACTAAGTGAATCTGCAGCTGAAAGCCTGAAGCTTAACACCACCACTCAAAAGCTTGAGGCATCAAACAGAGGTCTTAGTGTTTCGGTACCCAAAATTGTGAATCTGCCTCGAAACTTTGAACAAAGAATAGCATCAGCTGTACTGCGGATAAACAACGCTCAAGGCATAGCCCTACAGATGAAGATAGAGAAACTTGGTGCGAGTGTATCACCTGATGTCAAAATTGTGTTAAACTCACTAGACCACAGAACGCGGTACCACAGAACATACAAGAAACAGTTTTATGTAAAAAAGAGACGAACTGACCGCTTGGGTAACCTACGATATGAACACAAACTGTACATGCAAAAGAGAGACAGACGAACAGCTGACTACCAGAAGGGTAAGCTGGATCATGCATATGCCAGCCAGTCACAATAGAGTAACCACAGTCAGTGGTGACCATGGCAGAGCAAGAGACCAAAATCTACGCACAAAGGCCAAGCAGTAGCTGAAGACGGTCAACAGGGAATATCGTTTATTTGTAAAAATTAAGTTACAAATAAAGGCTTACTGTTCTGATGAGACCAGCATAGCTATTTTCACAGGACAACCTTGAAATTACAGCAATTCAGGTTGTCTTGTGGAAACAGCATTATGCAAGAGGGTCGAAACTGTCTTTAAGTTGGTAAGTAAGTAAAAAGTTTATGCTCACCTACCGGCCCAAACACCCGCATCTACAGGATAAAATTTAAAGAAAGAACTTGCTCCCCATATATATGAATTTGACCCCCATTAGATCACAACTGATACACATTTGATTTGGGGCCAGCATTGCAACCTTCTCCAAGTCATAGCCCCCTCCTCCACCCTACTTTTGCATTGAGATTGATCAACTCCTTTAGAAAAATTTTGCTCCCCATATAAACTGCTTCCCATGTGGTCAGAATTGAAATGTATTTGCTTCCCTTTGGACCAGGATTGCACACCCCCTCTATTTCCAGCCCCCCCAGCAATATGGATCAACTTTTTCAGAAATGAATTTGCTCCTCTTTTGGTCAGAACTGAAATGAATTTGCTACTCTTTGGGGCCAAAATTGAAAGAAAGAAAAGGCATGTATTGATATTATGAACAAACCTCAAATTAGGCACTTCCTATGCTTGTAATGACCGAAACAGCGTCCTTCATTTTTGCAATGTTTTCGATTGTTATTAATGGACCGAGGCTCCAGAACCAAATGGTGGGGATAGCAACACAATGCGTTATGACACAAGTGTGAACAGTCCAAGCCTGGATCCGCACCCCATTCTTCGAAGAAAAACCATGTAGGCCACACGACTAACGTTCTTCCTCTTGGAGTCCCCAGAGACTGGGTCGACATAGCCAATTCTGCCATATTTCTTATCGGAATCAGGTCCACCTGCCCAAATCCAACATTCACTGTTTGCAGAAATGTGGACCTCATTCAGAATCCTTTTTCGCATGTTTTCATAAAAAACCTCCATTTTAACTTCAAACAGGGAAATCAAGAGAAAACGTACCTTATGCAATCTGACCGCTGCACAAAGTCCACTATGTTCAGGTTTGATAAGTCAAATCCACGCATTCTGGGTATATTACCGAAGACAATGATCAGACTGTACCAAATATTCTGCTTGCACTGACTCTTTGCTGATTGATACAAATCATAATGCACATTATCCCTGACATAAAACCTATATCCTTACGCTGTAAATTTTAACTTAGTACCAGTCAAGGTGGGGGGGGGGGGGGGGGGGGTAATACAGATTTTCTCAATGGAACAAAATTTCTATAGGGGTACCCTATTTCTATGACCCGTAACTCTTCCCTGATATTACAAAACAACAACAATGAAAATGGCTTTGATCAGGAGAAGAAATGCATGAAAAAATTTGTGCCAAATATCAAGGCAATACCTTGCATAATTTCAGAACAGCACTCAATTTTGTGAGTGCTCATAGCCTCATAAGTAGGTTCCGCACCACTATTAAAATGCCCCATTGACCTCAGTTTTATATATCCTGAATCCATCGTCGCCTTCTGTCTCAGTCTTTAGGGCAAGCAAACTTTAACTGATCCTGGGTGCTATGACCATGCCTTCACCACCATCTTTCTGCATGACATGTGAACATTTGAGGTCAGGGGTCATTTGGTGTACTTTCAAGGCTGCCAGTCTTGGGAAACCCCTAGGTTGTTGCCTCGTTCTGGCATACAAAATAGATCCACTTTTATTAGGTTCAAACATCATGGATTGTAGTCCCTGAGCTCCAGCTCCACCTGAAACAGACAGAGAACATTCATATATCTTATAACTCTCACATGCCATACACTCAAATCAGGCTCTTTCATGTTTCTTAGGAGCTATTTTACACAGTACCAAAACACTCTGACGTCAATGGTAGTGCGCCACCAGATATGTATCGCCACTCAAACGGAAAATTTCTGCTTCTTCTAGGGGCAGTGACGTCACTGGCGTCTGCTCTAGTGAGAAAGCTTATCAGCTGTCAGAACAGTGATTATTATTGTCTAATGATTGTTAATGAAAATTTAAAGGATCAGACAGAAGAAAAAGGAAAGATTTATTAATACTATAAAAAGGTGTAAAAATTCTTATTGTGTTGCCTGTGGGTGCAGTAGCAGACTAATAAAGGGCTGTGGACACTACTGCTTTAGATTTCCAAGAGATACAATTTTGGCAGCAATGGGTGCATTACTGCAAAAGGGCAGACTTTACAGAGCCAACACAATCTAGCAGACCGGTTTGGACGAATCTGAAAGATATTCTGTCAAAATGTCTCTCCTTGGCTATGAAAATGTCCGACCAAAGTTAAAACCCAGGGGAGAGGGAAAGGATGACATGTGCAGCTGAGATAATTAAAACCCATCCTATAAATGTATACTGGCAGTCTATACACGTATAAATTCATTGATTTTACTACCTGTAATAATGATAAATGTATGCTTCAACTAATAAGCCAGATTTTAGGTAAATGGACCTTCATAATTATATGGTGATAAAGATCAACTAAATCGACAAGAGAAGCAGAAAGATGTTTATCATACGACATCGCTGTTATTCAGTGGAGAACATGGTGTCATAAAAAGCGTATGTCAACACGTATAATAACACTTTGGCGCGTACACGTAACGTCACTGACAACGTCCATGTCAACAATGCGTTTTCTTATTAAAATATTGTTCAGTTTGAAGGCGTTAACATCCCATTTTAAGTGTCATATGATAAACAGAATGTTACACTCGTGGTCATTTCATTTGACATCTATGAAACTCGTCGAAAGCTGGTTTCATAAATTTCATGACATCTATGAAACTCGCCGAAAGCTTGTTTGATAAATTTCATATGAAATCGATTCCCTATATATGTGTGACAGTGTTTGACATTTTGAGCTTAAGGGAGCGAAAATCGGAAATTTTGTTTTTAACATTTTCATATCTATTAGTGCTTCCAGAATAGATTTCAAGAAGCACAGAACAAAGCAATAGCGCTAAGGTTTACTGCAAAAAGCAAGCGAAATTCACACCAATTCGATTTTTAGCTCACCTGCGCACGTAGTTGTAGAATCCATCATTTTTGTGGAAGTTTCATTATGATATTCTAAATACTAAAGGAACTACAGGACAGAAATCATTTTTTGTACATTGACAAGTGACATAACTGTCAGAAATTATCGAAATTTGACAATTAACAATTCCAAGCCAGACATTCTTGGTACAAATACATATACGAAATTTGAACTTAACCCATTTATAACTAGTTATTGAACGGAAATGAAGTGCGGACGGACATACATATGACGAACGGACGGACACCTGACGGCCAACGTGAAAACATAATACCCCGCCGGCGGGATATAAAAACAGATAAATGGTACAATAATTTCAGACTTCCTTTGTAAAATAGACTTAATTGACAAACCAAGCGGAATCTGGAATGCAGATAAAACCGGCTTCAATATGAGCAGTAATAAGTGTAAGGTAATCGGACCAAGCAGGAAAGACAAGAATGTTCCAATTATTTCCAGTGGTAAACAACGCTGAACTGACATGTTTTGTGGAAGTGCGTCAGGTCAGATGATACCACCTGAACCAAAAGCCCAGATGTTATGATCCTTTAACTGGTGGTTCATTGGAGGGATCTGATATTGCCTACACGCCAAAGGGATGGATGGATACTGCCACATTTTCAAAGTTTCTTGATCACTTTGACAAATGTGCTTTTCGCAGCATCCTAGATAGAGATGAAATTCATGCAAAAGTTACAGGGGAGCCTGTACCAAGTTTTTCTCCATGGCCTGAGCCACATGAGGAAGGAGGGCGAGTTGTTTTGCCACGTGACCACCTAATTACTAAAATCAGTGTTGATGTTCAGTATCTGAAACTATGCAATGCTTTAAAAAATCAAAGGTGTCATTATGAAGGTTAAAAAGGCTTGTTGGCTTTGTGTCATAAAAGACGTTAAAGATCTTTTAACTTCATAAAATCTCAATGAGAACCTGATAAATTGTTAAGAGGACTGCAACCGAAAGTACATACCAAAATCTTGAAACAGTTTTTCTTTTTAAAATGTAACCCTTCATATTATAAATTTATTCTGGTTAGGAGCTAAAATTTACTCATAAGGTGTGATGCTATTTTTTTCTCCATCCTTACTTAGTACTGTTTTAAACAGAGTGGAAGCAAACACAGAATTGACATTGTACCATAAAAGAGGAATTTCTTGTTTGTAACTCACTAAGATAACATTCAAAATCTGGAGGATCAGCATTTTTAGTTTTTCTAAAAAATTTAGGACAGACTTGTTTCAATACTATAGACGATTTATCATGTGCGCATTGAGATGATGGATGGAAAGGAGTAAAATTTCGTCGCCAGCATCTTTGCTTTATTATTGCATTAAAGAACATGTATTTTCTTCCTCTAAGCTGATCATATTCTTGTTTCATTTTGTGCAGTAACCCAACAGGCAAATGACGTCTGGGACGAAATTCTATGTATAGACAACATGCCTTGAAAAGAAGCAAGACATTGGAACAGTCAGCAACAGCGTATTGACGTCGCTTCGGGGGTGGTAGGATGGTGCCAAGTGTAACTTTCAGTGCCGGGGCGCGTCCTACTGGTTTAGATAATAATAGGGCAAGGGCTTGCTGTGCTTGCAGTAGGTGCGGGTGGGGTTGTTTGGACATTTTTTTTTCTGTCGTCTATCATTTCTCCTTTTTGGGAGACGGCCCGATATAAACTGAATGACTGATTGATTGATTGTTTTGGGTTTAACGGCCCTTTGAGACAGTATTTCAGTCTATACCGGACCGTCTCCCAGAGAGGGAGAAAGATGAGAGAAATGATAGACGAGAGAAAAAATGTCCAAACAACCCCCACCCCACCTACTGCAAGTACAGTAGGCCCTTACCCTACTATTATCCAAATCAGAAGGACGCCCGGCACTGGCAGTTACACGCAGCACCATCGCACCACCCGACCATCCCAGATATAAACTGAATTACAGTCTCAAAGGACCGTTAAACCCGTAACAACCAACCAATCAATCAACGTCGTATCGACGTCATTTAAACGTTATGAATGTGTGACCGCTGGGGAGTAATCTATCTATAGACAACATGCCTTGGAAAGCAGCAAGACATTGGTACGGTCAGCAACAGCACAAAGACCTCGTATTGATGTCGATTCTTCGTGATGACATCGCATCCACGTCATTGTAACGGTATGAATATATGACCGCTGGGAAGTGATTTTATGTATAGAACAGGACTTGAAAAGGGGCGACATTGGTACACTTCAAGTCCTGACATTGGTACACTCAGCAACGCGCAAAGGCGTCGAATTGACGTCGATGCGATGTGATGACGCCGATGCGACGTCAATACGACGCCATTTCAACGTTACGGATATCTGATCACTGGGAAGTAATTCTATGTACAGACAACATGGCTTGAAAAGCAGCAAGACATTGGTACAGTCAGCAACAGCATTGATTTGGAGGTTGAAATTAGAGTAGGCTGTAGTTTACCTCGTCGACATACCCAAATACCTACTTATCCTAAGGTAAGACACTTTTAATGTGTCTAGGATATCCGATCAGGCCCGACAATTAGTAATACCCAGCAATGTTTGTTTTGAAATGTCCCCCAACCTTCCCAAGCACTCGGACGTCACGATTCGGTATGGGAGACAATTCACTAACGGACACAACAGTGAAGCGGCAGCAAATGTTCTTTTTGATTGATTTGTTGCTGTACGTCCATGGTAAACAGCTATGGTCATGTCAGTTAACCTAGCCACACTGTTCCTGGGCAGGCTTAGACCTCTTAAGTGGTTGACCAGTACTAAGTGCACATACTTTCGCAAGTAACTGAAAACTGCCCTTCTTGAATCAGCGGGAGAAACGAAAGTATGTGGCCAGACTGGGTATCAAACCCAGGTGCTCGGACTTGGGAGTCAGGTGCCCTACCGACTGCGATACGCATTTCGTCAAATGGTCTGGGTCTGCGATACGGCAATGGTATCACAATTTTTGTACATCTTCATTTTAAAAGGCAAACCTATAGCATTTGGTGATTGATTGTTTTAGGTTTAACGGCCCTTTAAGGCGGTATTTCAGTCTATATCAATATGGGCCGTCACCAAGAGAGAGAGAAAGAGGAAAAATATCCAAACCGTACCTTCTGCAAGCACAGTAGGCCCTTGTCCTACAATGTTCCAAATCAGTAGGACGCCCCGGCACTGGAAGTTAAACACAGCACCACCCCAGCATTTGGTGAAGATGAGGCTAGCCTCCCTTATCAAATCAACTGGAAATCAAATTGCTTTCGTGTTAAAGGATTTGCACTTATTAGTGGTTCGGTAAAGGAAACCTTTGTACTTTTTTTTTTTTAGATGAAAGTAGGTCAATGGGCTACTGTGCGTGCAGTAGGTGCGAGCGGGGGTATGTTCAGATATTTTTTTCTCATCTATCATTCCTCTCTGGGAGACGGCCCTATATAGATAACAAGGATTCCACGGAACACTATGTCGCACCTGCTTTGTGCCTTCATATAAAGAACGACATCCGATATTCTGTATTTTGTAATTGTAGCGGTGTGTTTATAATTCATAGATCCGAGATGCCTATACTGTTCCTGCAGCAGGAGCGCGTGTTTTTTTTTTAGACATTTGTCCTTCCCTATCATATCTTTCCTTTCCCCGCCGAGGTAGACAGCCCACTTGTCAGTTTATTGCATGTGAAAACATTATCTGAGTGGATTCTGTTATTCCTGTTCAAATTTGACTCAGATCTTAACCATCTTAAACACACTTTACACTGGTGTCTCTATTTATTGTGTATTTGCTTTGATGATCTTCCAGAGCTTCTCGGGGTTTGCCTAGAAATCCACAATCGCATTTCAGCTTCTTTTTAGCTCACCTGAGCCGAAGGCTCCGGGGAGCTTTTAGTATGGACAGGCTCCGTTCTATTCTATTCCATTGTCCGTCGTCCGTCCGTCCACAATTTCAGATGACTCTTCTGAAACCGCTGGGCCAATTGTAACCAAATTTCATATGTGGCCTCCTTATTGACGATTTAAGCTACTGTCTGTCAGTAGCTTAAATCCTTATTGACGATTTAAGCTACTGACGTAGCTTAAATCCTTATTGACGATTTAAGCTACTGACAGAGCTCCAGATAACTTTTTTTCAGCAGGGAGTTGCTGAATCCTCACTTTGTGACAAGGGAGTTTTTCTGCAATGTCAGAAAGCTTTTTCACTCCCAGTTTTTTTTCCAGGGAGTTTTTTTGTGGCTTGACTGCCATTAGATATTACAATAAAGTCAACTTTTTTAAAGCAGAGGTCCAGATGCGGCATGTCTGGGTTTTTTTAATACGTTTCTAAACAGTGTCAACGCACGAACTCAGCAGGCCAAGAATAATGGGTTTTAAGAGCTCCGCTAATGATATCTTTAGCGGATCAGATCGCTGGAAAAACTTAAAAAGCGACTTCTGAACAATATATCTTGACTCGCTTTCTGAGGCTGAGCGAGCAGGCATGATGAAATTGCCGAAAATATATAATATCAAAGACTGTGTCTCAAGCTGTAGCAGTCTGTCTATTTCCTGTGTAACCCGCCAATTGCGCCAAAACATGGATTGGGTCACCCAAATTTAAGTCCGGTTATGTACTATTTTTTTCAGATATGTAGTTACCCGTCTGCCGGATATTGAATTACGTCACACAGCCTTTTCCGTGCCGAACTGTCGCATTAATCGCGAGTTCATGTGAATAAGTTCGGCAGTTACATGTACTGGTTCAAGCTTTTGCAGCCAAGCGCACAATACGAGGCGTTTGTCGACGCTTCCGTTTCACAAACGATGCGCCAACCAGTATGTTAAAGACGTTTTCCCGACGCATCAAACTGGAATGGAATGCGTTTTTACCCATTTGTCATGCGTCAAAAACGCCCTTTATCTGGACCTCTGTTAATTGACAAATAGTTCTGTCATCGCTTGTTTTCTTTCAACGGTGGTTGTACCATCCTACGTCCTGGTGATTAACGTACCAGAGGGGCATACAGACTCTATCAGCCTCCAGCAAGACTCAGCATTTACAAATATTCCTTCTTCCTCAGAACAATCAGCGATTGGAATCGACTACCAACAAGGGTAACAGACTGCCAGACCCTGGAGGAGTTTAAGGCTGCCCAGATATCTGCAGCCTTCCCATCAACTCCAGCCTTTTAGTCCGGATCAAATTTGTAAATAGTTTTTAAACTGCACATAGATATATTTTAGATAGATTTATATCTTTCCGGAGGGTGGCTGTCCCATTCCCTCTCGCTGGACAACATACATTCCGACGAGGAATCCTGTCCAAGTTCTGGAAGAAGAAGAAATTGAAAATCCATGTCATGACACAGAATCAGTGTTGTTTAAATTTAGTGTGCTAACTTGATTCTGGCTTAGTGGTTATTCTTCTCTATTCTCAGGATTATTTCATTGAATTATTCTGATAACCATGGCTCCCATTCCCTAGTGGCCTGATATGACTGAAATAGTGTTGAAAGGGCTGTAAAACTCCAACATCAGGGCTCAAGTTAATTCAAATTTATGGGATTGGAAGCTTGTTTGAATCACAATGGTTCTAAATAAACTTTTTATTTAATCCTGCCTCTGAAAATTGTAGCTAAATGCAAACAATTGACTTTGCAGAATTTCTATGGATCCCTGTGTCAGACCTGCCTCCCACTTCCACAGAAGCAGAGTCATGGTCAGAGACAAATGAACTAAGCTAAGGCTCATGTGATTCAGGTTTCTGAGTCTACAGAGCATGAAATATTGGTCTGGATGGTATAAAGTAGTATAACAATCCAGCATATATGCAGAAAAGCAATCCTGTCACTGCAGAAAGGAGGGATTTCTGTGTTGCTCCTGCAAGCTATAGTTGGCATGAAACACAAGACCTAGCTTTTCATTGGCAGTTTTATGTAACCTTTAGGAAAGCATGTGTACACATGTTCGATTTGCTAGTTTATCATAATTTCTGACAGCTCTCCGCCCATAATATTACAAGCTTGAAACTTCACACAACGTTATATAAATAAAGTAATAATAATTAGATAGTACAAGAAAATGCCATGAACCAATTCTTTACAATAATCACCACCAGTCCTAGAATTATAACAGCCATGTTTCAGCTCACCAGAGCCAGCGGCTCCGGGGAGGCTTATAGGATGGTAAGGGTCCAGTCGTCCGCCAACAATTTCAAACGACTTCTCCTCTGAAACCGCTGGGCCAATTGCAACCAAATTTCATATCTAACCTCCTTGTGTCTTAGGAAAAGTGGTTCAAACGGTCCTGGTCACATGACCGACATGGCCGCGATGCCCATATGGTAAAAACCTAAAAAAATCTTCTCCACAACCAATAGGTCGATGGCCTTGAAACTTAATATGTAGCATCAGGTACGTGAGTACTACCAAGATTGTTCAAATTATGACCTTGGGTTGACCTTGACCTTTTTTACGGTAAGGTCAAATTTGCTTCCTTGTGCTTTTATATGGCAAAATGCTAGAACATAAGATATCTTGGAAACTGTTGAAGATTTTGGCTTAAAAATTGGTATCTACAGTCATCTTAATGAGTACACGAAGATTTATGAGTACAAGAGGTCAAGGTCATTCTTTGGCCTTTGACCCAGAACTCTCATATTTTGACAATTTCAAACAACTCCTCAAAAGCTCCTGGGCCAATTGAAACCCAATTTCATATAGAGGCTTCAGGGGTTGAGGGAACGAAAATTTATTCATACGGTCCATGTCACATGACCAACATGGCCGCCACGCCAATATATGGTAAAAATCTTTAAAAAAAATCTTCTTTTCCAGACCAACCAATTAACCGATAGCCTTGAAACTTTGTATATAGCATTGAGTACTCAAGTACTATCAAGATTGTCCAAATTATGACCTTGGGTTTACCTTGACCTTTTTTACAGCAAGGTCAAATATAGGAAAATGCTAAAACATATGATTGGAAAGTGTTGAAGATTTTGGCCAAAAAAGTAGTATATATAGTCACCTTAATGAGTACAGGAAGATTTGTGACTATAAGAGGTCAAGGTCATTCTATGACCTCTGACCCAGAACTCTCACATTTTGAAAATTTCAAACAATCACCTCAAAAACCTCTGGGCCAATTGAAATCAAGTTTCATATAGAGACTTCAGGAGTTGAGGGAATGAAAACGTTTTCTAACGGTCCAGGTCACATGACCAGCATGGCCGCCACGCTCATATATGGTAAAAATCTTCTCCAGAAGCAATTGACCAATGGCCTTGAAACTTCGTATGTAGCATTGGGTACTCCAGTACTATAGAGATTATTCAAAATGATGACCTTGGAATGACATTGACCATTTCACAGCAAGGTCAAATATAAGAAAATGCTAGAATAAAAGATTTCATGGGAAGTTTTGAAGATTTAGGCCTAAAAATTGGTATATACAGTCATCTTAATGAGTACATGAAGATTTATGAATACAATAGGTCAAGGTCCACCCTGTCCAACCCTGAAGCCGGCAAAACGGTCGAAACGCCGGTTAAACGTATTTGTAACGCCGGTAAATGGCCGATTCGCTCCAAATCTGCAATGGCGGCGCCCATACCCTGTAAGTAAATTCTTGTTTCTGTGGTGTTTTATACATGTTTGCAATAAAGGAAATTGTGCTTTTAAACTTATTTTACCAGATCTGTTTGAATGAAAAGCAATATCTGTCTGATTTCTCCAAACATTAAATCCGAAATTGGTAAACAAGGTTCGGCCATAGCCGTTCAGCAGATGTGTCCCCAAACAGTTCGTACTTTTGAAAATACGGAGAAAATATTAACATACAAGCTGCTTGCAATGACTTTTAGATAACACTTTTGAACACTTCTGTTGATTATTATAGAAAGATAAATAAAAAGATGCGCGATAAAAATTTTCTGGCAAAAACATAAAGTAACGCCGGTTAAAACGTGTTCAGAATTACCTGAAATTTAGTTTCATTTCATTTCAGCTTAATTAGATACGGGTTATGTTGCTTATTTCTTGCCTATTTTAGTTCTTTATAGAACACTTCATTATAAAAATAAATTAAAAACGCTTGATGATAACTTTCTGACTAAAACATTCGGTTCGACACGACAGGCTTTTTGTGTCTATCAGAAAGGTACATTTAACAGTTCCGTTCTGTTTCATTTCTCACAACGAAGTGGCTCAGCGGTACGGAACCATTGTTCCACACATTTGCCACCGAGTGTCCGTCCGTTGGCATTTAACATGTTACTGCTTGTGAATATAAGTGCAAGTGTATCAAATTGTAGTAAACTATTTCATAATCGCGATTTCGAGACCCGCTCTCAGGTAGTACCTCTTAGTCTGCTCGAATAAGGGCTTTGGAAACGAACACTTGACAATTTGCTTTTAGTTCTTATTATCTGTAAGAAGAAACCATCCCGCTATGAGCCATTTTCCTGATGTATTATTTTACTACACTAAACGATTTATGATATTTATCTAACGCGGCTTAGGAAAAAATCTACAATTTTCTTTTCCAACCGCTGCCTGAATGCTGACAGCGCTGAGCACTGCGTGGCAAAAAAGTTAGGGATATTTGGGTTATGTTATGTCTATAACCCGTCTGAATTGATAACATAAAAAAATATTACATGAGAAAAGCTCATTCAAAATGCACAAAACAGGTTCTTTAATTGTAGTATATGCCTGAATGAATCTCACTCAAACAGGGTAGGGGTCATCCGAAAATCTTCACAACTTGATATAAAACGAAAATTGTCAACTTTGAGTGATAACTCTATGTGTAACAAACTGCATAAGTGACATTGAAATGTTAAGTTCAAGAGACGAATTTAGCAACTTTTTCAAAAGGAGAAATGCAGAAAGCAAATTCTTGCCACACACAATGCACTCCGTCTCTGAAGCAATGGAAAATAAAGACACGTTCTAAATACCAGCTGATCTGAAGATTCAGACTGAAAATGTTTTTCGTGTCTGACCTGCCTGAGAACACCGATCCTTATCGTGTTTTCGATACCTATCCGTATATAATCCTACTGTCTTCCTTACTTCCTATCTATTCTTACCTATTCCTCTCTGCCCTGCAATTTGCCCTGGGGATGAAGCTTCATGTTCCCCATACCCTATTCCTTTCTTCCCTGCAATTTGATAATGGCCATGGAACTGACGCATAAAAGCGAGGGGCTGTCGACACTACCCATCACTGGGGGCTGTGGTCGGAAACTCGGAATGGGGTTTCCGAAACTAAAATCCTATTAAAATGATAAAATAATGCATTTTGGAAGAGTGTTTTTGGAGCTTATTCCTATGGTAAGTAAGATGATAATTTACTCTGCCTTTTAAGTTTAATAGACTCTCATTAAGATAACCGGTATTTCATGCCAAGTAATCGAACTGCTGAAATCTACATGTAAGAGACAGATAAAGTGGAAACAGGCAAGAAATAAGCAACATTATCCGTATCTGGTTAAGCTGAAATGAAATAAAACTTGATGTCAGGTAATTCTGAACACGTTTTAACCGGCGTTACTTTATGGTTTTGTCAGAAAATGTTTATCGCGCGTTTTTAATTTATCTTTTTATAATAATCAATAAAAGTGTTCAAAAGTGTTATCTAAAAGTCATTGCAAGCAGCTTGTTTGTTGATATTTTCTCCGTAATTTCAAAAGTACGAACTGTTTGGGGACACATCTGCTGAACGGCTATGGCCGAACCTTGTTTATCTTTTTCGGATTTAATGTTTGGAAAAATCAGACAGATATTGCTTTTCATTCAAACAGATCTGGTAAAATAAGTTTATTATCCACCGAAGGCACAATTTCCTTTATTCCAAACATGTATAAAACACCACAGAAACAAGAATTTACTTACAGGGTATGGGCTCCGCCATTGCAGATTTGGAGCGAATCGGCCATTAACCGGCGTTACAAACACATTTAACCGGCGTTTCGACCGTTTCGCCGGCTTCAGGGTTGGACAGGGTGAGGTCATTCATTGACTTTTGACCCAGAACACTCTCATTTGACAATATCAAACAGTCTCTTCACAAGCCACTGGGCCAATTGTAACCAAATTTCATATAGAGCCTTCAGGGGTTGATTGACCAAAAATTTGTTCAAATAGTCCAGATCACATGACCAACATGACCGCCATACCCATTTATGGTATAAACCTTTAATATTTTTCTTGTCCAGAGCCAATATACCTGTGACCTTGAAACCTGGTAAGTAGCATGGAGTACTAGAGTACTACCAAGACTGTGAAGAATTTCAGACATAAGAAAAAGCCACTTTGCCAATTGGTCAGGTGAGCGATTCAGGGCCCTCTTGTTTGATTTTCCAGTATTTTCCAATATTTTACCCTAATAGTCATCTCAAAACTTTATCTCAAAGCTTTTAATATTGACAGGCCAGTTCACTAAAAGAAAGAGTCGTTCATTCCTGTGGCAAACTCTTCTAAAGCTGTATCACAAATTCAGATTCACACGCCTACCGATCGCTCTCATGCGAAACAACGGTTCAGAACGCCAATTCATGAAAGGAGTTTCCGGTTTTGCAGAAGGCGAGCCAAAATCGTAAACAAATTTGACATCGGCACAAGGTTTGAGGTATTTTTTTCTCTGAAAACTATTTCCGCAATATATAAGAACGCTATTTTGTCACATATAGATTGTTTCTTCGGCACATGAAAGGATTAGTACGGCGGAACATGTGTTGAAGGTCAATCTCGGCGATATATACATGTAGCGAACAGTCGCATTCTCTTGCTTGAATTTGAGTCTCTGACCTTGTCAGTCGCAAAGAAGTGAACCGAACTACTGTATGCGTGTATCCAAACGTTAAAAGTAAGCTTTTTGCGTTGGACAGTTTAGCATATAGAAAATATACACAAAAACATGGGGTAGTCAGCCCGGTTCCGCATGAGATATTAGAAAATATAACGAATTTTTATCGCTATAGAAACAGACAAAAAGACAAACGGGGAATGAAAACAGCGTAAAAGCAGTCATCTGCAATGTATAAAATAATGATTTTTCACGGAGTTCATGTAAGTTTCGATTCAATTATTGTTCAGAAACTGTTTTTGTTTCTCATAAAAATTGCTTATATTGTCTATTATCTCATGCGGAACCAGGGTGACGATGCCAAGTTTTTGCGTATATTTTCTATATGCTAATCTGTTCATCACAGAAAGCTTATTTGAAACGTTTGTATTCACGCATACAGTAGTTCTGTTCACTTCTTTGCGACATGTTCCGCCGTACTAAATGCATATCTGGAAAAATACAAAACAGCATTCTTATATTTTGCATAAATAGTTTTCAGAGAAAATAAATAACCTCAAACCTTGTGCCGATGTCAAATTTGTTTACGATTTTGGCTCCCCTTCTGCAAAACCGGAACCTCCTCTCATGTGTTGGCGTTCTGAACCGTGGTTTCGCATGAGAGCGATTGGTAGGTGTGGTTCAGTCCTTCATCATAAAAAAAGATCTCACTTTAATTATTCAAACTCTGTAAAGGTTAGATTCCACACTGTTTTCAGTGTCGGTGATGAAAATAACAGTCAATGCCTTTATCCCTAAATCTGTTTTCACTGTCCTGTAGGGGGTGGTTGGGTGGTGCGATGGTGCTGTGTGTAACTTCCAGTACCAATTTGGATAATAGTAGGGCAAGGGCCTACTGTGCTTGTAGAATGTGCGGGTGGGGGTTGTTTGGACATTTTTCTCTCGTCTATCATTTCTCTTCTTTCTCCCTCTCTCTGGGAGACGGCCCGATATAGACTGAAATACTGTCTCAAAGGGCCGTTAAACCCAAAACAATCAATCAATCTCTGTCCTGTACATATACAACAAGTGAACATTTTGATCATGCACACGAACACATGCTTGCACACATGCACACAAAGGGTAAAGTGTAAATATATGCTTTCAAAAAGGGGTTGCTTAAACTGAGCTGATTGCATTTACATGAGATGTTTCTTGGATATTTTGCCCTGACAAGTATCAGTCATCTTTGAAATGCCCCCATATATAGAGATGCTACACAGCACCGGGAGATGGTCGGTGGTGCGATGGTGTTGCATATCACTTTTAGTGCCGGGCGTCCTACAGATTTTGATAGCAGAAGGGCAAGGGCCTACTGTGCTTTCAGTTGGTGCGGATGGGGTTGTTTGACCGTTTTTCTCTCGTTTGTCATTATGCCCCCGCCATTGAAAATGGGGGAGGGGGCAGGGGGGCATATAGTATCACCCCTGTCCGTACGTACGTACGTAACTTATACGTACTTAAAAGGTACGAAAAGGTTTCCGTTCGATATCTTTTGAAAACATTGGTATAATGAATTCATATTTTATACACAGGTATATAATCATAAAATACAGGTCAGCACCGGGAGATGGTCGGTGGTGCGTCCTACAGATTTTGATAGCAGAAGGGCAAGGGCCTACTGTGCTTTCAGTTGGTGCGGATGGGGTTGTTTGACCGTTTTTCTCTCGTTTGTCATTATGCCCCCGCCATTGAAAATGGGGGGGGGGGGGGGAGGGGGCATAAAGTATCACCCCTGTCCTAACGTACGTAACATATACGTACGTAAAAGGTACGAAAAGGTTTCCGTTCGATATCTTTTGAAAACATTGGTATATTGAATTCATATTTTATACACAGGTATATAATCATAAAATACAGGTCAAGTTCAATGTTGGGTAAAATCCGCCTATTATTGATTGATTAATGGCCCTTTTTCGACTTCATTTTGTATGAAAAAATGGTTTCCGTTTATTATCTTTTGAAAACATTTATGTATTGAATTCATATTTTATACACATGTATATAATCATAAAATACAGGTAAAATCCGTCTGTTATTGTGTGAGTTATGGCCCTTTTTCGACCTCATTTTGTTTGAAATACTTTTTACGTTCGATATATTTTGAAAACATTGATGTATTAACATCACATTTTATACACAGGTTTGTTATCATAAAATACAGGTCAAGTTCGATGTTGGATAAAATCCGTCTATTATTGTTGGCGTAATGGCCCTTTTTTGACTTCCATTTTGTATGAAAAAATGGTTTCCGTTCAATATCTTTTGAAAACATTGATGTATTGAATTCATATTTTATACAGAGGTTTCTAATCATTATCTTTTGAAAAGATTAATGTATTGGATATATAATCATAAAATACAGGTCAGGTTCAATTTAGGGTAAAATCTACCAATTACTGTTGGAGTAATGGCCCTCTTCAACTTCATCTCATACAATAATGGTTTCCGTTTGTTAGTTTTTGAAAAGTTACTTGTCTCCGAGCTATTTCTTTTGGAAAGTTGCATGACATCCATTTCTGTGATAAGATACAGAATATTATCAGTCATGACACCTCCTTCCAACGCCAACTCCCAACTCCCCTACACACACACACACACACACACACACACACACACTTCTCTTGATCCGACAAGCACAATACATCTGCCTAAGGAAAACAATAAAACATGTACCACAGAAGTCTGCCTTAGTGAACCTAGTTATCCTACAAGTGCCAGTACCTTAGTACCTTAAACAAGGCGCCATCTTACTTAGGGCATTAGGCGGGGGCATCCGTGTCCTATGGACACATTTGTAGTTTCTCTTCTTTCTCTCTGAAAGACCGCCCGATATAGACTGAAATACTGTCTCAAAGGGCCATTAAACCCAAAGCAACCAACCAACTACATAGTACCGTGTAGTACCTTCACACCTTAACTCATTTTCAATACTAGTGTTTTCTATCTGGCACACGCAAACGGACTTCTAATTGCGTTGTCTTTGACAGATATTAACGCTATTTCAACATGTCAAGTTCAAACGGTAAGTAAACTTAAATATTTAGCACAATGAAAAGCATGGTTACCGTTTAACGCTGTTAATATAGAAGTCCTGCAACATAATTAGAAAGTCAGGGGTTACGCTTAGTTCCGAATCTTGGAGTCCTTCGAATCCTCAGTTTTGTTATTTGGGGATATCTTGCAGAAAGCTAAGGGCCCTGTTTTGTTCTTAATTATACATAGTTGTTTAATTTTGTCTAAAGCAGGTACAAACAAAATTTAAAATTAGATTTTTTGTGATTCCAGTAAGTACAACCACTTCAGACCATATAATTTATTATCTTGTTTTAATGATCTAGTCGAGAGAGTCCCACAGGATATTATGGGAGCCACAAGAATGATTTGGGACTAAACGAAACAAAATCCAGAGCCTTGGAAAACCCTGTATAGTTTTAAAATTTACATTTATTTATAAAAAAATGTCTTGCCGGAGTATTCTATGAAAACAAGAAATCAGAGTTTTATACATAGAGCAGAATTGCAATTTTAAAGAGTAACTACACTTCAGGAACTGACTGAATCAGATCCCAAACCCTATCCCCAGCATCAAAGGGAAAGATTGACAAAGACATCCCAACAAACAATAAATTACAAGTGATAAGCCGAGTCAGCAGCTCTTTCCCAAATAGATGGCAACTCAGCTATCTTTACTGAACTAAATAATTTAGACCAACAGACGGGTTACAACGGACTAAGCAAATTATATGAAAAACATTTAACACTTATTTTTACCTCTTTTCTATTTTTATGATAGAAGGATTAAACTGAGAACACAATAAATTAAACAGCACCGAACATAAAACAAATGCAACCGCAACAAAAGTACCGCCTTGGGACGGTCAGTAATAACTACTGGGAGGTTTAAACCGGTTTTACTGGGCCCAAACCTTCACCCTCACCCTCCGCTGCGGTGCACACAATTAGTTGGTAGTTCGGTTCGTATGGAGGTCCCCTAACTCACCAGAGAGGCGTCACGGTCAACAATTAAGATCAAGAAAAGACCGTGATGAAGCAAGGATGAGGACTCGACAGCCAAAACGTGTTGAGACACCCGGAGATCCCTGGGGCGTCAGCAACACCACTGGAGTACTGGAGCAAAAGAAGACCACCAGTTGAGCCCCGAGGGGCCAAGAAACAGACAAACATCCGGCCCCAACCAACTAATATATAGGCCCCAACCAACTAATATATAGCTTTATGTAGGGGCTATCATAGAGTCTGAACCCCGACCCACCGGCGTGCAATTAAAGAGGACAGCAAAGTTGTCAACCGTGATTGGGTTAACCACTAAGCATGCAGACTGTCGCATTACATCTATGTTATAGCCAATGCGTTTAAATCGTATGATAATTTTCTTAAATTGATCGGGAAATTCTGTTTTCCCTACGATTTTGCGTAATTTATATACTAATCTCTTGTGATGTAAACCCTTGTTCAACATGAAAAGAAGCTGCTGTCCTGAAATCATATGACATTGGCGTACGGATCCTTCGTGGCACTGCGCTTAGAAAGCCCGTGGAGCGTCTATTGACCTATAAAAAAATAAAGGAACTGCGCTTAAAAAATACTTTGGGTCAATGATGTTTGTTATGCGCAATAATAGAAAGCCGGTGGAGCGTCTATTGACCTATAAAAAATTAAAGGAACTGCGCATTAAAAAACTACTCTTAGTCAATGATGTTTGTCTTGAGCAAATAATATGTTTCATCGGGCTATCAACTTTTGCTAGGTTTATGCTATACGGAACACCTAATTTGGTAATTTATACTAGGATAAAATATCCGGAAATGAGGCTTCAAAGCCCACCGCCTTGTTTGACTTCAGTTGTTAGAAGTCAACGTCTTTGATGTTGTATATTCTCCCCGGCAGATACTGAGCTCCTTAATTAAATCCAATTAAATCCGAAAGCTTTATTTTGTGACATTTTTATTTATTTATTTATAGAACTATATCAGACATCAGCAATCCAACTTACAACAATATATTGATAACAGATATGGATACAAGTCGGTTGAATTAAAATTTTCTACATACAGTTCGGACTGACATAATATTTAGAATGAAGTCATACAAAAACAGGGCAAGTCTCCCGTCCACGTTACAGCTTTCCATAGTTGGCAGATGTATTACGCAGCCCGGAAGAGAAACTCTGAGTACACCTGCTGAGCTAAAAATAAGCAAAAAGTTCAAGTTGATGCTGGGACTACACATTAAAGGTCGTTAATTTCTCCGACGCAAATTTATCAACGTGAAAAGCCCCTGGACCTTACTGTTGTAAAATCTGTTTGCTTATTTGACGGGCATTTATGCGTCTTATAATTACTATAATGGCACGCCGAGTGAGTGATATCATTGAAAATAAAAGCTTTGGCGGTATTGTTACCACCCGCTTTGAGCATCGAGAATTTAAGCGTTTAACAAACAGGGTCCAGTTGTTCAAAGCATCGTTAGCTTAACGAATTGGTTAAGAGGTCAACTTGTTAAGTGTTTTTCAACTTTATAACAAAATACTTTGATATTTTTTTAGCTCACCTGGCCCGAAGGGCCATAGTGAGCTATTGTCATACCAAGGCGTGCGTCGTCCCGAAATGTGTCCGTCAACACCTAAAAACAAATATTCAAACATCTTATTTTTTAGCTCACCTGGCCCGAAGGGCTATAGTGAGCTATTGTCATACCAAGGCGTGCGTCGTCCCGAAATGTGTCCGTCAACACCTAAAAACAAATATTCAAACATCTTCTGTAAACTACTGATCCCATGGTTCTCAAATTTCACATGGAGCATAACCTGACTCCAGGGTCTCAGAATTGTAAAATTGGGTCAGGTTGAAAATCCAAGATGGCCGCCGTTACTAAAAATAGCAAAAACAACAAAATAAACTTCTTCTCCAGAACCACTGGGTATATTTGTCTGAATTTTAGCATGGAACATCAATGAAACCTTGGTATTCAAAATTGTAAAAATGAAAAAAATCTGTAGCGGAGTAGGTCACTGTGACTTACTTTCTGTTTACGAGTGTAATTTTGCTCAAATGCCAATGTCAAAAAACGACTTATTCAAACAACTTCAAACAACTTCTTCTCTAAAACCACTGTACCCATGGGTCTCAAATTTCACACGGAGCATGCCAACACTGCAGGGTTTCAAAATTGTAAAATTGGGTCAGGTCAAGAATCCAAGATGGCCACCGTTACTAAAAATAGCAAAAACAACAAAATCAACTTCTGCTCAAGAACGATTGGTATATTTGGCCGAAAGTTTGCGTGGAACATTAATGGGACCTTGGGATGAAAAATTGTAAAAATGAAAAAGTCTATAGCGGAAGTAGGTTACTAATGTCAGAATCTTAAGAAAACGCAATCGATTGTGGTCAGATTTGGTCAGAAATGGTCTTTGAAAGGAATTATTTCAATTTTGTGCCAGTTGACTATCCAAGAGGGCAACCATGGGGGCCGTTCCTAAAAATAGCACAAACATAAAAATGACAATTACTCAAGAACCTTTGAATGGAATTCGACCAATTTTGAGTCAGAATGTTCCTTGCATGAAGCCGTTTCGATTAATTGCAATTTGGCTTTCAAGGCGGTAGTTCTGTTGTGGTTCTCTGTTGCCTGTTTTTGGTGTCAGAGTTTTTGTGATGTTTTACCTTATGTATGTTCTTATTATTTTTGGCTCGGTTTGGGTTGCTGAGTGGCCACCTTTTGGGAATAAGCTGCTCACTCGGTTGGCCATATGTTCTCTGTATCTTGATTATTTGTAATCTTAGTTGTTTCCAACTATGGTTTGAGGGCTGGATTTGGATTTTGATTGTTTCAGTTCCTGGTCTTTGCATACTTTTTACTTTCCAAGATGGCCGACATCTGCCGTTACTAAAAATAGCACAAACATAAAAATGACAATAACTCAAGAACCATTGAATGGAATTCGACCAATTTTGTGTCAGAATGTTCCTTGAATGAAGCCGTTTCGATTAATTTCAATTTGGCTTCTCAAGATGGCTGACATCTGCCGTTACTAAAAATAGCACATACATAAAATGACAATTACTCAAGACCCTTTTAAATGGAATTGGACCAATTTTGTTTCAGTATGTTCCAGACATGAAGCCATTTCGATTAATTGCAATTTGGCATTCCAAGATGGCCACCATCTGCCGTTACTAAAAATAGCACAAAATATGAAAATGACAATCACAGTAACCGCTGAATAGATTTTGACGAAATTCGTGTCAAAGTGATTTTTGCATTGAGATGTTTCAAAAGTAACTAAATATAGACATGTCATAATGACCTGTGTTACTAAAAATAGAAAAGTGTGAAAATAAGTAAATATCAGTGGAATTGGACTAATTTTCTGTCAGAATGGTCCTTTCATTAAGCTTTTTCGATTTTCTGCATTTTGGCATTCCAAGATGGCCGCCATCTGCCGTTACTAAAAATAGCACAAATCATGAAAAGGACAACATCTCATTAACCCCTGAAGCGATTGAGACGAAATTTGTGGCAAAATGATTCTTGCTTGGACGTGTTTCACAAATTAACAAATATTGACCCGTCAAGTTGGCCCCTGTTACTTAAAATAGCAAAATTTGAAGCTTAGAAAATTTACAATGGAACTGGACCAATTTTGTGTCAAAATGGTCCTTGCATGAAAGCTTTTCAATTTTTTGCATTTTAGCATTCTAAGATCTGCCGTTACTAAAAATAGCACAAAACATGAAACTGACAATATCTCAGTAACCTTTGAATGGATTTTGATGAAATTTGTGGCAAAATGATTCTTGCCTTGAGGTGTTCAGAAGTAAATATATAAAGACCAGACAAGTTGGCCTCTGTTACTGAAAGTAGAAAAATGTGAAATTGAGAAAATCTCTGGAATTGGACCAATTTTGTTCAGAATGGTCCCGTTGCACAAAAGCCAGGTGAGCGATATCAGGCCCATTTGGGCCTCTTATTGTTGGAAATATGTGAGAAGCTTTTGCAGAAGCTTTTGCAGTCAAAAGCTTAACACATTTTTTCAACAAAAGATATTGGCATATTTTAGCTATTTACATTTGAAATTTAAACGTCTGTTAAACTAACGGCGTCGTTAGTATTGAACAACTGGGCCCTGAACTATATCTGAGTTGAAAATGGAGACAATAATAGCTTGTCAATGAGCTGTGTTTTAGAAATTAAACAATGAATTTTTATATTATGAGTATTTTTGGCAAACATCAGTGGGATAAGATTCAACGTTTCAAGGCGTTCACAACCGGGACTTTGTCTGATTTCAGACGGTATGTAGAAGCGCAGTTTTCAAAAGTAATGGAGAAAAGATTAGATATGAAGCAGCATCGAATTTCTGGTCTAGCGAGTTCTGTAAACCCTTACGATGCAGTCAACAAAGAATATATTACATCGAAGGTGGAAAGTATAATGAATATACTTCACAATATAATCGAACGTATTTATAAATGAATGAAAATATGAAAACAAGATCTCCATTTTATCCAGAGGTGTTTGTTGAAGACGGACACAATTCGCTTACAAAAATATCAGAAAAAGAAAAGACAATTAATGATAGATAGATGCAAATGAGGCTTGAAGGAACTCTTTAAGATTTTAATTTATATAAGAAGTATAGTCGGGGATTTAATTTTACAGACGGAATTGATACTCCATTAATTTCTGCAAGCGTCAGTATGGCTGGTGTTGGATTAACTGTGTTAAGTTAATGAGGCGCAAATTAATGGCAAAAACACAGAAACGTTATGAAATTAAAACTGTTGGAGACATTAAGTTAAATTGAATTTTATTGCAAAAGCCTTGACTGTTAGACAAATATCAGAACAGGAATTTGAATTTCAAACTGTTTTAGATGAGCTGCACAGATATGATCAATTGAAGGATAAAAGACACACTAAACAATCTCGTTTGAGTAAAGCAGGAAAACGAAGTTGATAGAAGAGGAAAGTCGCAAGCACTAAGTGCCATTAAAAAAAATAATAAAAGACACATAATGTTTGATAATTTTGTATATTTTAATGAACCACCACCAAAATATCAGTAACATGATAGTTTCTGACATTCATGCGTGTCCTTCGGGCGTAAGTACTTGCTTCACTGAAATGACAGTTAGTCATTTGCTGTTTAAGCAAATTTAAGACTTAAACTCTTTTATGTGTGTCTATTCGCCGAAATGCATCTTAACATTAACAACAAAGTAGGCATATGATAACTAAACATGGCTGCTGGTATTCAAATAATCTTATGAATAATTGCTATGGCGTAGTTATTGTAACGTCCCTTTACGGGTTACTTCCATTTTTGGCCACACATACTGGAGAGAAGCTCTATATTATTGTTGTTGACACAGGGAAGAATGATAATAGAATAAATGGAATGCAATAACGAATAAGAGCTCGTCTGCTGCTTGATAATTTATCCTTACTTTCCCATAACAGTCAGTCTTGCACTATAGGCTAATTGACTTAATTAATTGTCTTAACTAGATCCATAGAAGTAAACGGTAGCGTTAAATAATCACAGACAATAAATGCACATTAAAACAACTATCTAAAACTAGGTATGCTTGACATGTGTTGTTGCGCCAGTTCATAGTATGGGGCCGGGCCGCGTAGCGCAATCGGTAGGGCACCTGACTTATAAGTCAGAGGTCCTGGGTTCGAAACCCGGTCTGGCCACATACTTTCGTTTCTCCTTCCGCTGATTCAAGAAGGGCAGTTGTCAGTTACTGGCGAAAGTATGTGCACTTAGTACTGGTTATCCGCTTAGGAGGACTAAGCCTGCCCAGGAATAGTGTGGTTAGGTTAACTGACCGTCCCGACATGACCTTAGTTGTTTACCGTGGACGTTAAGCACCAAATCAACCAATCAAATCATAGTATGGGAGTTATTCCCATGAGGGGAGGGGGATAGAGTGTTGGGTTCAACTTAAGTTCAAGATTGAAGGCTGCAATCTCGGATTATTGCCCTATGAACAGACTTACATTTGGCCAGCTATGTCAGCCCTTGAACAGTACTAAAGTATTCCTAGCCCACAGTAATATATTCCAAGTTCTGCTATGTTTCCCCTCATATGTAAGAAATGGAGACAAAGAGACCATAAAATACCTGGTTTCTTAAAGGAAAATGAGGTGAAATTAGCAGAACGGGGAGGGCGGGTTGGGGAAGTTTCCAACCAGTGCAACTATTACCTGTGTATAAGCGTCGCCGAGGAATTCCATCCTCGCCTCCAGACCACCGTACGCAAAGCAATAAATCTGCAGACAAGATAACGGACTTTCTTACCTATTCGGGGGCACCATAGGGGAACTTGGAATAGTAATATATTCCAAGTTCTGCTATGTTTCCCCTCATATGTAAGAAATGGAGACAAAGATACCATAAAATTCCTGGATCTGCAAACACGAAAAATAAGATAACATACTTGTTCTAAATTTATTTTCTTACTTGCAGCATGCAACCACAATAAAATAATTATATCATAACATGACATAAACATATCCAATACTCATCTAACTGTGAATCGCTTACAGTGCTTATCAGACATGTATTGTATAGACTGTTTGACTAAACTTATGGTTTGCTATGTATTCTGAACACAGCGATTCACAGCTAAAGTACAAATTTGCTTTATTTAAACAACGTATTTACACATATACCATAAGGGCGCGCTAACCCGAGCAAAGTTTGCTACCTAATTCTTTGCCAATCTTGCATGTAAAACAGTGCACCGTAGCAGCATGTATAGCACTATGGCAGTTCTAAAAATAGAAATGAGTCACGTGACTTTTCCAATATGGCGGACAATTGGGTCAGGAGTTGCATCATTTTGTTTCTAAAATAGCGATGACGACATAATTCAAGATGGCTGCCGATTGCACAACATTGCGTCAGCCCAAAAGAATAGACGATCCGAGATGGCCGGTGATTGCACAAGCATTGTGTTTGGAAAATATGTTAATTTCACAGCATTGCATTAGATGAGGACAATAGAATTCAATGATGGCGGGCGATTGCGCATTACAGGATTAGTGACTCAGAATATTAACTAAATTGTGATCAGTTACTCTTGCACTGAAGTGGTGAAACGTTGTCTGCAATAGAGACAAAAATACAGCTATTTTTTTCTGCTGAACACACCAGCGGATGTTATGATAACTAGATAAGGTAGGTAAGC
Source organism: Ctena decussata (assembly GCA_963989385.1). NCBI lineage: Eukaryota > Metazoa > Mollusca > Bivalvia > Lucinida > Lucinidae > Ctena > Ctena decussata. Next base: position 63,345,316 of record OZ022509.1, read on the forward strand.
CGTATATAATTTTATGAAAATTGTGCCGTTTATTTCGTGTGAGAGATCCATGAAATTTTTCACTGTTAATTGAAAACGGATAATAATGATTTTTTAGGAGCAATCGCATTTTATTTCATGAAAAATGTGTCACATGCAATCTCTCACACGGAATAAGTGACTGTGTTTATTTAAGGTGTTAAGCAAGGACCGGAGGAGTCCCGGTAGCTCATTTGGTTAAGCGCTGGCCTACTGATCTAGGGCTCCCGGATTCGAGATCCGTTGGAGGCGGGAATCATTTCAATTATAAACTGGGTGCAGTTGCACACAAGCTTTCATTATCGACCTCCCATCGTCGACTGAAATACTGTTGTAAAGGATGTAAAATCGCAAGTCACCCATTCCTCTATATGAAGACGGGTAGTGACAGTCATTACAACTAGAAGCGTAATAATGTCGGCGTGTGACATGGGGGGGGGGGGGGGGGGGGGGCAAAATGACCAAATGATGTCTTTGTTACTTATATGTGAAACAAAGGACTCTTTTTCCAAAAAGTGAACTTTTGGCAAACAAACTCGTTTATTTTAATATCGTTGACCACCTTACTGGAGTTGCTTCCCTCAAATTCCACACACTCACACACTCTTTATGTCATGTTTTGATAGTGCGTGAGAAAAATAACAAGGTCATGTCTAGACGTCTGCATTCTTCAGTAAAACTCACTAGGTGTAATATGCGATTTTTCATTTTCAGTGTTTCGTTTCACCTTTTTTTCTCTCCACAGTTGTTAATGCATTAATTCTTCATTTTTTTGTAGGAGAAAAAAAGGTTGAGGACGCAACTTAAATGTTGTGAATGGGAGGTTGAATGGAAGATTTTGTAATTCAGAAAGTCTTCCAATCAGCTTAAAGAAACAACTCGTATTTAACTCATACCTGCTCATAATACTCTGAAAAGAGGATGTAGCAGTAAATATAGAAAGAAGAAATGTAATATCGCATATTACGCCCAGTGGTAATAGAAAGAGACGTATCCTATTTCTTTAATGGTTACAAGGTTAATCGAAGGTTACCTGAATATGGGTCATCTACGTCGAAACCGACTGAGTTATATGTGCCCGCGCATCGGAGAGTCCGATCAGCCTGAGCCAGACTAATTTGAGTTTTCACAGTGTTCTCTGAAATATAGGTAGCTAAGACCGCATGGTTTCTCCAGATGGTCAGCGCGGACACTACGATGCGCGGGCACATGTTATTCAGATGGTTTGATCGTGATCAGCATGCAGCGAGCGAAAGAAGAAACAAACACAAGCTTTAGATGGCTATTATTTATTTTTTCATTTTCTTTACACTGATATTTCTCTGATTTGTGATGATATAGTTTCAAAAATTATCTCCAACCTATGCCGCTCCTCGGCATTTTCGAACAGTAGCCTCAGCGTCTTTTGTTGTAGTACAATCAAGCTGAAAAAAAAAAGAAAACTTTGTCTATGCGCACCGTTTTAAAAGAAAATGAAAAAAAAAGGTTTCTTATGAGGATTTAACGAATGAAATCAAATTAAAATATCTTTTTTTTTTCGGAGATATAAAAAGAAAAACTGAAATTGCGAACAAAAAAAAAAGAAATTTCAAAGAAGAAAAAAAAATTGTTTGAAAATATATAGATATTTTGAGCATTAAGTTATATTCTAGAAGTTAAAATCAAATATAATAGTTCGAAATAAAAAAAATAATTTCAAGGCGAAAAATGTAAAGTATGTTTCTTTTTAAAACAAATTGTTTTTAATTTGAGGTTATGAATCAAGAGGTGACTTACTGCGCCAACAGATCATCCTCCGGCTCCTGAATATCCGTATCTGAGGAGATATCTCCGTCCTCATCTGAGATTTCTATGTATGTCTCAGTGTCTGAATCTATCGTCGAATCGGGAACAATTCTGTCCATGTTACTGTAATGGAAAGTTTGATTGATATATAATTAAAGTGGAAGTAACAAATAACGACTGGAAGAATTAATTCAATTTTTAAAAGAAACAAATATCTATTCCCATTATTTGGTTTGTACTGAAAAATCAAATCGATCATTTTCTCAAAAGTTCAGCAAGCATCGGAATTTAAAAAAAAAAACTATAACAATAAAACAAAATAAAAATTATCGTTCACGTTTAGCAAACATAAAAGGAAAATCCAACTTACTTTTGTTCTTCTGCCATTTTTTCCTTTTTTTTTTTTTGGTGATGAATGAATGAAGTAGCTCTGATTGTCTCAGTTGCGATTTTGTGGCTCCGTTCGGGGCTGCTGTGCTTTTTATAAGACCTCTGTCTTTCCGGCCTGATTGCACATGAACAATTATAATGAATTAGTCCAATTTAGTTGAAAAGTATGGAATTTATGAGTCAAATATGAGATAAATTCTACAAGAATAAACCGCCAAAACGTACAAAAGAATTAAAATTCAACAAACCCCCTGAACATACAAAAGAATAAATCGAGGTGACCCTGACCTGGTAGAACAGAAGTGTTTTTCTTTGCAATTTAGTCGTCTTTGCTAACCATGACCTGTTTCTACACCCTTCCATCTCACACTCTCATCCCCAGTGCCCTCCCCCACCCCCCTCCCCAACACCCCCTACACACACACACACACCACTTCCCCATCCCCCAGACCCCTCCCCACGTCTTGCCCTAAACTGCTGCCTTGCTCGTATCATTCACAAGCGTCATTAAATTTCATCTCCCTTCTTTTATCTTTTCAGCAGTGTTTATGTAAACCACAAAATTTCTCGCCTTCTAATTAGATGATAACCACACAATTGTTATCATTACCATTACCATCGTCATTATCATAAGACGGAGAAATCGTCAATCAGGAAGCTTAGATTTCGAAATGTCCCCCATCGGTTCATCAACACCATTTCGTTCGCCTAACATTTCTGCCATTTCCTATACATCCAGCGAAAGCACTGGCTCACAAGTCCCGAATCCCGAAGGACGACTTATCATGATTTACACACCGTCAAGTTCCCCTGCTTCTTCATCTGAGGAACCTTCTGCTGTCCGAGCTCCTCCAAGAAGCCCTATAATGACAATTTCAGTAGCACGTAAAAAATTGACATTTTAGGGTGCTGTCACTGTTGGGATGTTTTTTGAAATATTAGTGATTCTACCCTGGTTTTAATGATAAACTTTGAAGAGACTAGAGAATATGAGAAATATGTGTTATTTTATGTTGACAGTGGGGTGTGTTGTTTTGAAGTTACCAACAATAGTGATTATTCTGTGTGTTTAACACTAGGCATGAAGAGACATTATGAGCGCAGAATGCAAACAACATTTACTAAACAATTATTGAACGTTGATTCGACGTTGTGTGCCAAGTTGGACGATAACGCTGAAACAACAATGAATCAACGCTGATTTAACATGACGTTGAAGATTCAATGTCATGGGGTTGAATCAGCGTTGGATCAGTGATGATTCAACTTTGTGTGGCTGGTGGCAGGATAGTCGTTTTGAAATTGTACATTAGTAATATTTTTTAGATAAAAATCAGTACTTAAAATTTTCATTCTTATCAGGGTCATGGCCCAATTAAAGCGAATAATCCGACATTCAGGAAACCTGCGCGTGAGAAAAAATACATTAATTAACAAATACAAATGGTATTTCTTTGTAAGCCATTATAATTCGCACTTTTCTTTCCCGCAAATATTTAACCAATTTTATCTGTAGCTCAGCAAATCAGAGCAGACCCTGAGCAGAGTCTGATGGGGTTAAAATGCAAAGTATACACAACAGACTGTACATATACCATACGCACGTAAAATTAAAGAATTTCAACATTGATTTCTGTCTTTGTTTTCTTTTCCATACTGCTCCAAAACCCGACAAATGTACAGCCGCCACTCTAATTATGATGTACAGACGTGGCTAGAAGCAACTCCAGTTGATTTAAGGTTCTTGGGCTCTGCCATTTGGCGCGAAATCACAATCATTAGTTAATCTTGCCTTAACCCATTTATGACAAGTGAACTCATTTATCCGTATACGTTGTATAAGACCATTTGTCGATTAAAGGGTCTCCGGTTTAATTAAATTATTGTCTTATTCGTGTAATGCTGCCCATGATTGAGTGCTGCGTCTAGCGGCGTCTGATCTGGGTCTGCACTGTCTGACAATGTCTTTTAATGGGACACTAGGCAAACATGGGTTAAGGTACGAAATTAAAAAGAAGATTATCATACTTCCAGTGCATTAAATGAAAAATAAAATAAAATAAAACACGTGCTGGAAGAAATCCGGAGCTACTGAATTAGTCGATCTGGATGTTTGTTCGGCGACTTGCATAAATTATGTCCTTTTTTTCTCAATAAATATTCACTGTTTCGGTCGATTTACCACATTTGCATTTGATTAATAGAATGTTTTATAAAAAAAAAATACATATTACTGAATGGTACTCACTATTCAAATTTTCAGACGATGCAAACTTGCCCTTGGTGCGGTCAACAATTCCACGATGATTATGCGGGCTACAAAGAACACACAGAAATGCACGCTTTCATCGACATATTGAACGGCCAATCGACACGGTGTCCGCTGTGCAAGGATGTTGCCCTAACAACATTTGAAGCCTGGGAGAAACATTGGCAGCGATATCATGAAAATGAAGACGGCGTTTTACATGACTGTCTGCCATCACCGGGAAAGGTGGCAAAACTTGGTGACCAACAAAACCGTGATTATACATCCGATTTCCATAGTGCTGTATCACTAGGACCAATCTTGTCGCCAGTGGCAGGCCCCAGTAGTGTACATCAGACGGGATATGGTGATGGAGAAATAAATGATGAGATGTCATATAGTTTCCGTGAAGTGCGACAAAAGACGTTCAAAAATGGTGTCATAGACAGACATTTTCGGGTTAAATTTAATCCTGAACAAAGTCTTGAAGGACAGAAACTTTCAACAATGCATAATGAGTTGCAGAATATGTTTGATGACGTTATTTCGCAGGCGACATCTAATTTACGAGGGTCAGATTTATGTAGAGTTGTCGTGCATCATCCGAGTCTGACAAATTCTGTATATTATCCACTAAATAAAGTAGACAACGTGTCAGGACCGGATGTTTTACAACATTTTGAAAATGTCCTGAACAGTCACCAAAGTCTGGAAATGAGCGAAGGGTTCTCTGTTGACGTGGGAACAATGGAATTGCCAGGCGGTGGGACGAGATTACCGATTGATTGTTTAGTCGGTGATGACAATTCACTTCATAAGAAACGGAGCATCATTCAAATTAAAAATACGGACAATAACTGTTTGGCTAGAGCGATTGGTGTCGCTTTTGCATCAGCAAACACCGTCAGCCTTTCTGAATGGAAAGAATTGACAAAACATGATAAAAATGTTTCTGTTGACCAGCTGGTTTTGAAATAAGTAAATGTCCTGTGTGGTACAAGAAAACGGTAGCTCAACAGTCCAACAGACAAAATGAGTTAGCCGTCAGGCTTTGCAGAGAAGCTGGGCTCCCAATTAACAAATTCTTAACCATCAGCGATATTTCGCGTTTTGAAGAATTACTGTCTGTTGACATAATAGTCGTTAGCTCGAGATTATGTAACAGACTCATGAGAGTGCCTTCTGATGAAAACAGTACAAAACAGCGTCTTTATCTGTACCTGGTAGAGTTTGATAAAACATTTCACTTTCATGGTATTCAAAATATAAGCGCATTCTACGGAAAAAAATTTTGTACGAAGTGTTTGGTACCCTATACAAATAAGCATCAGTGCGCAATAAGTTGTTTTGTTTGTAAAAGAAAAGAGAATTGTACACGTTCAAATCGCGAAATGAGCTGCAGATATTGCCACATGACTTGTAAGTCTCTTTCTTGTTTTGAAACACATAAAACCGCAAAAGACATGAAGCAGTCGCCATGCATGCGATGGTGGAAATGCACAGTATGCAAGAAAACTGTCGATCGAAACAAGCAAAATGTTGACGAACATGTATGCGACACGTATTACTGTAAATCGTGCGAAAAAATGGTTGATTCAGTTTCTCACCACTGTTACATTCGCAGCGTCCGATCAAAAGACACCCCACCGCGTTATGTGTTTTTCGATTTTGAAACAACCCAGGAAGACGAGCTCATGCAGTGTAAAGAAGGTTACGTTGCAAACAGAGATCCAAACTGTTCAAAGTGTAAAGAACAAAGTAAATGTTGTATGCAATGTTCATTGTGTAAAAACTGTCTCGAGCGTGACTGTGGGAAATTTATGCATGAGCCAAACTTAGTGGTTGCCTCTACAGTCTGCGAGTTTTGTATCACAGATAAAAGCATTGCTTCAGAATCAAAATGTGACTTCTGCGGGTCACGCTGCAGTCTTTTTAACAAGATTGACAAGAAAGAAAAATGCTACGAGAAGCCTCCGTGTCGTGACAACTGCGGTTTTCGCGAGGTCGTATTTAAAGGCGAAAATACAAAACGCGATTTCGGATCTTGGCTTTTTAGTCCAAAGCACAAAAGTTTTACAGCTATAGCCCATAATGCCAAGGCATTCGACAGTTACTTTATTTTAGAGTATCTAATCGACAGTTCGATCCGACCAGAAATAATTTATTCCGGATCGAAAATAATGTACATTCATGTTCACCGTGGGCTCAATATCAGGGTCATTGATTCAGTGAATTTTCTGCCAATGAAACTAGCAAAGTTGCCAGATGCCTTCGGTCTTACGTCCATGACCAAGGGTTTTTTCCTCCACACATACAATGTGAAACGCAATTTTAGTTTTAAAGGAGCCTACCCACCGCCTGAAAATTATTGTCCGGATTACATGAGCACAGAAGAAAGATCTGAGTTTTTTAACTTGGTATGAAGACAAAATCGCTCGCAATGAACAGTTTGACTTTCAGAAAGAAATTCTCGAGTATTGTCGAAGCGATGTTGACATTTTGCGAAACGCCTGTCTCAAATTTAGGGAGATCATTCTAGCTGTAACGGGCGATAGTGAGGTCGATTTCGACGAAGAAGCCGATATGCTAGACAAAAGGTTCATAGGCGGTATAGACCCTTTTAGTCAAATCACAATCGCCGGCGTGTGCATGAAAATTTTAAAAACCAAATTTTTACCAGAAAATTGGGAAGTTAAGCTCAGGAAAGACACTGAAATATCAGAGTGGTTGCCTGCTACGCTTCTTGATAGTAAGATGAACGTAGCCTTAAATGGAAAAGAAATGACTGGCGAACAGCTTCAAGAATATGATTATCTTATAGAAGAAAAGAAATTTGTTTGCACCCCTCTAGCGCAAGTTCCATCCTACGGTTACTGTCGCAGAGATACCTTTAGTATGGCATCGATACGGTGGCTAGAATTGTACATGGAGGAACAAAAACAGAAAGGAAATTCGTTGTATATACGTCATGCATTAAATGGGGGTGAGATGAAAATTCCGGGGACGAACTATCGCGTCGATGCATACGCAGTTCAGACAACGGGCAATAACACGCCAAAAGTTATTGCCTTTGATTTCTATGGCTGTTTTTGGCATGGGTGTAGACTATGTTTTGATAAACAACGGCGCCAGATCAAACTTCCAAGGACTGGTCAGTCATTAGAGGAGTTGTTGACTCTCACAGCAAAAAGGGAGCAGTGCATAAAATCCCTCGGCATAGAGCACATCACGATATGGGAACACGAATTTACCAAGCTTTTGCGCAGTAATGAAGCGGCCTCAACATTTATTAAACCGTTATACCTGCAAGAAAGACTCAATCCGAGAGACGCGTTTTACGGGGGCAGAGTGAATGTAACGCGGCTGTTTCACAAGGTAAAATCTGGGGAAAAAATCAATTACCTGGACGTATGTTCCCTGTATCCCTTTGTTAACAAGTACGCTGTGTACCCCGTAAAAGAACAAACTATTCACACGAGTGACTTTGAAAGTATTGAAAACTACTTCGGCATCGCAAAGGTCAAAATATTGCCGCCCAGAAAGCTATACCATCCGGTTTTACCCTTTAGAATAAAAGGGAAACTTGTATTTCCGCTCTGCAGATCGTGTGCTGAAAATCAACGCCAAGTATCTTGCAAATGCAGTGATGAAGATCGTTGTCTTGTTTCAACATGGTGCACACCAGAACTCATTAAAGCTGTCGAGTGCGGGTACGTGATTTTGAACATATATGAAATTTATCACTGGGATGAAACTTCGCAATTTAATCGCGAAAACGGGGAATCCGGTCTTTTTGCTGAGTATATAAATATGTTTCTTAAATTGAAACAAGAAGCTAGTGGGTGGCCCGAGGACATCCAAATTGAAGATGACAAAGTGCAGTACCTGTCCGATTACAAACAAAGGGAAGGAATAGAGCTAGATAGGAACAACATTAAAAAGAACCCCGCCATGCGTTCAATAGCAAAGTTGTTAATGAACTCCTTTTGGGGGAAAATGGGGGAGAACATGAGAAAAAACAAAACAGCGTTCTTTCACGAGTCCGAAGCAGACAAATTCTTTCAGTGCATCAGCAATCCTTCCAAGACAGTCAAAGATTTTTCATCATATCAGATGATATGATTCAACTGACTTGGATGGACACTGAAAATTTGGTAAAAGAAGATTACCAAACAAATATCTTCGTCGCAGCATTTACAACATGCTGGGCAAGGCTTAAATTGTATTCCATGCTTGAAATGTTAGGTGAAAGGGTGTTATATTTTGATACGGATTCGGTTATTTTTGTGAGTGGTCCTGGCGACACCGACCCAGAGACGGGACCATTTCTTGGAGACCTCACGAGCGAGCTGAAAAAGCCCCATGATCATATCGTAGAGTTTGCCTCTGGCGGTCCGAAAAATTACGCATACAAAACATTTCTCGGCGACCAAGTTTGTAAGGTCAAAGGATTTTCATTCAACTACATTAATAGTCGTCTTATCAATTTTTTCGTCAATACTGCAGCTCGTTGCTAGGCCGCGCCAAAATTGCAAAAATGAAAATGGGACCTCGCATTCCACAGAAAAAATCGGGGAGAACAAAATAAAACAGGATAAGAAAGATGGAAAGATAGTAGTGACTAATCCCAGGAAAATAAGCCGTCAAAAACTGAAGCGTAAAATATATAATCGCGAAAAACAAAAGGAGTATAGAATAGTTTATGATAAGAGAGTAATTCAAAACGACTCATTTGAAACCCTACCATATGGCTATTAAACCTACCAGTAGAAGTCAGACGCCGTAATGGATTTCTTTTAAGGTTACAAAACGCGGGAAGGCGACAAAGATATACCATAGTTTCTTCCTTGTAAATCACCGCGATCGGCCGACTTAAAACACATAAAACAGCCATGAGTTTCACGTAAAAAGGGTTTGAAAACTTATTTGGGGCAACTAAAATGACCTACTTTCGATTTCATGCCCTTGAATAAAATGGTAAAAATACAATGTACAAGGGTGAGGCCTTATTCACTGTGGCGCTTTTGTTTATATTGCATCACTCAACCGGAAACCAGATAAGGAAAATCACATTTTGTTGAGCGGTTTGTGGATTTTCAAAAACCTGTTTTCCATACTTTTTACAGCCATTTGGATCAGTTTATGCACATCAACCTACATTTTACTATCAAACGTGAAGGTTGAAAGGGTTTTCGTAATGATTTGTGTTTGGGCGTTTTTTACACTGTGGAGACTTTAATAAAATGACAAAGCTCTGTTTATTCATGGCTTATACTCAACGCCATTAGAAGTGCAAATTGCTCTAGCTTATAATTTCTCAATTTTCTCAACTTGAAGCGTGGTCACATGTATCAGATGACCTTGGGAAGCATAATCTGTCGCAGAATAACATAAAATTTTATAAGTCCTGTGAAAATCCTGGTCTTTTCTGACAACGCTATATAGCCGTCAACTTGCAGAATTAATGGCGTTGAGTATATTTGTAACACATGTGAATAAAATCTACTTATATTGTTCATTTATTATTGATTTATTATATTGTTCATTTATTATTCATTTATTATTGATTTAGTATCATGACACAAGTTCTGTTTCATTATGATGTATTGTGACACAAATGAATAAAATACAGTTATGCTATCCAGTCATTTAAATTCGTCTTTGTCCTGGGTTTGATATTATCAAGGGGGTGGCCTTTTTTCACATTGAATGCTGCTCCACATTTGTGAAAGCAGCTCAATGCCGGGCAGTTTTTTTCCAAATGATACACATTAGCATTATAGAATTATCCCTACAGGGACATGACGTCGTAATGACACAGTACTGACGTCGTTGTATTGTCAGTACTGCGTCACGTCGAGGTCATGCGCCTGCCGAGATTTGTTTAGGAACAATTAAAATTTTATCCATTTAGTTTCAGTCTTGCTTGTTTTCTTCGGCGGAGAATAACCGGGTGGTGGCCCATTTGTTTGTTTTTTCACGATATACCCATTACCGGTTTGAGACAAAGCCTGTATACAAGGATGTTTGTCCGTATACCGAACATTAGATATAAATGATCTTGGAGTATCAATAGATTTTAGAGCCTGGTAAAACTTTTCATATCCGACAGGTCTGTTTACAGTTTTTGGACAAACTGCATCACGCAATAGATCAACTAAATGTGTTGCTTCAATGGTTTCTCCGTTCACTATGATTTGTCCTCTTTGGTTCCATTTGATAACGTCACCACCATGCTGATGTAGAAAATGCATCAATCCATTAGCTTTCCTCTGCATCTTTTTCGGTATGGTATACTGAATGATGTCACAAAACGCCGGTGCATTTAAATGACAGGAAGCATTGTCAAAATTCGAATCCCCACCAGACTGTGAAGAAACGGCACCGTTGTTTATAGCTGGTTCATTATGCTTATTCTTGCTGTCCTGGCATGATTCCATTAGAGAGTTGTACTTTTCTTTCGCCATCATGATCATTTCCTTTGCCATTTTTGATCAGAGATAAAACAGGTTTGAGTATGATTGGTAAGATTGAGCGAAATTTTATAAGTGCAGCCTTCTTTTTCGAAGGACTCGCCTGTTTGCCGATTACGGCAATAATTTCTCGCTTAAATGGCAGGATTTTCTTCACCAAATAGCCACTGATTTTAACTGTTCTTTTGTAAATGTTCAAAACAACCTCACAAAGCGCCTGTAATTGTTTATCCGTTATTAATTTTAGTAAAGCTTTTCTCTGTATATCAGTAGTCGAATAGAGTACGTGTAAGAAGGAATATTGTGACTGAACACTTCGACTCATGTTTTGCAAATGATCTTATTTGTACAGAGAGCTCATATTTTATTCAGGTATAAAAACATGCGTGTCTTCATTCGGAAAAATTCTGGTTCGAAGACGATTTTCATTTGGCGTTCTCACGGTCATGTCGTTGACAAGGTAACCGTACGCTTGGCTGGTTGCTTTATCTAGAGCACTCTTGAAAAATCTGACCTGTCCCGGATACGCTTGCGATCCGAAACCGGAAATGAGAGACCTGTTGTCTCTGAAGTTGCGGAACATTATCACATAGTGACAATTTAATGATATGCTTCTAGCATATTTCCCAGGCATAAACAGATTTTGAGTCAAAAATATGACTGAACAGCACCTATGATGAGCAGTTACGGTGAACAGAAACAGGGCATCTTCACTTTTGGTAACCTGAGCCATCATATCGTCGAGAACGATCACTGTATGATAGGAAGGGTCAGTCCACTCTGATATGCTTTCCTTTGATGGTAAACCAAAATGAAGGATAAGGCCTGGAATTCGAGCTGCCATTTGTTCGAATAAAGGTTGATATTCCCCATATGCATATATTATCTTTTTCGGTGGTATCTCAAACATCCCAGAAGCATTTTCTAATAGTCTGAAGGTGAACACAGATTTCCCAAATTGCGATGCACCTGATATTTGGTAACATGAGGGTGATTGGAAAGGAAAAAGAGCCCTTTTTTTCAACGAGAAATTGATATATCGAAAAGGAATAATCAAAACATTATTGGCAGACAAAAGGAGCATTGTTATATTTTCCTGAGCTACCCTACCTGTCCACTTGTATTTTTCGAGATTTCATTTTCTCGTTCTCCCCTAACAAAATAAGTAAACAACCATGTGTAAGAATAAGATATGTATTCATTCATATATACAAATATACACAGTACATGCAACTTTATTAAACATAAATTAGACAAAAAACATTCATGCTATTTGTTTGTAATCAAGTCCTTTCGTGATCATCGTCTATAAATCCACATAAGTTTTCAAGAAATTGCATGATTTACATTTGCAGATTGTCTTTTTAATTTCACTTATTCTTATGTAAAGAGAATCTTCTTTTTCGCTCCCGGGTACCCTGGGAACATAGTCCGTCCATTTACATGTAACTGGTCGTTCCGTACACACATCTCCCTCTTCCATAATTTCGTATCACAATATCAACTCATCTTCGTAATTACTTCTGATCGAAACGAACTGATCAGTAGGAGTTTTTGGTTTTAATTTTTTACAGATAAAACATGCTTGAACACAAACAGAAGTTGCCTCTGTAACAAATGTGTTAGTGCTGTCATATTTCGTTTTTGTCACTCGAAATTCTGGTTGATATTTACAAAAATGATCCATTTTAAATCTTTGTCACTTTAAAAATTAACAATAGTCATATGACCCATCCAAACATAAAAAAGAACACATATAAGAGTCAGCAGAAAAAATAAACTTTAAAACAAATGTATATAAAATCAGTTACTAATTTGAAATCACTCATATTGTCACTCGTTTCAATGATTCATGAAGTCATTTGGGTTGCAGTTAGAACATGTAAGAGCACTTTCTTGGTTTTGATGAGTTTCCTCGCAGAAACAGACTTTGTCCAACTCACCGTTGAGAAGTTCTTCAACAAGGAGCACAGCAGATTTTTGTTTTTCCCACTGTAGAAACGTGAGCGCTATGCCTGTTTTCGTCGGTGTTAACTCCACCTGGTTTTCTGGAACAAACCAGCGTCGGATATTCACCAGCGGGAAGCCACTTTTCACAGACACGTGATAATTTCCACCCAAGTGTACAATAAAGTCCACAGGCTTAGAATCTCGGTATCGGTCCAATGCACTGTCAATGCCTTCCAGGTAACAGTACTGAAGTTTCTTCCACTTTTCAAGATTTAAAGCGATACCCTTTTTAGTAGGAAATAATGTCCCATCATCTCTTCGGTCGTACTTTCTTACGTGTATGAGCATTTGCCCCTTGAATGTTTGACCCACAACATAACAGTCACTTCCAATGTCTATCTGACACAATTGCTGTTGTTGTTGGCCCAAGTCTTGCTCACTCCCAGTTTTAGAGCCGTTTTCCGTACTATCGTAAGCGGAGAAGTCCACTGAACAGTTCTTACTAGTGTCTATCACAAGTCGGTCAGACCTATCATATCCATCACTTGCCCTTTCATCAACGTCAAAAATTTCCTTTTTATGCCTCTGTGCGAGCGGTTGTCTAAGAAATGCGCCACGACTACCTCTTCTATCCATAATGAAGCAAATTATGTTTTCAACAGTCTTCACCGTTGCGTTCCTGAATCCAATATGACAGTTTTGTTTCTGCTTACTGCGTCTGTTCCAAAATTCATCACAGAGGAATCATTGTTCTACGTCATTCGGTTCCCACGCAATGGTTGTACAATCAGGGTCAATCTAGCATCGTCTATTGTTTGTTTTGTTTTTGTTTTTGGCTGACGCAATGTTGTGCAATCGGCAGCCATCTTGAATTATGTCGTCATCGCTATTTTAGAAACAAAATGATGCAACTCTTGACCCAATTGTCCGCCATATTGGAAAAGTCACGTGACTCATTTCTATTTTTAGAACTGCCATAGTGCTATACATGCTGCTCACCGTAACGACTTTTCATGTAGTTATAACGGTTTTCCAATATCGACAGACAGTTAAAATGTTTACCCATGGCACTGAATTTATTCTGAAAATTTTCACTTATTTATATGTGTACGAAAATGTGGAAAAGAAATCTTGCTCGTCCGAGCGCGTCCTACCTTGACACAATTTGGCAATGAACTAGGAACCTAGTTTTTCGGCACTCTTAACTGCTGTGCCAGTTTGACTTCGGAAAAGACTGAAATAATGCTTGGTTTTGTAATTAATGAAAATCACTTTTCACAGCAATTATAAGAACCACATTGACATAAGACGCAGAATTCTTAATGGGTGTTAAATAGCTAGGGCACTGAATTAATTTTGAAGAAACTAAATAGCTTTGATCATACCTCGGGTCAGAAAAGACAAAACGTTTGAGATTTCGGAATGAATTCAACTTCAGATATGCTGTTTAGCTGAAAAGTTTGGCTTGTACTGCATTTTGCCGCGTCAGCCAATTTTCTCGCAACGCTGCCTGGCCCAAATATCTTCCCTAAGTTTGCATAATAATCCCCCATCCGATATGCTGATTAATTTGTTCATCGTCAATACCCATCATTCTCAGCGTGATTGCGCAACCCCTTCTTGTTGAGTGTGAAGTTTCGCCCTCATACAGATTTATGGCCTTCAAATGCATTTTTAATCGATCGGTAATAAGGCTTGAACTCATTGGCTTGTTAATTATCTGACCCGCCTTGTCACTAACACGAAATAAGTATCCTGTGTCTAATCCAATTTGTAATGATTCACTGAAAACAATGTATTCATGCAAATACCTTACCGGGCAAATATCAACATCTGAGCCGCGACACGAGAAAACCAACAATGTGGTTGTGCGCGCAGCACAGACTAAGATCAGTCTGGGGATTTGCCCAGTCTGATCAGGCTCTTTGCTAAGCGCTTAAAGGCTAGCTGAGGGTCCAAGCTACCTTCATGCGGACAGCGAAGACTCTGACCAGACTGGGCGGATGCCCAGGCTGATCTGAGTCTGCGCTGTCCGCACATCCACATTGTTGGTTTTCTCGCGTCGCGGCTCATCTTTTGATCTGTATAATATGAAAGTGTTAGGGTTATCTAATGAAAACGTTTTGCCCGCAATTTGAGACACTAAAATCCCTTCGGAATTTGGAAGCTCTAACAACCTTTCACTTGTTAACAGGCTTAAGTCCCCACCCCTATCACCCGAATGACATGTTAGAGAAAAGTATGCTCTGTCCCTCAATAACAGAACTTTCTTTACTGGATCTTTTTCCCTTGATATCTGGTACGTAAGGTATCTGCATAACATGGCAAGCTTGTCAAACATCAAAGGGGTCGCTTGCTTTTTGGTTACATTATGCGACGCTTGTTCGAGTGAAATTGCCTTCATTGCAAGAGATGCTGCTGGATTTCCAGTAAGAAGTACAGGGTTCCAGTCACCTTCCCTACCCACATCCCTGAAAATAGCCCTTATTTTCCCTATCAAAATGTCGACCGATTTGGCAGCTAAAGTTGTGGGACATGAATAGTGCACTTTACCAGCGATTCCCCTTTGTGGACAAGCTTGGTCATGAAGTTTTGTTCTACCGTGTTTCTCTTTGAAAATCAGAAATTTTCTTAAATCATCCGGAAGTGCGGTATACACATTCTTCGAAGGTTCTAACGAGGCCAAAAACAGTTCCAGTTCATTTTTAAGATTACATTTCTGTTGTGAATAACTGGATGCATCAAGTCTTTGATCTAGCAGTTTTATCCTTTCATCAATTGATTTCATACTACTTAAATCATCTTCGCTCTGCCGGACGTCTAAACTCCCCCCTCCTCTCTCAAGACCACAAAACTTGCAATAATTGAAGTCTAGCTCATTAGCGCATTTGCAGTTTTTACAAACGAGTTTCGACAGTGCCACTCTTGCACAGGAGGGGTCCTGCAATTCATGACAAAAGTTCTTCAAAACATGTAAAATTATACAAAACATGCCTATATACATATAGTCTAATACATGAGTACACAACCGAACATATGAGGTCTGGATGGGGCATATCGATTAGCGTGTTTGGCCAATTTAGCGATTTCATCCCAAATTATGACGTAAAGCTATTCTTAGGTCTATTATCCAGCAATTCACCTTCTTAAATTTTCCTGAATGTAGATAAAGCACCTTCTAAACTTTAGGCTATTGAGTTGCATTTTTAGCTCTCCTGAGCCGAAGGCTCACAGGTGAGCTTATAGTATAGGCAGGCATCCGTCGTCCGTCGTACGTCGTCCGTCCGTCCGTCCGTCAACATTTTCAAACGACATCTCCTCTGAAACTACAAGGCCCATTGTAACCAAATTTCATATATAGCATCTATAGGCAGGGGGAACCAATAATACTGTTTTTTATCCACGTCGCTTTGGAACTTTAGTTGCTATGGCAACTTAAAGTTTCCATTGACTTGTATGGGAAAAATTGAAAATTTGCATTTATTGCTATGTCACTGCAGATATTTTGACAAAACTTTTACAGAAATGTTCCTTGAGTAGTCCTCCATCAACCACCTGAAATTTATATCAATTGCACAATTTGGCTGGTTGCCATGGCAACCGAATGGTTAAAAATTGGAAAAAATATTCAAAAATCATCTTCTCAAAAACTATGCAACCAATATAGCTCAAACCTCACAGAAAGGATCTTGGTGCTAGCCTCTATAAAAGTACTGTTTTTCTTGGCAATTGCTCTAGCAGTTTGGTTGCTATGGGAACTTAAAGTTGCCATTGACTTATAATGGCAAAATAGAAAATTTGCATTTATTGCTATGCCACTGCAGATATTTTGACAAAACTTTCATAGAAATGTATCTTGAGTAGTCTTTAACCAGCATTGTTAAATTTATGCAAATTGCGCAGTTTGGGTGGTTGCCATTGCAACCGAATAGTTAAAAATAGAAAAATATTTAAAAAATCATCTTGCAGAAAATGTGTGGCCAATAAAGCTCAAACTTTAAAGAAAGAACCTTAGTACTAGCCTCTATAGAATTACTGTTTTTCATGGCAATTACTCCAGCAGTTTGGTTGCTATGGCAACTAAGAGTTTCCATTGACTCATAATGGGGAAAATGGAAATTTGCAATTTTTGCTTGTCCACTGCATTTGTTTAGATTTTCTTTCTACAGAAATGTTTTTTGAATAGTCATCTATGTTTCTTATGAATTTTCTCCAAATCGCTGAATTTGATTGGTTGCCATGGCAAAATATAGGGTAAATTTTAGAAAAAAAAGAAGAAAAAATGAAAAAATCTTCTGCTCAGAAGCCATTTGCGGGGATGAAGCTGATATTTTGCAATCATGTTGATGACAGAAGCCTCTACATGACTTTTGTTTTTTCTTCCAACCCCTTAAGAACTTTGGTTGCTATGCAACTTACAGTTTCCATTGACTTATAATGGGAAAAGTGAAGCTATGAGGAGGATGAAGTTGATACTTTGCATACATATTAATAACATTAGCCTCTACCTAAAGTATGTTTCATATTGTCATTGCCCATGTGAACTGGTTTTGCTATGGCAACTTAAAGTTTCCATAGACTTACAGTGGGGAAAGTGGACATTTGGTATTTATTCCTGTGTTACTGCAGATATTTTGACAAAAGCTTTACAGAAATGTTCCTAGAGTAGTCCTCTATCAGCCATATGAATTTTGCCCAAGGACCTGATTTTGATTGGTTGCCATTGCAACTGAAAGGCCAAATTTTCATTTTTTTTTCATTTTTTTTTTTGCCAAAGATCTTCTTCTCAGAAGCCATTAAGGGAGGATAAAGCTTATTTTTTGCATAAATGTTTGTGATATCCTCTACATAAATGGTGTGTTTTATTGCTGTTGTGCATGTTGTTTTGTTGCTGTGGCAACTTAGTTTTTCCAACATAACCTCAGTGCTCAGGTGAGCGATATAGGGCCATTGGCCCTCTGGTTTTTTGTTACAATTGACGAGTCCCAGCAACCCCATCAAGACAATCACATACATGTATTTCGCAAACAATTCTATATTGTACGCTGAAAAGTACGCACTTGACCTTTTGCGGTATCCCCCTTACCAAAGCGTGAAATCACAACATGCCTCTACTAAATCAGACTTTGTATGAGTCATTATTTATCAAAATTTTGACCATATTAGACTTCCTTTAAACAAAGTTAATGTTTGGCTATTTATTTGACTGAATTATCTGCTTGAACAAACCATTTTAAAATTGTTTTGTGTCGCAGCGCGCCGCCTATGCATATCAAGACAGACACGAAATCTTATTTCAGTAATAGCAAGAACTAACTAGAAAATGTGTTTATGAAACACTATGCCCCCAACCTTATGCTTGCCTCTAAGGGGGTTCATCCCATAATTTATAAGTCAGAAAGGTGTATTAACCGGTTCATCTACATCTTAGTCTGTAACTGTATGCCAAATACAAGGAACAAAGCTTGAGCAGTTCTTTGGATGTTTTGTTCACAAGCTCGCTTATTTTTCATGTACATGCCACACATAAAATTTCAACTCCCTATCTCTAACGGTTCTTGACTGTATCTACAGGTTCTTTTATACCACAGGCTTCAATGCACTAAGTTAAAAAAGGGGCTTAACTCAGTCAAAATTAACAAATTGTTTTCAACAGTTGAATGGGTCATCTACACCTTGGACAATGTCTTCCCGCAAAAAATCATGATCCTAGAATCAGGGGCTCTCAAGATATTTTGTTAACAAGGTTCCATAGGCTTAAATGCACTAAGCTGAAAAATGGGCATAACTCAGTCAAAAATTCACGATTTTTTTTCAAAAGTTAATCAGGTCATCTACACCTTGGGCAATGTCTTCCTGCAAAATATCGTGATCCTAGCATCAGGGGTTCTTGAGATATTTTGCTAACAAGGTTCCATAGGCTTACAATGCACTAAGTTGAAAAAGGGGCATAACTCGGTCAAAAATTCACGATATTTTTTTAAAAGTTAATCAGTTCATCTACTTGATAGGTAATGTCCTTCTGCAAAATATCATGATCGTAGCATCAGGAGTTCTCGAGATATTTTGCTAACAAGGTTCCATAGGCTTACAATGCACTAAGTTGAAAAAGGGGCATAACTCGGTCAAAAATTCACGATATGTTTTCAAAAGTTAATCAGTTCATCTACTTCATAGGCAATGCCTTCCTGCAAAAAATCATGATCCTAGCATCAGGGGTTCTTGAAATATTTTGCTAACAAGGTTCCATAGGCTTACAATGCACTTTGTCAAAAAGGGGCATAACTCTAGAAATACATGACCAGTGGAAAAAAGAAAAAATATGTGTCTGCTTATTTTTCATGTAGATGCCACATATAAAATTTCAAGATCCTAGCATTAGGGGTTCTTGAGTTTCCAAGCTGCTTAAAAGTG
Source organism: Ctena decussata (assembly GCA_963989385.1). Taxonomy (NCBI): domain Eukaryota; kingdom Metazoa; phylum Mollusca; class Bivalvia; order Lucinida; family Lucinidae; genus Ctena; species Ctena decussata. Next base: position 63,364,594 of record OZ022509.1, read on the forward strand.
TTACGGACAGACAGACGGACGGACGGACGGACAGGCCCAAACCAATATGCCCCCTCAAGTTCTCCGAAGTTGGAGGCATAATAAAGAGCTGACTTTAAAATTTTACTTTTAAGGCCCGTTGGATAGCTAGAATAAATGAATATAGGTTAAACATTTGCTTATAATTGGTAGCTGTGGGCGCTCTATTTTAAATTTTTTATCTTTCATCAAATACCAAATGTCTGACAACAAGTAATCAAGATTATCACCCTAGTACTACTCGACGTAATGTGAGATGCATCATCAATTAAACAAACATGTCAAGATCGTAGATGCACTTGAACTGGCACTAATAGTTTATCTTCAAGGGTAATCAAATATACATTTCGTAGATAAATCTATTAAGATGTTGGCATAAAATAGGAATTGCTTCCATCTAATACTAATCAGCCGATGTAATTGACATCTACTTCAATAAGCATGCAAATCTATATTTTGACGTAACATCAGACTGCTACATAATCAAACAATGAATTCCTTTATTTGAAGGCGTCACATACTTGACCACAAATTGTACAGGCCCCATGGGTCAGTCAAATAAACAATTGTGCTTTTGTCCTTCGTTCAACACATGCTTCTAACAATAGAGTCCTGTAAATTTGCCATGAATTTTTTCTTCACCGCCATAATTAAAGTGCACTGTGTCTCTCAAGTCTGCTGTTGTAATGTTCTTATTCGTGAATAACCACCCGTTTCTCGCACAACACTGTTCAATATGTACATTAATGTCCATGGCACGTGCGTTCACCCGACCATCTTTCGTGGCAGTTATAGAAGATAATATTACTCTCACGCCTGGCAAGCTAGCAGTATACTGGGAAATGACATTTTCGAGGCCAGTTAGTTCATATTTTGTTGACGCTAATTGATGCATTTCGTTTCGGTATAAGTGTGTTTTACTAAGGTTGTTTACACCGGCATTTACAAAAATAAAACCTGGTTTGAACTGCTGAAGACTGTTATACAATAGGGCTGACACCTCATGCACTAGTGCCCCGCCTTTGGATACCACCCCAGCCATGACGCATTTCAGGAAAGCGTGCTGTTCAAAAAGCGTATCATTGAATCCCCTACGCATAATAAGCCTGAAATTCCCATCTTGCTTGCACCGTTCAAGAACAGAAAATCACCAAATGTTGTGTTATCTGTCTTGGCTTTGCCAGACAATCGTAAAGCCCACAAGTTCGAAGGAAGACCGTATCTATCCGGAACATAACCATTTTTTGAAGGATAACGTAAGACACCTTTTTGCCCCTTCAATCCCAAAATCAAAGCAGCCTGCATCATGCCAACTATTAATGGCATCCAAACTGGTGTTATGTCATAAGCCGGCACAATAACTGTGCAAACAATCTGACATTCATTGATAAGACCGATCAGCGGAACTAACAGATTGAATGGCGGAAACGCGTAGCAGTTTTCCTGCTGTGATATATTCTGGGCGAACACGTTCACTCCAGCTGTGTTAGGGGTCCAAAATGGGGTAAAATGCTGCAAAGGTCTCCCGTCTATCCCAATCATCGCGTTTGAATCCAATGAAAACAAATCTAAAGAATGTTCACCGAACGCTTGTTGAACCTGAGACCACGTTCTTTCTGATAGCATTGCGTCAGTTTTTTTCAAAACCCTTGAAGGTTCATCAGCCAAGTTGTGTTCAGATTTTACAAACGTTAAATTTAAAACAATATCGAGATGCAAGACTAAATTGAAAATTTGTTTCAGCACGCTATTCAGTTCACGCGATTTGCTACCTTCGTTGTAGTACGAATGTAAAAGAGCTTGGTTATCTACATTTGCATCAACCCGTTTTCCCCTGATGTGGTCGCTTGTTGCCCGCAGTACATTTAAAAGCGCTTGGCCTTCCAAAATCATGATCGGACAATTCTTTTCAACATCGGACCAGTAATCATAAACTTCATGCGTTCCAGTTTCAAAATGTATTACCCCCCCCCCCATTTATATGTGGACGCGTCCGTGTGTATCTCCATTACCAGATGCTTTTCTTTTTTCCACTCCATTTTACCGCTCCATGTATCAAGGAAATTCCAAGCTTGCAATTCTTCCTTCAGTTCTTGTTCCTTCAGTTCTTGTGTCATAGTGACCTTTGATTTCGATCTGATGCCTAGTGAGATTGCATAATTCATTTCGCGCGTATACAATTTCGCCCCAGGAACTGCTAACATGAATGAAATGCACCTACCTACTAATTGCTGCAACTCCAATACTGATAAGCGCGATTTATTGAGGCATAAATCCCTCAGCGTGGCAAATTTTTCTTTCTTTGTATCTGTTATGCGAAAACAACGATCAACTGAATCAACTATGAAGCCCAGAAAAACTGGAGACTTTGTTGGGACGAAAACGGATTTTAGTATGTTTATGCAATATCCTAGCCTAAGTAGTATTTCGCAAACGATGTAATTTGCAACCGTAGCCTTATCAAAATCACTTTGTAAGCTGCTTTTTCGCAAGCATTCTATTAACCTATCATCAATGTAAAGGAACATGGGTATCAGCAATTTGCTTCGGATGTATGACGAGGGTTGCAAATTGATCACCTGATAGAAAAAAAAAGAACAAAGTTTAAAACCAAACGGCAGAGTCAAATATTTGAAGAAATAACCTGCCCACTGAAACCCTACCAACTCATGGGACTCTGATGGAAGTCTGACGTTATCAAATCCTGATTTGTCATCTACAGGGTGTTAAGAAAGTTCGAAGACATTACAATATTGCTTATAACTGCAGAAGTAACATTCATTAAATCTTAAAACTTTACAGGTTTCAAGAACTATTCAATATTAAAAGATCCACAATGTGGAACCTTTTACGACCGCACTTTTCTGTAATAAAATTAGCAGTTCGTACTCAAGGTGTCAATGTGGCCTGCTTTTTATTATGGATTTTACGCATATAGGTGTGCCATATTAAACTGTTGTTTATTCTTATCCCTTGGTGCATCATTATGTTAAAACTAACTTAAATGATAGAGACTAAGCCAAACCGTAATTCATTAGTTATAGCTTGTAAGGAATCATAGACAAAATGCACACTTTGACAAATAGTTCATTGACATGAAAAAGCAGATGAAGCAATAATATTTTGCAAAGGGGGTAGGGGTAATGAAGTAGCATCTGAAATGAAACTTTAAATCAAAAGTTGACACAAAATCATTTATAGCATGGAGTAGGTCTTAGAGGGAAGGGAGACAAGAATAAAATTTCGAAATATTTTTGGTTTATCTGTAAATTATTATATATTTGAAATTTTACCTCCCAAAAGTCAAATTATGCAAATGTGTTGATAGAATAGCATTTCTAATTCAATAGCGCATCTAAATGACAAGAAAAATTGTTAATTACAGGAGGTTTGTTCCCCAGTATAAAGTATTTTAAAAGTTTCCTAAACAATGCCATATTCTTACCTACTTTGTTTCAAAACAACGAGGTTTTCATGCAAAAGTCAATTAAAAATGAATCTGAAATTAAATCTAAAAAGTAATTTGTTAAGAGTAATTTTGAAAAAAAAAATATAAAAACAAAATTCGGATCAAATGTTTGTGCTCGATGTTAGAACAAATCTAATAACAAGAGGACTAAAAAAAATTATAGAATGCCTCTGTGTTTACAAATACTGATATAGATTCTATCCCTACCCCCCTAAAATTTAAAGGTTGCAATTGAAAATAGGGGTACCCTTATGATTGAGTCAGAAATTCTGTAGTTAACCGTTGGAAAATAATAAAAACTAAATAAAAAAAACCCGAAAAATATTTCCTGCAATACCAGTACTTTTACATCTTTAAATATTTCTATTAGTTTTGGAAAACCAAGCTCTTAAGATGCTGATATCTAATGCAAATCCAAATTTCGTCTTCACCATTAGTCAGCCCTGAAGAGGGTGTGTCCATAGCAATTTAAATTTTCTCGTCATTTTTAAATCAAAAAAGAATTTATATGTAGCATATCTTTGGTAGTGCTTCCTATATCACACTTACAAAGTTGTGCCAAAATTATACCATCATTAAGCTTTCAGTTTAAGTTAAAATAATGTCTATGAACTTTCTTAACACCCTGTATACTCGTAAAACATGCATTTTCTTTAACGACCCTTGGAACGTCTTTTAAAGTATCAAGTGAAAAAGGTCTATCGACTATCCATTTATTTAAATACATTAAGTTAATGCATAACCTCAGTTTGGAGGGTTCTACCGTTAATGGTGCGACAATGTGAGGTGGGCTTACATTGCCCACCTTGCCTACACATTCAATAGAGCCATTCTGCAGTCGTTCTTTAATGGTGTCATTTATGAATGAAATGAACGACTTGCATTTGTTAGAGTTATTGAAAAATCTCTGTGGCGGGTAATCACTATCGAATTCTTCGCCCCAAAACTCTCCCTTAAACGTTTAATGTACTGCTGAATGTTTATGCCCCTTTTAACCCAACCCTTTATTTCATCGTTTGTTGAATTGTAATCAAATATATCGTCCCATTCCCTTTCACGCTCATGAATTTGCCCTGCGACAAATGTTTGTGGATTTGGGAAACGAAGTTCACTCACATGATGAATTCTGCCTGCACTGGCCTCGTCAAATGCCCTTTAAGCCGACACAAATGTTCTTTTACATGTTATTGTTTCCCCTTTAAAGTCTACCCAAGATTGCTGTCTAATGCTCTGCTTGGTTGGATCGAAACCGAGTGTTATATCTTTCTCCCATGCTTTACACGTAAATGCTTACTGAAATTGGAGAAGAGAAAAGAAATGAGTATGCACAATGCAAAAAATAGCACAACATAGCTTATGAACCTACTGATTTGTTTATCTAATATTCTTTTGTTATTATTTTTGTTGTTGTTTTTATTTATTCACTTACATGTACGTACCGTATTTATTTATTTGCTTAGCTATTTATTACCTATGTTTTTCTTATTTTTTTTTTTCATTTTTTTTACACACTGACTTTTCTGCCTGAGATTAATTATGTGGCACCTAGTTAGGACAGTTTCTTTTTGTCTGTTGCTTGGTCCACCGGGGCTCAACTGGTGACCTTCTTTTGCTTCAGATTTCCAGTGGGGTTGTTTGGCAGGACAGGGATCTCCACCTGTCAGACGGCCCGTTGTATCTGTTGAGTCCTCGTCTTTGCTTCTTCATGGTGTTGAAATTTGATTTATGTGTTTACCGTGATGATTCATTGACGAGTTAGAGGGTTATCATGCGAACCGAACAACCAACTAAATGTTTTGTACCACTTCAGAAACTGAGGGTGAGGTTGGGCCTGTAAAATCGATTTAAGCACCCCAGTAATTCATTACTGACCGTTCCAAGGCGGTAGTTCTGTTGTGGTTCTTTGTTGCCTGTTTTTGGTGTCAGAGTTTCTGTGATGTTTTACCTTATGTATGTTATTATTATTTTTGGTTCGGTTTGGGTTGCTGAGTGGCCACCTTTGGGGAACAAGCTGCTCACTCGGTTGGCCATATGTTCTCTGTATCTTGATTATTTGTAATCTTAGTTGTTTCCAACTATGGTTTGAGGGCTGGATTTGGATTTTGATTGTTTCAGTTCCTGGTCTTTGCATACTTTTTACTCTTATAATATGGCCTGTCTTACGGCACTTATAACATATGATGTTTTTGTTTCCTGCGCCCTGGCGGTTGCCTTTCATAGGGGTATTTGAAGCCGGCCTCATTAAAGGTGTAAGGGGTGGCATTGGTGGCATTTGCAGCGGCATATTGGCTGAAAATTGTGGCATCATACCATATGTTCCTAGTTTCCAATTAATGGGGGGCATGCTCTCATGCGCTTGTGCGGTAGGCTTTTCTTTCTCTGAGGGCTTATCATTTTGGTCCTTGAAATATTTGAGCAGTTTTTGTTCTTTCTCTAAAATGACCTCCTCTTCTTTTTATCATTTTGGTCCTTGAAATATTTGAGAACTTTTTGTTCTTTCTCTAAAATGACCTCCTCTTCTTTAGAGGCTACCAGCTTTAATATCAATGCTGCCACGAAAGATGGTTTGGACTTATGCGCATGAAAACGCCTCAAGATCATGCTCATTTTCTCCGTATCTGCCTGATTTGTTTTTCTTGACAAGTTCTCTAGCGTAACCAACTTCTCATGGAGTAGATCCATATTTACCTCCTTTTTTGTAGCTTCTTCTTTAACCTCTTTCTTTGCTTTATCGTATTCTGACTGCTGGTCTGTCTGAGTTCCTTTTCTAGCCCTGCTATCTTCTCGACTAGTGCCTCCATCTAAATTGTACAAAAATAAACAATCTTTTAAACATTCACTCAACATACTCCAAAATGACCCTTAAAAATACAACTGGTTCCTAAACGAACCTCGTTCACCCAAGTCACCCACATGTGTACAACAATAAAACAGCTTTACACCTTTACTTTCACCCTTTTTCACCCGTGACAAAACAACAAAGACGAGCAGTTCACATCCACCCTAGTAATACATTATCACAATATTGTTGTTCTGCATGCTATGTTGTAGGGGGCGGGCTGTGGATAATGTTGGTAGAACTTGTAATCAAACCCCGTTGTTTGTACTTATTATATATGCACAGAGGTAATAAATATGTTTATATTCTAACAATAATAGTTAACGCAGCATTATGATGTACTCTTGTGCCCTTATAAACGGCCAGGCACTATTTGCACGAACAACCTCATTCGCCCTAATCATACACCTCAGTACAATATCATGTACATCTCTGTTACGCCCTAGTCACCAGTACATGTAACAAAAACAACATTAGCATACTCAAGGCACTAATGCACGTCGTACGCATGATCAGTAAAGCAGCGTTAAAACAATAACAGCCAGGCTTTGCACACTGTCAAACTCTCTAGTCACCCCAGTGTTAAGCACTCTTCGTACATTCTAATGCACCCACATAGTACATTGAACCATAAAACACTTACACCCCTCTCTAGCACCCAAATTACCCACTTCGAAACAACAAAAACATAGACACAGCCTCATGTGTCATACTTTTGACGCCCATCCGGCATCACACACCACATTCGCCCCAATCAACCTAGGCGGGACCATGTTGTATTATACACAACATCTTCTGACTTTATTCGTCCCTATTTGAACAGCGAAAATCTATAACTGTAAATGTCCATAAGAAAATCGCTTTGCTCGTATACCCCCTTGCTGGTTCCGGGAAAGAATAGGCCAGACGTATCCCTCTGCGTGACGTAAAAGGCTGTCTAAAAGGGGGCGGCTCGTTTGCCGTGAGCTGCGACCCGTGTCGTTGGAGTGAGTGAGTGAGTGATATGGATTTTACGGCACATCAGCACCAAAAGGGCTATTTCGCGCCGAAAAAGCTATAAACGAAAACACGTTATATGCATAAGGTCAGAAATGAATGCACAGTATAAAAATGAATCAAGTCGGGTATGTGGTAAAACACGCCGAGCAACGGCTAGCTTAAGACTGATAACATAAAATGAACTCTCGACCAGCGAGATGAGTAAACACAAATTTAAATCTACTGTTGTAAAAATACCGCGACTTAACTAAACTATATTTTACTATATATGTCAATCTCTTTCAAGAATGAAAAGATTTTCGCTGGTTCAACCGTGTCAAACAGTTGTTTCATACTGTTGACACGGAAAAACCTAGCACGCGTAATACGAAAATCCATGCAATCTAAAAGGAAATGTTTAACACTAAAAGGTTCCTGGCAAGGAATGCACACAGGCGGATCCTCACCTTTCAACAGAAACGAATGAGTAATAAAAGTATGGCCGATTCTGATTCGAGCCAAAGTTACTTCTTCCTTACGATCAATTCTATAAGATGGTTGCCATTCACCAAGTGAAGGCTTGATAGAGTGAAGTTTGTTAAAGACAGCAGCATTCCATGATATCTGCCACTTATCATGAAGATATGTATTTATGCAAGGTTTGATATCAGTGTAAGGAATTTTAAGATCAGAAATATGAAGAGTTAAAGCTGATTTTGCGGTTATGTCGGCCTTTTCGTTGCCTTTAATCCCAACGTGACTGGGAAGCCAACAAAATACAATGTTGTTTAGCTCAGCTAAGTCATTATGTTTCAAGAGGATATCTAAAAGAAGAGGATTTTCAATATGGCGATTATTTAGAGATTGCAGAACAGAAAGGGAATCAGAAAAGATGATAAAATCTGTATTCCTAGACTGTTCAATATGATCCAAGGCTAAATCAATAGCTTTGATCTCCGCTGAAAAAATTGAGGCATTAGCAGGTAATCTACATTTGTATGTTTCAGATGGAGCAACACAAGCAGAGCCAGCTGTGTCTCCATCCTTTGAACCATCAGTATATAAAGTCTCATAGTTAGAAAAGTCAGACAGCAGTTCATTAAATTTAGTTCGAAATACAAGAGGGTCAGTTTGAGATTTTTTATCAGTATGCAAAGAAAATAAAACACGTGGCTGAGTAAATGTCCATGGTGGCACATCTGGAACCTTAAACTGTTCAATTGTGTCTAAATCTACATTCATATTTTCAAACTCTGAAAAGATTCTAATGCCAAAGGAAGGAATCATATTTGGTTTATTCTCAAATAATGTTTTATATTGTGGCCGAAAAACAGTTTCATACGTTGGATTTGATGGATTTGACTTTAGTTTAAGGGCATACTGCAGGGAGAGTTTAAGACGTCTATTATAAAGTGATGGTTCATTTGCCTCTGCTAAAAGACTCTCCGAGGGAGAAGTTCTGAAAGCTCCCAAGGCGAGCCGGAGTCCCTGATGATGAATGGGATCAAGCATTTCCAAATAAGATTTTCTAGCGGATCCATATATTATCGAGCCATAGTCTAGTTTGGACCGTATAATAGTTCTATACAGATTAAGTAAAACTTTACGATCTGCTCCCCAGTCAGTATGGGCAACAACTCGTAGTAGGTTCAACGCTTTTTGACATTTTGCTTTAAGCTGTTTAATGTGTGGAATAAAGGAAAGCTTTTTATCAAAGATAACCCCTAGAAATTTATTTTCTTCTACTACAGGAATGGGTGTCCCGTCCAAGGTGAGCACTGGATCATCATGCGCTTTTCGAAGGTGACAGAAATGCATGCAAACTGTCTTAGATTTCGAAAATTTGAATCCATTTTCAGTTGCCCACGTTTGAATTTTATTTAGATTTTGTTGAAGCTGACGTTCAATAGTATGCATATTTTTTGACCGATAACAAATCAAAAAGTCATCTACATATAAGGAACAGTCAACACCAGGATTAAGACATTTAACAATATTGTTTATTTTTAGACTGAAAAGAGTAACAGACAAAATACTACCTTGAGGCACACCTTGTTCTTGATCATGTGCCTCAGACAAAGTTGAACCTACACGTACTTTGAATTCTCTATTGGATAAGAAGTTTTGAACGAATAGTGGCAATCGGCCTTTAAGACCTATTTCATGTAAATCATTCATTATACCATACTTCCAAGTTGTATCGTAAGCCTTCTCTAAATCAAAGAAGACAGCAACTAAGTGCTCCTTCTTAATGAAGGCTTCACGTATAAAGGTTTCTAATCTAACCAAGTGATCACTAGTACTATATAATGAGATAAATGAAAAATAAAATAATACAGTGGAATTGTCGAGGCTTAAAAGCCAACTATGAAGAAACACTATTGCTCCTTAAGGATTATGAGCCTGCTGCTCTATGTCTTCAAGAAACGCATTTGAAATATACAGATAATATTTCAATCAGAAACTACAGCTCTTTCCATACTTTTTCTCCAAACAATGAGAGAGCCGCTGGCGGTATCTCTATCTTTGTTAATCATAATGCTCTTCATAGCCAGATACCTTTACAGACGACTTTACAGGCAGTTGCAGTTAGTATAACTCTCCATCGTGTTGTTACTATTTGCTCTATATATATTCCTCCCATTTCGAGATTATCTGTCAAAGAGCTTGATGATCTTATTCCACAATTACTTTCTCCCTACATATTATTGGGAGACTTCAATGGTCATAATATCCTCTGGGGTTCCAAAGATATAAATGACAAAGGTAGAATAATTGAAAATTTTATTGATAATCATAGACTTTGTTTATATAACACTAAAACTCCTACATATCTTCATCCAGCCATGGGTTCATATACTGCTTTAGACCTTTCTATATGCTACCCCACTCTTCTTTTAGACTATGACTGGAAAGTGCATGATGATCTGTGTGGTAGTGATCACTTTCCATTTTTTTTGAATAATATTGGTCCGGATATTGAAGAACCAGTTTCAAGGTGGAAATTAAACAAAGCTAACTGGGCTCTGTTTCAAACTCTTTGTGAAAATCAACTTCTTGAAGACACTGTGCAAGAGGCGGATGATCCTATTGAGTCATTTGCATCTGTTCTTATTAAAATAGCAGAAGAAACTGTTCCCAAAACTTCATTGAAATCAAACAAAGTTAAAAAGCCCTGGTTTACAGATGACTGCAAAACTGCTGTTAAACAGCGTAAAGGAGCACTGCGACAATTCAATAATCGTCCAACACATGATAATTTAAATAATTATCGATCGTGTTTTTCGTGCAAAAGCTCGTCGAACAATTAGAGAATCAAAGAAAAAGTATTGGAAACAGTACGTTTCCAAATTAAACTCCCGAACTTCAATTAAGAAAGTATGGGACATGGTTCGTAAAATTCAGGGAAAAGGAAAATCTAGCTCGCTTGGACACTTAAATGTAAATAATTCTAAAGTTACTTCCAAAAAAGATATTTCTAATACCGTGGCCGATACTTTCTCGAAAAATTCTTCCTCAGAAAATTATAGTCCGAAATTCAAAAACATTAAAAAACAAAAGGAAAAACGAAACCTTAACTTTTCTTCTAACAACACAGAAACTTATAATCATTCTTTTTCTCTCTCAGAACTAAAAGATGCCCTTTCGAAGGCCCATGATTCATCTCCGGGTCCTGATGATATTCATTACCAGTTTTTGAAACATCTTCCAGATTCTTCTCTTTCGGTTCTTTTAAAAGCTTTTAATGACGTTTGGGAAACTGGCAGTGTACCAAAATCTTGGAAAGAAGCTACGATAATCCCTATACCAAAACCTGGAAAAGATAATACTAACCCAAGCAACTACCGTCCTATTGCTTTAACGAGCTGCATATGTAAAACATTGGAGCGAATGATCAATGAAAGACTCGTTTGGTACCTTGAAACAAATAGTATTACTACAGAATTTCAGAGTGGTTTCAGGCACCAGCGAAGTACAAACGATCACTTGGTTAGATTAGAAACTTTTATCCGTGAAGCCTTCATCAAGAAGGAGCACTTAGTTGCTATCTTCTTTGATTTAGAGAAGGCTTATGATACAACTTGTAAGTATGGTATAATGAGTGATTTGCATGAAATAGTCCTTAAAGGCCGATTACCATTATTCATTCAAAACTTTCTATCCAATAGAGAATTCAAAGTACGTGTAGGTTCAACTCTGTCTGAGGCACACGATCAAGAACAAGGTGTGCCTCAAGGTAGTATTTTGTCTGTCACTCTTTTCAGTCTTAAAATAAACAGTATTGTTAAATGTCTTAATCCTGGTGTTGACTGTTCTTTATATGCAGATGACTTTTTGATTTGTTATCGGTCAAAAAATATGCATACGATTGAACGTCAACTTCAACAGAATCTTAATAAAATACAAACGTGGGCGACTGAAAATGGATTCAAATTTTCTAAATCTAAGACAGTTTGTATGCATTTCTGTCATCTTCGTAAGGCGCATGATGATCCAGTTCTTAACCTGGACGGAACGCCGATTCCTGTAGTTGAAGAAAATAAATTTTTGGGTGTTATCTTTGACAGAAAACTCTCATTTATTCCGCATATTAAACAACTTAAAGCAAAATGTCAAAAAGCGTTGAACCTACTACGAGTTGTTGCCCATACTGACTGGGGAGCAGATCGTAGAGTTTTACTTAATCTTTATAGAACTATTATACGGTCCAAACTAGACTATGGCTCAATAATATATGGATCCGCTAGAAAATCTTATTTGGAAATGCTTGATCCCATTCATCATCAGGGACTCCGGGCTCGCCTTGGGAGCTTTCTGAACTTCTCCCTCGGAGAGTCTTTTAGCAGAGGCAAATGAACCATCACTTTATAATAGACGTCTTAAACTCTCTTTGCAGTTTGCTCTTAAATTAAAGTCAAATCCATCAAATCCAACGTATGAAACTGTTTTTCGGTCCCAATATAAATTAAAATCTTAAAAAGTTCCCTCAAGAGCAGAGAATACATACAGAAGTAGGAACATGGGCCAGACTACGTAGTTTCGGCTAATAAAGCCTCGTCAGTGACCCTGACAATATCTGGTGATGAAACCAGAAAAAAGCATACTGTAATTTCTTAATTTTAATTGGGGAGTCGATTCAAAGACTGATTAAATTCAAAAGGATCCAATAATATAAAAGACGATGATCTAGAATAATAGTCTAAATCGATCTCAAATTTTAGAATTCTCAGAACCTATCCTCTGATCTCAAAGGATGTAAATGAAATATAATCTGCACTATGGATGATGTACGGGAGACGTTTTACGGCCGCCACACGGCACAACACCGGCTGCAGTGAGGTTAAATTAAAATCTTAAAAAGTTCCCTCAAGAGCAGAGAATACATACAGAAGTAGGAACATGGGCCAGACTACGTAGTTTCGGCTAATAAAGCCTCGTCAGTGACCCTGACAATATCTGGTGATGAAACCAGAAAAAAGCATACTGTAATTTCTTAATTTTAATTGGGGAGTCGATTCAAAGACTGATTAAATTCAAAAGGATCCAATAATATAAAAGACGATGATCTAGAATAATAGTCTAAATCGATCTCAAATTTTAGAATTCTCAGAACCTATCCTCTGATCTCAAAACCTTATTCGAGAATAAACCAAATATGATTCCTTCCTTTGGCATTAGAATCGCCTCTGAATTTGAAAATATGAATTTAGATTTAGACAGAATTGAACAGTTCAAGCTTCCAGATGTGCCACCTTGGACATTTACTCAGCCACGTGTTCTATTTTCTTTGCATAGTGATAAAAAATCTCAAACTGATCCTCTTGTGTTTCGAACTAAATTTAATGAACTGCTTTCTGACTTTTCTCACTATGAGACTATATATATAGATGGCTCAAAGGATGGGGTCACAGCTGCATCTGCTTGTATCGCTCCATCCGAAACATACAAATGTAGATTACCTGACAATGCCTCTATCTTTTCAGCGGAGATCAAAGCTGTTGATTTAGCCTAGGATCACATTGCACAATCTCAGAATACAGATTTCATCATCTTTTCTGATTTCCTCTCTGTTCTTCAGTCCCTAAATAATCGCCATATCCAAAAACCCTCTTCTTTTGGATATCCTCTTAAAACATAATGACTTGGCTGAGCTTAACAACATTGTATTTTGTTGGCTTCCCAGTCACTTTGGGATTAAAGGCAACGAAAAGGCCGATATTGCCGCAAAATCCGCATTAGCTCTTCATATTTCCGACTTTAAAATTCCTAACACTGATATTAAACTTTGCATAAATACCTATCTTCATGAAAAGTGGCAGATATCATGGAATGCTGCTGTCTTTAACAAACTTAACTCTATCAAGCCTTCACTTGGTGAATGGCAACCATCTTATAGAATTGATCGTAAGGAAGAAGTAACTTTGGCTCGAATCAGAATCGGCCATACTTTTATTACTCATGCGTTTCTGTTGAAAGGTGAGGATCCGCCTGTGTGCATCCCTTGCCAGGAACCTTTTAGTGTTAAACATTTCCTTTTAGATTGCATGGATTTAGGTTTTTCCGTGTCAACAGTATGAAACAACTGTTTGACACGGTTGAACCAGCGAAAATCTTTTCATTTTTGAAAGAGATTGGCATATATAATAAAATATAGTTTAGTTAAGTCGCGGTATTTTTACAACAGTAGATTTAAATTTGTGTTTACTCATCTCGCTGGCCAAAAGTTCGTTTTATTGTCTCGCCTGTGAAGCAGAGGCGAGACTTATGTATTGCTTTTCCGGTGTCGTCGTCGTCGTTGGCGGCGTAAACTTTGTCGATTTTTCGCGTTTAGGTCATAAGCACTGACAGGCGAGACACCGCATTCCGTGGAATTCTTGTGTTATCAGTCTTAAGCTAGCCGTTGATCGGCGTGTTTTACCACATACCCGACTTGATTCATTTTTATGCTGTGCATTCATTTCTGACATTATGCATACAACACGTTTTCGTTTATAGCGTTTTCGGCGCGAAATAGCCCTTTTGGTGCTGATGTGCCGTAAAATCCATATCACTCACTCACTTTGCTCGTATAGAGTCTCTCTTTATGCAATCCCGATACTTGGCAACAAAGCAAAACAGTGCATTTCTTTATTATCCACAAGGCGTGATTTGTGCTGTAATGTGCGCACTAAATTTGAAACTGGTTGTATGTACTTTTTTAAAATGCTACTGGTAAATATGATTAACTAGTTAAATTAATAATAAATAAATGCTTGATACTTGTATACATATAATCCGTGTCAAGTAGCTTAAGGGCGCGTTCACACGAGCCTAGCTTACTACCAAAATTACTTACAAACGATTCACGCCATACTGTAACGAGTGTTATAGGATCTCACGGTTTCTCAATATGAGCAGACAGTTAAAATGTGAAACTAAGACAGTTATTCTGAAAACTTGCACAAAAAATGATCCAAAGGCGTGCAAAAATGTGACAAAGACAGTTTGTTTTCTGAACGCGCCCTAAGCAAACAAAATTTCGAGTGTGCCCTCTAAACGTGATATCAATGTAAACTAATCAGGTAATTAGCACATTATCAACAAACTCCCCAAATTAATTAGTGACATAACCTTATCAATCTTAGTCTGCAAATTAAATAAAATAACTCGTCAAGTTGCAAAGCTGACATAAACTTAAACAAAATATTGTGTTTTATTAATCTAACCGTCGCATTTAGCAATGTACTGCTTAGAAAATTGTATATTAATTTAGGTCATCCAGCGCCTCTTTCGTACTGAATGTATGTTGTTTACTCCGCTCCTTTGTTGGTTGCTATGTCAGAATGTCAGACAACTTACGAGCTATTTTTTTATTATTATAATTATTATTAATAATCGACGCTAAAAAAAAGGTTTTAATGTTTATCTTCATCTTTACCTTTAGGTTCTGGAAACACACGCTCCCCATTTACTAATTAATTCAATTTGCACACCAATAAAAGAACCAAATTTCAATAACCACAACCCCCCCCCCCCCCCCCATTTCCTACATATTTATGGTGAGGTATATACGGAGATTATTTTCAGACACAGTAACCACGCCCAGCAAACCACTACATTTTATGCTATTTAGGCAAGCACAATCATTCTTATGGTAAGTACAATACATAGGGAGGTTAGTTGAATTTTACACTACAAGTGTAACTGTTTATTCCATAAAAGCATAAAATACAGTGGCTAAAACGACGACCGTACATAGCTCTATACCAGGAAATCACAGGCAACATCTTACAACCATTTACCTTTCGTATGATCGTTTGCATTGCTACAGTTATATCGGTGTTTTAGTATGGAATCTTCAAAACTCGCTCTATGAACTTAAATATTGCTATTTTAACTTCTTGTTTATTATCGTTTTTAATACTATTTAGTTATTTTCTTCTTCTTCTTTTCTTCTTCTTGACTCCAAATTTCTCTTCACAACGTTACCAGACATTTAAGGATCACGAATGGTAACCCAATAAAATCACTATTACACGTTACACAACAGTCAGGCCACCGTTAAGCCACGTGGTATAAAATGTTCGGTCTCTTGCAAATTTTAGATTTAGGAATCAGTTGGTACGCGACTATACCGTGACCTGACAGTTGCATTACACTGTGCGACTGCGCATTGGCTTATGATTATTATCATTATTATATTCTTTTTGTAGGCAAATTTCAAAATTCTACACGCACACTCCCAAATATCATCATCGTTGCAGCTTGAATTTTTCCGCATTTATCATTTGAAATGATAAGGCTACATATGCACACACCCTGCTATTCATCCCTATGCCAAACCTTTCGTACAACTGAAACTTCCACCCTAGTCAAACAGCTCTAGACACTCCCTAATCGATCACCTGGCAGAATAACTCTCAAAAGAAATATCAGCAAAATATAGTACCACGCTGTCGTTAGCTAGATATACTCTGCATACTAAAACCAAAACGCTATTAATTATTCCCAACCAGCTATACTATTTCCTGTGTATACTGTCTAGCTAACATCAGCGAAACAAAACTAACTTACCGTCACTGCTGCCGCCTTCTTCTGTTTTTTCTTTGCCGGTTCGGCAACACTTGGCCCCCCACTCGTGGAGGACTCTGCCTCGGCCTCATCGATCCCAATGGCGTAATGTAACAATCTACACAGAAATTCCGGCCTCGGGTCTATCGACCCAAGCCTACACAGTCGGAGTCCGTCTACTCCTCTGTTTTCTAACTCTTTCAAGTTTTCGTCTCTGGAAAGTGTCTCCAAAGACCTCCCATTGAGGACCCGGAGATCAGGGTCCTCATCGTCTCTATACACTTCTAAAATTTTAACCATGCGTTCCATCGCTAAAATCCAGTAATATCACAAACACTAAAAGCTAATTCAATTCGATGTGTACAGGTCCACCGTACGCAAAGCAATGAATCTGCAGACAAGATAACGGACATCTTATCTTACCTATTCGGGGCACCATAGGGGAACTTGGAATAGTGGGAATTTACTTGCTTTGAAAGAGTACCAGGTACACCTGGCAGACCGTTGCAGACAATCGGGGCACTCCGTAGTCACCCTCAATGTCAGCCTATGAAGTTCCCACAGTAAAAAGGAAAATACTCAGGTGCGCGACACCAAATTCAGACACAAATACAGTCCTAATTTCATAGATCAAATTCCCGGCGTCTACGAGGCCAGGGATACTGTTCAAAATAAACTTTCCTTAACCCTATTGCAGTATTAAACCTTAAAATTATGTAACTGCTTTGTCTTGATACTCACAATTGAGAAGCAGTATTCAAACCCAGATTTTAGAAGCAGAATTGCAATAAAGCGCAACGTGGATCTGTATGCAAATGGATCTCAGGACCAGACTCCCAGAATCTTTGAATCTGCCGCTTAAATACCATACGTGTGACAACGGTGACAAAATCGATGACTGTCACAGTTTGGAGGCTGCTGATTGGTTACTCCTCCGGGGCGGGTAATTAGAAAATTACAGATACAAAATGGCTGCGCCCAGGCAGCTTGGTGGAAATGAACACATGTTCTCTGACATATTCTCCTTGTGAGACAAAACTGGGCTAGTCTCAGGGCTTGGGTGAGTGACAAGCGTTATTTAAGTACATTATCCTGCTGCGAGTGGTACGATGTTTCGCAGCAGCATTGATTCGTACACAGACCGATAATCACACATACATGTTTATAATAAGAGCAGGGCCGTTTCATTACCCTCTCCGTTCGAAAAAGTTCGTCCCGTTTCATAACCGTCTCTGTTCGAAAAAGTTCGTCCCGAACTTCCAGTGTGATTATCTGTTTCAGACATGTTCTCAGTATTTGAATGAACTGGACTAGACTTAATACTGTGCTTCAACAGTAAATGAACTGGACCATATATACAGTCGAATCTCGGTAGTTCGAACGCCGATTTTTCGAAATTGAAACATGGTCCCGATCGTAAGCCCATTAATTCTATGCAAAAACACTTCTGAAAATTCAAATTTCGATTATTCGAAAAATCGGATTTTTCGGAAAGAAAATCAAGTCCCGATGGAGTAAAATCACTATAAAAATCCCTCTATTATTCGAAATCAGAATTCATGTTCCAATTTCATGTCGGAAAGTAACACCTATTGTCATCGATGAGATTAATATTTACAGCCTCAGGTCATCACTGCCACCTGTACCGGTAATTATCGCTTCATGACCACTAACGTTTTGATTGTTGCTTAAGTCATTAATTTCTGTTGAGAAAAAGGTGTCTGTCTAATTGCATAATTGACGGGGATTATCTTGTTTGAAGTTTCTAAATTTAAAGGCTAAATGTGATGGCTTTTGTACCAGCAAAGGCTAGGACTATCATGCGCATCCGAACTTTCGTTCGGTTTGCGCACGAATCATACGGTTTGCACACGGCACTAAACAGAGTCTCTAGCTACACTGCGCAGACTGACAGGCTATTCGTTGTTCCCAAATATATTGACTCCGAAATGACTGAGGGCCATTTTCCATGACACGGCTCAGATGAACGGTTTTAGTCGTTAGTAGCCCAGTTCTCGGAAACATAAACAGAAAGTGAAAGTACAGTTAAGTCCGAGATAGAAACAAGCTAGCCTGTTTGCGTTCAGTGATGCTTTGATCTTCGCCGGCGCTGCATTGTCATAAACAGATGATTTGCAGAGTTGGGAATGTTCGGCAGCTGTGCCGCTTTTGGACATTACACATGTACATGTGCCAAACACGAGGAGTGGTCTCGCGATATTAAGTGATCGTGGATGTTTTGGATGTTCCCGGTATGTAATGTTAATTATTCTACGTTCTGATTTTGTTTTGATTGATTTGTAAATCCATGAACGTCAGTAAACATTGGGAAATAAAATATCGGACTGTCTGAAAACTGCCGTAATTACGAATTTCGGAATTGTACGGAAATGAACGGGAAAGGCCGAATTCAAAAATTCGAACTACGGATAATTCGAAAGAAATAGTGAGGTCTCTGTCAGTTCGATTTATCGAGGTTTGACTGTAGTAACTGTGCTGAACAAGTAAAGGAACTGGACTATACTTAGTAACCATGTCTAAACAGTAAGTGAACTGGACTTTACATAGTAACCATGTCTAATCAGTAAGTGAACTGGACTATACAGAGCAACTACGCTTAATCAGCAAATGAACTGCACTATACATGGCATATATCTAACACATGTTGGTGTTTATTGCTTTCCAGTGAAAAATAACAGCCATACATGGAACAATCTTTTTGAGAGGAACATCACACTTTCCATCATAAGAACAGCAGCAATTAAAATCAACATGAATTTGAACTCAAGTAGTGTGGATCCACTGGATCCAAGGGGACAACCTCAAAATCTGGCTGCTGGGGAATGGTCTGCACCCGGGGAGGATAACTGGCTGGGTAGGGACAGACGCCTGGGAGGGTACCGGAGGCGGTACAAAAGGAACAGGGGCAACCACATGAAGGGGAGGGTACAAAATGGGCAGGGGTAGATGCAGGAAAGGACACAGGAGTAGGGGGAGCAGTGACAGGGGAGTGGTAATACCGGGCATTAGCAAACCCGAGAGGTGAAGGGGTAGGACTGTTGACCTGGTTAGAGCCAACAGAGGGTGAACAGGGAAAAGTCAAAGGTGACTCAGGATAATCAACCAGGGGAACTGCAGCCGTAGCCGCAGTCAGGGCAGGAGCCACCAGGGGACTGACCGCAGCCGCAGCTTGGGTCTAAAAAGAGACATTAAAGGGGTTGACCGCAGCCGTAGCTTTGGTCTGAAAGGAGTCCTCAAAGGGGTTGACCGCTGCCGTAGCTGCAGTCGGGGAGGGGCAACAGATAGAGGGGATGACACAGACACCTTTGTGGATGATTCCTCTGGCCCACGGCATAAATCATCCAAAACAAGTATCTCATCTCATCCACTTTGATCTCCAAGGGTCCATAAGTTGTTGTTTATGACACCGTCTCGCTATTAACCGTAGCCTCCACCTCCTTCTTTGGAACAGGAAAATTGTGTTGTCTCTGCATGTGTTGTTCTAGCTGTCTATTTCTAGTTCCGCCACAAGTAAACGAACAAAAGTCACAATGGAGTTTCCGGACATGTTTGTCCATGATGTGCCTTTGCATGGACCTCAGCTTTGAAAACTGTATCCGACATTGCTGGCACACATAAGTTCTCAAGTTATGGAATGGGGCCCTTGACTGTACACCCAGCTCTAATAGTGATGGAATATTCATTGTTGTCTGAAATACATAATATTTATAAAACAACAATAAAGGGGGCATTTTTAACTCACCAGAGCCGAAGGCTCCGGGGGGGGCCTTTATAGGATATGCAGAGGTCCGTCGTCGTCGTCGTATGTCGTCCGTCAACACTTATAAACGACATCTCCTCTGAAGCCACTAGGCCGATTGGCCCAAATTTCATCTGTTGCATCCTTGGGCTGGGGGATTGAAGGTTTGTGTTTTTATGAAAATCGGCCCTTTAGTTTGGTTGCTATGGCAACTTAGAGTTCCCATCGACTTATAATAAGAAAATTGAAAAATGGCAATGTCTGCCAAGCCATTGCAGATATGTTAATAAAACTTTTATAGAAATGTTCCTTGAAATGTTTTCAATCAGCTATTTTGTTTTTTTTTGCCCACTGCTCCTTCTATTGGTTGCCATGGAAACCGAAATGCAAAAAAATGGAAAAAAATACTTAAAAAATATCTTCTCTGAAGCCACTTGTCTGATAAGGCCCAGATTTAATCTGTGGCATCTTTTGGCTTGGGGATTGAAAGTTTGTGTTTTTTTATGATTATCTGCCCTTTAGTTTGGTTGCTATATCATCTGCCCTTTAGTTTGGTTGCTATGGCAACTTAGAGTTCCCATTGGCTTATAATGGGGAAAATTGAAAAATGGCATTTTCTGCCAAGCCATTATAGATATTTGATAAAGCTTTTATAGAAATGTTCCTTAAGATGTCTTCTATCAGCTCTATGTTTTTTGGCCTACTGCTCCGTTTATTGGTTGCCATGGAAGCCGAAATGGAAAAAAATACTTAAAAAATTATCTCCTCTGAAGCCACTGGGCCTATAAGGCCCAGATTTCATCTGTGGCATCCTTGGACTGGGGGATTGAAAGTTTGTGTTTTAAACTGGCTCTTTAGTTTGGTTGCTATGGCAACTTAGAGTTGCATTTAGTTGTAATGGGGAAAATTGAAAAATGGCAATTACTGCCAAGCCATTGCAGATATGTTGACAAAACTTTGATAGATCGTTCCTTGAGAATTCTCTTATTAGCTATGTGATTTTTTTTGCCCACTGCTCCTTTTATTGGTTGCCATGGAAACCAAAATGCAAAAAATGGGGAAAAAATACTTAGAAGCCATTGGGCTGATAAGGCCCTGATTTCATCTGTAGAATCCTTAGGCTGGGGGATTGATTTTTTTTTTTTATAAAATCGGCTCTTTAGTTTGGTTGCTATGACAACTTAGAGTTGCATTGACTTGTAATGGGGAAATTAAAAAATGACATTTACTGCAATCAATATATGGAAAATAGTTATGTATTTTGTTATCCTCTCAACAAACTGTCAGTTTGTAGTTGTATATTTTGTATTAGCCTGTAGTACAAATGTGACAGCAATTTTGAGCCTATACGAATTTGATAGCAATTTTAAGCTAGAGATCTGGTGAGCTTTGTAGCCCGTAGGCCTCTTGTTTCGTTTCACAACTGCAATTTTCGAGCATCTTGAAATTCAAGTTTGGATCACCTCCAGATGTCATAAACCAGAAAGACTCGAGACCAGTTTGAGTCCTCTGATTCCTGACATTCTGAAGCATTTCTGGATCCAAAGTCATGTGCCTAGTATTTATTGATGCTAACCATTGCTACTCATAACAACAACAATGATTATCTTTAACAATTACAGATTTGCGAGCATCATAAGTGCAGTTTCCAAAATTACGTCCAACAAGTGTTAGCTGAAAAAAAACTTTGTCTGCAGAGTCAAACAACATTTGTGTTAGGTATGCTAAGAAACAGGTTTGCAACGTAACTTTGCTATTGCTGCTACATACCAACATATACAAGATTCAGGCAAGCAAGGAGTTCCAGTTCCGGTATCTGATCACTGAAGTGCAGTGCAAAATTGTGCTTGCCAGGTGCTTATCTGCACTCCACCTCATGTATCAGTTATACTTGGTCGATCACTACTTCTCCAAAATAGCGTGCCGGGCCGGGTAGCGCAATCGGTAGGGCACCTGACTCGTAAGTCAGAGGTCCTGGGTTCGAATCCCGGTCTGGCCACATACTTTCGTTTCTCCTTCCGCTGATTCAAGAAGGGCAGTTGTCATTTACTGGCGAAAGTATGTGCACTTAGTACTGGTTAACCGCTTAGAAGGTCTAAGCCTGCCACATACTTTCGTTTCTCCTTCCGCTGATTCAAGAAGGGCAGTTGTCAGTTACTGGCGAAAGTATGTGCACTTAGTACTGTTTAACCCTTAGAAGGTCTAAGCCTGCCCAGGAATAGTGTGGTTAGGTTAACGGACCGTCCCGACATGGCCTTAGTTGTTTACCGTGGACGTTAAGCATCAAATCAACCAACCAAAATAGCGTCAAGTCAACAATTATACAAATAAAATGAGTTCACAAGCATGCCACACGGCATCAAAAACCAAAGTTGCTTTTGGGTCATATAAAATATTCCCGTCTTCGCCCAGGTGCGTGATCATAGTAATTACTGTCCCAGCAACAATTTTAACTAAAAGCATGAATATGAATTTACTATATGTAAACATCAAACATCAATGGCTACCCTTACGTATATTTGATCATGCATATGGGTTTCTGTCTACATTTGTTGGCAAGTTATGCTTTTCAGCATTTACATCATGTTTAAAGAGGTATCCTTCCTATACAATAAAAAATATTTAAACTTTCCAAGGGATACATACAGAATATACAATTCATATCTATCTACAGAGATAAATAAACAAATGAGAACATATTTACGGAGTGCTTATTATTTTTCTTTGGCTTTGGACTTGACGTCGGACTTGACGTCCCATCAACACCATTTTCAATCAAAGCCAAATCACTGTCATTCATATACAAGTTCATACATATCATATATATGTATGCATATATACACGTAATGACAAAACTGTTACATTATTGGCTCTTGTTTCCGAACCAGGCGCCAAGTTTGCCTGTATACAGCTTCAGACGGTTAAAATATACAATTTTACACAAAGCTCTTTGACCTTTTTGTATTTTGTAAGTTAGATCAAAGTTTAGAGACAATTTTAAAGGGACCTTCCCAGCGCAGTTGGAGTTCGAGCCCATGAAGTTCTGCTGTATATCTGAAATATGCTTGTGTCTATGTGTATGCATATATGTTTTGTAACACAAAGAGCATAATACCTTCTCAAGGCAAATCATTGTATGGAATACTAGCCAAATACAAAAACATGTGTATTTAGAGTAATGGGTCTGAGAGTTCTCTATATGATTACAGCACTTCTTTATGCAGAAATGTTTTCATACCGAAATATAGATAATTAACCTGTAGCGATGCATATCTGTTTATAATTTTCAGAAACTCTGGAAAAATTACTAGGTTTCACTATGAAATTGGGGAAGGTTGGGATTACCCTAAAGGCACATCTTTTTAATTTGGCGTTACAGGCATGTGGCAGCAAACACAATATATACAGCAACAGACCAAGACCTGACGTAACTAAAATCTGAAAGGCATACTGAAAAGTCTTCACACTAAAGTCTTGGTCACCATGTTAAATAACACAACTTAATATACTTAAAAACAACTTTCTTTAATGTACATTAATGTACTTACCACTGTAGCTTGGCCTACACTCTGTTAACTGTGATGAATGCTAGGTTATAGTGTGTTGCTGTATGCTACCCACTATGCCAAACTACCTTACAGAACAGGAAAATTAACCAATATGGGGTAAAGTACGTTAAAATAGTCAAAGTACATTACTGAAAAATATTTATGCCTGTTACAGTACGATACAGTATGTTCAAAATTTTCTGCTTGCTGTAGCAATATTTTGATCATGCTCAAAAGTTAAATCGCCATTTATGGCTCTCCCATACTTTTATAAGTTATTTAGAACTTTAAGGAGTGCAAGCTACAGCAGAATGTACATTAAAGAAAATTAAGGTACATTCAAGTGTGTCATGTAAGTATGTTAAGCTACGTTTTTGAACACATGTGACCAAAGTTTAACCCGAACTAATTGAACTACAGTTTGCAGTTCTTTTCTTAACTTTAAAAAGCAAGAATAAGGGTTTCAAGGATTTCATCCAAAGAACATATTATATCCAATATCATCAGAACCAGAGGTCAAATGATCCTTCTTTTTTTTATTCTACAGGTCATAACTTTGAACTTCTGTCACATACACTAGTGGAAGAGGTAAAAAAAAAATGAATGTTTTTTTTTAATGCTCGTCTTTGTAGACAACCTAACACTTTAACCCAATATTGGAAATGACAATATTAATATAAAAGTAGTAATAAATGCTTAAAGCAACAAAATTAACACGAACGAATCTTACAAACACTTCACTGATTCGTTAAATCTACCATTATGATTTTTTTTATTAAATTAACAGATGAAATAAAATCACTAAGCTAAGCAATATTTCTACATTTATAAATAGCATGGAATTAATTGACTTGAGAATAATTATTTGTTTGAGAAAATCTGAAGTTTCTGTTGGAAGAATTTCAGTTTGTAATGTCAAAGAAAAATTGGCAGGGGATGGAATACAGTGCTTGCCATGCTCCGTTACCTATTACATCATAGATTTGTCACCATACCAACTAAAAGCTCATACTGATGTCAAAATGATGTCATCAAGACATCGTTCTGGGAAGGAACTATCCACAACAGTTAGTAATTCCATAGTTGCTATGGTAACAGATCTATGACGTCAGTGGTATCGAAGCATCGCAAACAGTGTTTTCCATGCTCTGCCAATGTTTCAATGGCATAACATATCTGAAATCTTTTCAATAGAAATTTCAGACTTTCTCAAACAAATAATTATTCTCAAGTCATTTAATTCCATGTTATTAATGCGGACAAAACATACAGTTGAAACAGAAACAGGAAATTAAGAAATTTCGGAATGTTTAATAACTTGATTATGAAAATCCTAAATTTCCACACCTGTATCTAATTAGTTTTGGTAAACCTTGTAGCCCATGCTATGCCCACCTACAAATATATCTCATCAAAAAGGATGAGACAGAGGTAATGCAAAAGTTTAAAATTTTCTCAATCAGGTAATTATTCCCAAATTGCTTTGTTTACTGTCTAATAGTAAAAAAACAAACGACGGTGAATGTAATACCTATCTGTCATAGGTATCATGCTAATCAAATATGAAATGAAAGTGATATAATCTTGAATGATTAATAAGCATGTTAATATGCCTGGGTTTACATGCTACACACATATATTACCGAAGAAATCATGCAGTTTGAAGAAAAAAAAAAGACAAAAGAAAGAAGAAAACAGTAATATGTAATTTGTCAATAACTATGCAATAACAGTAGCCTAATAATTTTTGCATACTTATATTTTTGATGAAAAAAAATATTTATAGCTCCTGCTCTCTAGCCATAAAGATTTTATTTTCAATTAAAAAAGTATACGGGAAAAAACTTAGAAAGAACTTATTTCACTGTATACAATGCAAATAAATAAAACACAAAATTGCAAATCCAAACTGGCCAACAACTGGATGAAACATTTTTGCATAAACTAGTTCTGAAGACGAAAGTTTGAAGTCATTTAGACTGTTACTACAAATCTGATACCTCCATATGCAGCAAATGGAATTGTCCTTCTGCCAGAAGTTCATGGGAAGGGGGCGGTCGGGTGGTGCGAAGGTGCTGCGTGTAACTTCCAGTGCCGGGGCGGCCTACTTATTTGAATAGTATTAGGGCAAGGTCTTACTGTGCTTGCAGTAGGTGCGGGTGGGGGTTGTATGGACATTTTTAGCTCACCAGAGCCGAGGGCTCCGGTGGTGCTTATAGGATAGGCAGTTGTCCGTCGTCGTCTGTCTGGCGTCCGTCAAAACTTTTAAACGACATCTCCTCTGAAGGTACCAGGTCGATTGGTCCCAAATTTCAAAAAATGAAAATGAAATTCTTAAAAAATCATCTCCTCAGAAGCCACTAGGCAGATATGGCCCAGATGCCATCTGAAGTAGCCTTAGGCTTGGGGATTGACAGTTCGTGTTTTTTTTATGAAAATCGGGTCTTTAGTTTGGATGCTATGGCAACTTAGAATTGTATTGATATATAATGGGGAAAACTGAAAAATGGCATTTACTGCTCAGCCATTGCAGATATGCTGACAAACTTTTATAGAAATGCTCGTTGAGAAGTCTTCTATCAGCTATATGTTTTTGCTCACTGCACTTTTTATTGGATGTAATGGAAGCCATAGAGCAAAAAAAAGGAAAAAAAACTGTATTATACCAACATAATGAATTAAAGAATAGAGGAATACAAGCTTGTCACCTTCATATCAAGGTCAAAGCATATCCAGTTTCTCTACATAACAACTTTTGAATGTAAATTTAAAGAGTAACTACACTTCAGGAACTGACTGAATCAGATCCCAAACCCTATTCCCAACATCAAAGGGAAAGATTGACAAAGGCATCCCAACGAACGATAAATGACAAGTGATAAGCCGAGTCAGCAGCTCTTTCCCAAATAGGTGACAACTCAGCTATCTTAATTGAACTAAATAATTTAGACCAACAGAAGGGTTACAACAGACTAAGCAAATTATACGAAAAACATTTTAACAACTATTGTTACCTATTTTCTATTTTTATTATAGAAGGGTTTAATGAGAACACAATAAATTAAACAGCACCGAACATAAAACAAATGCAGCCGCAACGAAAGTACCGCCTTGGGACGGTGAGTAATAACTATTGGGGGGTGGGGGGGGGTTTAAACCGGTTTTACTGGGCCCAAACCTTCACCCTCACCCTCTGCCGCGGTGCACACAATTAGTTGCTAGTTCGGATCGTATGGAGGTCCCCTAACTCATCAGATAGAGATCACGGTCAACAATTAACATCAAGAAAAGACCGTGATAAAGCAAGGATGAGGACTCGACAGCCAAAACGTGTACACACACCTGGAGATCCCTGGGACGTCAGCAACACCACTAGAGCACAAGAAGACCACAAGCTGAACCCCGGTGGGCCAAGAAACAGATAAACATCGGACCCCAACCAACTAATATATAGCTTTATGCAGGGGCTATAATAGAGTCTGAACCCCGACCCACCGGCGTGCAGTTAAAGAGGACAGCAAAGTTGTCAACCGTGATTGGGTTAACCATTAAGCATGCAGACTATCGCATTACATCTATGTTATAGCCAATGCGTTTAAATCGTATGATGATTTTCTTATATTGATCAGGAAATTCTGTAATTTATATACTAAGTCACCACAAAATTCAGGTTCCGATAGGCCTTGTTGCAAACGTGACCTTAACCCTGTATTATATTTAGAAACCAATTCGAAGTGTCTACGATAAAATTTAGAAAAAGCTTTCCGAAGTTTATGATACCGTTACCCCTGCTAGCAAGCAATTTTGAAAGAAAATAACAAAAATATTTCTAGAACTGTAGAGGAGATTTAAACCAGAATTCTGATTATCCTCAGGTGAAAACAAGAATTCCGCGGAATGCTATGTCGCACCTGCATTGCGTTTCCACAGTAGTAAAGACTATATTATTAAAAGAACTTTATGAAAAATGACAAAAATGCTAGGGTCAACACAATTTTAGATATAAAATTTTACTAAGTTAGAAGAGCATGAAATATAGGAATAACTGCAACATCCCTCCTGAACATTCTAAGAAGAAACTTTATGCCAGGTGTGATGGCTACAGGTATCATACTTTCAAAAGGACTAAAGAGCCAGGGCCGATATATATTTTGGGGTTTAAAATTTTGCAAAATCAGCAGATTTGAAATATATGTAAAGGGTAAATTAATTGCATCAGCCCTCAAGAGCATTCTAAGAAGAAACTGGATGCCATGTTTGATGATTCTAGGTATCATAAATTGTGAGAAATGGACTTAAACACTAGGGTGGACATAATTTTGAATATTAAATTTTACTAAGTCCGCAGAGCATGAAATATATGTCAAGGTATAAATAAGAGCAATAGCCCTCGAAAACATTCTTGGAAGAAGCTTTATGCCAGGTTTGATGATTGCAGGTATCATAATTTGCGAGATATCTGCTTAAACGCTAGGGTTGAAGTAATTGTTGAGGGACGGTTTTACAAAGTCAGCAGAGCATAAAGTAAAGGTGAAGGTATAATTAAGAGCAACAGCCCTAAAGAACACTCTAAGAAGAAGTTTTATGCCAGGTTTGATGATTGTAGGTATCATAGTTTGCAAGAAATGGACTTAAATGCTAGGGTCGACTCTAGGGTCGACGTAATTGTGGTGGCCTGTTTTACAAAGTCAGCAGAACATAAAATACAGGGTAAGGGTAAAAATAAGAGCAACAACCCTCAAGAACATCCTAAGAAGAAGCTTTATGCCAGGTTTGATGATTGTAGGTATCATACTTTGCGAGAAATGGACTTAAATGCTAGAGAGCCTAGGGTCGACGTAATTGTTGACGGACGGACGTACGGACGGACGGACGAACGGAATGACTGACGTACGGAAAAGTGAACTCCTATATCGCACCTTGCTAAAGCAGGTGCGACAAAAAGCATTTGGAGAGGAACTTTATAAGTACTTGTGCTTTCGTCCCAATCCTTTTATTTGTATTGTATCAATGTTTATATTGTATTGAAAAAGTTTGAAATAAATATGTTTAAACCAAAAATGCATAAAGCTTCCGTAATTATCTAATCCACTGCTGCCATGCGCCATCACCACCTCATTTAAAAAACACAAATACAGAGATCTACCACCAAAACAGTGCTATGTTAAACAATAATCGATATGTAGGGTGTTCACATATATATGCATTGTGCAAAGAATACAAGCAGTGACTGCAACGAGTTTTTCTACACATCACATCAATCTAAAGAAGACTGAAAAGCTAAGAATTAGTAAATACTAGCTTTTGTCAACATGCATCCAATAATGGATGCTAAAGGCAGGTTACTTTCTATATACAGATCCACGAGGAAAGCAAGCTATGTAAGGTTACAAAGATGATTACAACATGGGTTATGAAGAGGTAATGTGGTTATATATGATTGGATGCATGATGTCCGGCACCACGACGAGGACGTAGCTATGTATCCAAGCTAAATTTACATTTCATGACACATAATATGATCATCTGAAGGATATAATATTTTATTGTTTTATATACAGCTTTTTTCTGGATCTTATTAAATCCTTACAGTGCTGAAATAAGAGATCCCTCCGTCTATTTATGCCCTAACTGGTTATGAGAATAATTAACAGTGCAGAAAAAAATTACATTTCATGACACATATGATCATCTGAAAGATATAATATTTTATTGTTGTATGAACAGCTTTTTTTCTGGATCTTATTAAATCATTACAGTGCTGAAATAAGATATCTCTCCATCTATTTATGCCCAGAATGGTTATGAGGATAATTAACAGTGCAGAAATTGATCCCGAGTTTGTACTATCTGAAAATGTCATGATAGGTGTAAATAAACACTGTAAGGGTTAAAAAGCTAAAAAAAAGGATAAATTTAGCTTGAATGGTGCCATATGATATATGATATATTAACACTTTGACAA
This sequence comes from Ctena decussata, assembly GCA_963989385.1. Lineage (NCBI taxonomy): Eukaryota > Metazoa > Mollusca > Bivalvia > Lucinida > Lucinidae > Ctena > Ctena decussata. The sequence continues at coordinate 63,394,222 of OZ022509.1, forward strand.
AGGTGATTGAAAATATACTCTCACTTCAGCATATGATGTATACCAAATGGTTTTGTTTACTTCCAATTATTTACTGTTTCGCAGTGATACTTCCATTTATCATTCATTATTGTCTCAATGTTATTATTATTATTATTATTATTGGCTTGTGACACATTTCTTCAAACTGACAGAGAAAATATAAAGATGTGCGCGGATACTGACTGCATTTGTTTCCCCGGTCTCGATACCTATAAAATAAATGGGGAAATTCAATAAAGAATAAGCGGCGGCTTGTTGCTTTATTGACACAAAAATGGCGACTGACACGTTGTCTAGGGGTTAACTACAATCAATAAGAGCTCAAAAATGACAAGTACATAATCACATGATGACTAAAGAATTCCTTTTCAAATGACTAGTATTACACTATGACCACTCACTCTTTCAACCTTGAAACAAATGAACATGGATTGCTGATTTGTAGGGCTGTACATAACTAAATAGGAAGACAGGGCAGAGGGATGAACAGGATGGGTTGGCCAAGGAATTGGTTCTGTATGGATTCAACAGGAGACTGGGCTGGACAGACTCGACAGGGATAGGGCTGGACAGACTCGGCAGGGAAAGGGCTGGACAGATTCGGCAGGGAAAGGGCTGGACAGACTCGCCACACTCTCCCCCACTTAATTTGATGGCGTCCCGACATCAACAAGTACACAAATAAACATCAAGCAGAGCTGAAGGATATAAACATATATCCAACTTGGTTTAGTCCCCAAAAAGTTAACATGGATATAAATACTTTATCCACTGCGAGATACCCAAGGTATGGCCATTACCCGAGGCTCCATGCATGATACAGATACCACAGAGGATTTCCATTAACTCAAATGTGCATTTAGGGTACTATGATTCACCACTATGACCAATAATCTACCCAATGTACATCTTTCCCGTCACGCCACCCCATGTGCATGGTCTCATGTACATCTCAACACTTAGATTATCATCATAATCATATGGCCCCACTTAAAAAGAACAAGAACATAGAAACAATTTGAAAACAGCTGCAAAAAACAACAACATGAAAATAAGTTGTGCTAAAAAAACCGAAACACATCAGAGACAAAACCTACTGATTATTGAATGATCTGCGACCCACGGCATGCTAGTTGCTACCAGAGACAGGCGCCCCTGTTCCCTTCACTTGGTTTATAAAAGATGGCTCACCCATCCGGTCATAAATCAAGATCTTAGGTGCTTGTCTATTCCTCGCTGGTCTAGCCTGATGACCTGATTCATCTGAATCTGTGCTGCTGTCTGCACTATTACCTGATCTAGCATCAGTGAAGTTATCATCCTCTATGCTGTCCCGAGATTGCTTTCCTTCAGTACCTGTACTCTCTTCCGAAACTGCGTTATCAACTTCAGGTTCTACTTCTGTGGGCACATACCCTGAGGTCGCACCGGAGCTGCGAGTTCCTGGTACAAATGGGGGCGCTTACCAATTAAGGGTATACGTCTCATCAGTAGAAGAAGCAGATTACCCTACCTTTACAGGCATATTCTGAAGTGGCAGCTGCTGCTACTTGCAAAATATGCGGGCTTCAAATAATCCCATATGGCCTAATCCTGTACATGAACTGGATGTTCAACATCGGTCCTGCTATCTGCATTTGTAATAGTCCTGCCGATTATTGCATAAAATCAAGGAATACTGCATTTTATGGTACAAGCATGAAACTTGGCACAAATGTTGTTTAAATTGATTCATGGCATTTCAGGTAGGGCGGCACTCGCAAAATAATCTACTTCCGGTTCAAATCCAAAATGGCCGTCGTGACTGAATTTTCCATAAATTTACATTAGCATACACGCATGTTTGCGTATCTAGTGTCGTTTTATGCGAATGTATTCTATGTGTGTCTTCTAAAATCTATATATGATATTTTGTTGGTAAAACTGTAAAGACTATTCATAACTTCCGGTCGATTATGGCACTTCCAGTGCAAATTTCGTCACATACAAGCTCACTACTTGTACCCTGTCTCTTATGTACCCTTTCCATCGAAGTATATCGAATATTGGCAATCATATTGAAAAGGACAGTTTCAATACGTCAACAAGATTTACACGATCATTTTCTTCTGACTGCAAAGAAACAGCAGTTCCTCAGTCTCTTCTAACACTTGTCAACATACTCCTAAATGGCACAGAACTGACCTCAGATGCATAGTTACAGCCAGCGCTTTCTTTGAGTCAGCTTATCATGTTTTCACTGCATAAATCGCTGCAATGAAAGTTCTAAACCCCTTTATCATCCTAGATCAAGAGACCCCTTTGCTGATTTATCTTAATATGATGGTACAGTGTCAGATACGAAAACGAGATCTCGTTGACAAATTGTTTCAACTTGGTCTGCCTGTGTCATATGATAGGGTGTAAGCAATATCTGCAAGTGTTGCTAATCGTCTGACGGAGCAGTACAAAGAACAGGGTATTATCTGTCCTCCAGCTCTTCGAAAAAATCTCTCCACTACAGCTGCTGTTCATAACATAGACCACAACCCTAGTGCCACAACTGCAAAAGATTCATTTCATGGAACAGGGATTCCGAAGCAGTCAGGCTACTGGAGAAAGCAATGTTATGTCTGTCTTTGACATTGCAAGAATCATTTTCCAATATGCCCCTGCTGTTTTTATTGCTAAAGAACCAGCTTTACCAGATACTCCTTGCAATGCATTGCAAGGAAGAGCTGATGAAAGAGTTATATTGGCTCAGACATGTTCGAGGAAAGGTAGATAACATTTTTGATGGAAGTTTGAATATCTCTTGGCCAGCTCGTCATGCAGATAGCGCGATCGAGAAACTCATGTCACCAGAATTGACAGCACTGCTTCCACTTTTTGAATTCGTCATTTTGTTTGGCGGATTACCTAATTGAAATGGTAGAATTCAAAGTACTTAGTGAATGGTTAGAAGCATCCGGTTGGACTTCTGCACTTTCCCAAGCCGATGTAGCTTTGTCTGGTACTGTCGACTCTTTTCTGTAAGCCACTCATTTAAAAAAAAAACATCGTGCACACCAAATTACCGTATGAGCCTTGTACATCCTTCTCCAAGCTGCATGCAACGAATACACACTAGAGTGTCTGGACGACGATTTTCTAGACTTTGAAAGTTGGTGTGACAAAATGTCAATCGGTCAATCGAAAAGCCCCGATTTTCAGTTCTGGTGCGCACACTCATTCTTGAGTTGAACATACTCACTTTTGTCAGATTAGTATGGGAGGGCAACTTTACACTGTACTTGGCTTCAATGGCAAAACTTATCCCTATGTTTTTCGCTCTGAATCATACCAATTATGCTAGATGGCTTCCGGTGCATTTAAGAGATATGAAACTGTTACCTATTCTATGTCTTGGTACAGAAGTTAACATTCAAGAAGGTCAGTTTGTGGTTCACAAGACATATAACAAATTTTCAGCTCTTGCAATAGACCATGCTCATGAGCAAAATAATGCTCTGGTCAAATCAGATGGGGGTGCAGTTGGCCTGACATCCAGGAGCTCTGCGACGCTGGGTAGTGGCTGGCCTAGAAATGTCTCGTTCATGTCAAGATTTCGAGGCTCTGTATCTACTTAAATCAGATATCAGAGACAGCCATCATGAGCAAACAGGAAACGCGCAGCGGAATTTTCACGAAAATTTCCAAGTCTCTTACAGAAGCTCTCAGTGACCTCAATCCATTTACTGAACAAAGTGAAGATTTGCTCAAACTTGATACAAAGGTTATTGAAGATGCTTCTGTTGTCCAAACTGTGACACAAGTTGAACAAACTGGTCAAAGGTATGTCTGCAGCATTTGTATAAGAGAGATTCACCAAACGAGAAAAAACGTATTTGATCCAAGAAAGAAAAACTCGATCTCTTTATTCCGTACCCCAATAACAAAAATGGCACAACAAGAAGGTCAAAGCTTAATCTTCTCAAGAATGATTGCTCTCTATCTTGTTAGACTCGATGTGGAAATGTTCAAGAGTTTTTCACCTTGGCTAAGTCAGAGGGGCTCAATCCGTCTAGAATATACGTCTGAACTCTTTGCTAAATGTTTGGAGCCTCTGTCAGAGGTAACAGAAGAGGCTACGTCAGTTGATGCAGTGATAATTTACCGTGCAACAAGTAAAACTTTTGATGAATAGGCATCTATAGTTTTCCTCCTCTACATTTGACAGGTGGAGCTCGTTAACCGTATTGATTTTTTCTGGGATGTCTATATTGCAGACAGTTTGGAGGCTGCTGCAAGAGAGAAAAGAGGAAAGGGCGTTCGGCGACGGGTTAAAGGTCGTAATTCTATCCAATGAAATTGGCAGATGTTCTTTCGTAATGATGAAAACAAATCAGAATTGTTTGAATTCTTAGCCCTGCCATCGCTCAATTGTCAAACGCAGACAAATACATAGTGACGACATTCAAAATTGAAGTTCTGTGTAACAAAGGTGGTCAGAAGCCAAATCTCTCCCCTAGCCGTTAGCTCTGGGTGCAGTCAAACAATGATTCAAATGGTGGACATGAACGTGGTTGTTCTTGCTATTACAGGTACTGTACCTGAAAATTGGCAACCATTTCAGGTACCTATATAGTGGTTCAAGGCATTGCAAAGGCACTTGATCCTGAAAGAGCATCGGTATTGCCTCTCTTACATATGACTTGTGTAAAGTTAACAGACCTATGCCTTTGCGATGATAATGAACCCTAGGCCTCATTTTGATTTATTCACGCCGATCTTGCAGAGATTTGTAGTTATAATGTACGACAGAACAAGCAGCTCGAGGGGGGGGGGGGGGGGGGGGGGGGTTGCAACTTTTTGCAAAACATGGCAGGCAAATAGAAGCTATTCCACCTACAGAAGCTGCTTTGTTACAACATAAGAAGAGGGCTATATATCAAGGTCATTGTTATGGGGAGACGCCCTGGGGCCAAACCCTATACTACCAAGCCCAGCTGACTTTGGTTGGCTCAGAAACAGTGAATATATGTGGGAACCTCTTTGGACAACACTTCCTAAAGAATCTGCGTCATGCCAAGAGCTCGAACACTGCAATTGTAAGGTGGGTGTCGTGGCGCCCGCAAGTGCTTCAGAAGTGCCTTGCCATGTACAGCGCTTTGTGCATGAAGCGGGCAATGCCCTTAACTGAATGTGTTCTCATGCAGCACTGGTTTTGTGATTGATTCAGACTACATGCTTATGAAAGATAGGTTGATTTAACTTCAGTTTTTTACATATCAGACCCGTCATCTTGGACTAAACCGGAAGTAGATTTTTTTCAAGGTGCCGTCCGAGCTAAAATGGTTGAAATAGACCCCTCAGCAACCATAGCATTCAAACATTGTTTTTCATTGATTTAGACTATAGACTTTTGAAAAACATTGGGTAGGTCGATCTTACTAGACTATTTTAATATCAGATCCGCCATCTTGGATTGAACCGGAAGTAGATTCTTTTCACGATGCCGCCCTATCAAAAATGATTGAAATAGTCCCCCTTAGCAATCATGTCATTCAAGTATTGTTGTTTGATTGATTTAGACAACAGAATTATGAAAAATATTAGGGTAGGTCGATCATGCTAGAGTATTTTGCATTTCGGAACCGCCATCTTGGATTCAACCGGAAGTATATCTTTCAAGTAGCGCCCTATTTAAAATGATTGAGATTGTCCGCCTCAGCAATCATGACATTCAAACGTTGTTGTTTGACTGATTTAGACAACAGACTTTTGAAATACATTAGGGTAGGTCGATGTGACTCGAGTATTTTAACATCAGATCCGCCATCTTGGATTAAACCGGAAGCAGATTTTTTCAAGATGCCGCCCTATCAGAAATGATTGCGATAGCTCCTCTCAGCAATCATGGCATTGTTTGATTGATTTAGACTACTTTCTTTTGAAATACACTAGTGTAGGTCGATCTAACTGGAGTATTTTAATATCAGATCCGCTATCTTGGATTTAACCGGAAGCAGATTTTTTTCAAGATGCCGCCCTATCTTAAATGATTGAGATAGTCCCCCTCATCAATCATGGCTGTCCAACATTGTTGTTTGACTGATTTAGGCCACAGTCCTTTGAATAACATTAGTGTAGGTCGATCTAATTGGAGTATTTTATATCAGATCCGCCATCTTGGATTTAACCGGAAGTAGATGTTTTTTCTAAAATGCCGACCTATGTAAAATGACTCAGAAAGTCCCCCTCAGCAATCATGCCAAGTTTCATGCTTGTACCACAAAATGCAGTTTTCTATGAGAATCGGCCGGGCTATAAGATCTGTGGGGGGGGGGGGGGGGGGTCGGGTGGTGCGATGGTGCTGTGTATAACTTCCAGTGCCGGGGTGTTCTACTGATTTGGAGCATAGTAGGACAAGGGCCTATTGTGCTTGCAGTAGGAGCAGTAGGGGGTGGTTTGGACATTTTTTCTCTCATCTATCACTTCTCTTCTTTCTCCATGTCTACGGGAGCCGGTTCGATATAGACCGAGAAACTGTCTCAAAGGGCCGTTAAACCCAAAACAGTCAATCTAAGAATTATCAGTAGCCTTGGCACACAGGCACCTGACTAAAGGATTTTTAGCATTGCTTTTTCCAGTCAGAATAAATTAATACTTTTAGATCTACAGCCGTTTCCTAATGCTATTGTACACAGATCTACAATCGTTTCCTAATGGTATTGTACACAGAGATATGAAAGCGTTTGCACTGATACGGACGGGTCACAACTTTCCCACGCTCACAAAAAACAACATTTTTTCTGCATACTTTTCTACAGACCTGGTAGCGAATGATTTTTAACAGTCTTGGTTTAAACTTATTTTATTTCATCAATGATTACACATTACAACATATTGTAACTACAGTCTAGTCGATGTAGTGGGCGAAATACCGAATGGGACACGGGTTCTATGTCAATAGCGTGTGGTGATGTTTGCATGGATTAGTCCCCCTTTGATTTCTCGATTGAAAGATTGCGCCAAATTTCTCCGGGGTAAAATTGCGTGATTTATGCGGCCCAAAGAGGTAATTTTAAGCATCATCCACTTATATATATTAATTAACATGCCTGATATCCCATCATAATGCGTGCTCACATGGTATATCGATTTGCTAAGTTAAAACTTGACTTGCATTGACGCACTTGCGGTGTCACATTATTTCGGACATCTGTAATTTCGTCGATTTCTGCATTTCTATTCATTTTGCTCCCCAGAGTCACTAATAGCCTGTTCCATTTTCTCTTTCTAGTTTGACGGAGTTATTAGAAGAATAAACTTCAGTACAGCTCGAGGGCATTCTTAAGTTGTATGGACCTTTACCCCATGTGCGAACTGCTAATGCAGTTACAGTCAAACTCTGTGGCTATAACGTCAAATAGTCGATTCTGCGGCAAGTTATGAGCAATTCGAAGTTGGAGAAAAACATTTCCAAGTTCCAGAAGAGTAGAAATTCCAAAGATGAAGTGATTTCCCTTAAATCCACCCCAGTCCTTCTTAGTGACAGTAAGGGGAAGTATTTGAAGGCTGTTATAGATAAAGACTCTAATATTGAGAAGGGTATATTGTTTCTTCATAAGAGCGGTGCAAACTCCAGTCAACGTTTTGAATGGTTCCGCAAGAAATATAAGGACTTGCTGAAGACTAATGGTGATATATCTCTTTACGTATGGGTCGGAACCTGTGATTTTACTGTGAAGGCTAAGAAATACCACCATAAACAGCATGAGAAGAGAAATGAATATAAGTTTATTTCTCTTAGTGACCCTGAAGAAGCCTTGCAAAGGTTTAAACAGAATTTAATAAATTTCAAGGACCTGTGTTCTCGAAAGAAAATACCAGTAACATTCTTACAGGTGCCATATTATTCGATAGAAATTTACAATGCACAGAAGGGTCATGAAAATCCATCATCATTTAAAATGGATGATAAAACACTTACTCAACTTATAGACTGTGCTAATACTTTCATTGACCAATTAAATTGTGAATTAAACACATTGTGAATTAAACACATATTCTCCAAAGCTTAATGAAGATCTACGGCGTAGTAGAAAGAAATCTGGGAAGCGTCAGCGGTACTCAATAAACTTTAACCTCTTGCCAGACGGCATTCATCCCACGGGTAAACTGGCTAGATCCTGGTTGACGTCAGTCGTGCGACAAATTTCCAGAAACTGTTTGTAAACAGATTTTGAGAATTTGATGACATTTGAGCGTAAGTTGGGAATGCACAACCACGCTAACTAAGCTAGTCAACGCATGTCGGCGGTGAAAGCACAGCCACATGCAAACACCTCACAACTAAATCTTGAAAAACTACAGTTCAGAGACTTTAGAAGCTATACAAAATCATCTTGTCATTTATGTGGTGCTTGAGTATTTCAGTTTTAATGACATACATTAGTATATTTGTTCTGCTTAGCAGTGGTGCACTTTAGAAACAGTGACTTGACTTAAGGGCTAGTATAAACTAAATTGAAGGAATATATCAAAATAAGTCGTCTCACATACGAATTTACTATTCAGTATTAAGCAATTCACACACCCTTCATTTTAGATTTAGTCATTTGAATGTATGATTTATAGTTTTCAATTCCTCTACACACCTCTATTGAAAATATAAGTAAGAATGGCAGAAGGGCACGAAACAAGAACTTCAGATCGCCCTCGTAAGTATACAGAAAAGGGTTCAAAATGGCAGACGGAGCATCGCATCAAAAGTATTCGCACATTAATTTCCAGCTGGAATGCTAGCGCAGAAAAGGTAAATATTTTGATGTCAAGTGACAGTGTGAGTGACATTTCAGCTTTAACAAATGAAAGAGACAAATTGATAGTCATTATGGATCAACTCAGGATGGAAGGTAAGATATTCAATGAGTTATTAAGCACAGATGAATCTTGTTCCAACTTAGAAAACCTGAAAATTTTGCAAAATTTAGACAATGCCGAGTCCGAACACCATGAACTTATAATCGCCATCGGTAGTTTTTTAGGTGAAAGAAAAAGGGACAGAGAAACTGATCTTGCCACGGAATATTCATATTCTTCACGTCGAGCTTCTCGGTCAAGGCAGTCAATTGCATCGTCAAAGAAAACAGTGAAATCGCGCTCCATTGCTAGCTCTAATTTTTCCGATCTTGCCGCAAAGGCAGCTTCTTTAAAGATAAATTTAAAGTACCTTGACGCCGAGTCAAAGGCAAGGCCTGAATTTGATAGGATTAAAATGCAGAAGAACTTAGATCTTGCGGAGGTAAGTCTTGAACAGTTCGAAGAAGAAAACCTATTAAGCCGCAGCGACAAGTTAGATCAAGAAAAGCGTGATAGTTACACAGCGGAATATGTATTGGCTCACTCAGTTGGGTACAGTCCCCATGTAAAAAGCATAAAACAGGATACCCCTGTTAAACAAAGCCAAGAGTTACCTCCCCTTCCTAAGGAGATGCAGAACGTCTCAACTCCTACAGGCAACACATTTCACAAAGATATAAAGCAAGATGCCGCTGTCTCGGAAAACCAAATGTTATCTCCCCTGCCGAATGAGATTCACAATGTGTGTTCTTCTTCAGATCACACATCACATGTTGCTCCCACTTCTGACAGTGAGAAGACTGAAACCCAATGCATCAGTTCAGGCAACTTGAACCCTGTAGCACAGGAATTTATCCCACGTACTACAGCCATTGCAGACACCAGCGCATCCCACAATGAAGTACATACCATATCTTCTAACCCCAAATCCTCTGCTTTACCCACTCTTGTCCCTACACAGGATGGTTCTCACTTTACTACCTCTACTCCCTGCCATACTAAATTCTTTACTCCAGCTCAGCAAGTTGTAAGGGAGTCAGCTCAGCACTCAAATAGCAATCAAGAAACAATTCTCATGAACCTTGTTAAATCATTGACAGACCAAGTAAATTTAGGCCGATTACCTGCCCCAAAACCTAGTGTGTTTTCAGGAGACCCTTTAAAATATCCGGGGTGGAAAATGGATTTCTCAATGCTTATAGAACAAAGAAAAGTGCCTCCAGGTGAAAGAATTCATTATTTAAAGAGATACCTTGGCGGCGCAGCCAAGGAGGCCGTAGAAACTTATTTTCTCATTTCTTCTGATAACGCCTATGACGAAGCAAAAAAGTTGCTTGATGAACGTTTTGGCGATGCCTTTGTTGTAGGCAATGCATTTCGTGATAGGCTGGAAAGGTGGCCAAAGATATCTAACAGAGACTCTAAAGGTCTGCAGAGGTTTGCAGATTTTATAAGGCAATGCGAAACTGCCATGAATACCATTGGCACACTCAAATGTCTTGATGATGATCGTGAGAACCGGAAGTTTTTGTCCAAACTACCAGATTGGGTAATTACCCGATGGTCTAGAATTGCCCATCAGTGGAAAGAAGATAAAGGAGGATTTCCTCCCTTCAAGAGTTTCGCTGATTTTATTTCAAAGGAGGCCAAAATAGCATGCAATCCAGTTATTTCGCTGCAGTCAATCAAATCTGACACAGGTCAGTCAGACACAAATGTGCCTAAATCCAATAAGCCAATAAGATCAGGTGGTAGGTTCGACAGTCGCTCCTTCCTCACAGCATCAGGTGGAGAAAAGACCTCTGAACCTGCGAATGTTAAGGAAATACCCCTACAGTGCCATTTGTGCAAAGGTAAACATGATTTAGATGAGTGTAAAACATTTCTGTCTAAGCCCCTCAGTGAGAGAATGGTCTTTGTACAAGAAAATAACCTGTGCTTTGGCTGTTTTAGGAAAGGGCACATCTCAAAAAGATGAAGGAAGAGGAAGCGTTGTAAAACTTGTTCCAAATACCATCCTACATCATTACATGGTGATGCAAAGTCACGTGATAACCGTAATAGTGGTCCTGATAGTAGCTCACCTAAGGTACCTGCAGAAAGTAGTGGCTGTAAAGGTGACATTCCCCCTACTACACGGTCAGGTGTTACCTTCTTGAGTAGCTCTGGCGCATGTAGTAAGAGCTCTTCTATTGTTCCAGTTTATCTTTCCCATAAAGGCAGACCTACCCACGAGGTATTGGTATACGCCATGCTCGACACTCAGTCTGACACGACATTCATCCTGAAGGACATTTGCAAACCGTTAGGTCTGTTAGGCTTACCAGTCAGTTTAGCTCCATCTACAATGCACGCCGACAATGAAACTATCAGAAGTAGAAAGATTTCTGACTTACTAGTTCGTGGAATAAAAAGCAATGATAAGATACCCTTACCGGCAACATTTTCCGTGGATGCCATTCCAGCCAACAAGGCACATATACCCACCTCCGAAGTTGCAATGTCTTGGCCTCACCTTAAGGCCATAGCAGATCAGTTGATGCCAACCTTGGACTGCGAAATTGGCTTGCTGATCGGTTATGATTGTGCTCGGGCTATGATGCCTCGAGAAATCATTCCTCCTGATGGAGAAGGTCCCTATGGTCAAAGAACTGACCTAGGGTGGAGCATTGTTGGAGTTGTTGAGCCTGAATGCGTATTTGATAGCTCTAGTGATAAACATTGCATAAGGGCGCGTTTACACGACCAAAGTTTCTATGACAAAGTAGGTTTGTCACAGAAAAATTTGCTCGTGTAAATGCCAAAATATGACAATGTTTCTTTAACAAATATATATGGTTAAGTTACTTCGATAAATTAAATTTGTCCGTGTAAACGGAGAACTTTGCTAAAGATAATGTAACAAAGAACATTGCTACAAGCGTGGAAAATGTGACAAAGACCCCGGTGCCGTGAGGTCGACTTCCGGTTTTCTCGGAGTCACCCTCACGGAGCGCTACATAGCAAAAACGTGAAATTTTAGGGAATCATTTCTGTTCCCTAATATGGGGCATTTATTTGGGGGTACTTCTCAGAAAACGAGGTATTTTTGACTGGAGACAGCCTTTATCTTGAAGTATAGGTAAAGGATTCTAGACCGGGGACAATCTTCATAGAAATATCAGCTGTCAAAGACACCTGCTATATTTTTCTTTTGCATTAGCCACTGTTCGTTGCCACATTGCGAACGAGTCACGTGACAAAAGCGATATCGCTTCTTGCCGGTGTAACCAGTAAATTTTAACACTACCACTTTTATCCATACTGGTCGATTCGAACGGTCGAGTCGAAATTTAAACGGTTTCAAAGACATGTCATGCTCTTTTTAGGTTTAAATGAGGTGTATTCTAATAATACCCGACCAGTTAGTAGCTTCTCGTTTCAACAGATGACTGACTGGGTAAGTAAATACGTTTATTTATCGTGTCTATTTTGACGCGCGAGTGGGTGGGGTGATAGTGCACATTAATTTTAGCAATTTTCAGCCATTTCACTAGTCCCATATATGAGACTTCAGCGGTCAAATGTCCATATTCTATGTTTTCATGTTGTTATTTTCATTTTTCTATTTTTAGTGACCGCGAAGTCACTAAAAATAGAAAATGACAACAACAACATGAAAACATAAACACAGATAGGTTTACCTGCAGAAGTCTCATGTATGGGACTACCATTTCACGAGTTAGATTACGACCGACAGTGAGCTCAGCACCCACTGCAGTATTATGGTCAAGTCACGCTGTCGTTCAAATATGCAAAATAGTCATTAATCATTATTAATCTGTATGGAGCATTGGAGGTGTGACTTCTTTGTGTCAGTGAGTGCACTTTTACCCTTTATCAGGTTGGCACGAGAGATCAATTCTAGGGACAAGTCATTTATTATCAGGTGGGGACCCAGTACATTCAGGGGATGGGGACGGAAAATTTTTGGTAATCGACTGGGATGAGTGGGAGGTGGGGTCGAACTCAGTAATTTAAGCAGTGGAGCAGGGGTGTCATAAATGTAATTTGGCCTGGTGAATGGTTTTTCTTGGACTTTAATCTCACCAGTAGACAATGCCGATTCACCAGTAAACAATTCCGATTCTGACATAGGTTGGGTCTGAATTCTTTCATCAGTCTTCATTTAAAAAAAAATGTCTCAGCTTCTAGGGGGCACAGCCCCCCCCCCCCACACACACATCTAATCATAGAAACATAATTCAGAATTAAAATAAAAATATGATGTTTGAATCCAAGAGCACAATAGGGGCTACCCAGACCCCACATAAGGGGGTGGTCGGGTGGCGCAATGGTGCTTTGTAAAACTTCCAGTGCCACGGCATCCATGATCCTACTGATTTGGATCATTGTAGGGCAAGGGCTTACTGCGCTTGAAGTAGGTGCAGAAGGGGGTTGTTTGGACAATTTTTTCTCTCATCTATTATCTCTTCTTTCTCCCTCTCTCTGGGAGATAGCCCGATATAGACTGAAATACTGTCTCAAAGGGCCGTTAAATCCAAAACAATCAGTCAGTCAGACCCCATAAATTTCTCTTAGACTTTTCGATTCATGTTCTTTTCTTTCAAACTTTAGTCTTCAAAAACATAAATTTCAGAAAGAAAAATAATGATAATATTAAAAAATTGCCTGCTTCATATATCCAGAAAAACTTCTTTTCATTGATTTGCTAGTAGGGCAGTATAAATATAGTCTAAAATCATGCCGGTCAGTAAATTTAAATTAGTGGCATCAGATCCTTAGGTGCCTATCAGCAGCATAACTGCTGTGACTTCTGGGGGCACAGCCCCCAAACCCTCTTGATATAATTAATAGCTTTATAATATTTAGAGCATTCAGCATCAGATTCTTGGTGGGCATGTGCAGAAAAAAGCATATAATTAACAGGTAGAAATGAGAGGATGTTCTTTGGGTATCATATGCTCTTTGTGTTTCATACTATGGTTTGTTTGACATAAAATAGTAAAATAGGTAGAAGGGACTGTAAAACTTTTTGTAAATCATATAAAAAAATGAGTAAGTAGACCCTCCCCTCCCCCTCTCCCCTGGTAATAAATGACTCATCCCCTAAGTACATACATTGAACAAGGTATACACATCTATCTAAGTATAAAGTAGACATGCATGCAGAAATATGAAATATTGATATTTTCTGATTACCAAAGAATATTGCAAAATTGCTAAGTATTATTGCTAATTTGAAACACCAGGAGCAAATGTAAAAAAAAAAAAGAAATAAGATAAATAAGATAAAGAAAATACATAAAAACACACACACACATGTGTACACTCAATTAAATTAATCCACCATTACAAAATTTTGAAATGTAAATTTATAAAAATATGTCCTCATTCCCCACCAAACAGGAACAAATCTGTTAGAATATTGTATATTGTACTTTTGAATGTTATATTGATTCATGTCTGTACCTCATTCTAAGAATACAATTTGAATTGTTCTTCTCTCAACCTGTTTTTGGGGCTCTTATTTGGAAATAAATGTAAAATTTGTTGTTTGTACCCACATCTCTTACGAGGCCGGGGACAAAATGAGGCTTATGTGCCATATTTTTCTTCAGCATTGTCCTGGCATTGGGGTGGAGTTCATATTCTCTGCGCTTGAAGGAACTTTTTAAGATTTTAATTTCACTTTTTACCCAGATCCATTCAGAGCATATATACCTTTCAGATGGTGATTATGCATTTCTGTAATCTGGAATATTAAACTGAAAATTTTATTTGACCAGATTTCTGCAGTTGTAAATGGTCCTGTATGTTCACAGGTACACAAAGCTTCTGTATTTTTCTCTTGTTTTTCACACATGCTGTGTGACAATATTATTTCAAAGGTCACTTCTTAGTGGGTCAAAGCACAAGGAGTTTCATACAGCCTCAGTCAGGCCATTATCATATACCAATGTGAGAAAGTCAGGTTGTGCTAAGGGAGCCTAGGGAATTCAGGTGTTCCTGGAACTCAATTTTAGTCCAACTTTAATGAACCTCAGTAAAAATGGAATTCTTTTAAGGCGCATAAAGCCCTATGAAGCAGAAAAAGAAAATGTACAACCATGAAAAAAATAACTGTCTTTATCACAGCCCAAGATAAAGATGAGTATTAAAAAATCATTCTAAGATAATATTAGATATTCATTCACAGCATATATTTGTATGGAAAAAGAAAAGATATTCAAAATTATTATTCAGTATGCTTATCAGGGACTCTGACTATGGTATCAGATCTATCTGAGACACTTTGAAACTAATTCATTGCTGCTTTACGACATCACTAAAATTCAAATTTTATTTAGGTCTGCCTAACATTAAAAAAATAAAATAATAATAAATAAATAAAAAATACATGCAGAAAGGGCCAAGTTTCAGTTTTTTACACCCTTAAGATCAGAAAAAATACTTTGGCTTGCCCTCTGACCCCCGTTTGCCAACTTAGTACCTTTAAGCTTTCATCTGCAAACTTTTAGTTTAATATACTAGGCTTACTAGCTAAGCTTGGTGTAAGGAGCAATGCAGAGCAGTTGGATTTTTTTTCTTTTTCTTGGTGAAAACTTTCATCAAGTACTTGTATAATGAATAGATTATCCCGACATACATGACATAAGGCTCATTTCAAAAGCAGTAACAGCAGAAAAATACAAATCATGGAATAAGATCCTTACTGTGCAAACTGCCACCAGAAAGAAACTGAAAGGTGGAAAAACAAAGACAGAAATTACTAGCCATAATTACCATAATGTGCTTAAGTATTGGGACACCTAAAAATTAATTATCAATTTCTATTGTCCCAAATGGAAAATTTTAAAATCATTATAGGTGTCCCAATATTTTGGCAATGATTACTGTACAATACATGCTAACTTTCTGACTCTTTTTCCTGTTAAGATGAAATTTTATACTCTCTGGGGAAGCAACACCATCCTATTTATTTTTAACAAAACTAATGACAGTAGAAAACTTTCCTCGTTTACTGTTCATTTGGTGGCAAATTTCACCAACAAGAAAGAAATTATGAAATAATAATAATAATGAAAAAAATAACAATTAAAAAATAATAAAGAAATAGAAATCTTTATCAGTGACCCTTGATCAACAAATGACTTTCTGATTATATCTATGTTAATGTGAATGAGACACAGTATCAGGGGAAGCAACTTTTACCTATCTTTTTGCCTCCATTCACAGGTTGAATAGAGTGCCTCCTTGGAGCCAATGTTGACTTTAGTACTAACATTGACTTTTCCTTAGAGAAGCAAACAGGAAGTCACATATTTTTTTTCCTTTTGAAAAACATGGAGGAGGTGTACCCATGCTCATCAAAATCTTTTAGATGTTTTTAGCTCACCTGAGCCGAAGGCTCAGAGGTGAGCTTATAGGATGGGAGTCGAGCCGTCGTCCGTCCGTGCGTCCGTGGGTGCGTCAACACTTTCAAACATAAATATCTCAGAGACCAGTGGGCCGATCGCAATCAAATTTTATCTGAAGCATCATTTGGGTGGGGGGAAGGCTGCATGAGGTTTTGGTGCCGATCAGCTCAGAACTCTGGTTTCCATGGCAACAGATAGCCCCCATAGGGTTATAATGGGGAAAACGGCGTCATCACGTTTTCTCAACTGTTTTTGATTAGATCCTTATCATACTTGCAGGTAATGATGACATACACAAGAGCTTGGATGAGTTCGAAATTTGGTCGGATTCGAGCACAGACTACGGAGTTAGCTGCCCTTGAGCGTTTGAAAAAAATCCCATAGGGTTATAATGGGGAAAATGGCGTCATCGCGTTTTCTCAACTGTTTTTGCTTAGATCCTTATCATACCTGCAGGTAATGATGACATACATAAGAGCTTGGATGAGTTCGAAATTTGGCCGGATTCGAGCACAGACTACGGAGTTAGCTGCCCCTGAGCGTTTGAAAAAAATCCCATAGTGTTATAATGGAGAAAACAACGTCATCACATATTTTTAGAAAAACTTTGTCATCGCTCTATTGCCTACATTTCTCAATGGATTTTAAAATAACTTCACACAAATGTAGGGCGTGACAATATCTCGAGCAAGTTCGACTTTCAGGATGCTGCGCCCAAGGTCAAGGTCACTGTGGCTATTTTTAGAAAAACTTTGTCAGCGCTCTAGCACCTACATTTCTCAGCAGATTTTAAAATAACTTCACACAAATGTAGGGCATGACAATATCTCGAGCAAGTTTTACTTTCAGGATGCTGCGCCCAAGGTCAAGGTCACTGTGGCTATTTTTAGAAAAACTTTGCCAGTGCTCTAGCACCTACATTTCTCAATGGATTTTAAAATAAATTCACACAAATGTAGGGCATGACAATATCTCGAGCAAGTTTGACTTTCACGGTGCTGTGCCCAAGGTCAAGGTCACTGTGGCTTTTTTTAGAAAAACTTTGTCATCGCCCTAGCACCTTCATTTCTCCATGGATTTTGAAATAACTTGACACAAATGTAGGGTATGAGATTATCTCAAGCAAGTTGGACTTTCAGGATGCTGCGCCCAAGGTCAAGGTCACTGTGGCTATTTTTTGAAAAAGTTTGTCAGCGCTCTTGCACCTACATTTCTCAGCAGATTTTAAAATAACTTCACACAAATGTAGGGCATGACAATATCTCGAGCAAGTTTGACTTTCAGGGTGCTGCACCCAAGGTCAAGGTCACTGTGGCTATTTTTAGAAAAACTTGGTCATCGCTCTAGCACCTACATTTCTCAACGGATTTTAAATCAATTTCACACAAATGTAGGGCATGACAATATCTCAAACAAGTTTGACTTCCAGGATGCTGCGCCCAAGGTCAAGGTCACTGTGGCTATTTTTAGAAAAATTTTGTCAGCGCTCTAGCACCTACATTTCTCAGTGGATTTTAAAATAACTTCACACAAATGTAGGGCATGACAATATCATGAGCAAGTTTGACTTTCACGGTGCTGTGCCCAAGGTCAAGGTCACTGTGGCTATTTTTGGAAAAATTTTGTCATCGCCCTAGCACCTTCATTTCTCCATGGATTTTGAAATAACTTGACACAAATGTAGGGCATGACAATATCTCGAACAAGTTTGACTTTCAGGATGCTGCACCCAAGGTCAAGGTCACTGAGGCTATTTTTAGAAAAACTTTGTCAGCGCTCTAGCACCTACATTTCTCAACGGATTTTAAAATAGATTCACACAAATGTAGGGCATGACAATATCTCAAGCAAGTTTGACTTTCAGGGTGCTGCAATAAAGGTTTTTGATTAGATCCTTATCATACTTGCAGGTAATGTTGACATACATAAGAGCTTGGATGAGTTCGAAATTTGGCCAGATTCGAGCACAGACTACGGAGTTAGCTGCCCTTGAGCGTTTGAAAAAAATCCCATAGTCTTATAATGGAGAAAACAATGTCATCACATTTTCATTTTTCATCGGATCCTCTTCATACTTGCAGGTAATGAGGATATGCATAAAAGCTTGGATTAGTTAGCATTTCGGCTAGATCCCACCACTGACTATGGAGTACCTGCCCTGAGCATCCAAAAAATCAATGTCGCCACTTTTTCTTGGTTTCTACTGATCCGATCCTTTTCAAACTTGCAGGTAATGAGGAAATGCATATCTTAAACAAGTTTAAATTTTGGCCAGATCAGGCCAACCACTACGAAGTTAGCTGCCCTTGACAGCTCTGTCAATTGTGCTCTTGATCAGATACTTTTTAAACTTGCATATATTAAATGAGGGCATACATAATGTTTTGGATGAGTTTAATTTTCAGCCTGATTGGACCACTGACTGTGGAGTTAGCTGCCCTTGAGCATCTTAAATATCCCTATAGGTTTACAATGTCTCTCAGGTGAGCAATTGTTGCCCTTTGGGCTACTTGTTTGGATATCATCAGGCTTTGAATCATGTTTATAAAAACAAATTATTTGGTAAACACTCTGAAAGAATGACAAATAAAACCGAGCAAAAATTACTTCCATTTATTTTTATTTTTGTGAATAAGGATTTTTATCTGTGCAATTACCTCATTTCTTCAGTTTTTCCCTTCCAAAACAATTCCAAAAATATATATATCAGTCGAAAAAGATGGATTTAGATGATTGGGATTGTTTTTGCATGAAATTTCATCTTGTAGCAGAATTTCATAAGACTGATTTAGATATTTGGGGTTATTCTGGAGAAATAAATAGCCAAATAAATGGTAATATGAAATGGAAGTCACTATTTTCCCTAAAAAATTCAAAGTTTAGATATTTTACCTAATTAAAAGTCATAAAATCAACATCAGATAATCGGAAAAACTTAGCAGAGGTTCAAAAGTCTAAATAAAGTTAATCCTTTCAGAGTCGAAAGTAATAGATACTAGCTCTGGATTATCTTCCAAAGAAATACAATTAAAGTTCCCCAAAATCATCAGTCTCCAGAATCATAACGGGTAACCAAGTTTGTTCCAGTGGTGGCCCCGAGTCCAAAATGGCTACACTTCGGTGGGGGCTGGGTTCACTAGAAAAATACATTTGTATTATAATCAGGATACTGCTTCAGGCTGACATTGTGGTTGACATGCTTCAGGCTGACATTGTGCTTGATAGCACACTAGTTGTTAGTCACTGTGTGTACATGTATACTGTATTAATCTATAAAATGCCTTGCAGGTGTTGCAGTTTACAAAAGGGGGCCTTATTTAGAGCCTAAAGTGTAGTTAACCAGCCACTGCCAAATACCTGTAACCTCTAATAAACAGTACATGTATTAAGGCGAGTGGGTATACTTGAGTACTATTTTGCCTCTCTTCCCAGTAGTGGTCAACTCTTAAAGGAAAGCAAATTCTTTCAATAGTAGACCCCATTAAGAGCTACTTCATCCAGAGAAGCAAACAGGAATTCAAATGTTGTTTAGTAATACATTATTTTTGGAAAAGATGCAGGGGGCGTTTATTAGAGCAGGGGTGTTTATTAGGATTTATGTGGTATTTTATTGTCCAGCATGTTTTACTTGCTGTCTTCAATGATATGAACTGTCTAACCTGGCCAGTATTGTCTGCATTTAATATATGCCCTTTGTTAGTTGCAAGTTGCTATAAGGTGCAATGCATTGTCTTCTAAAAATTCTTATTCCAGTAATTTTTGAAAAATATTTGTGTGCTTTTCCAGGTGATAAAACAGGCCATGTTGCCATGAAGCAAGCACTGGAAGTAGTACTTATATTCTTTCACTACTATGCTCCTTGATATTTATAAAAGACTGAAGTGGCCAAGAGTCAGACAGTGTGATTGGGTAGGTAAACAGAATATCAACAATTTTTAGCTTCCCTAAGGTAAAGGCTCTTGGGGAGGCGATGGTGTACACAGGTACAGCTATCTGGCATAATTTTACTAAACATAAATTTCAAATGAAATCTCTGAAGCTGTATGGCCCTTGGAAAAAAAATTCATTTGCAGCATTTAATTTATAGGATCAGTGGGGAACATTGTGTTTATAGTAGTGCACATGAGGCAGGCATATTCACTAATGTCTATATACATGTATATATTTTACATTTATTACTAAAACCTATTCAGAAAATGCATTATCATTTGAGATAATGAGAGTCAAAGAGTGCTTTGCAGAGATACAAACTTACCATTTTCAATCATATTTTATATTAGGTATATGTATAGGCAATTTCTCCAAAAAATCTAGGGACCTTGGGTGACTGGACCTAAGTAATGCTAGTCTTTATCCCTGCTCTGTAATAATAATTATATACCAACCCAAAATATTTGGACAACCTTTGTACAGTTAGCAACCCACATCAGAGTGTTTCAAATGAGCTGTCATATCATGCACTGTTTGTGCCATTTTCTAGATCATTTGATAGAACAAATAGACTTGCCATAGTTTGGAAGCTGGCATAGTGTAATATAGAAATGAGCCGCCACTCGAGAAAACCAACAATGTGGTTATGCGCTCAGCGCAGACTCAGATCAGCCTGGGCATCCGCCTAGTCTGATCAGAGTCTGCGCTGTCTGCATGGAAGGTAACTTAGTCCCTTAGCTACCCTGTAAGCACTTAGCGAAGAGTCTAATCACACTGGGCAGATGCCCAGACTGATCTGAGTCTGCGCTGGTCGCACAACCACATTGTTGGTTTTCTCATGTTGCGGCTCAAATGGTATTATCAGTAAATAATTTTGGAAATGTAATTTCAAATTCCAGTATTATCAAATTTAATTGAACTGTATTACAGGAGCAGAGTACCTTCATCTGATTGAGGCAGACATGTTCTACAGATGAACAACTTGTTACTTGGGTTTGCCTTTTGGATCGAAAATCAGACTCGGAGTTCCAGAGGAAGGGGAAAAGAAAAACAGATATAGGGATAAAGTTGTCATTGACTGTTATTTTATCACTGAAACTGAAAACAGTGTTTAATCTACAATGAGGTTGAATTATTAAAGTGAGATCATTTTATTTTTATTTTTATTTTTTTTTATGATGAGGGACTGAAAAGGAACTTGTGATGCGACTTTAGAAGTTTGCCAAAGGAATGAACAACGCTCTCTTTTAGAGTAAACTGGCCTGTCAATATTAAAAATTTTGAGATGACTGTTAGGGAAAAAGATGCCGGGAAATCCAAAAACTGGCTATTGTAGGTCTAGGAGTGGTAGTGATTAGTCACTGTGTGAAGTTTCAAGCTTGTAATATTATGGGCAGAGAGCTGTCAGAAATGAGGAATAAATCAACAAATCTAACATGTGTACATGTGCTTTCCTAAAGGCTACATAAAACTGATAATGAAATGCTAGGTCTTGTGTTTCATGCCAACTTTTGCTTGCAGCAGCAACACAGAAATCCCTCATTTCTGCAGTGACAGGGATGCTTTGCTGCAGATGTGCTGGATTGTTATACTACTTTGTACCATCAAGTTATCAACCAATATTTCATGCTCTGTTGACGTAGAAATTTTACAACCAGAATCACATGAGCCTTTTTATACGCCCGTTTTGAAAAAACGGACATATTATGTCATGGCGCTGTCCGTCCGTCCATAAACATTCTTGTGCGCACCATAACTCAGTAACTGTTTGGGATATCTTCATGAAATTTTGTAGGAATATGTATTAGGTCGAGGCAATGTGTTGCATACAAGAATGGTTGCTCCCCTTTCCTTAGTTTCCAAGTTATGCCCCATTGATTATTTTTTCCCTGCAAGTCTTGTGCACTCCACAACTAGATAACAGTTCGGGATATCTCGAAACCTCATAGCAGTGTCACGGTATGAAGTCCAAAAATATGTCGCATACAACAGTGGTTGCTCTCACGAACTTTTAGAATTATGTCCCTTTGATTAGTTTTTAAGGCTGTTTTTGTGTATACTTATATTATACATACAATAACTAGGTAACCGTTTGGAATATCATGATGAAACTATATAGCAATGTACATGATCACAAGACAATGTGTCGCATATAAGAATGGTTGCGCCCCCTTACTTAATTTTGGAGTAACTTCCCTTTGATTAGTATTTATAGGCTTTTCCCATTCACTCCATATCTCCTTAACCTTTTGAAATATTATAATGAAACTTTGTAGGAATGTGTATAATAATGGGGCAATGTATCCTGAACAAGAACCACAACTCCAGCTTACTTACTGAATTATCTGCCCTTGCATAAATTTGCTGTCTACTCTGTTACTCCTTAACCGTTTAAAATATTTTAACACAACTTAATGGTGATGTGTATATTGTCAAGCGAATGTGTTAGAACCAAGAATGGTAACTCTAGTATATTTAGTTTATGAATTACCTCCGGTGTTTGACTTTTGCATTACTCAACTTCTGAGCCGCTTCACCATGGAAGCTGACTTTTGGTATAATAATAGTATTTGATATGTTAAATATTTAAATATAAATGTTGCCATCATTAATTATAGAGTGGTTTCCCCTGTTTGTCTGCCTCTGTATCCTTTTGTTAACAATCTTGTTCATTCTATAACTCCTTTATGACATTAAAACAGGCATATTATACGCCGCTTGCGAAGCCCTTGTTGTCTCTAACCATGACTCTGCTTCTGTGGAAGTGGGAGGCAGGTCTGACACAGGGATCCATAGAAGTTATTTGTATTTAGCTACAATTTTCAAAAGTAGGACTTAATACAAAGTTTATTTAGAACCAGTGTGATTCAAACAAGCTTCCAATCCCCCAAATTTTGCCTTACCTTGAGCCCTGTTATTGGAGTTTTACAGCCTTTTCAACACTATTTCAGTCATATCAGGCCAATAGGGAATGGGTGCCATGATTATCCGAATGATTCAATGAAATAATACTGTGAATAGAGAAGACTCACCACCATGCCAGAATTAAGTTCCCACACAGCATTGAAACTACATCGATTCTGTGTCATGCCATGGATCAATGTTGATTCAGTGTGTGAGCATGCCTTCTTAACTTTCATTAGAGTCATGTTGGGTCAAAAACTAGGTCACTAGGTCAACTCTTAGAATCAAAGGGCTCTGAAGCCCCGAAATGACAGATTCTATCACCAATCTAGAAAAGTACCTCATAGGCCAGCATGAACGACTGTCTTTTCAGAGTCTTCCGTATTCTTATCTGCAGACTATGAATCATGAAGACTATACCTCACCAGTTTCTGCTCCATACCTGTATCCTCTGCATTTAGAAACCTTGATTTTGGGTAGCACATCATTTAATTTAGAATGTTGATTTGTCTCTTATCGCTTAAGGAAGGAAGCAGACAGCATTGTGGGATGACAGGGTTTCTGCTACGGTCCAAACCCCAACTGGTCCACAGGACCAGCATGGATGTGATTTGACTGGTCCTTTCGTTGTTTCTGCTGGTTTGCAGTAAACATTTAAATTAGTTGGTCTGGAGGACCAGCTGATACAGAAATCAGCTGGTCCTGCCCCAAAATCACTGGTCCTGGACCAGCATTGCCCAGGGTCCAAAATTATTCAAGGGCAGGGAGTCCAAGGTTTGAGCCATAGAAATACATAGAAAAATATTCTTAAATCTTCTTCTTCAGAACTACTTGGCTCGGATGTTTGAAATTTGGTATGTAGCATTGCCTAGTGGTCTTTTACCAAGTTTGTTCAAATGATGGCACCAGGGTCCAAAATGGCCCCAACCCTGGGGGTCCTGGGTTTGAACCATAGAAATACTTAGAAAAATATTAAAAAATCTTCTTCTTCAGAACGGCAATGCTCAGATGCTTGAAATTTAGTATGTAGCATTGCTTAATAGTCCTTTACCAAGTTTGTTCAAATGGTGGCCCCAGGGTCCGAAATGGCCCCTTGGCATGGAGTCCAAGGTTTGAACCACAGAAATAAAAAGAAAATTATTAAAAAATCTTCTTCAGAACTGCAAGGCTTAGATGCTTGAAATCTGGTATGATGCATTGCCCAGGGTCCAAAATTATTCAAGGGCCGGGAGTCCAAGGTTTGAGCCATAGAAATACATAGAAAAATATTCTAAAATCTTCATCTTTTGAACCACTTGGCTCAGATGCTTGAAATTTGGTATTTAGCACTGCCTAGTAGTATTTTACTAAGTTTGTTCAAATGATGACCCTAGGGTCTAAAATGGCCCCGCCCCAGGGGGACCTGGGTTTGAACCATTGAAATACATAGAAAAATATTCAAAAAAATTCTTCTTCAGAACCACTTGGCTCAGATGCTTGAAATTTTGTATGTAGCATTGCCTTGTCGTCCTTTATCAAGTTTGTTCAAATAATGGCCTCAGGGTCCATAATGGCCCAGCGGCAGCAGGGAGTCCTGAGTTTGGACCATAGAAATACTTAGAAAAATATTCAAAAATCTTCTTCAGAACCACTTGATATTGTCAGGGTCACTGACGAGGCTTCATTAGCCGAAACTACGTAGTCTGGCCCATGTTACTACTTCTGTATGTATTCTCTGCTCTTGAAGGAACTTTTTATGCCCCCGAAGGAACTCCGGGTGGCATATTAAAATCGCACCGTCCGTCCGTCTGTCCGTCCGTCTGTCCGTCCGTCAGTCCGTCCGTCTGTTACAAATCGTGTCTCAGCGATAACTTTAAAACTACTGAAGCAAATTTGATGAAACTTCACAGAAAGATAAAGCATAATGAGAAGGTGTGTCATGCACAAGACTTAAGTTCCTATGCTCAAGGTCAAGGCCACAGTTGGGTCGAAAGTCAAATTGTGTCTCAAAATTGGCTCTCAGCGATTACTTATAACTATTGAAGCAAATTTAATGAATCTCCACAGAAAGATGAAACATAATGAGAAGTTGTGTTGCACATCACATTTGGGTTTCCAGGTTCAAGGTCAAGGTCACAATTGGGGATCAAATGTCAAATCTTGCCTCTATGATAGCTTAAAACCTGCTGAAGCTAATGTCATCAAACTTCACAGAAAGGTAAACCATAATGAGAAGGTATGTTACACACAATATTTATGATCCCAAATCCAAGGTCAAGGTCACAATCTGGGGTCAGAGGTCAAATCATGTCTCGGCAATTACTCAGAAAAGTACCAAAGCAAACTTTAAAGAAAGATAAAGCCTAACGAGATAATTTACCATGCACAAGACATATGTTCCCACACCCAAGGTCAAGGTCATAGCCAGATGTCTAAGGTCAAGTCATTCATCCTCAATTACCTAAAAACTTCTGAAGTAAACTTCATTTAACCTCATGAAAAGGTATAAAACAGCGAAAATGCCACAAACAAATTATGGTTCTGTTGCCCGAAGTCAGGATCATGATAAAATGGTAATGTAAAGAAAAGTAAAGTATAAGTTATGTAAGGTGCGACATTTAGGTTCCCACACCCAATGTCAAGGACACAACACAGTTTGGTTAGTGGTTGAATTAAGTCCCCTTGAATCCTCTTAAAATTCCAAAGTGCATTTAAACATTACAGAAAAGTAAACCGAAATGAGAATGTATATCATGTGCAAGACTCAGGTTCTATGCCCAAGGTCAAGGTCTTAACTAGGGCTCAAAGGTCAGTATAAGGGGCCTTCGGGGGCATTTGTTACACACTGTAACATTTCTTGTTTAGATTTTAATTGGCTCAGATGCTTGAACTTTGTTATGATGCACTGCCTGGTGGACTCCTACATAGTTTGTGTAAATGTTGGCCCTGGGATCCAAATTTGCCCTGGGGCGGGGAGTCTTGGGTTCAAAATTAAAATATACTCAAAATCTTCTTCTCTAGAACCCCTATGTGCAGATGCTTGAAATTTGGTATGATGCATTGCCTAGTGGTCCTTTACCAAGTGCCGGGCCGGGTAGCGCAATCGGTAGGGCACCTGACTCGTAAGTCAGAGGTCCTGGGTTCGAATCCCGGTCTGGCCACATACTTTCGTTTCTCCTTCCGCTGATTCAAGAAGGGCAGTTGTCAGTTACTGGCGAAAGTATGTGCACTTAGTACTGGTTAACCGCTTAGGAGGTCTAAGCCTGCCCAGGAATAGTGTGGTTAGGTTAACTGACCGTCCCGACATGACCTTAGTTGTTTACCGTGGACGTTAAGCATCAAATCAACCAACCAACCTTTACCAAGTTTGTTCATATGATGGCGCCAGGGTCAAAAAATGGCCCCGCCACAGGGGGTCCTAGGTTTGAACCACAGAAATACATAGAAAAATATTCAAAATCTTCTTTTTCAGAATCACTTGGCTCAGATGCTTGAAATTTAGTATGTAGCATTGCCTAGTGGTCCTTTACCAAGATTATTCAAATGATGACCCCAGAGTCCAAAATGGCCTGACCCCAGGGGGTCCAGGGTTTGAACCATAGCAATACATAAAAAAATATTCAAAAAGCTTCTTCTTCAGAACCATTTGGAAATGGTTGCTAACTATCAGGTTTGTTCAAATGGTGACCCTAGGTTGACCTTTAACCCTTTTGCTCAGGTGAGCGATTCAGAGTCTCTTGGCCCTCTTGTGTTTTATTGATCATTTTTTTAAAATATGTCTAAGCTTCTGCCCCCCCCCCCCCTCGCCCCCCCTTACTCCTACATTTTAAGATTAATTCTAATCTTTCAAGCCGGGCCGGGTAGCGCAATCGGTAGGGCACCTGACTCGTAAGTCAGAGGTACTGGGTTCGAATCCCGGTCTGGCCACATAAATGTACTTTCGTTTCTCCTTCCGCTGATTCAAGAAGGGCAGTTGTCAGTTACTGGCGAAAGTATGAGCACTTAGTACTGGTTAACCGCTTAGGAGGTCTAAGCCTGCCCAGGAATAGTGTGGTTAGGTTAACTGACCGTCCCGACATGACCTTAGTTGTTTACCGTGGACGTTAAGCATCAAATCAACCAGCCAACTAATCTTTCAAACTTGCATCAAAAACATTTACAAAATATAAAAAGGTAAAGGTGAAGGTTTCCCATAGCCTAATAGCCGTAGGGGCAGTGGGGTTAGAGACCCACTGTATCTCGGGCACAGCTGATGAAAAGCAGAGCACATCTCTCTCCTTCCGCTGCCTAAACGTTCCCTGATTCGAAAAAGGTGCCCATTTACTACTGAGTTGACAGAGTTTTCCAGTCGTCAGATGGCGACGGTGAGTCGCGACCTTCCGTTGACTTTCTGCACAATAACCGAGCCACTCTAACCAGTCGACTACGGTGCCTCTCTTACAAAAAAAAGAAAATAAATAAAAAATAAAAAAAAAACATGAAAATTACAAATTATATTTTCATTGATTTGCTAATAGTACAGTAGAAAATCATGCCAATCAGAAAATTTAATAATTTAATACCTGCGATGGCGACATCAAATCCAAATCTCCAGGTGCCTGTTATCAACAAAAATGCTTTGGCTTCTTGGGGCTGCGCCACCAGACCCACCGCCCTGCTGGGTGAGCATAAGCAGAAAAAATGTAGAAAAAAATATATAATTGACCATTAATTAACCTGTAAAAATGAGAAAACTTTCATTGTCATTGTCTTTCATAGGTTTGACTGAGATCAGTCTGACAAAATAGGTAATATGGTCAATATCATGTGAATGTAGGGATGTTGTCGGGTGGAGTTGGGTCATTAACTTTTTTGCCACCTGTTCCCCTCTCGTAGAGGGGGCTCGGGGGACCTTTTCCGAGAAAACTTTTGAATTCAGGACGAAACTAGAAGCGATTTTAATGAATTTTGAGACCAATTTCGCTTGTGAAACTCAATTGATTTTATGAGTATTTCTGTATTTCAAATGCTTACCCCAGCTTTTGAAGACTACCGAAGGTGTTCCCTGAGTGCCGAAGGCACGAGTGGGGGAGAGCACGAGAGGGGGTGTCCTTCCTCTCGTAAGGGGTGTTCGGGGAACCTCCCCAGAAAAATCTTTGAATTCAGGACGTCTCTAGAAGCGGTTTTAATGCATTTTGAGACCAAGACAAAGAAGGAATAGCCGAAAAAAGTGGTCTGGCCAATACTATATTCGGCCGAATGAAAAAAAGTGGTACGGCCAATACCATATTCAGCCGAAATAGTGGTCCGGCCATGGCCGGACCGCCGACGACGGCCTTGTCTTTGCAACATCGTCTGGTGATGCTCTAAGCATGCTATTCATGCAGTGTTCTTGGTTATGCACAGGGCACAAGCATAAATGAATTTCAATTGGAAGGTCCTCCCAATATAAAATAATACTACTAATAATAAAATGACCCATAGCTGGAAAACATACCACCACCCTCTAATTTCCAACTTTATTTATTTAGTTAGTTAGTTATTCATTTATTTATTTTGTTATTATTATTATCTCATTTTATTATTGCATACAGAATCATAAGCACAAGGTCAACGTGCGGGTTCGGAGTCATGGCTATGGATTTTATGCTGAACGCCAGACCATTCATCGGGTAGTAAATTAATATAACACCGACGTCAAATCTCGTCATGCGCAGTGGGATTTGTTTACCAAGGTGACGAATTTTGACACAAACAAGGAGAAAAAGGGCCTTAGAAAAATTACATGTTGCGCGATTTTTGACAGACTTATAGAAAAATCATATTTTTAGTGAATACTAATTAAGATATTTCTCAGACAAGCTGCTGTTGCGCGATATGGGTGGTTACCAAGGAGCACTATCGCGATTTCAGTAAAAAGTCAATGTAGCTTATCCGGCCGTAGGTTCTGCTTGTCTGAATACCTACGGTCGGGTTGCAGGCCTACGCTGCAGGTAACTTTGACGAATAATATTTGGTCGTGTGAACACTGCAGCAAATATTTCATTGCCAAAGTTTATGTGACAAAGATTCTATGGCACATTTTCTTTAACAAATAATTTGCTCCGTGTAAACGCAAAATGTTTGTCATACTTTCTTTGTTAAAGTTTCTGTGACATAGAAACTTTGCTCGTGTAAACGCGCCCTAAGTCATAGGGTATCTACTTGCGAAATACCGTCCGTGCTGTTACAAAACGAGAAGACTGATCTGAATAGGGTGTCATTTGTCTTCAAGAACAGCACTAAGGTTCTGTGTCCGACTGAGGTTAACAGAATGCTGGAATTGGACTTTTCAGAGCAAAGGGGGAACAATGCTCCAATATCGATGGAAGACCGACGATTTTTGTCAGTAATGCAACAAAGCATACATTTTGATAAAGGGCATTATGTTATGCCCTTCAGAAATGAACCGCCCTGTCTACCAGACAATAAAGGCATGGCCCTGTGTCGGCTTAACGGCCTTAGGCGAAAACTGATGGGCAATGAGATATATCGTACACATTATGAGGCCTTTGTAAGAAATCTTATCCAAAATGGTCATGCTGAAAGGGTACCAGACGATGAAGTAGAGGTAAAAAATGGTCACATTTGGTACATACCGCATCATGGGGTGTACCACCCAAAGAAACCCGAGAAACTGAGAGTAGTCTTCATCGTCTTTGCTTCTTCATGGTGTTGAAATTTGATTTATGTGTTTACCGTGATGATTCATTGACGAGTTAGAGGGTTATCATGCGAACCGAACTACCAACTAAATGTTTTGTACCACTTCAGAAACTGAGGGTGAGGTTGGGCCTGTAAAATCGATTTAAGCCCCCCAGTAATTCATTACTGACCGTTCCAAGGCGGTAGTTCTGTTGTGGTTCTCTGTTGCCTGTTTTTGGTGTCAGAGTTTCTGTGATGTTTTACCTTATGTATGTTCTTATTATTTTTGGTTCGGTTTGGGTTGCTGAGTGGCCACCTTTTGGGAACAAGCTGCTCATTCGGTTGGCCATATGTTCTCTGTATCTTGACTATTTGTAATCTTAGTTGTTTCCAACTATGGTTTGAGGGCTGGATTTGGATTTTGATTGTTTCAGTTCCTGGTCTTTGCATACTTTTTACTTTGATTGCAGCGCGGTGCATAATGGCGAAAGCTTGAACAAACACCTTTTACAAGGACCCGATTTGACGAATACGCTTGTTGGTGTTCTGTGCCGCTTTCGCATGGAAAAGATCGCATTCACTTGCGATATAGAACAAATGTTCCAACAATTTGTGGTCGAAAGGAACCATCGGAACTATTTCCGTTTCCTATGGTGGGCTGACGAACATATGTTAAGACCAGTCCCATATCGTATGCGAGTCCATTTGTTTGGCGCAGCATCTTCCCCTGGATGCGCCAACTTTGGTCTTAAGCAGGTGGCAAACGACAGTGAGACCGAGTATGGTACTGACACAGCCAACTTCTTGCGCAATAATTTCTATGTAGACGACGGGCTAAAATCTGTCTCAACTGTTGCCAGTGCTGTACAGATGATACAGAAAAGAAAGCCAAGCTATGTGCAAAAACAAAGGGTTGCGTCTACACAAGTTTGCTAGCAACTCTAAAGAAGTGCTAGCCAGTATTCCGCAGGAAGATTTAGCCAAAGGCCTCACTGATATTGATCTCTTTTGCGAGTCACTTCCCGTTGAAAGAACACTTGGTGTTCTTTGGAGCATCGAATCTGACTGCTTTCAGTTTCGGGTCGTTGTTAGTGATAAGCCACTGACTAGAAGAGGGGTACTATCTACAGTTAGCTCTGTATATGACCCCTTAGGATTTATAGCGCCTGTAATCTTGCTTGGAAAGCAAATCCTTCAGCAGTTGTGCATAGAGAATTTAGGCTGGGATGATCCCATACCTGAGTCTTTGACAATGAAATGGGAATTTTGGAGGCTCACTCTCTTTGAGTTGGAAGCAGTTCAGATCAAGAGATGTCTTAAGCCTGAAAATTTTGGTCAAATTAAGGTGGCTGAGTCCCATCATTTTTCAGATGCAAGCATTACAGGCTATGGCCAATGCTCATATCTTCGACTTGTCGATACGGATGACAAGGTCCATTGCTCACTGTTAATGGCAAAGGCAAGAGTTGCGCCTCTTAAAACAGTAACAGTTCCTCGCCTTGAACTAACTGCAGCGTTAGTGTCTGTACGAGTTAGTTCACTACTTCAAACGGAGCTGGAATATCAGAATTCCACTCACATATTTTGGACGGATAGTCGTGTCGTCCTAGGCTATATTGCAAATGAATCAAAAAGATTCCACATATTTGTTGCCAATCGTGTGCAACAGATAAGAGAATCTACAAGTCCCCAGCAGTGGAATCATGTAGACACGAAAAGTAATCCTGCAGACATTGCGTCTCGAGGCGCCACACCAAAGGAGCTGTGCAAGTCTAATTGGTTTTCAGGCCCAAACTTTCTTTGGCAATCAGAAGTTTCAGTGAGCGCCTGCGACCCAAATACTTACCCTGTCCAATCTGATGACCCAGAAGTAAAGATAGCTCAGTGTCTTTCGACCTCTGCAAAGGCTGACCATCAAGTGTCCTTGCTAGAAAGACTTGAGTATTTCTCAAGGTGGACAAATGCCAAAAGAGCAATAGCCTGTTCTATACGTTTCAAGGAACTACTAAGACAGCATCTTATTAAAAGGCCAGATGCAAGAGTCTTACAGAACAGTAAGTACAAAGGCATTCGGAATCACCGCCCGCTTTCTGTTGAAGAATTGCAGACAGCGGAAATAGCAATCCTACAGCTTGTTCAAGAGAGAGAGATTTCCGAAGGAGTTAGCACTACTCGAAAAAAGCTCTAATGTTGGGAAAGAATCGGCACTCTACCGCTTAGACCCTTTCTTAGACGGAAATGGTCTAATACGCATTGGTGGTAGAATGCGCAACTCTTTCGAACCTGCGTCAGCACATCCGATTGTTTTGCCCAGAAAGGGTCACATTACAAAGCTCATAATTCAACATTTTCACTATCAGGTTGAGCACCAGGGACGTGGCATGACGACGAACGAACTGCGAAGTAATGGTTTCTGGATTTTGGGCAATAGTTCAGCTGTGTCTGAAGTGATCTTCCAATGCGTGGTTTGTCGAAAACTAAGAGCTGGCACTCTAGATCAGAAAATGGCTGACTTGCCCCCTGACAGAGTCGATCCTGCTCCTCCATTTACCTACTGTGGCGTGAACTATTTTGGTCCATTCCTCATCAAGGAAGGCAGGAAAGAACTCAAGCGATACGGCGTAATTGTCACTTGTTTAACAAGTCGGGCCATTCACTTAGAGGTAGCAAATAGTCTAGACACCGACTCGGTTCATTAATGCGTTACGTCGTTTCATATCACTTAGAGGACCTATTCGTCAATTACGCTCAGACAGAGGTTCCAATTTTATGAGTGCAGAGCGTGAATTACGCGAGGCTGTCTCTGAGAAGGATGATCAGCAAATTTCAAATTTTCTCTTGAAGGAAGGTTGCGACATCTTCAAATTCAAACCAAACGTGCCGTCTGCAAGCCACATGGGTGGCACTTGGGAAAGGCAAATACGCACCGTGCGTAATGTTCTGACGCGGCTCTTACAACAGTTAGGTAGTCATCTTGATGACGAATCGCTGCGCACTGTGTTTTGTGAGGTTACTGCTATTGTCAACAGCCGTCCGTTGTCAGTCGAAAATCTGAATGACCCTTTGTCTGATCCGCCTCTTACTCCAAATCACCTTCTTACTATGAAATCTAAGATACTACTTCCTCCACCTGGAAAATTCATTAAACCTGATTTGTATGTCAGAAAGCGTTGGCGACGAATTCAGTACATAGCCAATGAATTTTGGAACAGATGGAGAAAGGAATATCTTAGTAACCTCCTGTCTAGAAGCAAATGCCACAAGGAGAAACATGAAGGTAGGTGATATTGTGATGATAAGAGTTGATAATTACCTCGCAGATGGAAACTAGGTATGATAACCGTGGCAGAACCACATGACGATGGGCTTGTGAGAAAGGTCAGTCTGAAAACTAGCTACAGTTCTCTTGACCAAAGGGGCAAGATAATCAGTTCAGTCAGTCACCTTGAGAGACCGATTCACAAGCTCGTGTTGCTACAGGAGTCCAGCGAGTAACGTGAGTGTTACTATGGGTTTTTTTCCCCGACAGGAAGCCTCAGTATGTAAATTTGAAACTATGAATTGATAAAATTCCTGTGTTCATAGCTTTTGACTATGAAAAATTTGTGTTGATCAGATTTAATCTTAATTGAAGTAAAATTGATACATTGTTTCATGATAAAGGCAATTGTGAGGCTAACTATTTTGATATATTCTGAATATCAAATCAGTATTTTCACATGTATTGTTCGTGTATAAAATGAGATATGCGCTTATTTTGAACCTCACATACATTGCATGAGTGGATGGACATCCCAGTCTTTGGTGCCGTACCCAGGATCACAATTGCGTTAAATATAATTCTATATTTGGCATTTTTACTGCTCATCCTATGAATGTGAGTTGAATGGTGTATTTTAGATAGATGGTATATTTGAAGAGAAAATCAGGTAAATTGCTGATTTTGGGGAGCCATGTAACTACAGTCTAGTCGATGTAGTGGGCGAAATACCGAATGGGACACGGGTTCTGTGTCAATAGCGTGTGGTGATGTTTGCATGGATTAGTCCCCCTTTGATTTCTCGATTGAAAGATTGCGCCAAATTTCTCCGGGGTAAAATTGCGTGATTTATGCGGCCCAAAGAGGTAATTTTAAGCATCATCCACTTATATATATTAATTGACATGCCTGATATCCCATCATAATGCGTGCTCACATGGTATATCGATTTGCTAAGTTAAAACTTGACTTGCATTGACGCACTTGCGGTGTCACATTATTTCGGACATCTGTAATTTCGTCGATTTCTGCATTTCTATTCATTTTGCTCCCCAGAGTCACTAATAGCCTGTTCCATTTTCTCTTTCTAGTTTGACGGAGTTATTAGAAGAATAAACTTCAGTACAGCTCGAGGGCATTCTTAAGTTGTATGGACCTTTACCCCATGTGCGAACTGCTAATGCAGTTACACATATAGACAACATAACTAAACACAATGAAAGGGATTAGAACGAAAGCTAATAGCTTATAGAGCTTTTCTCCTTAAGAGCTATAAATTGTATACTATACGCGGAATAAATAATATTTTACAGTCTTATTGATCGATCTGTTGTCTCAATTCATTTACAGTCTTATTGATCGATCTGTTGTCTCGATTCACTTCAGACTTCTCTTGCTTGAGCTCAAAATTAGGAAATTGTAAAATATTCTTGAAAACTTATATCACGCCCAAGATTTAGCAACACCCCGTGTCAAGGGGTCGTTTATGTTTATCACTGTACCGATGAGGGGGTGGTCGGGTGGTGCGATGGTGCTGTGTAAAACTTCCAGTGCCGGAGCGTCCTACTGATTTGGAACATTGTAGGGCAAGGGCCTGGATGTGTTTGCAGTGGGTGCGGGTTGTTTGGACATTTTTCTCTCATCTATAATTTCTTTTCTTTCTCTCTCTCTCTCTCTGGGAGACGTCCCGCTATAGGGGGGTGGTGCGATGGTGCTGGGTATAACTTCCAGTGCCGGGGCGTCCTACTGAATTGGATAATAGTAGGGCAAGGGCCTACTGTGCTTGCAGTAGGTGCGGGAGGGGGTTGTTTGGACATTTTTCTCTCTATCATTTCTCTTTTCTTTCTCCCTCTGTTTGGGAGAAAGACTGAAATAGACTGAAATGTTGTTTCAAAGGGTCGTTAAACCCAAAACAACCAACCAACCTCCCGCTATAGACTGAAATACTGTCTCAACGGGCCGTTAAACCAAAAACAACCAATCAATCAAAAACTGTACCGATGAATTTGATTGGCTAGTGAAACATAAGACTGCTTGGGGAACGACTGTAATCTGAATCCGAAATTGGTGTTACGGACTGAACAGTTTCATTGTTAAACCGATTTACCACCAAAAATCTGTTCTGCGGTTCATTAAAATGCGACGAAATTCATATTACAGTATGTGTAGTGCCCGAAATCATTTCCATCGCAATTCTAATTGAAACGAATGCAAGCACAGTTTCCGGGTGCGGACTCGATATACGGATTAATATATCAAAAAAAAAAAAAAAAAAAAAGGAGAATGATATTATTAATAAAATAAAAAAAGAATTGCGCCAAATGTCAAAATGCGAGCTTGACGCAAGACCAACAAAATACGTTTGATTTAGTTGCCGCGCGTCATAATATACGGGCCAGGGTGGTACTGGAAAGACATTTCTGATAAGAAATTTTAAGCATGCCAGTAAAACGAGAAAAGTGCAAATAACATATGTGCAATGCATGTACCTTGTAATAAACCAAGAAAGCGATCGCCCTTCACTCTTGGGCCGGTTTGAAAAACGGACGGTATACAAACCGAGAATTGTTAGATTGATTGATTGTTTGGGGTTTAACGGCCCTTTGAGACAGTATTTCAGTCTATATCGGGCCGTCCCCCAGAGAGGGAGAAAGAGCAGAATGTTCAAACAACCCCCAGCCGCACCTACTGCATGCACAGTAGGCCCTTGCCCTACAATGTTCCAAATCAGTAGGACGCCCCGGCACTGGAAGTTTCACACAGCACCATCGCACCACCCGACCACCCCCGAGAATTGTTAGACGTTTTGTAAGTATTAGTACCAATAAGTTGATTAAACTTACTGACAGTTCTTCACGCGTTTTATCATGCAGAGACCAAAATGACTGTACATGCGTACGTTTGCGTTCTTGTGAGAAAGAGGGCAAAACAAGCAGGCACACAACATCGTAACTGCATATTAACCTCGATGAGATGTAATACATACATGTACCATATGTATGTGTCGACGTAGATACAATGTCGTAAAGACGTGTCGTAATGTTGAGTAAACGTTGTGTGCCTGCTGGTCATTTCTCAGAAAATATGGAAAGGTAGTACTTATACTTTTGAAGAAGTTTAGTTTTTTTATCACACCTATAGCAGAGACGGGTGTCAGAAAAGTACAAAAACATTTATAATCGTACTCAGATGCCCTGTTGAGTTTGGTTTCCAGCCCTGGTGAGTTTGGTTTGTATCAGTTTGAGCACTTTCGTTGAATTGTCTCTGTCTCTCTCTCTCTCTCTTGTTCAGTTAGACATAACCCAATCTCGGCGGAACTTTATCGTTGGGAATGTAAAGTATTAGTCATTTGTAACCACGTCCCAACCTATGGAGAATAGCGGGAATTACGTCCCAACCTATGGAGAATAGCGGGAATTTTATCTCTAATGAATAATTGTCATGAGTAAAAGCTGGGCAAATCTCCCATGCTAGAGGCCTGGTATTGCGAGGACAAGAACCTGGTTAATATCCGTTTTTATACATGGAAGCCAAACCACATAAACCTCAGACATTTGTGGTAGGGGCGATAATAAAAATTAATGCGACGACGGCATGTGCCCGTACGTCTGCACAGTAGTAACTGTGTATGAAAATGAACAAGTGATCGTATAGTGGACTTGCCTTTCAGTGTGTATGTCATATAGCTAAACCTACAGACAGACAGACAGACAGACAGACAGACAGCATAACGTATGCGTCCTAGAGTGCTTACGGTAATACCTTTACCCCTGGGTGTATACCGATGGCACTCCCATGAGTCGTATAGTGGTAGGTTCGATCACTGGATGTAAGTCTGCACCTGCACAGTGAAACTAAAGAATAATTTGGTTTTTCAAATATTATATTCTAGTCCGGGGGCATATGTCATAGGCCCAACAGATGTTGAATGCAAAGTTTCAGCCAAATATACCAAGTGGTTCTGGAGAAAAAGTTGGTTTTATTGTTTATGCTATTAGTAACAGCGGTCATGTTGGAAACTCGACCAAGCTGAATTTTATCATTCTGAAGCCCTGTAGTCTGGTCATGCAGCATGTGAAATTTGAGAACAGTGGGTGCAGTGGTTTTGGAGAAAGAGTCATTTGAATGGACTTAAATGCTAGGGTCGACGTTAATGTGAACGGACGGACGGGTTGACGGTTGGAAAACCGGACGCCTATATCGCACCTTGCTAAAGCAGGTGCGACAAAAAGCAGAGTGCTTTTAGATGGCCATATCATTTAGCCGACACTACGCGCAGAGGAGGGTGCGTAAATGTCACTGAGCTTTCTTTGATCATTTAGCGTCATGGAGTGCCAGAAAAGTCACTAGATTTTCTCCATTAACGAACGAGCTATGTATGTAGACTTGAAAGGTGACTTTAACAAAAAAAGTTTTCCATATATTCCGATTAGTTTTTCGAGTGAAACTGGGCGAAACTGCATGAAATCTGCTAGAAATTGGTATGGCTCCGTTTATGAAGTCTGGATCTGTAAATGGAATGCGCCTCTGAATTTTTAAACCCACTTTTATGGCTAAACGTAGCGTCAGGCTAAACGTAGCGTCAGAAGAGCGATATGGCCATCAAATAGCATTCTGCTTTTTTTCATCTAAGCCGGGCCGGGTAGCGCAATCGGTAGGGCACCTGACTCGTAAGTCAGAGGTCCTGGGTTCGAATCCCGGTCTGGCCACATACTTTCCTTTCTCCTTCCGCTGATTCAAGAAGGGCAGTTGTCAGTTACTGGCGAAAGTATGTGCACTTAGTACTGGTTAACCGCTTAGGAGGTCTAAGCCAGCCCTGGAATAGTGTGGTTAGGTTAACTGCTCGTCCCGACATGACCTTAGTTGTTTACCGTGGACGTTAAGCATCAAATCAACCAACCAACCAATTTTCATCTAATCCTTGAAACAACAGATAACAAGAGGGACATGATTGATTGACTGATTTATTTGATGCTTAACGTCCACGGTAAACAGCTATGGTCATGTCGGGACGGTCAGTTAACCTAACCACACTAGTCCTGGGCAGGCTTAGACCTCCTAAGCGGTTGACCAGTACTAAGTGCACATACTTTCGCCAGTAACTGACAACTGCCCTTGTTGAATCAGCGGAAGGAGAAACGAAAGTGTGTGGCCAGACCGGGTTTCGAACCCAGGACCTCTGACTTACCAGTCAGGTGCCCTACCGATTGCGCTACGCGGCCCGGCGAGGGACATGATGGCCCTGGATCGCTCACCTGAATATCCTGTGAACTTAACCTCAGAGACATCCATACGTACGACAGAGTTTCACAAAGATTCAATGGAAAATGAACCCTTTATTGTGTACCTAAGGTTTTATAAGATTTGACCTAAGAACCTAGTTTTGACCTCACATGACTCAGTTTTAAACCTGGTCTAGATTTCTTGGAAATAAACATTAGGACAAAGTTTCATGAATATCAAATCAAAACTGTGCCCTGTAGAGTGTACACAATGTTTTTCTAAGGTTAGACCTAGTAACCTAGTTTTTTACCCAACATGACGCAGCTGCACCCTAGGACTAGATTTGTTGGAACAGTTTGTTTCATGAAGATTGGAACAAATCCGTGCCCTCTAGAGCGTTCACATGGTTTTTAGCTCACCTGAGCACGAAGTGCTCAAGGTGAGCTATTGTGATTGATATTTGTCCGTCGTCCGTCCGTCAACAGTTTCTTCAAACGACATCTACTCCTAGACCAGTAAGCCAGTTTCAAAATAATTTCACACAAATGTTTCTCTTATAGCCCTGTACCAAAAGTGCTAAAATGCTTCCGCTCCGCTGAACAAAATGGCCACCAGAGCTAACAAGGGCTTCGCAAGCGGCGCATAATACGCCCATTTAAATGTCATAAAGCAATTACAGAATGAACAAGATTGCTTACAAAAGGATAGACAGGCAGACAAACAGGGGCAACCACTCTATCATTAATGACTGCAACATTTTTTAAATATTTAACACATGAAATATATATATACAAGGGAGATAAACAAAATATAGTAGATATACCATTTTTGGTTCTATTACATTCCCTTGGCGTGATTTATAATATACATCTTATCACCATTAAGTTGTATTAAACTAGGAGTTAGAGTAAACAGGAAATTTATGCAAGGGCAGATAATTCAGTAAGCCAGAGTTGTGGTTCTTGTTCAGGATACATTGCCACATTATTATACACATTCCTACAAAGCTTCATTCTAATATTTCAAAAGGTTCAGGATATGGAGTGAATGAGAAACACCTAAAAATACTAATCAAATGGAGGCTACTCCAACATTAAGAAAGGGGGAGCAAACATTCTTATATATGACACATTGTCTTGTGATCATGCACATTGCTATAAAGTTACATCATGATATTCCAAACGGTTACCAAGTTATGGCATGCACAAGATAAGTATATACAAAAATAGCCGAAAAGTACTAATGAAATGGATGTAACTCTAAAATGAAGAAAGGGAGAGCAGCTAAAGGGATATCTTTATAAAACTTCATAGCAATGTGAATGAAGTCCTATCGATGTGTCGCGTACAAAAATGGCTGCTCTCCCTTTCTTCGTTTTAGAGTTAATACCTTTCGTTAGTTCTAAAAGGCTATTTTTGTGTTTTCTTGTACAGTATATTGTCAAGGGAAAAACTAGAACTAAAAATGGTATATCTAGTGTATTTAGGTTATCTCCCTTGTTCAACTAACCTTGGAATATTAACAGTATATCATGTGTTAAATATTTAGATGATGTTGCAGTCATTATTCCCCCACTTTGAAAAAGTGGTTGTATACTGGTTTACATCTGTCCTTCCGTCTGTCCTTCCGTCCCCATTTGATCAAATTTTTCATCCAAGATTTCTTCACAACCATACAAGCTAGACTGGTCATATTTGGCATACAGGTTGATGACAACATGTTGTATTGTGGGATTGAGAACCAGCCTACTTCTGCTTATTCTTCCCTGTATTTGTCCGATTTTCTTTCTTTCCATACTTTGAATAATGAAATTTTTCGTCAAGGAATTCTCCACAACCATGCAAGCTAGAGTATTCATATATGTTATGCAGGCCATTTTGTTCAGCGGAGCGGAACCATTTTAGCAAATTTGGTTCAGGGCTTTAACAGAAGCATCTGTGTGAAATTATTTTGAAATTAGCTTACTAGTCTAGGAGGAGATGTCGTTTTAAGAAATTGTTGACGGACAGACGGACGACGGACAAATATCGATCACAATAGCTCACCTTGAGCACGTGCTCAAGTGAGCTAAAAATAATCGTGGAAAAAAGCTATCAGAGGCAAATTTCGTCACAATAGTAAAGCATTATATTCTTGCATTCTTGCGGCCATTTTGGCCGCCAGTAGTCTGGCCCATGTTCCTTCTTCTGAATGTATTCTCTGCTCTTAAAGGAACTCTTTTAGATTCTAATTTTACTTCACTGCAGCTGGTGTGGTGCCGTGAACCAAAATTACTAAAATGGTTCCGCTCCGCTGAACAAAATGGCCACCAGAACTAAAAACAGAAAAAATTCTTAGAAGGACACAGAGGGCACAGTTTTGATCCAATCATCAGGAAACTTTGTCAGAATGTTTATCTTAATAAAATCTAGACCAAGTTTGAAACTAGGTCACTAGGTCAAATCTTAGAAAAAGCTTGTATACACTCTAGAGGGCACAGTTATGATCCAATTTTCATGAAATATTGTCAGAATGTTTATGCTTATACAATCTAGGCCAAAATTGAAACTGAGTCATGTGGGGTCAAAAACTAGGTCACAAGGTCAAATCTTAGAAAAACCTTGTGAACACTCTAGAGGGCACAGTTATGATCCAATCTTCATGAAACTTTGTCAGAACGTTTATCTTTATGAAATCTAGACCATATTTTGAATCTGGGTCATGTCAGGTCAAAAACTAGGTCACTAGGTCAGACTTTAACATGTGAATGCTCTAGAGGACATAGTTTTGTTCCAATCTTCATGAAACTTCGTCAAAATGTTTATCTCCAACAATTCTAGACCAAGGGTGCAACGGATCAAAAACTGGTTTACCAGGTCAAACCTTAGAAAAACATTGTGGATACTCCAGAGAACATCGTTTTGGCTCAATCTTCATCTTAATGAAATCTAGGCTAAGTTTGAAACTGGGTCTTGTCAGGTCAAAAACTAAGTCACTAGGTCAAATCATGGAAAAGCCTTGTGTATTTTGCATTGAATCTTCATGAAACTTTGTCAGAATGTTTATCTTCATGAAATATAAGCCAAGTTCGAAACTGAATAATGTCTGATCAAAAACTAGTTCGCCAGGGCAGATCTTAGAAAAACATTGTGTACACGCTAGAGGGCACAATTTTGATCCAATCTTCGTGAAACTTTGTCAGAATATAGATTAGAAAGTGCAAAACTGCTCCAATTGAACCATCATCAAATAGATGACATTCCATGTTATTTTATCATAACTCAGGTGAGCGATTTAGGTCCATCATGGACCGCTTGTTTATGAAGTTCATGTAGACTTCATTGTCTTGATTATTCACAGGTTTTGAAATTACAATACTCCTAGGTGTTAATATTGACAACACAATTTCTTGGACCTTTCAAGTTGAAAATACACTGAAAAAGTGCAACTCATTGCTTTATTTGCATAATAGAATCAAATGCTACCTAACCATACCTGTCTGGGGTAACATTAATAATAACCACACAGAGACATTGGTCAAGTTTCAGAAACGGGAGGCAAGAATTATTTTAGACCAAAAAATTGACACATCATCAGCTGACCTGTTTGCTGAGTTGAAATGGATGGTTTTCCCAGAAAGAGTGCAGTATCAGAAGGATGTACTGATGTTTAAAATAATGAACAACCTTACACCAAACTACCTTCATAATCTTTACAGCTACACATCAGATATTCATCAAAGATCATTGAGATCAACGAGTGACAATTTACTATACGTACCGAAACCCAATACTGAAATCTTCCGAAATTCATATTGCTACTCTGGAGCTATGATATGGAATGCCATCACCTGAGTATGTGAAACAAAGTTCTTCTGTGGCTATGTTGAAAGCAAAATATCTGCAGTGGGCTAATACCCAAACTTGATTATACATGTTAAGGGCTAGTAATTTATTTTCTTTTTCTTAAAATGTTGTACTTTTTGTGATAGATGTGCATGTGTCTGTGTTTTAAGATGGTTGTGTACACCGCCATATTTTCTGCCATTTGCTGGGGAGAAAAGCTTTTGTTACCTCCTGTTTTGCTTATTTGGATGACATAGCCCTTCCAAACGGCGTCTGTTCTTGGAGGAGGGAATTTGCTCATAGTAAAGCAAATTCTGTCCTTTTGAAGTTGGCCCCTTTGGAAGGGGGAAAAAAGAATGGTAAAGCTGCTCCCTCTGAGGTCTGTCCATATTTCTTAAGTTGCTGTTTCTGTATTTTATGGCATTGTCTGTAAATAACTGTTAGTGTTTTGAAATGTTTGAG
Source organism: Ctena decussata (assembly GCA_963989385.1). Lineage (NCBI taxonomy): Eukaryota > Metazoa > Mollusca > Bivalvia > Lucinida > Lucinidae > Ctena > Ctena decussata. The sequence goes on from OZ022509.1 coordinate 63,436,734, forward strand.
TACACTTCCATATTATCTGCTATTTTGCTGGGGTGAACAGCATTTGTGACTTCCTGTTTTGCTTGTTCGGATGACATAGCCCTTCCAAAATGGGGTTTGTTCTGGGAGGAAAGAACCTGATCATAGTGGAGCAAATTCAGTCCTTAAGAAGTTGGCCCCCTTTGGAAGGGAGCAATAGAACGGTAAGGCTGCTTCCCCTGAGGTGTGTCTTATTACTTAATTTGCTGTTTATGTATATTATGGCACTGACTGTAAATAACTGTTAGTGTATTGAGGTGTTTGGGTACACCTCCAAATTACCTGCCATTTTGCTGGGGAGAACAGCATTTGTGACTTCCTGTTTTGCTTTTTTGGATGACATAGCTCTTCCAAAGTGGAGTTCGATCTGGGAGAAAAGAATTTGCTCCTACAGAAGCAAATTCTGTCTTTTTGTCTTTTAGAAGTTGGCCCCCTTGCAAGGGAAACAGAGAACCGTAAGGCTGCTTCCCCTGATCTGTGTCTTTTTCCTTACTTTGCCGTTTATATATATTATGGCATTGCCTGTAAATTACTGTTTGTGTTTTGAGATGTTTGGGTACACCTCCATATTATCTGTCATTTTGCTGGGGAATGCAGCTTTGGTGACTTCCTGTTTTGCTTTTTTGTTGGATGACATAGCTTTTCCAAAGTGGAGATTGTGCTGGGAGGGAGGAATTTGCTCCTACAGGAGCAAATTCGGGGAAATGGTAGAGCTGCTTCCTCTGAGGTCTGTCCATATTCCTTTATTTGCTGTTTTTGTATATATACTGAGCAAAAGTGAAAACGCTACATTACAGAATGCAGTTTCTAGCTAACCCAGAAATATGTTTTTGCCTGGAGTGAGTGAGTGATATGGGTTTTACGGCACATCAGCACCAAAAGGGCTATTTCGCGCCGAAAACGCTATAAACGAAAACGCGTTATATGCATAAGGTCAGAAATGAATGCACAGTATAAAAATGAATCAAGTCGGGTATGTGGTAAAACACGCCGATCAACGGCTAGCTTAAGACTGATAACATAAAACGAACTCTCGTCCAGCGAGATGAGTAAACACAAATTTTAATCTACTGTTGTAAAAATACCGCGACTTAACTAAACTATAGTTTACTATATATGCCAATCTCTTTCAAAAATGAAAAGATTTTCGCTGGTTCAACCGTGTCAAACAGTTGTTTCATACTGTTGACACGGAAAAACCTAGCACGCGTAATACGAAAATCCATGCAATCTAAAAGGAAATGTTTAACACTAAAAGGTTCCTGGCAAGGAATGCACAAAGGCGGATCCTCACCTTTCAACAGAAACGAATGAGTAATAAAAGTATGGCCGATTCTGATTCGAGCCAAAGTTACTTCTTCCTTACGATCAATTCTATAAGATGGTTGCCATTCACCAAGTGAAGGCTTGATAGAATGAAGTTTGTTAAAGACAGCAGCATTCCATGATATCTGCCACTTATCATGAAGATATGTATTTATGCAAGGTTTGATATCAGTGTAAGGAATTTTAAGATCAGAAATATGAAGAGTTAAAGCCGATTTTGCGGCCATGTCGGCCTTTTCGTTGCCTTTAATCCCAACGTGACTGGGAAGCCAACAGAATACAATGTTGTTTAGCTCAGCTAAGTCATTATGTTTTAAGAGGATATCTAAAAGAAGAGGATTTTCAATATGGCGATTATTTAGGGATTGCAGAACAGAAAGGGAATCAGAAAAGATGATAAAATCTGTATTCCTAGACTGTTCAATATGATCCAAGGCTAAATCAATAGCTTTGATCTCCGCTGAAAAAATTGAGGCATTAGCAGGTAATCTACGTTTGTATGTTTCGGATGGAGCAACACAAGCAGAGCCAGCTGTGTCTCCATCCTTTGAACCATCAGTATATAAAGTCTCATAGTTAGAAAAGTCAGACAGCAGTTCATTAAATTTAGTTCGAAATACAAGAGGGTCAGTTTGAGATTTTTTATCGGTATGCAAAGAAAATAAAACACGTGGCTGAGTAAATGTCCATGGTGGCACATCTGGAACCTTAAACTGTTCAATTGTGTCTAAATCTACATTCATATTTTCAAATTCTGAAGAGATTCTAATGCCAAAGGAAGGAATCATGTTTGGTTTATTCTCAAATAATGTTTTATATTGTGGCCGAAAAACAGTTTCATACGTTGGATTTGATGGATTTGACTTTAGTTTAAGGGCATACTGCAGGGAGAGTTTAAGACGTCTATTATAAAGTGATGGTTCATTTGCCTCTGCTAAAAGACTCTCCGAGGGAGAAGTTTTTGCCTGGATATTAACATTTTAGTCGTGCAAGACATACAGCAAGAGAATGTTTTTAAAATTCTGAATCTGATACTCTTCATAACAGAGTAGTAATCTTACTTTATTCATTTTAGCACAATTTGTAAAACACAAAATATGCGCATGCGCAGATGCACATTTCTTTGCTGATCTGAAGCGTTACACCCAGAGTGATAGAAAATGCAACAAATGACTCATAAATGTTATTAGGAAAACTAGGAAATTGAAGCTTTATTTTTCAAAATTAAAAATTATCTCCCTTTGCATTAAAACTATAGCAAATCTCAATTCTCGATTGTTCTTTAGTTTATCAATTTTCTGTGCAACTTTTTTTTTCGTTTTTACAGTGCAATAAATTCTACATTTTACCTATTGTTAATTTCAAGCAAAATTGTGACAATATGTGAGGAAAGCACAAATTAATTTCTAATGGGAATTTCCATTGTTCAAGGATTCTTATTGTGTTTTCGAGGAAATAGCGATATTTCAAGACTATTTTTCAAAGTCAAGAAAACACATACTGATCTGCACTTTCTCTTGCGATATGTCTGGTACACTAATTGTTTACCTAATGCAAAATAAGGCGAATTGTATCATGAATTCTTTTTTCTAAATCAAGTTAAAAGTACCTGATGGACTGGTCCGTATTTGCACAGCAGAAAATCGGACCCCTGTTCACTTCGAAAGGTGTTCGTTTTATCTGGAACGGCTTTTACGGCTATCCATTGGCATCATGGCTTTACACATGCATATAGCTTTAAAATGCATTCTTATTCATGGACCGTTTCTGGTTCCACAAAACAGAAATTTTGAAGACAAGTTTGTAGCGTTTTCACTTTTGTTCAGTATATTATTGTATCGCTTGTAAATGTCTGTATACATGTGTTTCAAAGAGGGCCCCAGGGAAGATTGGATGTACATCCAACTGGGCTTCCTCTATAAATAAAGTCATTATTATTCGTATTATTATATTATTATTATTTCCTTCATAAGATTATATCAAAGCTGCTGGAGAGCTTCAGAAAAAGTTCTGGCATACTTCGAATTGTATCCACTGCTTTGCCAGAAAAGTGTGCTTACTGCAAATTTTAATGGCTTCCATCACTTGCTTTGCTGTAATGCAGTATAATGTGGGCCGCATCACGACAAAACCAACAGTTGCATGTGCGCCCAGCTAAGACTCCGATCAGACTGGGCATTCACGCAGTCTGAACAAAATTGAAGAATCCTTAAATTTAGTGCACAGTGAAGACTGATCAGCCCACAAATGGGTAGGCAGATCTGAGTTAGTGTCATGACGGGCTCAGTTATAGTGTTAGCCCATGTACATTGATGGAAAGTCAGCTGTGAGTCTGGGCTATGTAGCCAAGCAATCTAAGGGGTAGTGGTTCCTATATATCATGTATATAAACTGGAGCAAGCATTTCCTACTATTTCAGATAGCATGAACTCAGATCAACCTGCGAATTAGTCTTTGCTGGATGCAGAAAGCCTGTCCATTGCTCACACAGTGAAGACTGTTCAGACAGCGCTGATGGGCAGGCTGATCTGAGTCTTCACTAGGCGTATGTGAAAGCGTAGTAAATGCTTTGTCCTGGCACTTATGTGTGTGTTTATATGCAGCAAAACACTTGGAAACAAAAAATGTACGTGTTTAAACTTTAATATGCAAACGTGTTTTTGTGTTTTTCAAAGTGTAACAAGGCCGAAAACACGTGTTAGCGTTTTCAGACAAAACACCTAAAAGACGTGTCTTTTTCAAAACAAAGGTGTTTTAGATTAAAACACCACTGTTTTGTCAAAACACTAACACGTGTTTTCGAAGTGTTACAAGGTGTTTTCTAACGTGTTTGGATTCAAAACACATTTACATTCTACCTCCATGCCAAGAGCGAAGGCTGATCAGACTGGGCGGATGCCGAGGCTGACTTGAGTCTTCTCGTGCCGCATTTGCCACTTTGTTGGTTTGTCGTGTCGTGGCTCATATTTTATGATATTCCGGGAGTCAAATACTTCTGGTTGGACGTTTAGTATGCCCGTGACAACGTGATATATTTTTTATTGTAATAAAGTTTGGCCTTCCATTACTTTTCAGGTGGCACGACTGTCGTGGGATTGCGGAGGCTAGCACGACCCAATAATCAACAGATGCCGGACGGAACCTACGACCCGGGGAAGCCTACAAGTTTCATGTACTTTCTAGCCTTCAACTCACTCTATCCCGGCGTCATGTCGGAATTCCGTTTACCGACACACGGTTTCTCCTGGCTGTCAGACGACGAAATTGACCGCCTGGACATCATGACATCCCTGAAGACTCGGACACGGGATATATACTTGTCTGCGACATCGACTACCCAGACGGCCTGCATAATCTGCACGACGCCTTTCCCATGTGCCCAGAAAATATCGTCGTTGGGGAAGATGATGTCTCACCATATACAAAGATGTTGGCCGCCGAGTGCAACATTAATCTTCGCCCAGGAAAAAACTGTGTCTGACCTTAACGTCTAAGACCAAGTACGTAGTCCATTATCGAACGCTGCAATTCTACCTCCATCACAGCCTGGTGCTGAAGCTCGTTCATAAAGTCGTCCACTTCACCCAGAGTCTGTGGCTTCACGATTTCATGAAGTATACTACAGAGAAGAGGCGCAGTGCCACAAATGAGTTGGACGACATGTTATACAAAAGCGTGGCATGCAACGTCTTTGGGAAAACAATAGAAAACGGGAAACAAAGAATGAACATAAAAATTGTCACTTCCTCGGAGAAACCGCGCCGTCTCGTAAGTAGGCCTTCATTCCAGGCAGTAAGGATTTTCGACACGAATCTGTCTGCAGTGCAACTTTCCCAAGAAAAGGTCAAACTAAACAAACGGATAACTGTAGACTATAGCGTTCTGGAGAAAAATTGAAAATGTACACGTTCTGGCACGATGTTATTCTGAAAGAGTTTCAGGATTACAAGGTATCATTGCTGATGTCAGATACAGACAGCTTTCTGGTACATATAGAGGGTGATCCTGTTAACCAGTACAGTACTGGAGAAATTTTATACAAAAACAGGGAACAGTTTGATTTTTCCCAGCTGCATAATGGCCATTATTTGAAAGACAACGCAAATGCTAAAGTGCGGATTACAAGGTATCATTGCTGATGTCAGATACAGACAGCTTTCTGGTACATATAGAGGGTGATCCTGTTAACCAGTACAGTACTGGAGAAATTTTATACAAAAACCGGGAACAGTTTGATTTTTCCCAGCTGCATAATGGCCATTATTTGAAAGACAACGCAAAAGCTAAAGTGCCAGGAAAAATGAAACTGCAGCTCCCGAATGAAGTTATCATGGAAACTGTAGTGCTCTCTCCCAAGTGCTATTCAGTGCTGACAGACCAATTGCAAGGTTCTCTGTCTGCAAACAAAGGCACGCCCGGAAGTCTGAAGCATGAAATTTACAGAGACTGCATTGAACGTGAAAAGTGTTATGTTGGCAAAATAAAAAGCATTAAAACTGTTGGACAGACCCTGTACCATGTGTCAACCGCAAGATGAATGTTGTCTCCAATCGACACAAAAAGGTTTTACTTCTCTTCCAATAAATCTACGAGTTACGGACATTGGCGACTCCGCAATGCCGTCGATTGGTAACAACATCCGCCTTTCAGGTCCAGAAAATAGGACATGTACTTACGTGCAAAATTTCGTTGCCACTTCTCAGGACAGTGGATGTAAATCCTGTTTTTAAGAAATTGTCTCCCATTTAATAGTAGGCCTATGCACGCAAAAAGAGCTCTTGAAGCATGATTTGCGAAATGCAAAGGCTCTGATCAGCCTGTGTATCCGTGCAGTCTGGTAAGAGCCTCTGCTGAGGAAAGTATAGGCTCTCGCTTGACTGCGCTGATTGATAGGCTGGTTTGAGTCTTTATTCGCATTTTAACTAAAACACCTTTTTGCGCAACGCGGCTTCATTATATAATGGAAACTTATTAGGTGTACAGTGTGTTCTGATTGGCTTAATTAGTTGGATGCCGGGGTAATTGTGCGTTATTGGCTGGCTGCTATGGTCAGCTATGCTGATTGGTTCTTTTTGATATTTTTTTGTTTCAAGTCATAGCAATCTGGTTTGAAAAATCAATGTGTGACAACATTTATTACATGTATACAGGTCAGATTACAAAAAGAAAAACAATGGAAGCTGCTACTGCAAAGAGAATAGAGCGGAAGAGAAAATTATCGCCAACTGGGAGTAAAGACAGAATTGTCGAAAATGAGGATGGTTCTATTAACGCGTGCATAACTGATGGTAGAGCAAAATGTGTCAAACTCTCTCATGGAGCAATAAGATTGCTACACGGTCTACTCTGCACCGTATTATCAGAGACTTCTATCATGTCACGTGTCAGATAGCCTGTGAGAAAGCAGCTGGACTTTGACAATGTCTATGACATTGAGACGACGACGATTGGTGACGAAGACGATTTTCAATTTGCAGTATGCACAGAGGAGTCCTCTTGTCAGGCTGGAGGTATCACTGCAAAACGGCAACCTCCATGATGGCTGGATGACATCCATGGGCCGTATTTATAAAACAACTCTAGTTGTTGCTATGCTGTTGCTAAGGAGGAATTTCTATGAAGAAGATTCCCTACAACTATGAAATTTGCTCTGGAGGACAAGTCTGACAAAGACTGTTGGTTGGTTGATTTGATGCTTAACGTCCACGGTAAACAACTAAGGTCATGTTGGGACGGTCAGTTAACCTAACCACACTATTCCTGGGCAGGCTTAGACCTCCTAAGCGGTTAACCAGTACTAAGTGTACATACTTTCGCCAGTAACTGACAACTGCCCTTCTTGAATCAGCGGAAGGAGAAACGAAAGTATGTGGCCAGACCGGGATTCGAACCCAGGACCTCTGACTTACGAGTCAGGTGCCCTACCGATTGCGCTACCCGGCCCGGCGACAAAGACTGTTCCTCCAGAGCAAATTTCATAGTTGAAGGGAATCTCCTTCATAGAAATTCAGCCTTAGCAACTGCATAGCAACCACTTAAGTTGTTTTATAAATACGGCCCCAGAGTTAAGGACATAGCGTGGTTGTCAGAGAAGAGAATTGTTACAAAGGAGCAGCCTAGATTCATGTCGAATTATCTTGGAATGTGTATTGAGAATACATCGGTCAGTCCAGAATATATGTCGCAACAAACCTACGCGGAGATTAGTACGCCGACATCGGTTGCGTTAGTAATTAATTTACCACCGGAATTGATTCGGCCTATTGTGGACTTTTTGGGACATAAGGGACGCTTTTAACATGTCAGAGACGTGTTTGTATTTTCAAATCACAATAGAAACGGCCGATTTTTGGAGACACAGACTGATGAGAGACTTTTGTTGCTATAGTGTCAGCATCAGAGGATGCAGTGATGAACGTTTACCAGATTACAAGGAAGCCTATAAACTTACGTACTGGGCACAAAATGACGATGATCCGTATAAGGAAATGTAAAAAGTGATTACGGGGCAATCACTCAACTTCGAAACAACGTTGTTTCAACGTCGGCGTAACTTCATAACGTCAAAACAACGTCATCGCGGCGACGCTGAAACTTTTTTGTTTCGAAATTGTGTGTTTGCTGGAGTAGTTGTTTATTTGTTTATTGTTATTTTGTATGTATATTTGAATAGTTATGCTCATGTGTAAATAAAGTAAATTGTTTTTTTCATTGATCAGTGAAAGTGATCGTTGTACATGATAATGAATGTGTATATGTATATAGTAAAGTATCATTTTACAAAGAATCATATTAACTAGCGTATGGACAGATAATGACAATGAGTCGTATAAGGAAATGTAAAAAGTGATTATGGGACTCTGGTCTCAGCATATACACAACTTCGAAACAACGTTGTTTCAACGTCGGCGTAGCTTCGTAACGTCAAAACAACGTTGTCGCGGCGACGCTGAATTTTTGTTGTTTCGAAGTGTGTGTTTGCTGTTTATTTGTTTATTGTTATGTATAATCGTATAGTTTTGCTCATGTGTATATAAAGTAAATTGGTTTTTCATTGACCAGTGAATTTGGTTGGTTGTTTGGGGTTTACGGCCCTTTGAGACAGTATTTCAGTCTATATCAGGCCGTTTCCCAAAGAGAGGGAGAAAGAAGAGAGAAATGATAGACAAGAGAAAAAATGTCCAAGCAACCCCCATCCGCACCTACTGCAAGCACAGTAGGCCCTTGCCCTACAATGTTCCAAATCAGATGGACGCCCCGGTAGAGTTAGGCTGTTACTATTATCATTGTTAATATTATTCTTTGCAATTCTTTTAATTTTACATGTCTGCCAATTCTTTGCAATTTGTCTACCAAGAGTACTTAAAAGTTTTTATCGTTGCTATGATTGTTTACCGGTGCTATGATTGTTTACTACCAGTATTAACAGAGGTAATAATTGATTATCATTACATGAAGTTGTCTAAAGCTTACTCATAATAAGTACTAATTTTACTCGAATCTGACTATTTCATGGCCTATTAACAAGACACGATAATGATGCGCATACCGTTATTATCGTTCAGGTCGACACATCATGGAATCACAGATACAAAGATGTGAGGGGAAAAATTGTTTTGAAAACGAATGGATAGCTGGAATGGCTATCGGAGGAGACACATCATGGAATCACATATACAAAGATGTGAGGGGAAAAGTTGTTGGGAAAAATTGTTTTGAAACGAATGGATAGCTGGAATGGCTATCGGAGGAGACACATCATGGAATCACATATACAAAGATGTGAGGGGAAAAGTTGTTTTGAAAACGAATGGATAGCTGGAATGGCTATCGAAACAACACTGAAATGGGGAGGGGGAATCCGTAGTGTTGTACGTTCAATTTCAAAGTAGAAAGGGAGAAAATGCTTGAAAGCATACATGAACTTCTGGACTGGCTTCGATCGGCACGGACAGCCAGTCAACGGATGCTCTGTAGTCATAACGGGAAAAGGGTGGATTATCAACGCATTTCCTGTCTGAGCTGCTGCCTGCCTTTCTGCTTTCCTTCTTTCTGTTGATCGGTCTCGGAAGTTCATGCATAATTTCAAATCATTTTCTACATTTCTCGTTTGAAGGGATGTACACAATATAATTCTCCCTCCAGTGGCCAAAAGATAAGGTATTTATCTATTTATTTTCGGAAATACCGCAAGAAACATACTAACATCCCACTCGAGCAGTCTGATAATTGTCTACAGTGATTATAATTTCAGTGGACACCTGAATTATAAAACTGCATTATACAATGCAATAATGGTGTTTAAGGCACATTCGACCAGAAAAGGCTCCGATCAGCCTGCGCATTCACACTGAGCCTTCACTGTACGCACATACCATGTATGGTCCCAGCAGAAAATGAAGGCTCGTGCTAGACTGCTCGGCTCCACAGACTGGTTCAAATCTTTTCGAAAATACATACAAAACACATTTCTGCGTGGCGCATCTCAACTGACGTACGTCTTCGCTGTTTCCCTAAATTTCACAAGTTAGCTTTTCACTAGACACGGCTTGCCCATGAAGTTACATAACTCGTTGTGTATTTTGGTTGCTCGGACATCAAAAGCGGTGTCACAAAACTTACGAAGTTGCATAACTCGTTATACAATCTGGCTGCGCGGTGTTAAGACATCAAAGGAATCTGCGATGGCTCGTGATCCTGCAGTTCTGTGGAACTGAACCACGTGACCTTCGCAGCCTCCTCCCTGTTATTTTCGTACAACTTGCCAACAGTCAAGATGCTTACTAAGATTTGTGTCTTTACGTGTAAGTTGTTTCTGATGGCCGCAGCGGCTGAGGAGTTGGACATTTGTTCATGTCCGGAATCTGATGGACGATCCTTTGTACTATTGCGGGTGGAGTCACACTGAACCGGGAGAGCACTCAGCAGGTGTAATGGAGACAGCTTAAGTGTGTCGGGCGACGGCTTTGTGACAAATGCTGAGACTGAAGACGGCTTGAGGAAGGTGATTCTGGAGAAAACAACCATGACGTGCAGTGACGGTTGGGGGCACTTCCAGAATGCTAGGGAACTCGTAATTAATGGAGTCGCATGCACCATGACGACGACGTCAACTAAGGTATGTATATTACATGTCTGTAAGTCCATGCATTCTTATATTAGCGGAAGACATTTACCAGACTGCGCATCCTGCGCAGCACAATTCTGATATATTGACGGCCGATGGCAAGAACAGTCAGCGCACCTCTGTTTACATAATAGTGTAGCCATTTTTATGTAAAAACTCAAGATTTTGCAAGCAGAGTAGACCTTGACTAGATGCCCCGATCTGATCTATTTGGCATTGTACTTAGTGCTTCAGGTTGTTTGCGCGTGACGCCGTTGGATAATTCAATAAGGACATCATGACAAATATCGATGATATTTAAAAATAATTATTGCCTATAAGCAAACATATCAGTGACGTCTCATGCTGGTTATAATTCTTGCTGCTTCATTCTTATAATTATCATTGTTGTGGTAGTAGTAGTACTTTAAGGAGGAACAGTAATAGTGCATTTGTATCATTATTATCATTATTGTTATCATTTTTATCATTTTTATTCACATTCCATTTTTTATAATGAATATCAATGTCATAAGAACCATCGCTTCATTGGCTGATGCAATAATCCAAATATCCTTATACACGTAATAAATGAAAACTTTCCCCCGGCTACGTCAGTGTCAGACTCTGTCCCTTTATTTGCTATATTCTTTTCATTCCTCACGATTCGAATGTAAGATCAGCAACAACAGCTTCGCACCCTTTTCATTTTCAAAAGATCATATTCATTCCATACCATATCAATATTGACATATCACATCGTCTTGCTCAAGAAAACACGCTATTGTTACCGAATAGGATTAACTAATTCTTCGGAAACAAAAGGCAAAACCAGAACAACAGCACCGGAAAGTGAATAATAAGCACTGGAACCAGAAACTCTGTCTCCTATCTCGTTTCGAAAACGTTTATATAGGTAAGTTAGAGCCCGAAAGTGAAATATTTCAGACCATCATTAAGGCACACGAGGAGAAACATAGACGTCTAAAAAAGCATCATCAAGGTGCTTGATGTCCGTGAAACTAAATGGCCGAATGCACAAGATATACATCTAGCCCAAGGCCCGGCCAAGGTATCGAAATAATGTTAAAACTGAACAACTCTATGCACACACAATACACCATTAATTTTGAATAACATTTGAATAGGCCGAGTTGATATGACGCCGAATTTACTCGGGGGCCGGGTTGGTTATAGGTTGATTGTTTTGGGTTTATTGATTAACTGTTTTGGGTTTAACGGCCCTTTGAGACAGCACTTCAGTCTACATCGGGCCGTCTCCCAGAGAGGGAGAAAGAAGAGAGAAATGATAGACGAGAAAAAAAAAAAAAACGACCAAACAACTTAGACCCGCGCCTACTGCAAGGCCCTTGTCCTACTCTTACCCAAATCAGTAGAACGCCCCGGCACTGGAAGTATCACGCAGCACTGTCGCACCATCCAACCGCCCCCGTTTTGTTTTGGGTTTTGGGACCGGAGCCTTTTTGTCTGTTGCTTGGTCCACCGGGGCTCAACTGGTGACATTCTTTTGCTTCAGATTTCCAGTGGGGTTGTTTGGCAGGCCAGGGATCTCCACCTGTCAGACGGCCCGTTGTATCTGTTCAGTCCTCGTCTTTGCTTCTTTATGGTGTTGAAATTTGATTTATGTGTTTACCGTGATGATTCATTGACGCGTTAGAGGGTTATCATGCGAACTGAACAACCAACTAAATGTTTTGTACCACTTCAGAAACTGAGGGTGAGGTTGGGCCTGTAAAATCGATTTAAGCCCCCCAGTAATTCATTACTGACCGTTCCAAGGCGGTAGTTCTGTTGTGGTTCTCTGTTGCCTGTTTTTGGTGTCAGAGTTTCTGTGATGTTTTACCTTATGTATGTTCTTATTATTTTTGGTTCGGTTTGGGTTGCTGAGTGGCCACCTTTCGGAAACAAGCTGCTCACTCGGTTGGCCATATGTTCTCTGTATCTCGATTATTTGTAATCTTAGTTGTTTCCAACTATGGTTTGAGGGCTGGATTTGGATTTTGATTGTTTCAGTTCCTGGGTCTTTGCATACTTTTTACTTTTAACAGTCCTCTGAGACAGTATTTGAGTCTACATTGCGACCCGCACCTACTGCAAGGCCCTTGTCCTACTGTTACACAAATCAGTAGAACGCCCCGGCACTGGAAGTTACACGCAGCACCGTCGCACCATCCAACCGCCCCCGTTTTGTTTTGGGTTTAACAGTCCTCTGAGACAGTATTTGAGTCTATATTGGGCCGTCTCTCAGAGAAGGAGAAAGAATAGAAATGATGAAGAAGTAAGGGACATTGAAAGACAAAATGACAAACAAAATAGACAAAACACAATTCTTTGACTCGAGGCAAAAAAGAAACTTTGATTTAAAGCAAATGTTTGACGGCGGACAATGCACGATTGACACTGACTGATCACAATAGCTCAGCCAGGTGAGCTTTTGATTAATTTTTTACTTGACGTCCACGGTAAACAGCTGTGGTCAAGTCGGGGCGGTCAGTTAACCTAAACACACTGTTCCTGTGCAGGCTTAGACCTCCTAAGCGGTTAAGCAGTACTAAGTGCACATACTTTCGCCAGTATTCTGACAACTGTCCTTCTTAAAATAGCGGAAGGAGAAACGAAAGTATGTGGCCAGAACCGGCATTGAACCCAGGACCTCTGACTTATCTGATAAGTCAGGTGCCCTAACGATCGCGCTACGCGGCCCGGCTAAAAATAAATCCTGAGCACAATATTCCTTGCTTGTCAATGCTGCAGGGCACCTCCTAGAAACAATTTAGGAGATGTGTTTAAACAGTTTAATCTTGACTATGTCCATGCGACTACAGTACGCCATTATCTTGAAACGATGTCAAGTCAGAATTTTTGAGGAAGGACCAGAGAGCTTGTTAATAAGGTTTTATGTCATTCACAAGAAACGGGCGATATATACTATGTAGGTAAATTAATGGAATCTGCTCAACAAGCATATATCGCTATCGTAATGGTTCACGCTGCCCGGACAAGCCAGCTGCGGTTCAGTTTCAGAAACGGAACAAAGCAAGCTGTCTGGTATACCCGAAACTTAAAGCGTTCGTTCCGCTTCTCTTGCTCTTTGTTAAGTACGCAGTAGGAGCATCGGTTCGAACCCCAGGAGCGTAGGCGTCGTCATAAAAGTAAGAAAATTAAATTTAAGATTGATTGGTTTGGGTTTAATGGCCCTTTGAGGCGGTTGGTTGTTTTGGGTTTTTAACGGCCCTTTGAGGCAGTATTTCAGTCTATATCGGGCCGTCTCCCAAAGAGAGGGAGAAAGAAGAGAGAAATAACAGACGATAAAAATGCCCAAATAACCTCACCCGCATGTACTGCATGCACAATAGACCCTTGCCGTACTATTATCGAAATAAGTAGGACGCCCCAGCACTGAAAGTTGTTCCCTGCACCATCGCACCACACCTCTATGAGACAGTATTTCAGTCCAAACCAGACCATCTCCCTGAGAGAGGGAGAAAGGAGAGAGGAATGATGTACGAGACGAAAAATGTCCAAAAACCTGCATCGCACCGACTGCAAGCACAGTGGATCATGATAGACTTCAACAGAAAATTCCACGGCAATATATTTTTACTGATCTTTTTTCCACTGGAATTTTGAGCAAAGACATGTCAGACAAAACCAATAAACAAGGCTCTGCATCTGGCAAAGATTAAGTCCAGGCTGGGCTTCACTGAGTAACATCAGTCTGTACACTCATGTGTAGCTAAAGGTACACTCATGTGTAGCTAAAGGTCATAGCTTATTATACAACACGGGAACAGTGAAGACTCTGATCAGACTCAAGCTCTCATTGAATTATAGCTGGTCATACAGTTTGAAGATTATAAAAAGAAAAGGATTTGTAACATAAAAATCATTACCACTATCTCAGCGTAATGACTAGACACGACAAAATAAAGGTGTCGCTGCGACAAGACTAATGGAGCAGTTTTTTTATTAATACTATAATTATTTCTTTCTTTTTTTTTTTATTTCATTTCCTTTGGTTTTTTACCTTTAAATCTACCTAGTTATAACTTTATTTCGTCTTCTTCCTGCTGCTAAACACGCAGTGGTATAAGTTTCGACTTCTCCATTAATCTAATCATTTCGCTGAGATAGTGGTAATGATTCTTTTAGTTAATGTTTTTATTCATTACGCTGAGATAGTGGTAATGATATTTTTGTTTCAAATCTTTTTCCTTTTAGAGTGTTCAAACAAAAATTGTATAGCTAGATTGACTTATCGATGTTCGTGCTGTAGATATACGATGTACAGCCACCCCGCTGTATACTAACTCCACGGAATAATTTCCATGGCGCGGATGTTTATAATGTACTTAAAAAATTGGCTAAGACCGGGGCATACTAGACGACACATTGTAGCCCAATTATTTGGGTGCTTACTAGGGCACATGTGGACACTATTGCACTGGTCACACATCTGGCACAGTTTTTTTTATAAATACTATATTTAGTTCATCTCTCTTTCATTTTAGTTCCCTTGGTCTTTTTACCGTTAAATCTATTTAGTTATTTTCTTTATTTTGCCTTCTTCCTGCTGCTAAACATGCAGTGGTATTATGTTTTATCTTCTCCATTAGTCCTGTCATAGCGACACCTTTATTTTTTGGCCTCTAGTCATTACGCTGAGATAGTGGTTATGATTTTTAAGTTACAAATCTTTTTCTTTTTATAATCTTCAAACAAAAATTGTACAGCTGGATAGACTTATCAGTGTCCGTGCTGTAGACAGACACACGATTCGTAGTCATATTCACAACCAAAATCATCCCAGACCAGCTATCTCCACGATATACCCCAGGCATAGGTGACCCCAGCAAGGCGAAACTCGCAATCCGTTGCGGTTCATTCACTGAAATATCGACTCGAACATACCGGAAGTAAATAAATGACGTAACAGCGTTAAAAATTGATCGTTGCAGACGGCTTGTCCTGAACAAATTAAACCGATATTATTATCATTGTTAAATGGTAAGATTCACATTTTGATCACAAAAAATAATGATATATATGAGCGTAAACGAAGACAACCGCAAAACGGCCCTGCCAGCTTTAAAAAAAATGTATTAGAAGCTTAGGAAGAGAAAAACTTACTCCCCCATCCACCGATTACACTGAGTTAGATTTTGGCTCTCTGATCGGATTATTTGTGAGGGTGTCTCTTCAGTAGTAGATATAACACATCATACAATATGATAAATATAAATAAGAAGGATTTATTAAACAAGAGGACCAAGAGGCCCTGAATCGCTCACCCGAGCAAAAAGGTTAAAGGTCAAACTAGGGTCATCATTTAAACAAACCTGATAGTTTGCAATAATTTCCAACTAGTTCTAAAGAAGATTTTTGAATATTTTCCTATGCATTTCTATGGTTCAAACCCAGAAGCGCCTGGGGCGGGGCCATTTTTGACCCTCACGCCATCATTTGAACAAAATTGGTAAAGGACAACTAGGCAATGCATCTGCACTAAGGGGTTCTGGGGAAGATTTTAATTTCGAACCAAAGACTCCCCGCCCCAGGGCTATTTTGAATCCCAGGGCCACCATGTACACAAATTTTGTAGCAGGCCACCATGTACACAAATTTTGTAGCAGTCCACCAGGCAATGCATGAAGAAGACTTTTGAATAATTTTCTATGTATTTCTATGGTTCAAACTCAGGACTCCCTGCTGTGGGTTCATTTTGGGCCCTGTGGCCATCATTTGAACATACTTGATAGAGGACTACAAGGCAATGCTACATATTAAATTTCAAGCACCTGAGCCAAGTGTTTCTGAAGGAGAATATTTTTCAATATTTTTCTATGGTTTAAACCCAGGACTCCTGGGTTGGGCCATTTTAGACCCTGGGGTCATCATTGAACAAACTTGATAAAATACCACTTGGCAATGCTACATACCAAATTTCAGGCATCTATGCCAAGCGGTTCTGAAGAAGATTTTAGAATATTTTTCTACGTATTTCTATGGTTCAAACCTAGGACTCCCTGCCGTGGGGCCATCATTTGAACAAACTTGGTAAAGGACTACTACACAATGCATCATACCAAATTTCTAGCATCTAAGCCTTGCGGTTCTGAAGATGATTTTTGAATAATTTTCTTTGTATTTCTATGCTTCAAACCTTGGACTCCCTGCCGAGGGGCCATTTTGGACCCTGGTTCCACCATTTGAACAAACTTGGTAAAGGACTTTTAAGCAATGCTGCATATTTAATTACAAGCATCTGAGCCTTGCTGTTCTGAAGAAGATTTTTGAATATTTTTCTATGTATTTCTATGGTTCAAACACAGGACCCCTTGGAGCGGGGCCATTTTGGATCCTGGGGCCATCATTTGAACAAACTTGGTTAAGGACCATTAGGCAATGCTACATACCAAATTTCAAGCATCTGAGCCAAGTGGTTCTGAAGAAGGTTTTTTGAATATTTTATACGTATTCCTATGGTTCAAACATAGGACTCCCTGCCCCGTGGTCATTTTGGACCCTGGGGCCACCATTTGAACAAACTTGTTAGAGGACCACTAGGCAATGCTACATACCAAATTTCAAGCATCTGAGGCAAGCAGTTCTTGACAAGATTTTTAAGTATTTTTTAGTTTCGAACCCAAGACCCCCTGGGCCATTTTGGACCCTGGGACCACCATTTGAACAAACTTGGTAGAGGACCACTAGGCAATGCTACATACCAAATTTCAAGCATCTGAGGCAAGCAGTTCTTGACAAGAAGATTTTTAAGTATATTTTAGTTTCGAACCCAAGACCCCCTGGGCCATTTTGGACCCTGGGACCACCATTTGAACAAACATGGTAGAGATCCACTAGACAATGCTTCATACCAAATATCAAAGCCATAGAAGATGTCATTTAAAGCAAATTGTTGACGCTGCACGACGGACGCTGGGTGATCACAATAGCTCACCCTGAGCCTATGGCGCAGGCGAGCTAAAACCATGGATTCCAATTTTCCATTTTAATCCACTGGAATTCCAGTGTCTTCCACCGGAATAGTAGGGATAAATGTCGACAGTGACCTGCTCGCAGAATATACGGAGACACGGACAGAGCACGCTAAAATGTCTCTAGGGCTTGAAGATAACTAAAAGACCTGGAAATCATCTGACGGAAATTGTAGGGAAAATCAAAATCAACGCAGGGCTAAGACCTTATTGGTTGAGCTTGGAAGAAAGGTCGTGATTATTGAGTGTTTCAGTCTATATCGGGCCATCTCCCAGAGAGAGGGAGGAAGAAAAGAGAAATGATAGACGGGAGAAAAAATCCGAACAACCCCCACCTACTGCAAGCACAGTAGCCCTTTATCCAAATAAGTTGGACACCCCGGCGCTGGAAGTTACAATCAGCCCTATCGCACCACCTGACCACCAAGACAATTTCTAGCCAAATGTTTCATACCATAAATGTCGACAGTGACCTGCGCGCAGAATTTACGAAGACACTGACAAAGACGCTAAAATGTCTCTAGGCCTTGAAGATAACTAAAAGACCTAGAAATCATCTGACGGAAATTGTATGGAAGATCAAAATCAACGCAGGGCTGAGACCTTATTGGTTGAGCTTGGAAGAAAGGTCGTGCTCCGAGGAAATTTTGATTATCGAGACAGTATTTCAGTCTATATCAAGCCATCTCCCAGAGAGCGAGAGGGAGGAAGTAAAGAGAAATGATAGAAGAGAAAAAAATCCGAACCCTCACCTACTGTAAGCATAGTAGCCCTTTATCCAAATAAGTTGGACGCCCCGGCGCTGGTAGTTATAACCTGCACCATCGCACGACCACCACCCTCAAGAAATTCTCTACAAGCGATTGAAAGACCAGAGGACCATTGGTCCTATAGCTCACCTGAGTTCATTCATCTTCAGCACTCAGGAGTAAGTAACTCTAAGGCAAATTGTACAATATGACAGAATTTTGAAGTCTGCTTCTTGAGAACATTTCTGTAAAACTTTTGTCAAAATATCTACAGTAACACAGAAATAAATGCTAATTTACATTTTTCCCATTATAAGTGTATGGAAACTTTAAGTTGCCATAGCAACAAACTACATGGCAACAATAATATAACAGTAATTCAATAGAGGCTATTACTAATATCCTTTCAGTAAAGTTTCAGGTTTATTATCAAATTAGTTTCTGAATAGATGATTTTTGAGTATGTTTTCTGTTTTTAACCCGTTTGGTTACCATGGCAACCAGCTAAATTGTGCCATTTGCATAAATTTCATGCAGTTGCTAGCGGAGTACTTCAGGAACAATTCTGTTAAAGTTTTGTTCAAATATCTGCAGCGATATAGCTATGAATGAAAATTTTCAACTTTCCTATTATAAGTCAATGGCAACTTAAAGTTCCCACAGAAACAAAACTACTGGAGCAACTGCCATGAGAAACAGTATTTTTGCCTACGTCCAATCCATTGGCTCATGTATGTACTTTTATATATATGTTGCCATGAAATTGTGAATAAATAATAAAAAAAAGAAACAGTATTTTTATAGAGGCTAGTATTAAGATCCCTTCTGTAATATTTGAGCTGTATCGGTCGCATAGTTTTTTGAGATGATTTTTTAAGTTTTTCCATTTTTTCGTTGCCATGACAACCAGCCAAATTCTGCAATTTGCAAACAAGAATTCCGCGGAATGCGGTGTCTCGCCTGCTAGCGCTTTGTCATAAAACAGAACTAAATCAGCAAAGATGTATGCATGAACCAAGTTTCTTGGCTCTAGCCCTAGTTTCTGAGAAAGACCTAAATGTGAAAACTGGACAAAAAATTGCAAAGTCAGTCAACTGTAAAATATTGGTAAAGACTCAGTACTGATGATGACTTGGAGCTCTTCTCTTCCAGATGAAGGCATGACCCAAGTTCAATGGTTCTAGCCCTTTTAGTTTCTAGAAACAGACCTAAACGCGAAAACTAGACGAAAAATTGCAAAGTCAGTTAACCGTAGAATGTAGGTCAAGACTCAATATTGATGATGGATTTGAGATTTGCTCTTCCAGACGTAAGCATGAACCAAGTGTCATGGCTCTAGCCCTTAAAAATTCTGAGAAAATGACCTAAACATGGAAACTTGACAAAAAAATAGCAAAATAAGTCAACCGTAAAATGTAGGTCAAGACTCAATATTGATGATGGCTTTGAGATCTACTCTCCCAGATGTATGCATGAACCAAGTTTCATAGCTCTAGCCCTTATAGTTCCTGAGAAAATGACCTAAACGCAAAAACCAGATGAAAAATTGCAAAATCAGTCATCCGTAAAATGTAGGTCAAGACTCAGTATTGATGATGGCTTTGAGATCTACTCTTCCAGATGTATGCATGAATCAAGTTTCATGGCTCTAGCCCTTATAGTTTTTTTGAGAAACTGACCTAAACGCAAAAACCCGATGAAAGTTTACGCCGCCGCCGCCGACACCGGAAAAGCAGGCGAGACAAAAATTAATAAGGCTGCTTGAGGACGACTCAAGGAACATTTCTATGAAAGCTTTTTTTTTCAAAATATCTGCACCAACATAGCAATAAATGCAATTTTTCTATTTTGCCATTATAAGTCAATGGCAACTTTAAGTTCCCATAACAACCAGACTGCTGGAGCAATTCCTATGAAAAACAGTACTTTTATAGAAGCCAGTACTAGGATCCTTTCTGTGAAGTTTGGCCTTTATTGATTGCATAGTTTCTGAGATGATTTATGAATATTTTTTCTATTTTTAATCATTCAGTTGCCATGGCAACCAGCCAAATTGTGCAATTGACATAAATTTCATATGGTTGATAGGGGACTACTCAAAGAACATTTCTGTAACAGTTTTGTCAAAATATCTGCACCGACATAGCAATAGCCGGGCCGGGTAGCTGAATCGGTAGGGCACCTGACTCGTAAGTCAGAGGTCCTGGGTTCGAATCCCGGTCTGGCCACATACTTTCGTTTCTCCTTCCGCTGATTCAAGAAGGGCAGTTGTCAGTTACTGGCGAAAGTGTGTGCACTTAGTACTGGTTAACCGCTTAGGAGGTCTAAGCCTGCCCAGGAATAGTGTGGTTAGGTTAACTGACCGTCCCGACATGACCTTAAATGTTTACCGTGGACGTTAAGCATCAAATCAACCAATCAACCGACATAGCAATAAATGCAAATTTTCTATTTTGCCATTATAAGTCAATGGCAACTTTAAGTTCACATAGCAACCAAACTGCTTAAGCAATTGGCAACAAAAACAGAACTTTTAAAGAAGCCAGTACTAGGATCCTTTCTGTGAAGTTTGGCCTTTATTGGTTGCATAGTTTCTGAGGAGATGATTTTTGAATATTTTTTCTTTTTTTAATCATTCGGTTGCCATGGCAACCAGCCAAATTGTGCAACTGACATAAATTTCATGTGGTGGACAGAGGACTTTTCAAGGAACATTTCTGTAAAAGTTTTGTCAAAATATCTGCACTGACATAGCAATAAATGCAAATTTTCAATTTTTCCCATACAAGTCAATGGAAACTTTAAGTTGCCTCAGCAACCAAAATTCTGAAGCAATTTGGATAAAAAACAGTATTATTGGTTCCCCTGCCTATAGATGATATATATATGAAATTTGGTTACAATGGGCCTTGTAGTTTCAGAGATGTCGTTTGAAAATGTTGACGGACGAACGGACGGACGCCTGACTATACTATAAGCTCACCTGTGAGCCTTCGGCTCAGGTGAGCTTAAAAGGGATGGTATACTGAGCATGGGCTTTTAAAGGCAAAAACCCGTAACAGCAAGCGGGCTTTTAAAGGAAAAGTTCGAGTTTCGTTGCTTGCGCAGCCACCCAGTCAAACCCATCTATTGCAAAGTGTAACACAACAGAACCTGTAATTGATTCAACCATCAGAAACGGAATAACCACGCATAGATGATGTTTGTTAATAATCAGTGAATCGGTAAAAAAGAAAAAGGTACAGGTATTTTCGAGAGAAAATCAGTCACCAAGGGTGTGATCGTATGTGATTACGATGGACGCCTTCTTAGTTTCGGAGTACTTATCAAATGAAACAGAAAGCAACCGATGTATATTTTATTTTGAGACCAAGGCACTCGCCACTAGGTCGCCAACAGACACAGAAGACCTATCGGTGAGCTGCAGAATTCGGGAATAAATCTATTTTGTTCGCCGCCGCTTTGTTTTACTGCGGCTAAGCTACCGATTTGCTGTCCACCTGTTTCCAACAAAAAATAGAAAAATCGAATGTGTGTCCTTTGTGGCTAAACGCATGTACAAATCAAGCATCAAAAAAAATCTTAGATCAAGCTGTTACACCACAATTTGTGACGGTAATTCTAACTTTTCATACGGGAGCTGTGGTGCAGGTTGTCTTCAGGTACCGGTTGCAGTAGCGGTTCCGGTTTTTTAGCACTGCACTGCTGTATTTCTTTTCGGTTTATCGTAATACCTGACTAGAGCTTTCCTATAAAACAAGAGCAGGTTTCAGTCTCTTGCTTTGTTGACATTGACATAAGCAAGCATGAATACGTCTAATAACGCGTTTCTACAATTTGAGGATCCGAATGGAAGTTTTATCTTGAATAACATACCGCCAATGACAGGGAGCCAGCCACACATTTTCATGGATAGCACTCCTGTATCTGTGCCCAAACCTTCTGAACAATGAACTGTTCTGGTGCAACCACCACCTGTCATGCCAGACAGACGGACCATCTCGCAATTTAGTGGTTTTATGCATGACGATCCAGAGAAATTCCTAGCTTGATTCGAGACGTATTTGTCTTCAGCTGCTATTGACGTTACATCGCAACGTACAGTGGCAGCCTTTCACTTGTTCCTGAAGGGACCAACATTAATGGGGGTGGTTGGGTGGTGCGATGGTGCTGGGTAGGGCAAGGGCCAACTGTGCTTGCAGTTGGTGCGGGTGGGGATTGTTTGGACATTTTTTCTCTCGTCTATCATTTCTTTCTCCCTCTCTTTGGGAGACGGCTCGATATGGACTGAAAAACTGTCTCAAAGGGCCGTTAAACCCAAAACAACCAACCAACACTAATATGGTTTGATCAGTCAAAGATTCGTGGTCGACTGTGCATGCAGCATTTATCCAGGAATATTGTTTCTGTGTTTGACATCCAACACAAACTAATTCTACAACACTTGGTAATCATTAATGGTTTGGGCTGGCAGTGTGAGTGACCTCATACTAATTGTTGGTCTGCGTAATACCTGACGTTAAAAAATGCGTCAACCCTGGCGTTTGGTATGACAATAGCTCACTAGGGTACTTCGGTATCTGCCATGCCTCGGCGTTCTACTAATCTGGATAAAAGTATCCCAGCGACATCAGTTTCAGAGCCCTTAAGGTATATACTGACGGGTTGGCGTTTTTTAACGGACCAGTGAATTTTTTTTATTTTTGCAAGATATGTTGTTTAAAGTAAGCTCTTTGAACTGAAACAATAAAAATAGGGGGTCACCAGACTGGATTTTGAGTTACAGATGCCTAAAAACAGCCTTGTACGAGGTCCGAAAAATGCCATTTTTGACACTTTCCATGCATGTTTTACCAACAAAAAATATCAAAAAGATGTGAAGTAAAATCAAAACAATATGTTCTTATAACAGCAGATATGCTTTTCTATGCAGAGTGCTGGTAGGGTCTCATAAGCTCTTTGAATACTACAAAAATGCCACTTATTCGGTGAAAAGGTTATTTTTTGTGGTTTTTAGTTTAGGTCCCAGAAGATGCACTAAACTCGATTTTTTGAGAAAACCGACCAGTGAATTTTTTTAAAAAACTTTTTAATGATAGATCTCTTTATTAGACATAATTCAAAGGGGAAAAAAATAGGGGTCATCAGATCCGCAAAAATTCTGCGGTCTGTTGTATTACCCCACCCCCCATTTCATTTTTCTGCTTTTACCGTCACTTGGTTGAAGATAATTGAATACAAATGACAATTTTGGGTTTCAAGATGTTTTTATTATAAACCTTATCCATATGCTTATCTTATGCAATCTCATTCAATGCAAAATTATAAACATTGTATATGTTTACATGGTAGTATAAGCGATTTTAACCATTTCGAGTGAGTTCTTTTACATTTTGTTTCGCATGCCAAAACTAAAGCTATGAACTCATTTTAAGATTTGCACGTTGAAAAAATCTCACAGGGAAAAAGATGCCATTTGTATTCACTTTAATGAGCAGAAAATCAGTTTCTACAAATCTATTTCTACCCTGTGATGTGTATTTTACCCCCCCCCCCCCCCCCCCCCCCCCCACACACACACACCTCTGCACTCCTCATCGCCAATGGAAATGAACTATTTTTGTTGAATACTAAAGATAAATCTGGACTATGACATCCATTTGCATACACATGTACTAGAATGGTAAAATTAGTTTTGCATTTAGTTAGGGGATACTGTACTCAAATTTGTCAATTGGGGCGAGTGGTGTTGGGGTGCGAATTCATTGGTTTTATGGTCAGAAAATTTGTGTTAAGGCAACGCGTCAGTGGCTCTGTAAAACACGATTTACGACCACAGTTCTGATGAATTTCCTCCCAAAATGACATTTTTTATACAATTATCCCCATTCTAATGCACTTATTCAAGTTTTCACCTTTCAAATCATAAAATTGAAAAATTTTGCATACTTATACATGTCAACATTATCTAACGACTGGCATGCATAACCCTCTTTTTTGATGGGCAAGGCTTTGCTGAGCACAAGTTGAAAATTTACGGTCAAGTAGTGAAAATGCTCATAACTCTTGAACCCCGTGGTATATATGGTTCAAATTTCGTACACTTATGTACTTTAACATTGTCCAGCCACAGGCATGCAAAACAGTGACGACAGTCTAAACAGTATTGCACGACCCACAGGTGTGCACTTTAATCGCTGTGCAAGTCCATCAGTCTGTTTGTCCTTCCGCTGTAGTCAGTGAGTGAAATTGCTCATAACTCTTAACCACATGGTGTAGTTTGATAAAAATATGCATCATTCTACAAGAAATGACCAATTTCATTTCCATACATTCCTTCTGGCACCAGAAACTGATTATTCTACATTCACCACGGGTTGTGCACATTACCATCAGTTGATTCGTTAATAAAATCATTAGAGATTTATATTAAATCCATGTGTCGGTGTACCCTTATAGAAATTTCACAGAAATGATAATAGTTTACCCTAAGCTTTCCTATACAACCAGAATTTAGTCAAACAGGATTATCTGCCCCTGTCATGGGGCAACATACATGTATAAAATAATGCAACAAATCTAAACAAAATCAGTCGAAAATTTGCATCAAACTATCAGTAATATAAATTTTCACTCATGATAAACATCTGTTCCCTGGAATTACCTGCCCCTGACACAGTGCTATGTTTCACCTCGTAGTCTTACTATATACCAAGTTTCAGCTTGATTGGATGTAGACTGTAGGAGGACGGAAGCACCATAACATAATACGTGCCATTTTTCAAACGGGCATATAAAAATGAACACTAGTTTCATAGACACAGTATTAAACATTGTATGGACTGAACTTGCAGGACTAATCTTCAATCCATTCCATGGCTTTGTGATGTCGTTCTTATTGGAAAGAATTTGCTTCCTTGGAGTGAGCAAATTCTTTCTTGTATGACTACCATCAGGGTTTTCCCGGACGCAAGATTGAGAGTCTCAGACCCCCAGAATGATGTCTGTGACTCCCAGAGAAAAAACTTATGCATCCACTGGGACTGCCAAAACAAAAACCCAAGTACCAATTCAAGGTGATGAATTCTAATAACAAGACCTGTCCGCGTACAGGATAGCTCGCCTGCAGCGCATTGCCCATCACATAAAAAAACTTTAACCAAAACATCCATTTCGGACGCCGACGCGGACGCGGACGCCGACGCCAGGGTGACAACAATAGCTCTTCCTGAACTTTCGTTCAGGCGAGCTAAAAATTATGTTATTCTTGGCACAATACAAAGTAATTATTGTCAGAAGGAAGTATCTATAAAATTCTGGTATTTGACTGGGACATTTATAAAACTTTCAGAGCACAGGACCCTCTACTTCATGCACTGGACCCTTGAAAAATTGGTGTGTGGGTCCCAAAAACTCCTTTATTAGAAGGTCGAGGGAAAACCCTGACTACCATCCCAGGCTTTGCGAGCACATTGTACTTTGTAGCCTATAGAATTCATAGATCATCTCATCCATTCCATTCTGGGTTCTAATCTGTGCCAGTTTCATGTTATGTCAGAAGAGAACTGAGAATGTCCCCATGTGACTCTGGTGCAGTAGAAGTTTTCCAAAATTCTTTGTTTCCAGATGCTACTTCACAGTTTTCTACGGTTTGAATTTGCTGCAAAATTTTAAACACCAGCTGCATGTTTATGAAACACTGATCTAAACTACAATGCTTGCATGCACATGCAGCTAACGATTAATGTTATTTCTTTGTTGATGATGTTCGATTTGCATCGCAAGAAGCTTGAAGCTTAACCATGATGTCGATGAGAGGTAATCACAGGTAATGTTGCAATCCCATGTTAATTCTCCTGTGATAAAATATCACTATCATTTTTAAATTTCAGGAGTTATGTTGTCAAGGTGTTTTCAACACTTTTTGACCTCCTGTCACTTTTAAAATAGGATCTCAGTTCTTTTGCATCTCCCAATACTATATCTGTGCAAGTTTGGTTCAAATCCGTCCATCCATTCAGGAGATATAGTGCAGACAAGGCATTTTTCAACATTCTTTGACTTCTTGTGATCTTGAAAATGGGACAGAGTGCACTCAAGAAGCTACGAAGACACCGACACAATCCACACAAAAAAACAACATGTCCCCTTTCCCAGACCCCACCTGATGGTGGGGGAATATAATAATAACGGTAGTGCAAAAGATTCCTTTCAACACCTGATTTCTACTTTTTTCTCTCTTTTGCTGGTGGTGGAGGGGGTGGGGGTCATCCTTTCAATGTTCTGACTATCGACAAATGTGTCTGCATGATGTTTTCAATATCATTTAGTGCTTCAGGTAAGAAGGGATAAATTTCTGTATTCCACAATAAAAACATATGCTCTGATCCCTCGTTAGAACCGTCTCAATCTCAACGAGAAAATTTTTAATGAGAGTCAAAACATATCTTTTTTTGGAGAGCTCTGTATTTAACAAAATATCTGATTATTGTCAGCAACCCCGGTAGCTCCATGGGTTATTATTAAAGTGCTGGCCTGCAGACCTAGCATTACTAAGTTCGAGTCCCAATGAGAAGAAATCATTTAAACCATAACAGGGTTCGATTGCACAAACTCCCTTCAAAATCGCCTTCCCATTGTTCCAATATGACTCAAAGACTGTTAAAAAGGATGTAAAACCACAAGTCATCCATCCATTCACATTTGATTACTGTACTGCTCCAGATAAGAAAGGGTAAACAGGGATAATGTCTCCGTGAGACGGTTCTAATAAGGGGTCACAATGTATGTTTTTATGGAGAAAAAAAAGGATAATGAAGGGATGATTATCCTGGTAAAAATCTACATGTATTTAAAGGTGGATGTAAACTCATCCAACTTTTAATAAATTTGTACCACGATAAGAACCTCCCAGCACAAATGTTTCAAGGTTGTTCACAGTGTGACTCTGCCAATATTGGCCATGCACTTAATTGGTAGATAGGTAGATAGACTGATAGATAATTAAGGGATTCAACTCATCGACTTTAAATAAATTTGTACCAGGATAATAAGGGGATAATTATCCTAGTTTTACTATAAAAACGTATGTTGTGACCCTTCATTAGAACCAGCTCGCCGAGACAGTTCTAATGAGGGGTCACAACATATATTTTCAATCAGCAATAAGAAAATTTGTATCTGAATTTTCCCTGCTACCTTTGGCCTTCTATCCTGGAGCTCTGTGATGTGCATTCATTTTATGTTTGCCTCTTTTAAAATAAAACTAAAACGTGGAGAATTAAATAAGGTATAAATCGACTAGAGAAGGGTACGAACCGACAAGAGTAAGGCAATGAAACGTCCAAAGTTGGCTACAGGGCTACGGATTTTTTGGGGGTCCGAAACGTCCAGGGTACGAAACGAAGATTTTATCGTTTCTAATTTGACGATCTCGTTGCCGCGTCTCACATTTTTTTACATTTTGAACGTACTGCAGTAGCAAATTAGAAATTCACACAATCAGACATTGAATTGTAAAGAAATAGAAGCTAAAAATGAAGAAATAAGTTGGACAAACTTGCCATCGACCAGTTCACATTCCCCGTAAAAAGTAAACACATGTATAGTTGGCGTGTTCGATTTACATTTGGATTGGTTCTAAAAGTCCGCCTTATCTATTACATTATTAAATATTTCCAACAACGTATTTCTCCTTTTAAATTATAAGAAATTATGTACAATGTCGTACTTTTAATTTTTTCCATTTATTTTTTGCGAAAAGTCGTCTAAAATGATCTTTATTTGCGTTGGCCAAAATGCTTATACCGGTTTACAGACACCATTTAAAAAAGAGAATCGAGAAACACCACGATTTACCTCCCTTATATTAGTAGAATTAGAGTAGCTTCCCATGGTGTCCGTATATACCTTAAGATCAAAATCAACTTCTTAAATGCTTATTCAGCAAGGCTGGCCCAAGCACATATTTAAATTTCCCTGTAATGTTTATCCTACCATTACGTTTGTCCTCATGAAATATTGTGTAGAATTAAAATCAGGAGTTTGTATTTGAGGAGACTACCTATTTGCACTTATCTTTCTGGTGCGGTATGTGTTTCAGAGCCCTTTTTGAAATTACATTTTCTTTGGTTTGGTGAGGAGAAAATACTGATTCCAGGAGTTAATACATTCCTGTTGACACCATTTAATAAAAGGTATCAATCATCAGCCAATCCTTCTTGAGATGGTGGTAATAATTTCAGATAGCATGCCAACCTTGGAGCAATGGCAGCCATTTTTTTCAAACTTGTCAGTCCCTTTGCGTCAAAGTGGAAATTTCTATAAAGTTCCAAACTTCAATGTTAGGACTAATATGCACATTGTGTTACAACTGGACCTGGTGACATAACTGGAAAAGAAAAAAATAATTTTGATCTTTACAACTCAGATTATAAACAAAAACAATACAACATACCGTTACTAACTGGTACTGCTAAAACCTTCTTTTGGATATAAGGACCCTCTTGTCATAAACATTTTTTGAAAAGCATTAACATATTTTCAGTGAACCTCAACTATTGCATGACATGAAAGATATTAACCATACCGTTAACAGATAGTAAGTTTCTTTTAAAAAATTTTGCTAGTTTAAAAAATTTAGGGGTCACAACAACCATAACAAAAGTGCATTAAGAAAAATGGTTGGTTGGTTGATTTGATGCTTAACGTCCACGGTAAACAACTAATAAGAAAAATGGCTATTTAAAGCACATCATGTTTTGATTTTTAATTCCTTTTCTCCTAGATGATATTTTTGGCCATTCTTTATGAACAAGACCTTTTGCTAATTATATGTCAGTAAAGTGCCTCAGTGCAAATGCTTTACCAAGGCATTCTGCTGTGCATGTGCAGTAGGTGCGGGTGGGTGTTTGGAAATTTTTCTGTAGTCAATCATATCTGTTCCCTTCCGCCTTCTCTCTGTGAGATACAGCCAATACAGGCAGAAATTAAAATTTTAAAGAGTTCCGTCAAGAGCAGCGAACATATTCAAAAGATGTTCAGTTCTGTCTCAAAGGGCCGGGCCGTTAAACCAAGTCCCACAAACATGCGTCATCTGTATGTCATCGGTAATTGTAGCGGTGTGTTTAACGATACGTGCTACAGATCTGGTTTACTGCCTTCCCTTTTTTTTTGCACGTCATGTATAGTAAACAGATAGCCTTTTATGCCCCCCTCCCGCCATGAAATTGCGGATAGCATACTGGTAGAGTGTCCGCTTCGGGAACTGGAGGTCGTGAGTTCGACTACCGACCGCGCCATACCATTGATTGATTGTTTTGGGTTTAACGGCCCTAAGAGACAGTTATTCTACTTCTATATGTATTCTCTGCTCTTGAAGGAACTTTTTTAGATTTTAAATTCAGTCTATATCGGGCCGTCTTCCAGATGAGGAGAAATGATAGACGAGGGAAAATATGTCCAAACAATCCCCACCCGCACCAACTGCAAGAACAGTTGGCCCTTGCCCTACTATTAACCAAAGCAGTAGGACGCCCCGGCACTGGAAATTACACCCAGCACCACCCAACCACCCCCATTAATGCTGGTCCCCATCAGGAACAAGTGAAAGGCTGCCACTGCACGATGCGTTGCCCTACAATGTTCCAAATCAGCAGGACGCCCCGGCACTGGAAGTTATACACAGCACCATTGCACCACCCGACCACCCCCGCGCCATACCAATGGGAACATCAAGCCATAAAGGACTCAATAAGTTTCCAAAGTAGACAAAAGGTGACAAAAGGTAGGTCAAATGGTACTAAGAGCTCCCTTGGCTTACGCTCGACCATAAAGGGTAGTCCTAGGAAGATAACTTTAAAGTTAAATCATCAGATAGGTATAATTTGTTACTCGATACCTTGACTGTCGCAATAAAAGCTCTACAGAGCTTATGTTGTTTGTTTCTTCCTGTCCGTGAGTGCGTTTGTGTTACCCGAATCGTGTTCGGCCTATAACTTCGTCTGTAATGGTGGGATTCGAAAAAAATAATTCGCAAAAATGATCATCTTAACAAATTATGAAATGTTGCGAACTTAAACCATGTCGCCAGCTCAAGGGCCAAGGTCACAGCAGGCAAGTAAACTTTGTACATGAAAGAGTTTTTACGAGAGCAGAGAATACATTCAGAAACATGGGCCAGATTACGTAGTTTCGGCTAACAAAACCTCATCAGTGACCCTGACAATATCTGGAGACGAACCACAGAAAAACTTACTGGAATTTCTTAATTTTAATTGGGCAGTCGATTCAAATTTAAAAAGTAACTGCACTTCAGGAACTGACTGAATCAGATCCCAAACCCTATCTCCAACATCAAAGGGAAAGATTGACAAAGACATCCCAACAGACAATAATTACAAGTGATAAGCCGAGTCAACAGCTCTTTCCCAAATAGGTGGCAACTCAGATATCTTTACTGAACTAAATAATTTAGACCAACAGAACGGTTACAACAGACTAAGCAAATTATACGAAAAACATTTAACAACTATTTTTACCTATTTTCTATTTCTATTACAGAAGGGTTAAAATGAGAACACAAGAAATTAAACAGCACCGAACATAAAACAAATGCAACCGCAATGAAAGTACCGCCTTGGGACGGTCAGTAATAACTACTGGGGTGTTTAAATCGGTTTTACTGGGCCCAAACCTTCACCATCACCCTCTGCCACGGTGCACATAATTAGTTGGTAGTTCGATTCGTATGGAGGTCTAGTATAAAAAAAACGAAAACGCTATAAAATAGTACGTTTTATATGCATAAAGTTAGAAAAGAATGCACAGGTCAAAGATGAACCAACGCAGTCAGATATATGGTAAAATACGCCTATCAACGGCTTTTTAGCTCACCTGAGCACGAAGTGCTCAAGGTGACCTATTGTGATCGATATTTGTCCGTCGTCCGTCCGGCAACAATTTCTTCAAACGACATCTCCTCCTAGACCAGTAAGCCAATTTCAAAATAATTTCACACAAATGTTTGTTATAGCCCTGAACCAAAATTGCTAAAATGGTTCCGCTCCGCTGAACAAAATGGCCGCCAGAGCTAAAAATAGAAAAACCTTTAAACGACATCTCCTCTGAAGCCAATAGCTCGATTTCAAAATAATTTCACAGAAATGTTTGACTCATTGCCCTGAACCAAAATTGCTAAAACGGTTCCACTCCGCTGAACAAAATGGCCGCCAGAGCTTAAAATAGAAATCTAAAAATAGAAAAACCTTTAAAAGATATCTTCTCTGAAGCCAATGGCTCGATGTCAAAATAATTTCACAGAAATATTTGACTCATTGCCCTGAACCAAAACTGCTAAAACGGTTCCACTCCGCTGAACAAAATAAATCTTAGAATGACACAGAGGGCACAGTTTTGATCCAATCTTCATGAAACATTGTCAGAATGTTTATCTAAATGAAATCAAGACCAAGTTTGAAACTGGGTCATGTGGGGTCAAAAACTAGGTCACTAGGTCAACGCTTAGAAAAACCTTGTGTACACTCTGGCGGGCACAGTTATGATCCAATTTTCATGAAACTTTGTCACAATTTTTATCCTTATACAATCTAGGCCAAGATTGAAACTGAGTCACGTGGGGTCAAAAACTAGGTCACTAGGTCAAATCTTAGAAAAACCTTGTGTACACTCTGGCGGGCACAGTTACGATCCAATCTTCATGACACTTTATCAGAATCTTTATCCTTATACAATCTAGGCCAAGATTGAAACTGAGTCATGTTGGATCAAAAACTAGGTCAAATCTTAGAAAAACCTTGTGTACACTCTAGAGGGCACAGTTATGATCCGATCCTCATGAAACTTTGTCAGAATGCTTATCTTTATGAAATCTAGACCAGATTTGAAACTGGGCCATGTCAGGTCAAAAACTAGGTCACTAGGTCAGATCTTAGAAAAACCATGTGAATGCTCTAGAGGGCACAGTTTTGTTCCAATCTTCATGAAACTTTGTCAAAATGTTTATTTCCAACAAATCTAGACCAAGGATGCAACTGGGTCATGTTGGATCAAAAGCTAGATTACTAGGTCAAACATTAGAAAAACAGTGTGGATACTCTAGAGGGCACAGTTTTGGTTCAAACTTCGTGAAGCTTTGTCAGAATGATTATCGTAATGAAATCTAGGCCAAGTTTGAAACTGGGTCTTGTCAGGTCAAAAACTAGGTCACTATGAAAAATCATAGAAAAAC
The DNA here is from genome assembly GCA_963989385.1 of Ctena decussata. Classification (NCBI taxonomy): domain Eukaryota; kingdom Metazoa; phylum Mollusca; class Bivalvia; order Lucinida; family Lucinidae; genus Ctena; species Ctena decussata. The sequence goes on from OZ022509.1 coordinate 63,469,200, forward strand.
CTTGTGTACACAATTGTGGCTTTATTTTGCTTTGAATCTTCATGAAACTTTGTCAGAATGATTATCTTCATGAAATGTAGGCCAGTTTGAATCTGAATAATGTCTGATCAAAAACTAGATTACCAGGTCTAGGTTAGAAAACATTGTGTACACTCTAGAGGGCACAGTTTTGATCCAATCTTTTTGAAACTTTGTCAGAATATAGATTAGAAAGTGCAAAACTGCTGCAATTGAACCATCATCAAATAGATGATCTTCCATGTTATTTCATCATAACTCAGGTGAGCGATTTAGGTCCATGATGGACCTCTTGTTTTAAGAATGACATGTTATTCCTGTGTTATCTGAATGAAACTTCATAGATATGTTGAACATCAAAGGTTACATATTGTGACTAAGGGCCGTCATTCTGACATTTCCAGTTCGTGAGTTATCTGCCCTTGATTGGTCTGAAAAATGTTTTTTATGCCCCCGTGACGATAGTCAGGGGGCATTAAGATTTGCCCCTGTCTGTCTGTCCGTCCGTCCGTCTGTCTGTTCGTCACGCTTTATGGTATAGAGTTTGTGTAATCAACTTCTCCCACAGTTTTCAATGGATCTGTTTCAAACTTTGCATACATGTAGGGGACATATTGAAGATGTGCATGTGGATTTTTGTTGGACCTATAATTAATTTTGACAGAATTACGGCCTTTTGAACTTAGTCATTTTAGGCAAATTTTTGCATTGTAGGGTATAGAGTTTGTGTAATCAACTCCTCCCACAGTTTTCAACGGATCTTTTTCAAACCTTGCATACATATTATGGACATATTGAAGATGTGCATGTGGAGTTTTGTTGGACCTATAAATAATTTTGACAGAATTACAGCCTTTTGAACTTAGTCATTTTAGGCAAATTTTTGCATTGTAGGGTATAGAATTTGTGTAATCAACTCCTCCCACAGTTTTCAATGGATCTTTTTCAAACCTTGCATACATGTTGTGGACATATTGAAGATGTGCATGTGGATTTTTGTTGGACCTATAATTAATTTTGACAGAATTACAGCCTTTTGAACTTAGTCATTTTAGGCAAATTTTTGCATTGTAGAGTATAGAGTTTGTGTAATCAACTCCTCTCACAGTTTTCAATGGATCTTTTTCAAACTTTATATTTATATTTTCCTTTTGGTCCTTTGAGATCATGGAATATATTCTGAGAAGTCAGAAATGATCATGCGTTTAGATTCATTTTCTAAACAAATTTGAAATATTTTGGTATTTTTCGACTTATATCAGTCTTTGAGACGACTGCCATGTTAAACCTGCAAATTTACTGTTTTTTTTCCTCTGGCTCCTTGTGCCAGATTTAAAGGGTCACTGATGAGGCTTGAATAGCCGAAACCGCGGTATGGCCCAACTTCTTACTTATGAATGTTTTCTTTGCTCTTAAAGGATCTAAACTTTTATCATTATTTGCATACATGCTGTGAATGTATTGAAGATGTGCATGTGGGTTTTTGATGGCACTAGAATTAATTTTGACAGAATTATGGCCTTTTGAACTTAGTCATTCTAGGGAAATTTTGCATTGTAGGGTATGGATTTTGTGTTATCAACTTGCTCCACAGTTTTCAATGGATCTTTTTCATACCTTGTCTACATATGGTGGACATATTTGAAGATATGATGAGGCATATTGATAGGTCTAGAATTAATTTTGACAGAATCACAGCCTTTTTAACTTAGTCATTTTGGGCAGTTTTTTTCATGGCAGGTTACGTTTTCAATGGATTCTTTGTAGGTGCTTTATGGAAAAACATATCATGTGACAGGTGCTGCACGGGGGCATCATTAGTGTCTTACAGACACAATTTTCTAGTTTTTACCTGTCTTTCCTTTACTATAGGGAATATCACAAAGACACAAAGTTTATTATGCTCTTTTACATGTACAATACTGCTCTGCTTTATGTGGTACACCTGTCATTATATACTTCATCAAGTTTCATAATCGCAACAAACTCTTTACATGTCGAGAGACAGGGCAGGGGCACACATGCCCTTGGGGATAAAAAAAATCGGTGGCATTGGTAAGGATTTATTGCATTGTCCATTTATGGTAAATTTCAGGAAGATGACGTCCAACCATAAATTAATACAAATTCGATCAAAAAATGAAGGCGCTATCCTATTCAAAATCCACAACAGTTTCACGAGAAACTTGGCAGACGAGCTCCTCTTGGCTTAAATTTAGAAGCTTTAACGCTTCATCGATCTTAAAAATCAAGTCAAGGTCACCAAAATCTAATCAAGTCTAGTTATTCCCAAAAGTTAAGGGATGGTCGGGTGATGTGGCGGTGCTGCGTGTATTTTCCAGTGCCGGGGCGTCCTACTGAATTGAATAGTAGTAAGATGAGTGCCTACTGTGCTGGCAGTAGGTGCGAGTGTGGGTTGTTTGGACATTTTTTTTCTCACGTCTGTCACCTTTCTTCTTTCTCCCTCTCTGGGAGACGCCCCCATATAGACTGATATACTGTCTTAAAGGTCCGTTAAACCCAGAACAACCAACAACCCAAAAGTTTTATTCGTACAATTTTGATTCAAATCTGTCGCCTGGTGCCTTAGATGTTGTGCAGAAGTTTCACCCTGCAGTGATCTAGAAATTAAGATCATTCCGCTCAAACGTAATATTACGTGCCCAACATTATCCAAAGCAACAAGGTTTTGACAGATATGTCGCATATGCAACAATGGCTCTTTTTATACAACATGGTTGATGGCTTACCAATGGTAATGAGATCTCCGTCTTTGGAATTATGGTAAGTCTTCCCTTTTAAAAAATTCTTCTCAGCTCATCCATTGTAGCTGGGTCAAGCTGCTCCAAACGCTTTCCTTCATTCACACTCCTCAAACTGAATACAACTCTTGACAGGGGAGCATCTGCAATTAAATAAGAAAGATACAAGTTCATATATATACCTTTTGAATATACACCATCAACACAGTAGCATAAAGAACACTTTTATCCCCGACCGAAAGGTTCGGGGGTTGTAACGATGAGCCTTGCATCCGTCCGTCTTTAAACATTTTCTTGTCCGCTCTATATCTTGATGACCCTTTGGAATATTTTCATGATACTTCACAGTTACGTAGAACAGGTAATGACAAAGTTTCGCGTTCAAGAATGGTTAACTCTTGCTATTGTTAATTTTTTAGTTATGTCCCCTTTGGTGAATTTTTGGCAGATTCGTATCCGCTGCGTAACTTTAATACCCTTTGAAATATTTTCATGATACTGTACAGTTATGTAGAACAGGTCATTAAGATAAGTCGCGAACAAGAATGACAACTCTTGCTTTCTTACTTTTTTAGTTATTCCCCCTGGATGGTTTTTAGCTGTGATTTTGTGTCGGTTTTGTGTCCCCTCGTAAACTTGAATACCCTTTGAAATAATTTCATGATACTTTACAGATATGTAGAACAAGTCAAGATGATGTGTCGCAAACAAGAATTACAACTCTTGCTTTCTCACTTATTGAGTTATTTCCCCTTGATGGTTTTAGGTGTTATTTCCTGTCTGTTCATGACTTAAATACCCTTTAAAATATTTTCATGATACTTTACAGATATGCAGAACAGGTCATGACAATTGGTCTCATACATGAATGACAACTCTCTCATTTATACTTTTCCCGACCCCCGATCCCCCCCCCCCCAAATAAAAAAAAAAGTATTTTCAAATTTTGATTCTTTGTCCTAATTTACTTTCTAGAGAGGTCAAAATTAGATTTTGTAGGGCTTGTACTTTAGAAGTTATTCACACATTTTGAAATGTCGAGTGTACATTGTGTTCATGGTAACTTTTTGAGATTTTACTTCTTTTTAGCAGTCTGGCGAACTGTTTTGGTCTGAGTGTTAGATAATAATGCATCTGTCAATCATGATATCTTCGATCGTATATAAGATACCTTCATTGGCATATTTATTATCTTGACTGATAAATAAGATACCTTAACCTTTATATAAGCTAATTTAATTATATAAGCTATCTTATATATCAAACACGTGTATAAAAAGCAAGTTTTGTCTTGACGTGGCTCTGGGTGGTGGTCGGGTGGTGGTATGGCGCTGTGAAGTTACCAGTGCCGGGGCGTCCTACTGATTTAGAACGCTGTTGTACAAGGGCTAACTGTGCTTGCAGTAGATGCGGGTGGGGGTTGTTTGGACATGTTTTCTCTCGTCCATTTCTCTCCTCCCACTCTGACTCTGGGAGACGGCCCGATTAGACTGAAATACTGTCTCAAAGGTCCGTTAAACCCAAAACAGTCAACCAATCAATCAATTTACGTAGCTCAATCATAATCCAAAGCTGTTTACACTTGTATTCTAATCAAAAGCTTCTTGTACCTATAGGGCATCGAAAAAAATGAAAAACAATGGTCGACTAGCTTAGGTTTTAGGTTGCTTATACCTATAAGCTGTTCAAAATACACCACAAAACGGTTAAGTAGTTTAAAACATATTCATATATTATGAAGTCAAGCATCCGACTTCGGTGGCTCGGGTGACGTTGCAGTTTTTTTGTTTGTTTGGGATTGTCATCTTGACTTGAATACCTTCTGTAAGCTACATCCTGTTGGGGCTTCTTGGTAGCCTTAGGTGCAGATGATTCTGAAGTATGATAAATTTTCTTCGCCTTATAAGCTTTTCCTCCTATATAGACCGTTTGAAGGCTTGATCACCTCAATGACTTTTGAATGAAGGGTAGATTCGTTCTCAGCCGGGCGTTTTTCGCATGACACCTGTATATCCCAAAATCAAAATCGCCTCAAGAAACGGGGGTGGTTAGTAGGTGCGATGGTGCTGGGTAGAACTTCCAGTGCCGGGGCGTCCTACTGATTTGGTTGAAGGTGGGCAAGAGCCTTCTGTGCTTGCAGTTGGTGCGGGTGGGGGTTGTTTGGACATTTTTCTCTCGTGTATCATATCTCTCTTCTCCCTTTCTTTGGGAGACGGCTCGATATAGACTAAAATACAGTGTCTCAAAGGGCCGTTAAACCCAAAACAACCAACCAACCACCTCAAGAAACACATGTTGTCGGGAGCACACAGAGATAAACACATATACTTGTTCGAGCAACATAGTGAGGTATCGTTTGTGAAATCTACGTACCGAAGTCTATCCTTTGCAATTAAGTTATATGTATAAACCAGAGGACCAATGATCCTGTAGCTCTTCTGAGAATTGACCCGTACTGTCAATGGACAAATTTGCGTCATCTGTGACAATTTTTTTACCAAAGGCTTTAGAGGAGTGCATTTTTCAATTTTAAAATCTCAGTCACCTTGAGCAAATTCAAAGAATGAAATTGATCTTTGGTGACCTTATGTCTTATGTATTCATTTCCATCTGCTTTCAACCTATTTATAACATTTCGATACAGAGCATCTCCATCACAAAGAATTTTATCTAAGTCGGAACTATTCTCTACTTCTACACAAGCTGAGTATGATAAATACTAAGTGCATTGCATGTGCATTGAAATCCTCTTAATTTACCTGAAAATATTTATTTTGATGAAAAGTCCCCAAAATTGTATTACAAGCATTCCAAGAGAAGGGGGGGGGGGGGGGGGGGGGGGGGTTGGGGGGGTGCGATGGTGCTGGGTGTAACTTCCAGTGCTGGGGCGTCCTACTGATTTGGATAATAGTAGAGCAAGGGCCTGCTGTGCTTGCAGTAGGTGCGATGGTGCTGGGTGTAACTTCCAGTGCTGGGGCGTCCTACTGATTTGGATAATAGTTGAGCAAGGGCCTGCTGTGCTTGCAGTAGGTGCGGGTGAGGTTTTTTGGACATTCTTTCTCGTCTATTTTTTCTCTTTTCTTTCTCCCTCTCTTTGGGAGACGGCCGATATAGACTGAAAAATTGTGTCAAATATCCGTTAAACCCAGATCAACCAACCAACCAAAAAATTCAAGAGAAAGTTGTCAATGATAATTCCTGACGACTATTTGTATTTAAACTGCTCATACCATGATTACACAATACAACTTCTGCATTTTCAGACGCCGAGATGTATCAACAGGGAGTTATTTAGCACAAGGGAAGCAACACAGTTCTCTATGTATAATAAATTCAATTTGGATTATTTCCCTTGTTCAAAAAAGAGTGCAATACAGTTATCTTTGTATAATAAATCCAATTTGTATTATTTCCCTTGTTTAGAAAAGAGCTGAATTAATCTATTTTAATTCTATCCGAGGGAAATGCAAAAAATAGTCTGGTTGGCAGAGGACTATTTTGGGAACATTTCTGTAAAAGTGTTGTCCTAATATTTGCAATGACATAACAATGAATCCGAATTTTCAATTTTCCATAAGCCAATGGAAACTTTAAGTTGCCATAGCAACCACGGTTTTGGGGCAATCTACATAAAAACAGTATTAATGGTTCCCCCTGCCTATAAATGCTATATATGAAATTAGGTAACAATCGCCCATGTCGTTTCTGAGGAGATGTCGAACATGTTGACGGACGACAGATGCCTGCCTATACTATAAGCTCACCTGTTAGCCTTCGGCTCAGGTGAGCTAAAATACAAGTAATTTAAAAAAAAAATCGGGTCAGTGATCCGACATTGTATTTTTTTATTCTGCGTAAGTCGTTTTTAAAACTAGAAAAAAAACGCAGTAATATAGAGGTACCTACCTCTGTATGTGCACACACACATAGCACCTCTGTAGGTATATTTGACACAATGTGAGTGATACATCTGTATGCTTATCTGATACAGTGCGTGTGTTTACCTCTGTGTGTTAGTCTGATACCGTGTGTGTGTTAGTCTGATACCGTGTGTGTGTTAATCTCTGTACGTTAATCTGACGCATTCTGGGTGTTAACCTCTTTGATAATCTCACAGAATATGTGCGTTTACATCAAACACAGTTTGTGTTTACCACTGTATGTTAGTCTGACAAATTGTGAATGTTAACAGTAAAGATATACATTCACATACAGAAGTTAACACTCACAATATCTTTTCTTTTGTTTTTTGTTGAGCCCGCTTGCGGGAAGCGAGACATAGTTGTTACAACTTCAGTTTGGTGTTAGTGCGTGTGTCTGTGCGTAAGTGCGTCGTCCGGGCCATAACTTCTCAGTTGTTCTCCTTGATGAGTAGAAGTGCCATTTGAAGCAATTATTCAGGTAGGTCCAAGGTCAAGGTCACGCTTGAAGGTCAAATGATAAAATGGCCATAAATAGAGCTTGTCTACATTTATGCATGGATTTCAAAATAATTTCGCACAATTATTCTCCTTGATGAGTAGAAGTGCCATTTGAAACATTTATTCGGGTAGCTCCAAGGTTAAGGTCAAATGATAAAATAGCCATAAACTGAGCTTGTCCGAGCCATAACTTCTACATTTATGCATGGATTTCAAAATAATTTGGCACAATTGTTCTCCTTGAGGAATTGAAATGCCATTTGAAACATTTGTTCACGTAGGTCCAAGGTCAAGATCAAACTTGAAGATCGAATTATAATATGGCCATAACTTGAGCTTGTCCGAGCCATTACTTCTACATTTATGCATGGATTTCAAAATAATTTGACAGAATTATTCTCCTTGGTGAGTCAAAGTAAAATTTGAAATATTTGTTCAGGTAGGTCAAAGGTCAAGCTCACTCTTGAAGATCAAATGATAAACTTGTCATAAATTGAGCTAGTCTGAGCCATTACCTCTACATTCATGCATGTATTTCAAAATAGTTTTGTACATTTGTTTTCTTTGATGAGTAGAAGTGCCATTTGAAACATTGGTTTAGGAAGGTCAAGGTCGCACTTGAAGGTCACATGATAACATCGTCATAAGTTTAGCTTGTCTCAGCCATTATTCTACATTTACACATGGATTTCAAAATAATTTTGCACAATTGTTCTTCTTGATAAGTGGAAGTGTCAAGTGATGTAATTGTTATGGTATGTCCACGGTCAATGTCACACTTGAAGGTCAGATAATATAATTTTCATAAATAGAGCGTGTCTATATCATCACTTCTACCTATTTTCCTTTGTGAAGATGTAAAAAAAGAAATATGCTGTCTAAACATAAAGTTTGGCTTCTTTCTCGAGTGAAATAGTCACTTAGTTTTGACAATTATAGGTCACTATCGCAAACAGCGGGCTCGACAAGTTGTCCCTGGACAACCTTCTAGCGTTGCTTGGGGGTTCGAGGCAGGATTTTTCTGCTGGGGGTCTGGTTCTCATCTCACAGCTTATTTACCGGTACAGGTATAGGTGTGAAACTTTATTCAGCCAATAAGTTGACCAAAATTATTGATTGATTGTTCTGGGTTTAACGTCAATTGAGACAGTATTTCAGTCTATATCGGACCGTCTCCCTAGAGACACACTGGTCTGGCATTCAACACAGGTAACGAAGACTACATAAGTGAATCTTGCTTGTTCCGCTTATCAGGATAAGTTTGTCTCAGAAGTATAGTCTCACGGATCATCCTATCCCCGGCTCTTGGAATAGGAATCAAAAGTTTTATTGAATTCATATGCATATTCAAGAAATGCTTGAAAACAATTTTTGGACTACAACGTCTATGCAACGAATCGGTAAAGAAACTTATTCAAGCACTGCATATATACTAGACGGAATTTCTTCAAAAATCTGGTCTGATTAAGAGGTATAACAAACTGCCGGGTCCGTAAGAATAATAGTTTGAAATTAATCTATGAGATATACGAGAAAATCAAGTTAGTACATTGCCTTCGTTGCCCGTGATGAATGCCAGACCAGTGTGAGAGAGAGAGCAGAAGTATAGTCTCAAGGACCATCCTATCCCCGGCTCTTGGAATAGGAATCAAAAGTTTTATTGAATTCATAGGCATATTCAAGAAATGCTTGAAAACAATTTTTGGACTACAACGTCTATACAACGAATCGGTAAAGAAACTTATTCAAGCACTGCATATATACTAGACGGAATTTCTTCAAAAATCTGGTCTGATTAAGAGGTATAACAAACTGCCGGGTCTGTAAGAATAATAGTTTGAAATTAATCTAAGAGATATGCGAAAAAATCAAGTTTTATTGTACGTTGCCTTCGTTTCCCGTGATGAATGCCAGACAGATGTGAGAGAGGGAGCAGAAGTATAGTCTCAAGGACCATCCTATCCCCGGCTCTTGGAATAGGAATCAAAAGTTTTATTGAATTCATATGCATATTCAAGAAATGCTTGAAAACAATTTTTGGACTACAACGTCTATGCAACGAATCGGTAAAGAAACTTATTCAAGCACTGCATATATACTAGACGGAATTTCTTCAAAAATCTGGTCTGATTAAGAGGTATAACAAACTGCCGGGTCCGTAAGAATAATAGTTTGAAATTAATCTAAGAGATATGCGAAAAAATCAAGTTTTATACTTCGTTGCCTGTGATGAATGCCAGACCAGTGTGAGAGAGGGAGAAAGAAAAAAGAAATGATAGACGAGAGAAAAAATGTCCAAACAACCCCCAACCGCACATACTACAAGCATAGACGGCCCTTGCTCTACTATTATCCAAATCAGTAGGACGCCCCGGCACTGGAAGTTACACTCAGCACTATCGCACCACCCAACCACCCCCCACCCCCAGTAACCAAAATGAATACTTAAGATAAAGGTGTGAAAATATATGTAGCCAATCAGTGGACCAAAATTAACACTTATGATACTTTTATTGGCTGACTGGGGGTGGTCGGATGGTGCGATGGTACTGTGTGTAACTTCCAGTATCGGGGCGTCCTACTGATTCTGAACGTTGAAGGGCAAGGGCCTTCTGTGCTTGCAGTAGGTGCGGGTGGGGGTTGTTTGGACATTTTTTCTCTCGTCTATCATTTCTTCTCTTTCTCCCTCTCTGAAAGACGGCCCGATATAGACAGAAATACTGTCTCAAATGGCCGTTAAACCCAAAACAATCAATCAAGCAACTATTGGCTGACTGAGGTGACCGTGTTGACACAGTGATACTATGTGATCAAGTGACAATGGCAATGTTGAAGTTCATCCTCTTTATATAGTCCCCCCCCCCCCCCGTCTTTAAACGACGCGTCAACCACTGAGGGTCACTTTGTGTCCTCTCCCAGAGAAAGGGGACAAAATAGAGAAAAGGAAATATAGAAGAAAAATAAGGAAAAGCGAATGACAGTGAGGAAATACGCCATCCAATCAGAGGCACACAACAGTGTAAATAACCACTGTATATTAGTCTGACAGATTGTGAGCTTACCAGTATAACGTTAATCTGACACAGTGTGTGTTTGCCTCTATTTGTTAATCTGACACATTGTAAGTATTTACCTTTATATGTTTATCTGACATAGTGTGTGTTTTCCTCTGTATGATAGTCTAACTGGTTGTAGGTGTTTACCTCTGTATGTTAATTGGACACATTATGCGTGTTCACTCTGGATGTTAGTCTGACACGACATATATGTTTATCTAAGTGTGTGTGTTGAACATTACGTCAATCAGGTGAAATGCGAGGCATCGATTTCTAGAATTCGTATGGCCTCTTGTGTGTCACCTCTTGTGCGTAATTATTTTCCTGAATTTGTCTACATACGTATATTACTTCTGTTGGCTCTGTGGAAATATCTTAAGTTTGATGTTGTTAAGAATCTAGTTCATGGCCTGCACTTGGAACAGTGCCTTATACTTCATATTGGTAACAGTTCAGAGATCAAATGTTCCATGCCACATGGGGGTGGTTGGGCGGGGCGATGATGCTGAATATACCTTCCAGTTCCGGGCGTCCTACTGATTTGGATAATAGTAAGACAAGAGCCTACTATGCTAGCAGTAGGTGCGGGTGGGGGTTGTTTAAACATTTTTCTCTCGTCTATCATTTCTCTATTCTATCATTTCCCTCTTCTTTCTCTCTCTATGGAAGACGGCCCGATATAGACTGAAATCCTGTCCCAAAGGGCCGCTAAACCCAAAACAACCAACCAATCCAAGGGGTGGTGCACGGTAATCAGACTGGGTTAGTGTCGTACCTGCTTTAGCAAGGTGCGATATATGCGTCCGGTTGCGATATATGCGTCTGTCATTCTGTCCGTCCGTTCACAATTATGTCGACCCTTTTGATAAAGTTTATTCAAGTCATTTCTCGGAAACCACTGCACCAATGGTTCTCATATTTCATACAAAGCATGGCCAGAATACAGGGCTTCAGACTGATAACATTCAGCCAGTCGTTAATTCAAGATGGCCGTCGTGAACTAAAAATATTAAAAACTACAAAATCAACACTTTCTCAATCTAGAACAACTGGGTATACTTTGCTCCGCATAGTCAGATATCTCCATATGCGGATGGGGGTTGTTTGGAGTTTGTCTGTCGTCTGTCATTTCTCTCTTCTTTCTCCCTCTCTCTGGGAGACGGCTCGATATAGACTGAAATACTGTCGCAAAGGGCCGTTAAACCCAAAACAATCAATCAATCATGAAACCCAAACAATAAATCTTTCTCCCTCTCTCTTATAGACGCCCTGATTTAGAATGTAAACAGTCTCAGAGGGCCGTTAAACCTCAATCAATCAATTAAAAGCAGATACTGAAAAAGCAGTTTCAAGATGGAAATTAAATAAAGCTAACTAGACCAAGTTTCAAACCCTGTGTGAAACTCAACTACTTGAAGACATCGTCTAAGAGGCTGATGATCCTATTGAGTCATATGCATCTATTCTCATTAAAATACCAGAGGAAACTATTTTATCACCACCTGAAACCAGTCGCCACGGCCCGCTACATTAATAATATGAAAAAAATGTTAACAATGGTAAGGTTGGTTATGTCCTTGTAAAAAAAATCTGCACCACTTTCACAGCTTACCTCCACCACAAATCGACGTTGGGAAATCTGTAAGTTGAATGAAAAAGAATCGTTTTAGAGCTCTTTTCTGAGTTGGCTCCTAGACTTTTACATCGCCAAGTCTGATCACGAGAGGCCTCCTGAAACTCAAAGAGCTCATTCAGGTCTTTCGTGAAAAAATGGCAAACGAAATTCTAAATGGGGTCCAGAGGTCCACTAGACAATGCTTCATACCAAATATCAAAGGCCTAGGCTTAGCAGTTTCAGAAAAGATGTCATTTAAAGCAAATTGTTGACGACGTACGACTGACACTGGCTGATCAAAAAAGCACAAGCTAATAACAGCCTTCTTTACCAAATTCGATTCTCTTCTTCCCCCTCGTCCCGTTCCAGCTGAATTCCTTCCAAACCTGGTCCGAAAAGCTCCGGAAACATTCACTTTGTCAACATTTGCCAAAGTTTTCTGGCGAGCATGATGTATTCGCCAAGGATTTCAGTTCAGAGATACGCAATAGGAATGTCATTATAATTCTCTTCGCTGTCTTCTATAACTGACGCGAGGCCAGACACATTTAGCTCTTCCATCTGATTTGCTTCATCTTTATCAGTTCGCTTTCCAATATTCGAAACGTCGATTTCCTTGACCAATATTTATTATGTCTAATATTGATTTTACGGATGCAAATAAACGTTTGACCTCGTTTGTGAGTTCTGACACGCTTTTTGGTAGCACACATAGCACTGTTTGTACGCAATAGGCTGGGGTATCCTGCAGACTTGAACTTGCTGTATCGGATGACCTTGGCTAATAGCTATGCTCGACAATATGTTGCTTTGACCAGGGGCCGTATTCATAAAGCCACTTAAGTCGTTGCTATGCTGTTGCTAAGGCTAAATATCTATAAAGGAGATTCCCTACAACTATGAAATTTGGTCTGGAGGAACAGTCTTTGTAAGACTGTTCCTCCAGAGCAAATTTCATAGTTGTAGGGAATCTCCTTCCATGAAATTTAGCCTTAGCAACAGCATAGCAACCACTTAAGTCGTTTTATGAATACGGCCCCTGCTCGCAGTAGATATTGCTTGAGCACTAACAGATTGTTCAGAGGCATATGTGGATGACCATACACCGTTAAGTTCACTTCTCCAAAATGGTGCAGTAGACATAAGCACAAGGCAACAAAGCTAACCCTGAGCAGAATGCATCAGATGTTCGTCCGCACTGAACAAGCACACCTGTTCGAATACTTGGGGTAAGTACAGTACACTAGGTAATTTGAAGACAATACGACACATTTGTGCCAACCTTTAATTCAATTATGAACCATGGAATATCATTGCATGACTCTTATCTCTTGGTATGATTATCATCTGCTGTTCATAACTAGTCAACATGCATGAGAGATTCTCTTATAGTACTGCATTGTCAGTGCAGTAGAAAAATATTTCACTCTAAATGTATTAACAAGCAAACTCTGTGAATCTGTATCCCGCGCCGAAACGAGTGCTTTGAATACAGTTTATTTAGAGATCCATAAAATTTCGTTCACTGGTTATACAGGTTTCGGGGATTCCCATAATGACATAAATCTGGCGCATGGGCACAGAACTGGCCGTCAATTCATGTTTAACTGTGTATAAAGGCAGATTTTGATTTTTTTCTGTGGTAGGGCCAAATTAAAAAATATGTGTGTTTAGGGTTTCAGTCTGAAATTCTGCTGGTAGGGTAGGTAGGGATTTTTTTTTTTTTTTTTTTTTTTTTAATATATATAATATGTCGATATTTACCTATGCCTTTAATATAATAAGTTATGTAAATGTATTTCTTGAGGGCAATAAAAGAAACAAAATGCTTAGAAGTGTTTGTGAACTTTAATATCCTATCCATATGAAGCCCAAAATATAAACAGAATTGAACTGAAACAGTGAAGACTGAGATCAGACCACTCCTTTAGGAGCCGTCTGACCTGGGTTTTTACTGTTTCCTATAGAACTGTATGTGTTAATACAACTACTGGTTCAGAGTTACGGTATCATTTACATGGTATGTCAGTTGATACAATATGGCACAAACACAGGATAGAAATATGGTATTGTCCAGGATTTTATGAAGGAGTCTGCCATGTACAGGTACAGAATGGCAATAAAACAGTGAAAAAACTCATCAGACAGCTCCACTAGGAGCAATCTGATTTGTACCTTCACTGAATGCTAATAAATAGATCTGTCTGTGTGAAATCTTAGGTTCAGCCTAAAAAGTGTACATGATTTTATATATGCCAGATACAACCTGATACAATTTAGAAATATGTAACTGTCTTAGTAGCATTATATGACTTAAAGTAGTTTTACCAGGCACAGATAATGCCCAAGTTATGCACGGAAGAGTGCCAATGAAACAGTTAGGACCCTGTTGACCCTACTTAACTTTACTGCTATTTAACAAGATTTTGATTGACTTCAGCTATTTACCTTTGTGAAAGGGTTTGGGTCTCATACAGGGACATTTCAGTCCCCTGCCTCTGCACTCACCACAGACAGGATACACACTTTTGAACTTTTCCTTCAAGGCTTCATCAATCTCAGCTCCTGACTGACCACAGTAGAAGCAAACATCTTTCCTTTGGTCTAAATCTGAACTATAAAAGCAAGTCTCTAGTGGGCTAGAGCAATCAATATTCAACCTGGTAAATATCTTACCATGCAAGTTTCCCTCTGGAACTGTTACTGGCGCACCACAGACATAATCATACTGAAAGAAGTGTGAGCATTTGGACTGATTGTCTTTCAGACAGTCTGAATTTGCTGTAAATCAGCCTTGGCTTTTCACATTCTGTACAAGAAATAACGTACCTTGCCTGTTGGGCCGTGAAGCCAGTGTAGCCTCTTAACTCTGGATCATCAGGTAAAATTGTTACAAGCGGGTCTGTCACCTTGTCTTTCTTTTTGGAACTGACTTCTGCATTTGCCTGGTTTTTAAGGCTGGGCCTGTCAGACTCATCAGTGTTAGTTCCATAAATGCGCTCGAAGGACTTGTAGTGATTTACATCATTCTCATCAATCATGGGGTCTGGCAACCAGTCATAGTGGTTCTGGGGTGGTGAACAGCAGTCAGCATCAGAGCACTTTCTAATCTGAAAACTATAGTTTCTTACCCTACAATGTTTCTCAATCCATTGATTGTAGGAATCTACCTTCTTCGTGTGAGCCTTGACAAGCTTATCTGTATCAAGCCCTGGAAAGAGGAAATTAAGATGTCTGGAGAGATAATCCACCTCATCTTCCCTCACTGGATCAATCACTTTTATTGGCTCATCTTTCAGCGCTAGTCTGCGGAAGCGATTCTCGACACACTGCCTCGCTGGTCCAACAGAGTCTAGCCATACATCTTTCAGCTCTGGCTTACCTTGTATTTCTTTTCGAATGCCATCCATAGATGTGCATTTACGAAAGAGTTTCTCTTTGTCATCAGCCATCTTTTCTCTTGAAAGGGCAACATTTTGTAATCCAAAATTCAGTACTGACATTACTCTTTCGGCTGGATTGGTCCAGCTATGTCCTGGAGCACATCGAGCTGCTACATAAAAGTCAAGATCAAGCTCTTTAAATATGCAGATTGCCGCACATTTGACATATTCCAGGTTGCATCTATGATCAGTCCCTCCATCTGTGTATTTGAGTACTACACTTGGCTTGGATTCCATCTCATTTATCACTTTCATCAATGCACATGCATGTCTCATTGGGTTTGCTTGTTGTGTGATAGAGTCATTTACTGTGACAGTCACCTTTCCCCTGTAAAAGGATTTGTCAACAGTATCTGGTATACTGCAGCTCATATACACAGATGGGGTCAGACTTGTCTTTTGGTGCAAATCATGGTCTGCTGCTCCAAGTACTGAATTTGTTGGTGCAATGGTTAACTTACCTCGAACTCCTGTTGATACAGCAACATCAGGCTCACCAACAGGCACCTTGGCCTTATCATCACAAAACACTAGGGCACACTTTGGGCTTAACTTAACAGCCAGAGACCTCATGTACTTAAAAAGCGCACTGCAGTAGTGGTCGTCAATGTGGCTGACTCTCAACTGACGCCGCTGTACCTTATACTGAACTGGTATCTTACATGTAAAGTTCATTGCACTATGTGCATAGGGATTTCTAGGTGAGAATTGCAGGCGTACCAGGGCTGCTGATGGAATTTTGGTGCCTTCTGTAAAGTTCATTGCACTATGTGCATAGGGATTTCTAGGTGAGAATTGCAGGCGTACCAGGGCTGCTGATGGAATTTTGGTGCCTTCTGCACATTGTTCTGCTGCCTGTCTGATCAGATCTCTAACAGAGAGAATTTGAGACATGTGGGCAATGTTGTGCCTCCTTTCATCAGCAGCTGTGTAGCCTTCGACTATCTCACTAAGTTTCTCAAAGAAACTATCAAACTGACCTGATGGGCGACCTGGGTTAATGTGTCTTACATCTGCCATTAAACCTGTTTCTCCCTGAGATATCATACGTACCCTTTGCACTGTGTCTGGATGGGATGATACAGATGCATCATATGTCAATTCTTTATAAAGCATATCGAGAACAGAGGCTTGCACATTAGCAACATTCTGAAGCTTTGCCTTAAACTGCTTTTTCATAAAGCGTGCGTGGTACTCCGGGAATTTAAGTTTTATTTTCAGGATAATTCTTGACATGTGTGAAGCTAATTCAGACTCAGAAGGTGTTTCAGGGACTTTCACAAGACAAAATGAAGTTACAATCCCCCCACCTGGACAGTATTTGAACAAATAAATTGTGATGGACAACTGCAAATGTTCAAAAAATCTTAGTCTCAGCAATGGGTTTTCAAAAGCATGCTCTATGTGAGCATCTTCATCAAAGAATACAGGTTCATACTCGTCAGCTAACAACAGTGCCCTGTCTAAAAGTTTATAATCATGCCTCACTTCAGTCCCACATTTTCTATTAATATGTGTAGCAGTTGTGTGCTCTGACACCTGCCTCACAGGGTGATCTAACTTGCTCAGTGACTTCATTTTGTCATTTTGACTACTCAAGTACTGACTGTATGACATCAGACAATCTGCAAGTGATTTAATATCATTATATGCAGCTTCCCAGGATTCAGAGCTGCGCATGATAGGCTGAAGACATAAACTGTACAAAATGTCAGAATGGTTTTTCAGCTGTTCTGCCTCTAATGGCTGTGCTTTGAGTTTTTTCCTGTGTTCATTATATCATTGAAATTGGTCAAAGCTTGCAGGTATTTCCAAGACAGACTTCTCCTTCCTACTTCGCTCATTGATTGTATCATGTTGATTGGTCAGATACCACAGTGTGTTAGTCAGCAACTGCAACATATAGAGTATACCATACTATTCCAAAAATTTTCAGACACACAGGTGTGAGCAAACAGTGTAGACCCAGATCAGACTGCTCCTGAAGCAGTAATTCTGATATTAAAGGGTTGACACTGTTTCCCTGGCATTCGGACTGCATATTTTCAAGGCATAATTTTATTATATATAAATATTTATATCTTGGGACAATTAAAACAGTTTTATCTGCCAATTGGCCGTATGAATACAGCCCCAGGTGTCTGAATTTTGAGGGTTTCTATGGTATTTATATTAAACTAGAGCCAAAAATGTGAAATATAAACAAAGTATTTTACAAAGACCATTAAAAGCAGGAAGTCAAGAGAGCCTAGCATCAACGAAGTATGAATATTGTGTATGTCATAATTTTTGTCAGAGTAAAATGCATCTACTCGACCATTGAATATACAAAGCTGGAGACTTAGGTATAGTACTATTATAGGTTAAAAAGACCAACACCAAAATTAATAGTTACAGAGAAGGCAGTACTGTTTAATACTCAAGCGAGAGACTAAAATACCAACACCATATATATATATATATATATATATATATATATTTACAGTATCTAGAAGCAGTGCTGTTTAATACTGAAAGACAGTGATTCTAAAAGACCAACACCAAGTATACATACATACTACACAAAAAGGGTATACCTCTGAGACCTGTTGATAAATTTAGAATGTTTATTTTCATAATATTTGAGAGTTTTTAATATTAAATACCTGAGAATTCTGAATATGTAAAAACAAAATCACATGAATGTAAAGGTCGAGTGAATATAGCTGCATCTGCCATTAAACTCAGTATGAAAAGTGCAATGTATCTGTCAGGTGTATTAATTTATTTGCACAATTTTTAATGTTTTCTAATCTTGACACCTTTAAATTTTAAAATTCAAAATTTTACTGTACCTGGGTAGTGTACTTTGCATTTTCTGGATCACCAAACATCAAACGCCTTTCTTCCATCCATTCGACCAGACTATTATACAGTTCATCCTTTTTCGAAAGTCCATCTTTAACACCAGAACTGAAATATAACATCAAACACATTTGCCCCTTTTTATCGAATTATGCATATTTTTATGTCACAGAGCTAGGCCATGCATATACGAATAACAAAGGCGCAGATCAGATAGGGCATCCACATAGTCTGATCAGCGCCTTTTTTGTTCACTACTTTAGATAGTATTATATCATTGCTTTCTGTATGCAATGTGTGAAGACACATGCCTTACCGGTGGATTTCGTGTGGCGAGCAAGGCTCGAACCCAAGTGAGCTTGCTACCAATTGATCAGTATTTGGACTATAAAGCAGTCTGATCAGGGTCTACACTATTTGCCATTCCTCTATAGAAATTATAGTTACTATTAAACACCGAGAGAATTTAGTTTATAAATCCCGCAATAGATGGTAATGGGGGGGGGGAGGGGGGTAATTCCATTTTTTTAAAAATTTTGGCATGACCCTCCCTAGCCTAGACAGATTTTACAAAATTTTCAGCCTGTAAACAGATAGGGCAAGACAGAAAAGGAAAAGAGCTGGGAATGGCAACTATGACTCATGTTGGCAAGTACCAGCGTCCATAGAACCACTCTTTTCCATACTAGATAGGTAATAAAAATGAATTTACCTTGATGTTTTTCGGGCTGGAAACTTTTTACTAGCTGCTGCTGTCTGGGCTGACATCAGGATATCAAAAGCATTATTTTTAGTTTGTCCTGTCGGCTCCGGCTGTTGGTCCGATGGTCCAGGATCAGGTTCTGGTGAACAGACCAGCCTTATATATTTATTGTTAGGGAAGGTCTGTATTAATGCACCCATTGGCATTTGGTACATACTGTCCGAGAGCTTCGTCCACGGCCCATAAGCGTTTTCTGACATAAAAACACTGTTCATGCTGTTTATCGTGAACCGGTAATTGCATTCAAATTTTTCAAACGTATTTTCGTGAGCCACGACGTTGAACTGTCTCTCGGCAGGACCATGGACGCATTTTTCCTTTGAAATGTTCAAAACGGAAGCGCCCGAATACGCCATGCTTACGAAGACTCCAGCGTTAAACAGACGCTTTAAATCATTAGCTTTTATTCGTATTGATTTTTCTCCCGAGCGCCTGCAAGACATTGATCGCCGAGTAGAGAAAAAACGGCCGGAAACTAGCCGAATGTACCGAAATCGATTTTTTTTCAGGAAGTCAAAAAAATCTTTAGGGTCGCTGCCGATTTTTAGGTAGGGTCGGGAAACCCGAAACACGCATATTTTTTTATTTGGCCTAGTTAATCGTAATGCATGAAAAGAATAACGATACTCTTATGTTTTAATAGTATGATTTTGCTTATTTTCAGAATATTTCTACAGGAAATCACAGAATTTAGGCTCATTTAATATGGGATGCTATAACGGTGCCTTGTATTAAATCGAAAGTCGAAATTCTTTCAGTAAACGCCGTATTTTTTATAAATCGGAAATATGAATATACTATTATGTATAGTTTATTTATTTCTCGTCGTAACAGATTTTTAATTAGTTTGAAACAAAAGTATAAAATAAATACGAAACTTAAAAATACTCACGTTCAGAGAGGAAATGGGCATGGCACTGCCGATGAGATTGAATGATTGATTGTTCTGGTTTAACGGTCCTTTAAGACCGTATTTCAGTCTATATCGGGGCGTCTCCCAAGGAGAAGGAGAAAGAAGAGAAATGATAGACGAGGAAAAATGTCCAAACAACCACCACTTGCACCTACTGCAAGAACAGTAGCCCTTGCCCTACAGTGTTCCAAATTAGTAGGACGCCCCGGCACTGGAGGCTAGTAACAGCACAATCACAGCCCCCTCCCCCATCTGCCGATGAGAAAAACTTCACCTGCTATATGTAATTCGAAATTCACAGGATTTGTCTCTGTTTAAGTTGTGAAAATGAAAACGCGAGAACAAAACTAAACAGCTAATAAATAATTTTAAAGTAACTTGCATTAAATATAATCCACTAAGAACATACTGTTTTAAAATTAGAAGGATAATACAATACTTTGTGAACGGTCGACCACATCATCCTCGCATAGGTAATTCATTGATATGTAAAGCTTATCTACCCTATGTTCAGTAAGGTCACATTCTGACTCGGATTTTCCCGTGTCATACATCAAAGTACCGACAGGGCACATGCGTCTTGAAATGCTTTAAATTTTATTTACGCATACATGAAAAGTCTTTTCGATTATTTCAGTTAAGTAAACAGTTAATGATTTTCTAATTAGACACTATTCAATCAGTCGCAACTGAATCTGTTGTATTTTAATTGATATAATTTTAATGAGCAGAGCAGCATTTTCATTAACTATAGGCAGTAGTCGGTTGGTGCGATGGTGCTGCGTGTAGTACCGGGGCGTCCTACTTGAATATTAATTGGGCTAGGGCTTACTGTGCTTGCAGTAGGTGCGGGTTAACTATAATCTATCCTCTCAGAGATGAGGAATCTGTCTTGAGTCTGGGTTTGCTGATTTCAAAAGTTAAGTGGGGCAAGTAGTGTAAAATGGAGTAGGATGATGTTTATGATGAATGAGGAAGTTTGGAGGGGATTTGAGCGTATAATGAAGGAGGGAGTCAAGAGCTGATTTCGGATAATCTTTTGAAATTAGACCAAATGCGCGTGATGATGAGGAATTTTTTTAGCCGATATAAGGTTTACTTGGCGTTGCAGCATCGCGATGACCTATATTCTGTAGAATGTTTTTGCTTCGAAAGAGTAGAGAACGGGTTTTAAATGTTACTACCCGAGCAATAGAAAAACTTCAACTTCAAAACTTTTTATTCATCAATAGTATGGCTCAGTCCTATAGGATAATCAGATATTTCCGCAGAATTACTTTACAATATTGCAATTTATTTATCTGTAAAGGATACTGTTTCATTGTTAAAGACAGATACACAAGTGTAGAAGTAATATATAATGTAATTGACTTAAAACAAAGGGAAGCAAGATTTTGATCAGGAGATGATAACGAATAAAAAGCTCAAACTTGGAGACGACATGGAGCTACCAGCTGCCACTGTGTTTTTTTTTCTTTTCCGCGCTTTCCTTGTCGCAGGAAATGAGCACGTATTTAAATTACGACTATGTTGAGAATGAGTGTGATTGGAATTACAAAAACCAAAACGACAAGCGAAGGCATTAAAGAAACTGTAGTAAATCTAGACGAGTTTGAGAGCACCGGGTTTTGAAACAATTACCTGTAGCTTTAGCGGTAGGTAGGAAGTATTGCGAGATGAAAGCTTCAAAGCCAGCGGCTGAACCGTTAGAAACAAAGCAGTTGAAAGTCGGTGAACTAGAGACCATCTTGTTCGTGAAAGAGAACACTTGTAAAACAGGACTTATCGAGCTGGATATTAGGAAATGTGCAAAAAGGGAGAACAATGGGTTCGGATACACCAAAGACGGCGTGAGGTGCGGCTTAGATGTAGTGCCGGCTTAAGAAGAGAAGATGAAGTTCTATCAGTCTGCTATAGAGAAAAGCTTTACGCAGACTGAAAAAATGATGCTCATGGCTGAAATGGCTCTGTTGGTATGTGAAATACGAGTGCTTAGACCCCGTGCTGGTCCCGGGTCAGAATAGGCCAGACGTAGCCCTCTGCGTGACGTAAAAGGCAGTCTAAAAGGGGGCGGCTCGTTTGTCGGAAGAAGGGATCCTGGTGATTGAGTAGACTGCCTGCGACTTAGTCAGTCTGCAACACGTCACTTTGGCCCTGATTTCAACTAGGCGAGAGGTCATATGGGCCCGAATATGATCAATCGGCTTTGTCGTGCCTTGCCCTGGGAATCAACTTTACTTTCTCTTCCTATCTTTGTATCATTCTGATACTGACCATGTGCCCATGAACCCTTTATCACATCTTTTTCCATTCCTAGAAGACGGCGGCTGATGGGTCAATCGTGTAGGCATTCTGTCCTATCCGAGTATATCTTCAGTGTATCTCTAGCACTTTGTGTTTAGGATATCCACTCCATATAAGTGCTCCCTTGTTGGGCTCCACGGCGGGTGGAGAGCACCGGAGATGAACTATTTTCATTATCTTCTCATGGCCCCCCCCCAACTTTAAACCCCAAAGCTTCTCAACATAATTCGAAACGGCCACGTGATACCGACTCTGATGACCCATCAGAGAATGAGCTTAGTCAACCCGCGACGTCTATAGCAACTCCGCGCTTCTTAGTCATCTCGTCAAAAGAAGACAGACAAATGTCGAGCTTGTCTCCATTTGTCATTGAAAAGGCGCTTCATGGCATAGCTGGTGTGCCAAAGAGCATAAAAAAACTTCGCTCGGGTGATCTACTCGTAGAGTACGTAAACAAAAAATCTATTGAAAATCTTTTACGTCTAAACAAATTCTACGACCTCGAAGTGAAAGTCACACTACACAGCTCTCTCAACACCTGCAAGGGCGTTGTTCGCTGCCCCGACTTAAAAGGGGTCAGCGAGCAAGAGATCCTTGAGAATTTGAGAGAGCAAGGTGTAGTTGGAGTCCGTCGTATAAAAGTTCGTAGAGACGACGACCTTAAAGACACCAACACTTTCGTTTTCACCTTTAACACATCAGTTTTGCCAAAACAATTAAAAGTTGCCTTCCTTCGTGTCTCTGTTGATGCCTATATTCCAAATCCACTGCGGTGTTACCGGTGCCTAGTATTTGGGCATCACGAAGACAGATGCAGAGAAACGATATGTGCTAACTGTGGTCAGCCACAACATTGTGCTGATGAAACAGACTGTAAACGCTCAGCCAAATGTTTCAACTGCAAGGAAGACCACCCCGCAAATTCGCGGAAATGCCAGGCCAGGCACACTGAGAAAGAAATACTCAAAGTCAAATATACCAGGAACATCTCGTTTCCAGAAGCGCGGAAGATCGTTGACAGCTACACGGCAGCACCAGGTAGAAGTTATGCTAGTATTTCGAAGACTGCTGGTGTCACAGTATCACTTGTTGATGCTGCGACACAGACAGACCCTGTACTTATCACAGGCGCTCCACAGTCTTCGTCTTACAATGTTACAGCAACTGAAGCATCTGCCGAAGCAACACGAGACTCGTCGGAAAGATTAAGTCAGAAAGAAAAAGAAAAACAACAAAAAGCAGACAAGAAATTACAAAAGATTGTTCACGACACGCTTAGAACAAACAAGAACTCTTCAGACAGGACTCCTGACCCTAAACTAAAGGTAAAGGAGAAACCTGTACCTGAATCAGATAGACAGCCGAAAGGATCTAATGATCCGATTAGGCAGCATAATAGGTGGGACGCCTTGGAGGACATGGATGCGGAGGAATCCCCATCCTGTCTCCCAAGGGGAACACTTAACAGAATACCTACTTCCTAAGAATAGATCTAACCATTTTGCTCCAATATATATTCATAATGAATAATAATGAAAAATAGAATTATACAATGGAATTGTCGAGGCTTAAAAGCCAACTATGAAGAAACATTGCTCCTTTTGAAGGATTATGAGCCTGCTGCTCTGTGTCTTCAAGAAACACATCTAAAAGACACCGATAACATTTCCATCAGAAACTATAGTTCTTTTCATACCTTTAGTACAAATAATGAGAGAGCCGCTGGCGGTGTCTCTATAATTGTCAACAATAACACTCCTCATAGTGAGGTGCAATTACATACGAATTTACAAGCAGTTGCAGTTAGTATAACTCTCCATCGCGTAGTAACTATTTGTTCTATATATATTCCCCCCAATTCGAGATTGTCTTTAAAAGAGCTTGATGATCTTGTTCCGCAACTCCCTTCTCCCTTCATATTGTTGGGAGATTTTAATGGTCATAATATTCTTTGGGGTTCCAAAGATATTAATGACAAAGGCAGAGTAATTGAAAATTTTATCGACAACAATGGACTTTGTCTGTATAGCACTAAAACTCCTACGTATCTCCATCCAGCAACTGGTACATACACTTCTTTAGACCTCTCTATTTGCACTCCCACCCTTCTTTTGGACTATGACTGGAAAGTTCATGATGATCTCTGCGGTAGTGATCACTTTCCTGTTTTTCTAAATAACATTGGTCCAGATATTGATGAGCCGGTATGATCTCTGCGGTAGTGATCACTTTCCTGTTTTTCTAAATAACATTGGTCCAGATATTGATGAGCCGGTTTCAAGGTGGAAACTAAATAAAGCTAACTGGGCCCAGTTTCCCACTCTTTGTGAAACTCGACTTCTTGAAGACACAGTCCAGGAGGCTGATGATCCGATTGAGTCATTTGCATCTATTCTTATTAATATAGCAGAAGAAACAGTTCCAAAAACATCAACGAAATCAAAAAAGATTAAAAAGCCTTGGTTTACAGATGACTGTAAAACTGCTATAAAACAACGTAAAGGAGCACTGCGACAATTCAATAATCGCCCAACACATGATAATTTAAATAATTATCGTGTTTTCCGTGCAAAAGCTCGTCGAACAATTAAAGAATCAAAGAAAAAATCTTGGAAACAGTATGTTTCCAAATTAAATTCTCGAACTTCAATAAAGAAAGTATGGGACATGGTTCGTAAAATTCAGGGAAAAGGAAAATCTAGCTCACTGGGACACTTAAATGTAAATAATTCTAAAGTTACTTCCAAAAAAGATATTTCTAATACTCTGGCTGACGCTTTCTCGAAAAATTCTTCTTCTGAAAATTATAGTCCAAAATTCAAGAATATTAAAAAGCAGAAGGAAAAACAGAACCTAAAATTTTCATCCAACAACACAGAAACTTATAATCAATCTTTTTCTCTTTCGGAACTGAAAGATGCTCTTTCAAAGGCTCATGATTCATCTCCGGGGCCTGATGATATCCATTACCAGTTTTTGAAACATCTTCCAGACTCTTCTCTTTCGGTTCTTTTGAAAACATTTAATGACATTTGGGAAACTGGTAATGTGCAAAAGTCTGGGAAAGAAGCTACGATAATCCCCATACCAAAACCTGGAAAAGATAATACGAACCCAAACAACTACCGTCCTATTGCTTTAACGAGCTGCATATGTAAAACATTGGAGCGAATGATCAATGAAAGACTCGTTTGGTACCTTGAAACAAATAATATTATTACAGAATTTCAGAGTGGTTTCAGGCACCAACGCAGTACTAATGATCACTTGGTTAGATTAGAAACCTTTATACGTGAAGCCTTCATCAAGAAGGAGCACTTAGTTGCTGTCTTCTTTGATTTAGAGAAGGCTTACGATACAACTTGGAAGTATGGTATAATGAATGATTT
Organism: Ctena decussata; assembly: GCA_963989385.1. Classification (NCBI taxonomy): domain Eukaryota; kingdom Metazoa; phylum Mollusca; class Bivalvia; order Lucinida; family Lucinidae; genus Ctena; species Ctena decussata. The sequence goes on from OZ022509.1 coordinate 63,494,728, forward strand.
ACATGAAATAGGTCTTAAAGGCCGATTGCCACTATTCGTTCAAAACTTCTTATCCAATAGAGAATTCAAAGTACGTGTAGGTTCAACTTTGTCTGAGGCACATGATCAAGAACAAGGTTCAGTCTAAAAATAAACAATATTGTTAAATGTCTTAATCCTGGTGTTGACTGTTCCTTATATGTAGATGACTTTTTGATTTGTTATCGGTCAAAAAATATGCATACTATTGAACGTCAGCTTCAACAAAATCTAAATAAAATTCAAATGTGGGCAACTGAAAATGGATCCAAATTTTCGAAATCTAAGACAGTTTGCATGCATTTCTGTCACCTTCGAAAAGCGCATGATGATCCAGTGCTCACCTTGGACGGGACACCCATTCCTGTAGTAGAAGAAAATAAATTTCTAGGGGTTATCTTTGATAAAAAGCTTTCCTTTATTCCACACATTAAACAGCTTAAAGCAAAATGTCAAAAAGTGTTGAACCTACTACGAGTTGTTGCCCATACTGACTGGGGAGCAGATCGTAAAGTTTTACTTAATCTGTATAGAACTATTATACGCTCCAAACTAGACTATGGCTCAATAATATATGGTTCCGCTAGAAAATCTTATTTGGAAATGCTTGATCCCATTTATCATCAGGGACTCCGGCTCGCCTTTGGAGCTTTCAGAACTTCTCCCTCGGAGAGTCTTTTAGCAGAGGCAAATGAACCATCACTTTATAATAGACGTCTTAAACTCTCCCTGCAGTATGCCCTTAAACTAAAGTCAAATCCATCAAATCCAACGTATGAAACTGTTTTTCGGCCACAATATAAAACATTATTTGAGAATAAACCAAATGTGATTCCTTCCTTTGGCAATCTCTTCAGAATTTGAAAATATGAATGTAGATTTAGACACAATTGAACAGTTTAAGGTTCCAGATGTGCCACCATGGACATTTACTCAGCCACGTGTTTTATTTTCTTTGCATACTGATAAAAAATCTCAAACTGACCCTCTTGTATTTCGAACTAAATTTAATAAACTGCTGTCTGACTTTTCTAACTATGAGACTTTATATACTGATGGTTCAAAGGATGGAGACACAGCTGGCTCTGCTTGTGTTGCCTCCATCCGAAACATACAAACGTAGACTACCTGCTAATGCCTCAATTTTTTCAGCGGAGATCGAAGCTATTGATTTAGCCTTGGATCATATTGAACAGTCTAGGAATACAGATTTTATCATCTTTTCTGATTCCCTTTCTGTTCTGCAATCCCTAAATAATCGCCATATTGAAAATCCTCTTCTTTTAGATATCCTCTTGAAACATAATGACTTAGCTGAGCTTAACAACATTGTATTTTGTTGGCTTCCCAGTCACGTTGGGATTAAAGGCAACGAAAAGGCTGACATGGCCGCAAAATCGGCTTTAACTCTTCATATTTCTGATCTTAAAATTCCTTACACTGATATCAAACCTTGCATAAATACATATCTTCATGATAAGTGGCAGATATCATGGAATGCTGCTGTCTTTAACAAACTTCACTCTATCAAGCCTTCACTTGGTGAATGGCAACCATCTTATAGAATTGATCGTAAGGAAGAAGTAACTTTGGCTCGAATCAGAATCGGCCATACTTTTATTACTCATTCGTTTTTGTTGAAAGGTGAGGATCCGCCTTTGTGCATTCCTTGCCAGGAACCTTTTAGTTTCCTTTTAGATTGCATGGATTGTCGTATTACGCGTGCTAGGTTTTTCCGTGTCAACAGTATGAAACAACTGTTTGACACGGTTGAACCAGCGAATATCTTTTTCATTTTTGAAAGAAATTGGCATATATAGTAAAATATCATTTGTAATAAATTTATATATTTAGTAACGGCAGATGTCGGCCATCTTGGAAAGCCAAATTGTAATTAATCGAAACGGCTTCATGCAAGGAACATTCTGACACAAAATTGGTCCAATTCCATTCAAGGGTTCTTAAGTAATTGTCATTTTTATGTTTGTGCTATTTTTAGTAACGGCCCCCATGGTGGCCATCTTGGATAGTCAACTGGCACAAAATTGAAATAATTCCATTCAAGAACCATTTCTGACCAAATCTGGTCAGAATTATTCGCATTTTCTTTAGATATTGACATTTGAGCAAAATCAGCCTTGTAAACGCTAAGTAGGTCACTGTGACCTAATTCCGTTATAGATTTTTTTTATTTTTACAATTTTTAATACCAAGGTCCCACTTATGTTCCACGCAAACTTTCAACCAAATATACCAAATGGTTCTGGAGAAGAAGTTGATTTTGTTGTTTTTGCTATATTTAGTAACGGCGGCCATCTTGGATTTTCAACCTGACCCAATTTTACAATTCTGAGACCCTGGAGTCAGGTCATGCTCCATGTGAAATTTGAGAACCATGGGACCAGTAGTTTTACAGAAGATGTTTGAATATTTGTTTTTAGGTGTTGACGGACACATTCCGTGACGACGCACGACGCACGCCGGACGCATTGGTATGACAATAGCTCACTATGGCCCTTCGGGCCAGGTGAGCTAAAAATTATAAGATCTCTTATTTTTGTTAAATCTCAGGTTTGTACATTCATAAATTAAATGACTCACAATGGTTGTTGATTTTGTATCTGTTGAGCTAGATGTATTGTATGATCCTATCATGCTAGAAAAAAAGATGTTTTTATTATTTGACATATTAATACCTACAGAAAATATTCCACTTTTTTCAGATCCCAAATTATATCCGAACAATACTTTATTTCGTCTTTTTTGATTTTTAGTCATATATAAATACATTATGTATTTAGAAGCTTCAGACGTATGCAGCACAAAAGATTTTAATTTTTCATGAATTTGCGCCACGCCGGCTTGCGTAGAATTATTTTCTATAGCTAAACAAAAAATTTAAAATCTTTGACAAAGGGAATAATAATCTGTTAGCTTCAATACAATTCTTAATCATTAATGTTACTTTTTCAGTAACTTTTGGCATATCGGATAAAGCCAAAAATTTATGATTCATATATGTAACGACATAGCGTTTACTTTTGTCTGTGGCATCAGCTCCTTTTTACTAAACGAACTTATAAAAAAGGACAATTTGATCAGAAGGAAAGGAGGTTTGTGTCATATAGCTCCTTTTACAAAGGAGAATTACATAAAAGAATACTCTTACCTATGAGTTTTATTTAAATTTGCATGTCAACAAACAGCCATACAATAGTTCTATACTTGATAGCAGTGGTATATTGCTATCCTGAAAACTTGATTTTTCACAGAGAGTAAAATTTCTCAAAGTATGAAAAATGCACATGGCACCTTTTCATTCTATCAAGCTTGAGTTTTCAGCAAGTCTCAGCGGAGGTCACTAAAATTACGAAACATTGTTTCATATTGACTTGCTTGCATTGCCTATGTTTTTATTTTACAAAATGCTAACGGTTTTATGTAAATCATAAAATGCCTAATGCGTAAAATAATCTAACCTTTTGGACGGGAATCTTTGTCTTTCTTCTTCCAATAAACGCAGAATCAGAACACAGTGCATTAATTGCTTACTTTCACACAAGTGACTGATTCTATGAGGTTCGGCGAGGCTGCGGTCTATATATTTTGCTTATAAAACAGGATGTCAAGAATCAAAGCGTGGCACCTACCTTAATTTGATTTAAATGACTTTTTCTTTCAATAAATGACTCTAAATGCCAGTTCGACCACAAAAACGTTCATCTGGGAAAATAATATAGCAGGCAATACGCAGAAGAATATTTATTTGTGTCACTGTCAAGATCCGTGTGTGTATGTTTATTACTTATATAAGCGGGTAAGTGGGTTTTCTTGCTTGCCGCTTGCTTATATCACCATTAAGGTATTTAGATACACAATAACTCTGTATCGACTTATAAAAACACATAACAGAGTTCTTGTTCATGGTGAATCAATCAACTATGGAATATATACACACTTACAATGCCTACCATAAAGATCCTAAGTTTTCGAGTAGATACGTCTGTATAAACAGTGGAAACCGTGATCAGACTGTTCCTTAGGAACCAGAGTGATCAAGGTCTTTACAATTTCAATTCCATCTGCGCATTTTTGAGGCATTACTCTATGGTAGACCCGGAACAACAGGAAAATAAACAACAGGGCAAGGACCGGCTGTGTTTGCAGCAGGTGCAGTGTTTGGACAGTCTTTTTTGGGGACATTTTTGAACTTAAACATTGTTTTTCTAGGAAACAAAACGGTAAAATGTTTGTTTTTTTGTTTTATTCTGTATCATACAATGTAAGTTTTACTAAAACAATATGCATAAGCATGCCCCATCGATTGAATATATTTTTCATGACGTTTTTCATGAAATTCAATTTTCTTGCATTTTTTAAAAAAGTGTAAAAATATACTTATAATCAAGATAATTGCAATTTTTCTAACCAGTCTGTTTCAAATACCCTATATTAAAGATTATATGATTTGCAGAAATGAAAGTGCATCCTTGTGCTAGAGACATGAATTTTAATGGAACATGTGTAAAAAAAAGTATGTATAAATACAAAAGTTTGTTTTTTAGGAAAACAAAACGGTGAAAATTTTTTATCCAAATGTTTTATCGCCCTTTGGGTTATTCAGCTGGTATAATGAAATGAATGCCCCACCAATATCTTTATTCACCATTCGTCTACCTTAAATCACATTTTCAGGTTTTGACACATTTTATTGGAACTTAAGATGGTGATTTGTGGTGAAAACAAAAATCTGAAGAAAACCATAAGAAATTAGCGTATCTACCTTAAATTTGGCATGCTTCTTATTTTTTTGTTCTTTGCGGATTAGAATACATAATAGAGGATCATGCATATCCATCCTTTTAGTGGGGAATACAAATATGATTTTATTGCTGAATAGTGGTATTGTATTTCTGTTTCATTTTCATCTGAGAGTGAAAGAGTGACCGAATTCTAAAATAACAGGCTTTAGACCATCAAAATTGTTTTCTAAAACTTTGTGTCCCGAATTCAATTTATAGCGCTTGAAAATTGCAACGTCTGGGAGCGTTTATTAGAAGAAAATATGGTAGAACAGTATTGTAAATTACAGTACCGACAAAATCATTTTTTTTTTTGGATATAGACCTCTGTAATTAAAATGCACGGATAGCTGAAAGCCACAAGATCATTTCAGAGATTTATTGCGCCACCCAAAATGGGCGACTTTTTAGCATGCGGTGATACAGATTTTGTGTGCGCCAAACATTAGTTATTGACAGCAACTGTCCTATTTAGTGAAATTTTGTTGTTTATTGTGAGATAATATCCCTTTCTACTTCTTAAAACATACGTTATGACTCTTCATTTAAACCACCTTGTCAAAGAAATTAGAATATTAGAATTAAATTAATTTATTTTTGTACATTTTATATATCTGATTTTTTGTATAATATTTCAAATGTCTTTTCCCATGCAGAGATCTTTTGAAATGTAGATACCTGTTTAAAAACACAACTTTCACTTTAATATTAAACAGAGATAACTGTGTTATTTTCAATGTGAGTCAATTCTGATTAGCAAGAAATAAAAGATATATATATTTATTTTACCAAGTTTCTTTACTTTCTTTCAAAACTGTATGCAGTCATATGCAATCGGGTCGCTTGTTTCAACCCTTGATGATATTTTCTTATTGCTAGAAATGAATTATGAAGCAGTTTACAATCATGAAATATCAGGCAAAATCGTAAATTTTGGGGCATAAGTATTTCATTCTAGACATTTCAAAATTAAGTATTTATGCTTTTGATCTCTTTTGTGCGGCTAGGAGGAAAAAAGTCTTGTTAAAAACATAAAAAAATAAACATTAAATAGCACCCTGTTTCTCATTTTGGCTCCCATTTAAAACTTATGAACATATGCATATTACAATAATTGTACAAATATGTGAAGTAGGCGCTTTTTAGTCTTTTGAACAATTGTATATTTTTCCCAAATTTCATTAAATTCTGAACGGATTTGATCTTCCGATATCGTGCTGATTTATTATAGTCCGTTGTCGAAGAAAAATGTTACCCAATATTGCGATACTTGTGGTTCACAGATACCATTTTTATAAGCTCGTCTGTACGAAAGTACAGGGAGAGCTATTGCTGTCACTATTGCTGTCACTCTTACGTCGGCGTCAGTGTCGGTGTCACGCTTCAAAGTTTGACGACAAAGTTTGTTAGCTCACCTGAGCCTTTAGGCTCATACGAAAGTACAGGGAGAGCTATTGCTGTCACTCTGACGTCGGCGTCAGTGTCGGTGTCACGCTTCAAAGTTTGACGACAAAGTTTGTTAGCTCACCTGAGCCTTTAGGCTCATGGTTGAGCTTATATATAAGCTTTCCTTGATCAAATTTTGTGGCAAAGTAGTATATACTATAGGGTACAGACTCTGGAATGTCCCTTCATCCAAGGATCTGATAAATTTGTTATGGTTATTTGTTAACTTGACTATAACAGCATATGACAAGAGGGCCATGGTGGCCCTGAATCGCTCACCTGAGCATTAATCAGTTAACTGGCTCTAATTAAGGTTTATAAGAGTTTTTACCATACATGGGAATGGCGGCCACCAAGATCATTTGAAGAACTTTCAATCCTTTGACCCATGCAGGCTCCATCGGCTGCGGGGGAGCTTATAGGATGGTAAGGCTCCGTCGCCGTCCGTCCGTCCACAATTTCAAACGACTTCTCCTCTGAAACCGCTGGGCCGAGTGCAACCAAATACGAAAAATTGTTCCTACGGTCCTGGTCACATGACCAACATGGCCGCCACGCCCATATATGGTAAAAACCTTTAAAATCTTCTCCAGAACCAATAGGCCGATGGCCTTGAAACTTGGTATGTAGCATTGAGTAAGCGAGTACTACCAAGATTGTTCAAATTATGACCTTGGGTTGACCTTTGTTTTTACGGCAAGATCAAATTTGCTTTCTGTAGCTTTTATATGGGAAAATGCTAGAACATAAGATTTCTTGCAAACTGTTAAAGATTTTGACCTGAAAATTGGCGTATACAGTCATCTTAATGAGTACATGAAATGTTATGCATACAAGAGGTCTAGGTCATCCTTTGACCTTTGACCCTGGACTCTCACATTTTGACAATTTCTCACATCTCCTGAAAAGCCACTGGGCCATTTGTCCTCAAGTTTCATGTAGAGCCTCTAGGGGGCCGGGGAACAAACATTTGTTCAAACGGTCCTTGTCACATGACCAACATACCCGCCACGCCCATATATGGTAAAAACCTTTAAAAATCCTCTGCTCTAGAACCAATTGGTTGATGGACTTGAAACTTGGTATGTAGCATCGGGTACGCAAGTACTATCAAGATTACTCAAATTATGACCTTGGGTTGACCTTGACCTTTTTTACGGTAAGGTAAAGTTTGCTTTCTGTAGCTTTTATATGGGAAAATGCTAGAACATAAGATAAAATTTCTTGCAAACTGTTGAAGATTTTAACCTGACAGACAGTTTTTTTTTTAAAAGTCCACTTTTAATGACAGTTAAATAGTCGTTAAACTCAAAGTCTTACCTCAAAGGTTTAGCTGTAAAGCTTTAGTCCGTGAATCACGACTTACACGAATGTGTTGACGTGTCTGGAATGTCGACCTTGACACTTATAGTTTTGATGACGTAGTTAACAAGTTTAAGTTTTAAAAAAATGATGACCGATTCTATGTTGAATCGGCGCCAGTTCTGGGTTACGTATGGATTTGTGTGTCAATGGGGGTGTTGATAAGTTCTAATATTGATACGAGTATTAAATTCAATAATAAATGTAATGGATAATTGTGACCAAAAAAAAAAAATAAATAAATAAAAGATTATAAAGGTGAGGGAGCCGAGACCGTTGGACAGGTGATAGAGGGATGTGACTGCGCTGTTCCCTATGGGATAGTCGGCCAGGTTTCTAGGGCAGCCAGGGTGGACTTCCGCGGAGGGTGGGCGGTCACATCCACATCGTCACAACAGCCTCGGCTCAAACATATCGTGTTCAAATGAAATATTAACCGCATAACTTTATATTAATTTCGGTACTCTAAACTAAAAGTGAAGCCTTTTCTTTCCTTCTTTCTGATAATTCCCTTAAGTACAAACACACACTCGCATACATACATACAGTATATATTAAGGAACTGAAGGTTTTTTTTCGGCGTTCCTCGTGTGATGCGGCCGGTTGGATGAGCTAGAAATCCACGAGACGCGAAGAGCTTCTCTTGGGATTTTTTGGCTACGACCACTGGCTTCTTCACGAAATGTACGCTGAAAACATAACTTCTTATTCCTGCAACTACACCACTTTTCAGACCCTTCCTGTACCGTTTTTTTTTTGGTGGTTATGTATTGTGAGATGTGTCAAATATACGTCGAAGGATAGTAACTACGTGTTCGGCCGTTGCATTTGACGGCCACCGCCGTGGCTTAGCGCCGGTCGAGCGTTGTGTGGACCGGTCGCGTTGCGACTGATATCGTATTAGGTTATCGTTCGTAAGTGAGAGGCTGGTTGCTCTAAAAGGCCTATCAATAGAGGGTCAGTGGTAATTGTGAGTATTGTGGGGGTGGATTTCATTTTTCTGGCGTTTGTAGGGATATGGACTGCGTTGGGCCGTGTGCAAAGTGAGTGAACTCCGCAGGGGTTCACGTGAGCTTTGCAGGCGGCCCAGTGTGGTTCGTATATCGATAGGCGCCGGAGAGGTTAGGTTCACTGATAATACTTACATTCTCTCTCATCAATGTTTTATTTGAACTGAAATTGTGTTAAAGGATCAGAAAAAAAAGAATAAAAATATTTATACGCAGCTTTTCAATAATGTAAATATTTATAAATAATGCAGATAGAATAACACGATATGTAAAAAATATGGTGTCGGTGTAGGGGTAGAGGAGCCGACAAAAAAAAAGTATATACAGACATCTTAATGAGTACATGAAAATTAATATGTACAAGAGGTCAAGCTCATTCTTTGACCTTTGACCCTGGTCTCTCATATTGTGACAATTTCACACATCTCCTAAAAAATCACTGAGCCAATGGTAACCAAATTCTATGTAGAGCCTCAAGGGGCTGATGGAATTAAAATTTGTTCGAACGGTCTGGGCCAACATGGCCGCCATGCCCATATATGGCTAAAACCTTTACAAATCTTCTTCTAAATAACCAAATGGTTGATGGCCTTGAAACTTGGTATATAGCATCAGGAACTTGAGTACTATCAAGATTGTTCAAATGATGAGCTTGGGCTGACCGTGACCATTTTTTAAAGGCAATGTTTAGTATGGAAAAATGCTAGAATATAAGATTGATGGCAAGTTTAGAAGATTTTGGCGTAAAAATTGTTATATACAGTCATCTTAGTTAGTACATGGAAGATTTGCGGTACAAGAGGTCAAGGTCATTCTTTGACCCCATGTCTCACATATTTTGACAATTTAAGACATCTCCTCAAAAGCCACTGGGCTAATTGTAACCAAATTTCATACACAGCCTCCAGGGGCTAAGGGAACGAAATTATTTCAAGCAGTCTAGGTCACATGGCCATCATACTCAGGTGAGCGATTCAGGGCCACATGTCCCTCTTGTTTCGGCCAACCTAGCAAATATGTAATGTATATATGGATTTTTTTCGAGGGTGACAGGCGTCTGATTACTTAATCCATGAAAAAATTATGTGTAAACTTTTGTCCTGTTCGGAGGAATCTAACATTCCTATTTCAATAATTCAGGCCAGAACTTTAATTTGAGTTTGCGCAGAGGAAAGTTTTCTTGTATGCAATAAATAGCAGTTCCAGTTTGCACAGAAACACTTAAAACGGTTATGTTAATTGTAATCTTAACCTGAAAATAACGTTTTAATTTAAAAATTTTTTTTTAGATTTCTCACTTTGAATAAAACAGAGAAATTTTTAGATGCCGTATTTTCTATATCAGTGTGTCTTTTTAGTTTTATAAAGTGCCGTACCTTTCAGTTTTGTTTATATTTTAAGTAATATGCAACCTTCATGACGCTAATGACCCAGTGGGTTGACGCGTCGTTAAACTTTAAATCATCATCACAGGTGAGCTTATAGTATAGGCAGGAATCCGTCGTCCGTCGGTCAATATTTTCAAACGACATCTCCTCTGAAACTACAAGGCCCATTGTTAGCAAATTTCATATATAGCATCTATAGGCAGGGGGAACCAATCGCTTCAGAACTTTGGTTGCTATGGCAACTTAAAGTTTCCATTGACTTGTATGGGAAAAATTGAAAATTTGCATTTTTTGCTATGTGACAGCAGATATTTCGACAAAACGTTTACAGAAATGTTCCTTGAGTAGTCCTCTATCAACCACATGAAATTTATGTAAATTGCACAATTAGGCTGGTTGCCATGGCAACCGAATAGTTAAAAATAGAAAAGATATTCAAAAATCATCTCCTCAGAAACTATACAACCAATAAAGCTCAAACTTCACAGAAAGGATCTAGGTACTACCGTCTATAAAAATACTGTTTTTCTCGGCAATTGCTCCGGCAGTTTGGTTGCTATGGCTTAAAGTTGCCATTGACTTATAATGAGAAAATTAAAAATTTGCATTTATTGCTATGTGACTGCAGATATTTTGACAAAACTTTTACAGAAATGTTCCTTGAGTAGTCCTCTATCATCTACATGAAATTTATGTAAATTGCACAATTTGGCTGATTGACATTGCAACCGAATGGTTAAAAATAGAAAAAATATTAAAATATCATTTTTGCAGAAACTATATGGCCGATAAAGCCCAAACTTTACAGAACGGATCTTTGTACAAGCCTCTATAGAATTACAGTTTTTTTATGGCAATTGCTTTAGCGGTTAGGTTGGTATGACAACTTATAGTTTCCATTGAAATACAATGGGAAAAATGGAAAGCTGCAGTTTTTGCTATCTCCCTGCAGTTATTTTTGGACTTTTTATCTACAGAAATGTTGCTTGAGTAGTCCTCTATGATTCCTATTAATTTTGTCCAAATTGCCATATTTGATTTGTTGCCATGGCAGTATTAAGGAAATATTTTTGAAAAAAAATATTTAAAAATCTTTTACTCAAAAACCATATAAAGGGATGAAGCTGATTCTTTGCATACATGTTCATGACATTAGCCACTAGGTAAATATCGTTTTTTTATTATTGTTGCCCAGATGGTTTCATTACTATGGCATTTTAAAGTTTCCATAGACTTGAATTGGGAAAAGTGCAAATTGGCATTTATTTCTGTGTTACTGCAATATTTAGGCAAAAAGTTTTACAAACATGTTTTTTTTTATTGTAACTTCATCAAACTTGCTAATATTTACTAGGACAAGCATAACAACTCAGTCAAAGTTGAAAGGCCGAATTGTACAACTTACTTCAGTGTTTCTTACTCTTGAGTGCTAAGGATGAATGGACTCGGGTGAGCTACAGGACCAATGGTCCTCTGGTTTATTATTTTCTTAGAGATTTGTTTAATTATCTTGCAAACTCAAAGTCCCTATTACTAAATTTATTTGAAAGCCAGTTCTCAAACTGCCATGAATACTTTAATATTTAATGGAAATTCCATTGATATTGAATTTCCTTCTTCCTAATGGGTCGGACTGAGGATTTTCGTCTGGTCATCACGGCCACTGCATTGGCATAAATTTAGCTTATAAGTCAATATTGCTGTATCTAAAATATCTTGAATTTTATGTGAAAATGATAATACAAAATGATTACCTTTTCTTAAATTTAAAGAATATTTATGTCTCACTTTTTCCTGACTACCGTAGGATGAAAAATAGCAACTGTCAAGTTTTTATTTTTGCTATTTATATAAGCATTATTGTAGTATGCACTACGTATTTAAACTAAAGTAAATAAAACCAGAGGGCCAATGGCCCTATATCGCTCACCTGAGCACTGAGGTTATGTTGGAAAAACTAAGTTGCCACAGCAACAAAACAACATGCACAACAGCAATAGAACACACCATTTATGTAGAGGATAATATCACAAACATTTATGCAAAAAATAAGCTTTATCCCCCCTTAATGGCTTCTGAGAAGATCTTTGGCAAAAAAAAATGAAAAAATTGAAAATTTGGCCCTTCAATTGCAACGGCAACAAATCAAAATCAGGCCTTTGGGCAAAATTCAGATAGCTGATAGAGGACTACTCTAGGAAAATTTCTGTAAAGCTTTTGTCAAAATATCTGCGGTAAGACAGAAATTAAATACCAAATGTCCACGTTCCCCATTGTAAGTCTATGGAAACTTTAAGTTGCCATAGCAACCAGTTCACATGGGCAATGATAATATGAAATATACTTTAGGTAGAGGCTAATGTTACTAATATGTATGCAAAGTATTAGCTTCATCCTCCTCATGGCTTCACTTTCCCCAATGGAAACTACAAGTTGCCATAGCAACCAAAGTTCTTATGGGGTTGGAAGAAAAAACAAAATTCATGTAGAGGCTTCTGTCATCAACATGTTTGCACAATATCAGCTTCATCCCCCATATGGCTTCTGAGCAGAAGATTTTTTCATTTTTTCTTCTTTTTTTCGAAAATTTACCCTCTATTTTGCCACGGCAACCAATCAAATTCAGCGATTTGGAGAAAATTCGTATGAAATATAGAGGACTATTCAAGAAACATTTCTGTAGAAAGAAAATCTTAATAAATGCCGTGAGACAGCAAAAATTGCCAATTTCCATTTTTCCCATTATAAGTCAATGGAAACTCTTAGTTGCCATAGCAACCAAACTGCTGGAGTAATTGCCATGAAAAACAGTAATTCTATAGAGGCTAGTACTAAGATTCTTTCTGTAAAGTTTGAGCTTTATTGGCCACACAGTTTATGCAGAGATGATTTTTTAATATTTTTCCATTTTTAACTATTCGGTTGCAATGGCAACCAGAAAAATTGCCCAATTTGTATAAATTCAACAAGGCTGGTTAAAGACTACTCCAGGTACATTTCTATGGAAGTTTTGTCAAAATATCTGCAGTGGCATAGCAATAAATGCAAATTTTCTATTTTGCCATTATAAGTCAATGGCAACTTTAAGCTCCCATAGCAACCAAACTGCTAGAGCAATTGCCAAGAAAAACAGTACTTTTATAGAGGGCAGAGCAAAGATCCTTTCTGTGAAGCTTGAGCTTTATTGGTTGCATAGTTTCTGAGGAGATGATTTTTGAATATTCTTTCTATTTTTAACCATTCGGTTGCCATGGCAACCAGCCAAATTGTGCAATTGACATAAATTTTGTGTGCTTGATGGAGGACTACTCAAGGAACATTTCTGTAAAAGTTTTGTCAAAATATCTGCAGTGACATAGCAAAAAATGCAAATTTTCAATTTTTCCCATACAAGTCAATGGAAACTTTAAGTTGCCATAGCAACCAAAGTTCCCAAGCGATTTGGATAAAAAACAGTATTATTGGTTCCCCCTGCCTATAGATGCTATATATGAAATTTAGTTACAATGGGCCTTGTAGTTTCAGAGGAGATGGCGTTTGAAAATGTTGACGGACGGACGACGGATGCCTGCCTATACTATAAGCTCACCTGTGAGCCTTCGGCTCAGGTGAGCTAAAAAAAGGCGAAAAGTATTCTCTGTGTGTCGCATTTAAAGACGCTAGATCTGTAACGTACCGATAAAAAAAGTCAAATACCTTTTTATGAATTGAGAAATCAAGTATGAGAAGACAATTAGGCTTTAAATGGAAATATCAGACTTCGCACATGCGTGTCCGTACAAACTTTAAAGGTAGGCAATGATCAGGAATTAATACAATCAAATTCCACATTCCGCTCTCAAAACCAATAGGGAAAGAAGCACATACACGCAGAAATTGACACAGGTTTACGAAACCCACGCACAGTAAACCGAATGAGCAGCTCTTTCCCAAACAAGTGGTCATTCAGCTACCCCAAAAAACATCAACATCTATTTTTACTTATTTTTTTTCATTTAAATTACAAAACAAAACAAAACAGAAGGCAGATTGGGCAGCAATACGGGTTACCAAACCGCCAGACACCATAGACAAGCGGACACAGCACAATATAACACAAATGAACCGCAACAGAAGTACCGCCTTGGAACGGTCAGTAAAAATTACTGGGTGACCTAAACTAGTTTTGTTGGGCCCAACAAAACAGAAGGCAGTTTGGGCAGCAATACAGGTTACCAAACCACCAGACACTATAGACAAGTGGACACAGCACAATATAACACCAATGAACCGCAACAGAAGTACCGCCTTGGAACGGTCAGTAAAAATACTGGGGAACCTAAACTAGTTTTGTTGGGCCCAAACCTCGCCCTCTACTTCTGCAGTGGTTTGAAACATTAAGTTAGCTGTTTGGTCCGCATGAAGGTTTCCTAACTCATCAATGAATCATCACCGGAAACAAACAAATCACGGATAAGGCCTTTGATGAATCAGAGATGAGGGCTCAACGGAAAGAACGTATTGCTACACAAGTTGATTTCAACGCGCACCTAATGAAATTTTGAAAATACGAAAAAAAATAATACCAACTGTATAATGACATGAGCATGCTCATGTCATTATACAGTTGGTATTAATTTTTAAGATTGTCTTGGAGAGTCGGAGGGTAGTCAGAGTAAGCAAGGTGCGTTACCTCTAGGGTGTGATGTAATGTTTATTTTGAACTAGAAAGCCTTCCAATATCATATTAAACCACTATACCTATCATAGCGTATGTGGTTCGATTTAAACGGAATATATATTTTTAATAAAAGATATTTTCTTGTTTTATTTGTTCATATGCACATCATTACTAACGTTTTATTTTTATTACCAATGAAGTTTTCTTATGCCAATATTAGTGTATTAAGAAAACAAGAATGCATTTACACTCTTTTCAATCCTTGTCTTCCCCTGGGGGTGGTGCGATGGTGCTGCGTGTAACTTCCAGTGCGGGGGCGTCCTACTAATTTGAATAATAGTAGGACAAGGGCCTGCTGTGCTTGCAGTGGGTGCGCGTGGGGGTTGTTTAGACATTTTTTCTCTCGTCTATCGTTTCTCTTTTCTTTCTCTTTCTCTCTGGGAGACGGCCCGATATAGACTGAAATACTGTCTCAAAGGGCCGTTAAACCAAAATCAATCAATCAATTATCTTCCCCTGGTTATACGCCCGTTTTGAAAAAACGGACGTATTATGGCATGGCGCTGTCCGTCCGTCCGTCAACATTCTTGTGCGCACCATATCTCAGAAACCGTTTGAGATACCATCATGAAATTTTGTAGGCATATATATTAGGATGGGGCAAAGTGTCGCGTATAGTAATGGTTGCTCCCCCTTTCTTAGTTTCAAAGTTATGCCCCTTTGATTATTTTTTACCCTACTAGTCTTGTGCGCGCCATAACTCGATAACCGTTTGGGATATCTTGATGAAACTTCATAGCAATATGTATGAGGGTGTGATGATGTGTCACGTATAACAATGGTTGCTCTCCCCTTCTTCATTTTGGAGTTGCATCCCTTTGATTAGATTTTTAGGGTATTTTTGTGGGTTCTAATCTTGTGCATTCAATAAGTAAGTAACCATTTGGTATATCTTAATGAAACTTTATAGCAATGTGCATGATCACAAGATGGTGTGTCACATATAAGAATGGTTGTTTCCCCTTACTTAATTTTGAAGTAACCTCCCTTTGATTAGTTTTTAGGCTAACACATTCCCCCATAACTCCTTAACCCTTTGAAATATTTCAATGAAACTTTGTAGGAATGTGTATAATAATGGGGTAATGTATCATGCGCATGAACCACAACTCTGGCTTACTTCCTGAATTATCTGCCCTTGCATCAATTTCCGTTTTACTCTGTATCTCCTTAACCATTGGAAATATTTTAACAAAACTTTATGGTGATGTGTATATTGTCAAGGCAAAGTATTGCAACTAAGAATTTATGAATTATCTCCCTTGTTTGACTTTGCGTTTCACAACTTATGGGCTGCTTCACCCTGGAACCTGATTTTTTGGTTTACTAGAGTTGTTTCCCCTGTTTTATCTGCCTGTCCATCCTTCTATAAACAATCTTGTTCATTCCATAACTCCTTCATGACACTGAAACGGGCGTATTATGCGCCGCTTGCGAAGCCCCTGTTTTAAATATGTTGTCCAGGTATATGTATATAGAGCAAAGGAAAAACAAGACTGCATATTCGAACAATCTGATCACGGCATCATCTAATGATTTTTTTTTCATTACAAGCGGACAGCGAAACCTTTATCAACTTGCGCATTCGCTTAGTCTGACAAGGACCTTCGTTGTCCTCTTCGAGTTGAATTTGAAACTACAGACTTATCTAGCGGTCAGCAGAAACCCTGACTAGACTGGCAGGATGCTCCACCTTCTCTTTTTAGCATAAATGCTGAAGACAGACTTTCACATGGCGCGACTTACACGATTTTCCTTTTTCTCCCCAGCTCATATTACTTCTATACTCAAAGCGACCAAATAATAATATCTTGAGATGTATAAATAAGTGTTACACTTTACACAACTCATTAACAGATAAAAATGCCTCTGTGTTTGAAATTTTTTTATTAGGGTTGCAGTTTTTCTTAACACAATCAAGATAGTTTACATGATATTATTTAATCACTATGTTTATCAATATATAAAGGAGCGTTTTGACGATATTAGGCTAGATCTGCATGTTCGTCGTGGCATTTTTATGGCGTTTATAGCCAATCATCTGATATGGAACACTTTTTGTTTATAAAGGTGAGGGATTTTTTTTTTTTTTTTTTTTTTGAAATTTTGATGGTGGCATTGCTAACGTTCCTTTTATAACTAAACGCAAAAGACGCGGACGAAGACGCTAGATCACCTTTTCTTTAAAAAAAGTGCAAACTGCGTCTCATTATTATTAGGGAATGCTGGGTGGTGCGATGGTGCTGGGTATGGCTCCCAGTGCCGGGGCGTCCTACTGATTTGGATAATAGTAGGGCAAGGGCCTACTGTGCTTACAGTAGGTGCGATCTCAATTGAAATCTTTTCCTTAAGTTCTGTTCGTTTAGTGCAGACCTTACTGCTTGCTGAAAGGTAGTGGGTTTGTTCCTCATTCCCTTGATTGCAAGATAGTCATGATGTAGCCCGTCGGCGAAAAAGCCAATTAACTGCCTCTCGACAGCACATTGTTGCTTCCGGTCTGACCCTCAAAAGCATCTCCTGCGAGAGCCAATAGCCTTTCGGCATACAACTCTACATTTTCATTGCTTCCGTGTCGCATCTTACGGAGCAGACTTAAAGCTTGCATGTGATCCTTAACTCCTGCAAATCAGGCAGTCAATTACGTCTTTAAATTTGCACAGGTTTACCCTGGTTTGTTAATTAACCTACCCCATGAACCTAACTTGAGCGTTTGGCTCATTACAGTGCACTTTTATTTGTTTACCAATGCGGCCTGCAATAGGTAGAAGTTGGACTGGACCTGAAAATAAGTATATATATATAACTGCTAGATTATTTGGGGTTTTGACCCACAATACTGATATTTTTCAAGTGCTAAGGTAGATTTCGTTTATATTTTGCATAGTCTATGGTTTGTACTTAATACTACCCCCTGTCATTTGGAAAGCAAGGTTATGGACTTACAAGATCTATGCTACTGTTTTACATTTTTATTTTCCTGAAAGACCTCATATTTATTTCGCTCCAAAGTTTAAGGAACTTGAAGTGCTATATAAGCTTTGTCTCACCCAGATATTCATCGATTCATTCACTCACTTTTTGGCAGTAGTGAAACTGAAAAAACTGGCGTATTCTAGAATTTTGAATCTTTATATGTACATGAAAAAAAGACCTGCATTTTTTCTATCGGTTGTGTTGTATATATTAAAGTTATGTCCCAAATTTTAACTCATTCATTTTACAAAGAAACAACCTCGTCAAGAAATTATCTGGCTGTCACTGAAGTTAGGATTTTCATATTTGGATACAGTTACACATTAAAGTATAGTGATTGATAGATTGTTTTGGGTTTAACGCCCCTTTGAGACAGTATTTCAGTCTATATCGGGCCGTCTCCCAGAGAGGGAGAAAGACAAAGAAAAAATGTCCAAACACCCCCACTCGCACCTACTGCAAGCACAGTAGGCCCTTGCTCTACAATTTTCCAAATTAGCAGGACGCCCCGGCACTGGAAGTTACACACAGCACCATCGCACCACCCACCCACACCATTAAGGCATAAATGACCTCATTAATTTTGAGCATATTTCCTAGATACTGATTTGAGTTACAATCCTTCTTATTGGGAAAATGTGAACAAAATATCTAAAGAATCACTTAAGCTAAAATCTGTAAATTTCAAACACTAGATAAGTTATTTAATCACTGTCTATACATACCCTTTATTGTAAATACAGAAAGGCTAGTGAGAGATTTTTTCATTTGTTGTTTCAAGACTGTCAGTCAATGCCCTCTCCAAAACTTTCAATACGATGGTATAAGCAGAACCAGTTAAATGCTGCACCTTTTCCTGTATGAGAAAGCCAGAAGCCCATGATATGGCAGCCGCCTGGGTGGTTACAGATTTCATCACCTTGAACAAAACGAAAACATTCTGTCTGACATGGACAAAATGCAAGACTGTCTGTCAATTTCCTCACCAAAACTTTCGATACGATGGTATAAGCAGAACCAGTTAAATGCTGCACCTGTTCCTCTATGAGAAAGCCAGAAGCCCATGATATGGCAGCCGCCTGGGTGGTTACAGATTTCTTCACCTTGAACAAAACGAAAACATTCTGTCTGACAGGGACAAAATGCAAGACTGTCAGTCAATTTCCTCACCAAAACTTTCGATACGATGGTATAAGCAGAACCAGTTAAATGCTGCACCTGTTCCTCTATGAGAAAGCCAGAAGCCCATGATATGGCAGCCGCCTGGGTGGTTACAGATTTCTTCACCTTGAACAAAACGAAAACATTCTGTCTGACATGGACAAAATGCAAGACTTTCTGTCAATTTCCTCACCAAAACTTTCGATACGATGGTATAAGCAGAACCAGTTAAATGCTGCACCTGTTCCTTTATGAGAAAGCCAGAAGCCCATGATATGGCAGCCGCCTGGGTGGTTACAGATTTCTTCACCTTGAACAAAATGAAAACATTTTATCTGACATGGACAAAATAGAAAAAATAGTATTACATTAATTCAAGAAAAAAATGTCTGGAAACTGCAGTAATAATGAAACAGAGCTTAAATGTTATGAGGCCATTAACTAATAATTAGACTGGCCTAATCAGCAAGAGCTCTGATTTTCATGGGGATGTACAAAACATTTTCCTGACTTACTTTACCTGAAGCTCTGCAGACTTGCTGGTAACTGTTCATAAGGAGATTGCTTCTCATAGGATAGTCCCCATAAATGTCACTCACCCATCACATTAACAAAAGCTCTGTTTCACACTTAAATAAAGGAAAAAAATGGGCACAGGTGGCTTCACGGTCAATCTGAAAATGAAGTTTTTATACTTCAGGTCCAACATTTATGGAGCTTCAAGCCTGTACAAATATTGATTAACTGACGCAATATAAAATTATGTATCTGTGTTGTCAACAAATTTGCAAGCTTTTCAGAAGTACCTCATGTAGGCAGAATTATATCATGTAGGAAGCTGAACTGTTTGTTTAACTTGAATATTTCTTATTTGGCTAAAGGGAAGAATGATCTTGACACTGAGCTGTGTATCAAATGTGGTAATCCTGGCTCAAATAATTTTCAAGCAAATGAGTCAACATGTGAGAAAACCTGCCCGTACTTTACGTGGCTATTCTCTATTCTGCATCTGCTGCAAGCCTAGCCGGTCCTTGCCTACTATTTTTTTCTCCTGTCATTATACGCCCGTTTGAAAAACGGGACGTATATTGTTATGGCGCTGGCGTCCGTCCGTCCGTCTGTCCGTCCGTCCGTCGTAAACTTTTTTGTTTCCGGATAACTCCTCCTACAGTTTACATCCGATAGACCTGAAACTTGGTATATAGTAAGACTATGAGGTGGACCAGCGCATATCGTTTCGAGGTTACGCTCCAATGATTTTTAGCGGAGTTACAGCCCTTTACTTAGAATTTTTAGGGTGTTCGTTTCCGGATAACTCCCCAAACAGTTTTCACCCAAGTTAGCTGAAACTTTGTAAATAGTAAGACAACGATGTGGAGTAGCGCATATAATATGGAAATTTTGCTCCTATGATTTTTAGCAGAGTTACAGCCCTTTGAAAAAACTCGACTATGGCAGTTTGTATGGCAATTCTTTAGCATTCCATTACTTGGTTACTCTTTGGAATATATTGATGAAACTTTATATCAATGTTTATGGGGTTAAGACAACGTGTCTCATACAAGAATGGTTACTCCCCTTGACTTAGATTTTGAGTAACCTCCCTTTGATTATTTTGTCAGACTATATTTGTACACCTCATATCTAACTAACCCTTTGGACTATTGTGATGAAACTTGATAGTGATGTATATTAGGTTGACACAATATGTCACATATAAGAACGATTGCCTCCCCTTACATATTTTTGGAGTAACCTCCCTTTGAATATTTTCTAAGGCTATTCCTATGCAAGCGATAAGTAAGCAACCGTATGGAATATCTTGATGAAAATTTATAGCAATGTGTATTAGGTTGAGGCTGTGTGTCTTATATAACAATAATTGCTCCCCCTTCCTAATTTATGGAGTAACGTCCCTTTGATTAATTTCTACGGCTATTTTTGGGCAAGTCATCACTAGGTAACCGTATGGAATATCTTGACGAAACTTAATAGCAATGTGTATTAGGTTTAGACAGTATGTCTAATAAAAGTATAATTGCTTCCCCTTCCTTAATTTTTTTTAAAGTCACATCCAATTGATTACTTTTTTAAGGCTTTTCTTTTGAGACCCTTAATGTTTGAAATGTCTTGATAAACTTGATAGCAACGTAGACAAGGATGAAATGGTGCAAAAAAAACATTCCGAAACGGGCGTATTTTGCCCCGCTTGCGGAGCTCTTGTTTTGGTTCTACCAAACAGTAATGCCTATAAAAATGCATAAATCACTGGCTGCTGTGTAGAGCGTGATCAAACTGGCCTTTAAGGAGCATCCTGCTCTCGGTTTCCACTGTTTTTATGGACTTATCTGGGGGTGGTTGGGTGGTGCAAAGGTGCTGCGTGTAACTCCCAGTGCCAGGGCGTCCTACTTGTTTGAATAGTAGTAGGGCAAGGGCTTACAGTGCTTGCAGTAGGTGCGGGTGGGGGTTGTTTGGACATTTTTTCTCTTGTCTATCATTTCTCTCTTCTTTCTCCCTCTCTTTGGGAGACGGCCCGATATAGACTGAAATACTGTCTCAAAGGGCCGTTAAACCCAAAACAACCAACCAACCAACAATGGACTTATCTGCCGAAAAATTTAGGATCTTTACGGTATATATTCTAATAAGCCTGTACAATTCCACAATTGATCGATTTCATCATGAACAATATCACAATAAAATATGTCCCATTTTAAAACATACTTTAGGCACCAATGCCAAAGCGACAACCATAGCTCCTTCTCTTCTTTAATACAGATCAGCTAAAAACACAAGTCGAAGTTTGTAATTCTGATATTACATGTTCAAAAAATGTAAGGAAGTTTCTTTATAGTTCAATTTAAATCACATAGGTCTAATTGGTAGAAATAATTTCACTGACAAAATAGTTCAATTTCTTATTAGCCTTTTTAATGACTTTGGTGTGTCAGAGTGCAGAGATATGGAGGCAGGTATGAACTCTTGGCATGTGGGTTACTTGAACGAAAGACTACCACAGAGATCAGGTATTATAGCAAGTGTCATATACTAATGATGCACACACATTGATGATGTGTAGTGAAGCTGGGTTTTATCAAGTTTTGAAAGTCAGCTTTAATGAAGTGAACAGGCTATTGTTTAGGTAAAACATACCTCTTTAATAATTTGTTTCATAGTCTGCACTCCGGTCAGAATGGCTGTTAGTTTCAAGAAGGCACCTCTGGTTTCTATTCCAAACAATATCCCCGTACTGGTCCCGGGATAGAATAGGCCAGACGTATCCCTCTGCGTGACGTAAAAGGCAGTCTAAAAGGGGGCGGCTCGTTTGCCGTGAGCTGCAACCCGTGTCGTTGGAAAAGGGGATCCTGGTGATTGAGTAGACTGTCTGCGACGTAGCCAGTCTGCAACACATCTCTTTGGCCCTGATTTCAACTAGACGGGAGGTCATATTGGCCCGGATATGATCAATCGGCTAGACGTGCCAAGCTCTGGGATCGACTGTTTTTTTCTCTTCCTTGTCTTTTGTATCGTTCTGATACCGACCATATGCCCATCTGTCTTTAGCTAACAATGTTTTCATTCCTGGTAAGCGGCGGCTCAGCGGGTCAATCGTGCGACAATTCAGTTGTGCGAGTATCTCTTCTGTGTATCTCTAACACTTCTGAGTTGGAAATCCACTCCGATATAGTGTTCCCTTGTAGGACTCCATGGCGGGTGGGGAGCATGAAAGATGAATTTTTGTTCAATGCAAGTATGGGGTTAAACAAGAGAAAAAAAGCAAATGATTCATCAATATCTTCGCCAGAAGCTGAACAAACAGACAATGAACAAGACAGCCAACCTCTACCTCACGTCTTTCCGCGCTTCATCATAATCGAATCAGAAGAAGAAAACACAAGTATAACATCATTATCTCCCTTTGTCATTCAGAAAGTTCTGAAAAGCATAAGTGGAGAACCAAAAAGCATCAAGAAGCTCACTAGGTCAAACCAGCTTTAGTTGAAGTGTCAAGGAAGGCACATGCAGAAAACCTCCTTCGCACTCAAACTTTCCATAACTTGAAAGTTCGTGTTCGTCCCCATAGCTCACTGAACTCTTCAAGAGGGGTAATCCGTTGCCCCGACTTGAGGGGTTGCAGTCAGAAAGAAATTTTGGACGAGATGAGACCTCAAGGAGTGACTGCTGTTAAAAGGTTTAAAGTGAAAAGAGATGGAGAGTTAAAAGACACAAACACATTCGTCTTACTTTTAATACTCCAACTTTACCTCCTACAGTCAAAGTTGCATTTCTTAGAGTTAATGTTGAGATTTTCATACCTAATCCGCTCCGTTGTTTTAACTGTCAACAGTATGGCCATCATGAAGACAGATGTAAGAACCATCCCGTATGTTCAAGATGTGGTGAACCAGCCATACACCATGCAGCATTATGTAAAAGTCCACACAAGTGTGCAAACTGTGGAGAAAGTCGTGATGCTAACTCTAAGGAATGCAAGATTTGGCACAAGGAAAAAGAAATACTCAGAGTCAAATTTACACGCAACATCTCTTTTCCTGAAGCGCGGAAAGCAGTAGAATCACCAACGCCTGTCCCTGGATCTAATTACGCCAATATCATTAAATCTACTGTCAAGTCTTTATCGCTTACAGATGCCAGTACACAAACAGATCCAGTGACTATCCTCCCTCTAGAGGAAAGCAATACAAATCAAACAACAGCTTCACAGACAAAACAAACAACTTCAACGATCAACGAAACAAAATCGCCATCATCTGAAAGTCAAGGTAAGCAGGCATCTAAAGAGCCAGTCCTGAAACCTGCTACCTTGGAGATGATGCGCAAAGACTGGCAAAAGCAACAGCAACGAGAACGTCAAATGAACAATAAACAGTCATCTACGACCAAAGACACACAAGATAAAAAGGGTAAAAAGAAAAAACAATCAAAACCTATTACGTCAGACAGAGAACAGAAAGGGTCGAAAGATGACATTCAGTTGCATAATAAGTTCGAATCACTGAGCGATGAGAGTGACATGGAGTTTGTGGATACAGTTGATCAGCCTCGCGCTGGGAACAGTAATTCATGGTCTCCAGTCCTCCCGCCATAATTTCCAGTCTTATACAAGAGCTCTCTCCAATTTATAACTAATGGATAATAAAACTAAAATAATACATTGGAATTGTCGAGGTCTTAAACCAAATTTTTATGAAATTTTATTACTTTTATCTTCATTAAAACCATCAGTCTTTTGTCTTCAAGAAACTTTCTTAAAACCGGAAGATAATATTAACTTTAAAGGATTTAATTTGTATAATCATATTTACACAGCTGGTCAAAAACCATCGGGTGGCAGTTCTATTTTAGTTCATTCCTCCTGTCCACAACGAGAAATAAAACTTTCTACGGATCTGCAAGCCGTAGCTGTTTCTGTCTCTTTAGATAAAGAAATAACTATTTGTTCTCTTTACATACCTCCAAATTTTACTTTACATTCTCATCATCTGAATTCTTTACTCCAACAACTTCCTTCACCTTATTTATTAGTAGGTGACTTTAACGGTCACAACATGCTATGGGGATGTAGCAAAAATAATGTGAGAGGTGAAATCATTGAAGATTTCATAACAAAAAATGATCTGTGTCTGATGAATGATAAGTCCCATACTTATCTTCATCCTGCAACTGGTACGTTTTCCTCTTTGGACCTTTCTTTATGCCATCCATCTCTTCTGCTTGACTTCGACTGGTCTGTCTGTGATGACCAGCATGGCAGCGATCACTTTCCTATTGTAATTGAAAGCATTAATCCTTCGGCTGAAGATCTTAATCCAAAATGGAAATTAAACAAAGCCAATTGGGACCAGTTTCACTTGTTATGTGAACAAGCTTTACACATTGATAATTTTAGCAACTCCACTGATCTTGTTACTGATTTTACTTCTTCTCTTACGGATATATCTAATAAATGTATCCCAAAGACCTCGAAAACCCCGAAGAAAAGCAATCCATGGTACAATGACGATTGTAAACAAGAAATGTTACAGTGTGTAACAAATGCCCCCGAAGGCCCCTTAAACTGACCTTTCAGCCCTAGTTGTGACCTTGACCTTGGGCATAGAACCTGAGTCTTGCACATGATATACATTCTCATTTCGGTTTACTTTTCTGTAATGTTTAAATGCACTTTGGAAGTTTAAGAGGATCCAAGGGGACTTAATTCAACCACTGACCAAACTGTGTTATGTCCTTGACATTGGGTGTGGGAACCTAAATGTCGCACCTTACACAACTTATACTTTACTTTTCTTTACGTTACCATTTTATCATGATCCTGACTTCGGGCAACAGAACCATATTTTTTTGTGGCATATTCGCTGTTTTATACCTTTTCATGATGTTAAATGAAGTTTACTTCAGAAGTTTTTAGGTAATTGAGGATGAACGACTTGACCTTTGACCTCAGGCTATAAACTTGACCTTGTGTGTGGGAACCTATGTCTTGTGCATGGTAAAACATCCAATTAGGCTTTATCTTTCTTTAAAGTTTGCTTTGGTACTTTTCTGAGTAATTCCCGAGACATGATTTGACCTCTGATCCCAGATTGTGACCTTGACCTTGGATTCGGGATCATAAATATCGTGTAACATACCTTCTCATTCTGTGAAATTTGATGACATTAGCTTCAGCTGGTTTTATGCTATCATAGAGGCAAGATTTAACCTTTGACCCCCAATTGTGACCTTGACCTTGAACCTGGCAACCCAAATGTGATGTGCAACACAACTTCTCATTAAGTTTCATCTTTCTGTGGAGTTTCATTAAATTTGCTTCAGTAGTTTATAAGTAATCGCTGAGAGCCAATTTTGAGACACAATTTGACTTTTGACCCAACTGTGGCCTTGACCTTGGGCGTAGGGACTTAAATCTTGTGCGTGACACACCTTCTAATTATGCTCTATCTTTCTGTGAAGTTTCAGCAAATTTGCTTCAGTAGTTTTAAAATTATTGCTGAGACACGATTTTGAGACACAATTTGACCTTTGACCCAATTGTGGCCTTGACCTTGGGCGTAGGGACCTAAGTCTTGCGCGCGACACACCTTCTCAGTATGCTTTATCTTTCTGTGAAGTTTCAGCAAATTTGCTTCAGTAGTTTTAAAATTATTGCTGAGACACGATTTTGAGACACAATTTGACCTTTGACCCAATTGTGGCCTTGACCTTGGGCGTAGGGACCTAAGTCTTGCGCACGACACACCTTCTCATCATGCTTTATCTTTCTTTGAAGTTTCATCAAATTTGCATCAGTAGTTTTAAAGTTATCGCTGAGACACGATTTGTAACGGACGGACGGACTGACGGATGGACAGACGGACGGACGGACGGACGGACGGTGCGATTTTAATATGCCACCCGAAGTTCCTTCGGGGGCATAAAAAGCTATTAAGCAACGAAAACATGCATTATCAAAGTTCTGCAGATATCCAACTAAAGAAAATTTAAATAATGTTAAAAATAAAAGAGCCAAAGCCCGTCGCACAATAAAATCCGCTAAGCGAAATACCTGGAAGTCATACGTTTCTAAATTAAACTATAAAACCCCAATTAAAAAAGTTTGGGATATGATGCGAAAAATATCTGGCAAATCTAAATCACCAAGTTATACTCATTTAAATACGTGTAGAGAAACGAAAGCAACTAATAAAGAAGACATCGCGAATACATTGGGAGAAACATTTTTGACAAATTCATCATCACGAAATTATTCAGAAAAATTTAAACATATTAAGAAACAACAAGAAAAAAACAAAATTAATTTTAAATCTTTGAATCATGAAGAATATAACAACGCTTTTAATTTATTAGAACTTAGAGATGCAATTCAAAAGTCTCATGATACAGCTACTGGACCAGATGAGATACATTATCAGATGCTGAAACATCTACCTGATAATGCTCTCTTGACGCTTCTACATATATTTAATGAAATTTGGACAACTGGCGTATTTCCCCAGAGCTGGCGTTTGGCTACAGTTATACCCATCCCTAAACCAGGAAAAGATCCTGCAGAACCAACAAATTACAGACCAATAGCTTTGACAAGCTGTCTTTGTAAAACCTTGGAGAGAATGATAAATAAAAGGCTCGTTTGGTACTTAGAATCCAATGATCTTATATCACCAATACAATCGGGCTTCCGATCCGAACGCAGTACCAACGATCATCTAATCAGACTGGAAACTTTTATTCGCGATGCATTTGTTAATAGAGAACATGTCGTTTCTGTGTTTTTTGACTTGGAAAAAGCATACGATACCACATGGCGATATGGCATATTGAAGGACCTACATGATTTAGGCCTAAAGGGTAGGTTACCTATGTTTATTGAAAGCTTTCTTGAAGATCGCACTATGCAGGTTCGTGTAGGCTCCACCTTGTCTGATCTGTATGATCAAGAACAAGGTGTCCCTCAGGGAAGTATTCTTTCTACTACTTTGTTCAATATAAAAATTAATAGCATTGCAAATTGCCTAGATAACAAAACAGATGGTTCCTTGTATGTTGACGATTTTGGAATATGCTACCGGTCCAAAAATATGCGAACAATTGAGCGTCACCTTCAACAGTGTATTAACAGAATCGAAGAGTGGGCCACAAATAATGGTTTCAAGTTTTCCAAGTCGAAAACACAGTGCGTTCATTTTTGTAAACTCAGAAGAATTCATAATGATCCAGTTCTTTATTTATATGGATCTCAAATACCTGTTGTTGAAGAATCTAAATTTTTAGGAGTAATCTTTGACCGAAAACTCTCGTTTATTCCACACGTTCGATATGTCAAAGCTAAATGTGTAAAAGCTTTAAATCTTCTTAAAGTTTTATCAAGTACGAGTTGGGGAGCGGATCGTACCACTCTTCTTCATCTGTATCGTTCTTTGATTCGGTCAAAACTAGATTACGGATCTGTGGTGTATGGTTCAGCCAGAAAGTCCTATTTACAAATGTTAGATACTGTTCACCATCAAGGACTCCGTTTAGCATTGGGAGCTTTTCGAACTTCTCCTGTAACTAGTTTGTATGTTGAAGCAGATGAGCCATCATTGTCTTTACGCAGAGAAAAACTTTCTCTCCAGTATGCTATTAGACTTGCTGCTAATCCATCTAATCCTGCCCACAGTCACATTTTCACCACAATTTTCGGAACTTTATGAACGTAAACCTACTGCTATCAGACCTTTTGGTCTCCGCGTTTCACCACTTTTAGAATCTTCAAAAATCAATCCTAACAATATCGAAAAACATCTTGTCACTGAAATCCCATCATGGTGTTTGAAGAAACCAAATATTTTATTTGACTTACATACAAACAAAAAGTCTGTTTCTAACTCACATATTATGAAACAAAATTTCCATGTCCTTCAGTCACGTTATAAAGAGTATCAGAATATCTATACTGATGGTTCCAGAGACGGAGAGAGAGTTGGGTGTGCATTTATATCTGGAAATCACTGTAATTCTTTACGTATTCCAGATGGCTCTTCTGTTTTTACTGCAGAAGCAAAAGCAATAGATTTAGCTTTAGATTTTATTGACAACTGTCTTCATGACAAATTCATAATTTTTTCTGATTCCTTGTCAGTCTTGAAAGCTCTAAATCATACATCTTCAAGGAATTCACAAATTCAGAAACTTTTAGAAAAACATCATGAAATAACAAAATCTAAAGAGATAATATTTTGTTGGCTCCCAAGTCATGTTGACATAGCTGGTAATGAATCCGCTGACAGAAAAGCAAAAGAGTCTCTTAATCTAACCATGTCTGTATTTGAAATTCCTTTCAACAACTTTAAACATTTTATCAACAAGTACATTTTGTCTAAATGGCAAACGTCATGGGACTCAGCTATTTTTAACAAACTTCATTCTATTAAACCTACTATTGGAAATAACCCTTCAATTATCCGAAGTTTAAGGAGAGAGGAAGTCGTAATTGCTCGACTACGCATAGGTCATACTAGAATTACTCATTTGTATTTACTAAATCGAGAAGAGCAACCTTTCTGCATAGTTTGTAATCAACCCATTACAGTAAAGCATATACTCATTGACTGTATTGATTTTTCACTTACCAGAAATAAATATTTCCAAGTCAATGGTTTAACGCAACTGTTTCAAGATGTACCTGTTGATTCTATCCTATCTTTTTTAAAAGATATAAACCTTTTTAACAAAATATAAACCTTTTATATCTTTTAACGATTTTCATTTTCACACTTTTCCATACCAATTTATTTTAAATCTCATTTTGTATCTAGTATAGTCCGTTCGCTCCCAAGTGCAAACGGGGTTTTGCTTATTTTCTGGAAACCGATGAAAGTTCCATCAAATGTTCCAATGTCCTAATGATTCCTATAACTATACATAACAGAATACGGAAAGTCCAAATTTTTGGATGCTTTTGTAAAATATTTTCCATTGACCTTAATGCAAAAACTGAGCAGTTTCACTAAAGGGCGTCGTATGCTTGTTAGAACAGCCAAAATATTGTTGATAGGCAATAGCGTAAACTCGTTGTTTACTACAGGTGTGGGCGTATATGAATGAAATAGTAAAATGTATTCACCTGACCGCACGCGTAACGCATGGTATCACTGGTCAGGTGATACTATGTTGTAAATAAATATTGAACTATTATATTATTTTGCGAGTAAAAATTGTTTGTAATAAAATTTAATAATACACGGGTGAAACAAATAGTAGAAAAAATGGATTTAGAATAAAATTTCAATTAATTATGCAAATTTTGTTCTAGGGATAGTATACTTTGGTCACATGCTCTAACACGTAAAACTAAGCGGGAATTCCAACAGCCAACTTTTACTCCCTTGTAACTAAGAGCTGAAAATGACATATTTTAGGTCCTGTTTTTGTATAGAAACTTTTTTATGCAAAACCTCACATTTCTGCAAAATTATGATTTTGTTATGTATAGGATGAAAATTAAGAATGAGCGATTCGAAAATCTTTTACCTCTCACCAATTTTGAGAAAATATTGGGGATGCCGTTTGCATTTGGGAGCAAACGGACTATACAATGTGTTTGTTTTTTTAAAAGCCAAGCATAACCTTCTAGACGCAAATGACCCAGTGGGTTGACGCGTCTTTAAATTTGAAAACAACGACAACATCTCCATAGCTCACTGAACTCTTCAAGAGGGGTAATCCGTTGCCCCGACTTGAGGGGTTGCAGTGAGAAAGAAATTTTGGACGAGATGAGACCTCAAGGAGTGACTGCTGTTAAAAGGTTTAAAGTGAAAAGAGATGGAGAGTTAAAAGACACAAACACATTCGTCTTTACTTTTAATACTCCAACTTTACCTCCTACAGTCAAAGTTGCATTTCTTAGAGTTAACGTTGAGATTTACATACCTAATCCGCTCCGTTGTTTTAACTGTCAACAGTATGGCCATCATGAAGACAGATGTAAGAACCATCCCGTATGTTCAAGATGTGGTGAACCAGCCATACACCATGCAGCATTATGTAAAAGTCCACACAAGTGTGCAAACTGTGGAGAAAGTCATGATGCTAACTCTAAGGAATGCAAGATTTGGCAGAAGGAAAAAGAAATACTCAGAGTCAAATTTACACGCAACATCTCTATTCCTGAAGCGCGGAAAGCAGTAAAGTGAGTGAGTGAGTGATATGGGTTTTACGGCACATCAGCACCAAAAGGGCTATTTCGCGCCGAAAACGCTATAAAAGAATACGTGTTTTATGCATAAGGTCAGAAATGAATGTGCACAGTATAAAAATGAATCAAGTCGGGTATGTGGTAAAACACGCCGATCAACGGCTATCTTAAGACAGATAAAATAAAACGAACTCTCGACCAGCGAGACTAGTACACACAAATTTAAATCAACTGTTGTAAAAATACCTCGACTAAACTAAACTATATTTTACTATATATGCCAATCTCTTTCAAAAATGAGAAAATTTTAGCTGGTTCAACCGTGTCAAACAGTTGTTTCATACTGTTGACACGGTAAAACCTAGCACGCGTAATACGAAAATCCATGCAATCTAAAAGAAAGTGTTTAACACTAAAAGGTTCCTGGCAAGGAATGCACAAAGGTGGATCCTCACCTTTCAACAGAAACGAATGAGTAATAAAAGTATGGCCGATTCTGAGTCGAGCCAAAGTTACTTCTTCCTTACGATCAATTCTATAAGATGGTTGCCATTCACCAAGTGAAGGCTTGATAGAATGAAGTTTGTTAAAGACAGCAGCATTCCATGATATCTGCCACTTCTCATGAAGATATGTATTTATGCAAGGTCTGATATCAGTGTGAGGAATTTTAAGATCAGAAATATGAAGAGCTAATGCCGATTTTGCAGCAATGTCAGCCTTTTCATTGCCTTTAATCCCAACATGACTGGGAAGCCAACAAAATACAATGTTGTTTAGCTCAGCTAAGTCATTATGTTTCAAGAGGATATCTAAAAGAAGAGGATTTTCAATATGGCGATTATTTAGGGATTGCAGAACAGAAAGGGAATCAGAAAAGATGATAAAATCTGTATTCCTAGACTGTTCAATATGATCCAAGGCTAAATCAATAGCTTTGATCTCCGCTGAAAATATAGAGGCATTAGCAGGTAATCTACATTTGTATGTTTCGGATGGAGCAACACAGGCAGAGCCAGCTGTGTCTCCATCCTTTGAACCATCAGTATATAAAGTCTCATATTTAGAAAAGTCAGACAGCAGTTCATTAAATTTAGCTCGAAATACAAGAGGGTCAGTTTGAGATTTTTTATCAGTATGCAAAGAAAATAAAACACGTGGCTGAGTAAATGTCCATGGTGGCACATCTGGAACCTTAAACTGTTCAATTGTGTCTAAATCTAAATTCATATTTTCAAATTCTGAAGAGATTCTAATGCCAAAGGAAGGAATCATATTTGGTTTATTCTCAAATAATGTTTTATATTGTGGCCGAAAAACAGTTTCATACGTTGGATTTAATGGATTTGACTTTAGTTTAAGGGCATATTGCAGGGAGAGTTTTAGACGTCTATTATAAAGTGATGGTTCATTTGCCTCTGCTAAAAGGCTCTCCGAGGGAGAAGTTCTAAAAGCTCCCAAGGCGAGCCGGAGTCCCTGATGATGAATGGGATCAAGCATTTCCAAATAAGATTTTCTAGCGGATCCATATATTATAGAGCCAGAGTCTAGTTTGGACCGTATAATAGTTCTATAAAGATTAAGTAAAACTTGACGGTCTGCTCCCCAGTCAGTATGGGCAACAACTCGCAGTAGGTTCAACGCTTTTTGACATTTAGCTTTAAGTTGTTTAATATGCGGAATGAATGAGAGTTTTCTGTCAAAGATAACACCTAAAAATTTATTTTCTTCAACTACAGGAATCGGCGTTCCGTCAAGGTTAAGAACAGGATCATCATGTGCCTTACGAAGGTGACAGAAATGCATACAAACTGTCTTAGATTTAGAAAATTTGAATCCATTTTCAGTCGCCCACGTTTGAATTTTATTGAGATTCTGTTGAAGTTGACGTTCAATCGTATGCATATTTTTCGACCGATAACAAATCAAAAAGTCATCTACATATAAAGAACAGTCAACACCAGGATTAAGACATTTAACAATATTGTTTATTTTAAGACTGAAAAGAGTGACAGACAAAATACTACCTTGAGGCACACCTTGTTCTTGATCGTGTGCCTCAGACAGAGTTGAACCTACACGTACTTTAAATTCTCTGTTTGATAAGAAGTTTTGAACGAATATTGGTAATCGGCCTTTAAGGCCTATTTCATGTAAATCATTCATTATACCATACTTCCAAGTTGTATCGTAAGCCTTCTCTAAATCAAAGAAGACAGCAACTAAGTGCTCCTTCTTGATGAACGCTTCACGTATAAAAGTTTCTAATCTAACCAAGTGATCATAAGTACTGCGTTGGTGCCTGAAACCACTCTGAAATTCTGTAATAATATTATTTGTTGCAAGGTACCAAACGAGTCTTTCATTGATCATTCGCTCCAATGTTTTACATATGCAGCTCGTTAAAGCAATAGGACGGTAGTTGTTCGGGTTCGTATTATCCTTTCCAGGTTTCGGTATAGGGATTATCGTAGCTTCTTTCCAAGATTTCGGTACATTACCAGTTTCCCAAATATCATTGAAAGTTTTCAAAAGAACCAAAAGAGAAGAGTCTGGGAGATGTTTCAAAAACTGATAATGAATATCATCAGGGCCCGGAGATGAATCATGGGCCTTTGAAAGGGCATCTTTAAGTTCCGAAAGACTAAAAGACTTATTATAAGCTTCTCTGTTGTTGGATGAAAACTTTAGATTTTGTTTTTCTTTTTGTTGTTTGATATTTTTGAATTTTGGACTGTAATTTTCATCAGAAGAATTTTTCGAAAACGCATCAGCGAGGGTATTAGAAATATCTTTTTTGGAAGTAACTTTAGAATTATTTACACATAGGTGTCCGAGTGAGCTCGATTTTCCTTTTCCCTGAATCTTCCGAACCATGTCCCATACTTTCTTTATTGAAGTTCGAGAATTTAATTTGGAAACATATTGTTTCCAAGATTTTTTCTTGGATTCTTTGATGGTTCGACGAGCTTTTGCACGAAAAACACGATAATTATTTAAATTATCATGTGTTGGACGATTCTTGATTTGCCGTATTGCTCCTTTACGTTGTATGTACCAGTTGCTGGATGTAGATACGTTGGAGTTTTAGTGTTATATAGACAAAGTCCATGATTATCAACAAAACTTTCAATAACTCTGCCTTTGTCATTAATATCTTTGGAACCCCAAAGAATATTATGACCATTAAAGTCTCCCAATAAGATGAAGGGAGAAGGGAGTTGTGGAACGAGATCATCAAGATCTTTCAGAGATAACTTCGAACTGGGAGGAATATATACAGAACAAATAGTGACTATGCGGTGGAGAGTTATGCTTACTGCAACAGCTTGTAAATTCGTTTGCAAAGGTATATGACTATGAGGAGCATTATTATGGACAAAGATAGAGACACCACCAGCAGCTCTCTCATTGTTTTGCGAAATTGTATGGAAAGAATTATAATTTCGAATGGAAATGTTATCTTTGTCTTTTAGATGAGTTTCTTGAAGACACAGAGCAGCAGGCTCATAATCTTTAAGGAGCAGCAATGTTTCTCCATAGTTGGCTTTTAAGCCTCGACAATTCCACTGTATAATTCTATTTTTCATAATTATTTATTATACTGTTAAATAATTGGAGCAAAAAGGTTAGATCTATTCTTAGGAAGTAGGTAGTCTAGTTATGAGACCTTTACGAGGACTGTCAGGAGAAATTTCTGTATCCATGTCATCCTCGTTAAAGGGACCATACCTGTTGTGTGTTTTAATGGGATCATTCGATCCCTTCGCTGTTCTACCTGTATCTGTTTTTTCTTTTACTTTTTGTGTAGATTTCATTTCAGCAGTTTTTTGGGCAGACTCAGCAGGTTTCGGCTGACCTGACTCTCTTTGAACCGCATCCATGACAATCTGTCCCATTCGAGACACAGGTTTAGGTGGAGGTGTTTCTTTAGGTGAAGCTGACGTTTGTTCAGCCAAGCACGTTTCATCTGTTTGAGTTTGTGCATCGACGCATGAAACGTATACACCTGCACCTTTAGTGATGCTGGCGTAACTTTTGCCTGGCGCTGCAACTTGCTCTTCAACTATTTTTCGCGCTTCTGGGAAGGTTACTGATCTTTCGTATTTGATCTTGAGAATAGTTTTTTCTTTCTTCCAAGTCGGACAATCACGAGAAAAAACTGGGTGACTGCCATTGCAGTTGACGCATTTAGCTGCGTTTTTGCAGTTGCGGTCATCACTGCAATGCCTGTCTTCACCGCAGTTTGAACAGATTGGCTTTTTTGTGCAATGATCTTCATGGTGGCCGAAAACCTGACATTGGTAACATCTAAGAGGATTTGGAATGTAGACCTCTACGTTCACCGAAAGAAAAGCAACTATGATTTTCTTTGGTAATACCGGTGCATTGAATGTCAAGACATATGTGTTTGTTGGCTTCAATACACCATTTTTTCGAACGCTGATGTTACGAACCCCAATGACACCTTGCTCTTTCAAATTTTCAAGGATGTCCTTGTCGCTGCAAGGACGTAGCTCCGAGCAGCGAATGACACCCTTGGAAGAATTAAGAGTACTGTGTAAAGATATTTTTACTTTGAGATCGAATATCTTTGAGGTTTTAAGCAGGTTCTCGACCTGTTGTTGCCTGTCAACTTCTAATAGCAGGTCACCTGATTTTAGTTTTTTGATTGATTTTGGATGACCTGCAATTGAATTGATGCATTTTTCAATAACAAAAGGCGACAGGTCTGCCATGGTCCGATCGTCTTCCTGCGATTTCACGACTAAGAAGCGCGATACATTTAAGTGGGTTGAAGGAGTGGACTGTTGAGTGTCTGGTTCAGAATCAGATGATTCATATGACTCACCAGTGGATTGTTTTCGCTTTTTAACGTTGGGTTGAGACGATTTGTTATGTTTATTTCTCCCCATAACAAAAAAAGATTGAAAATCGTCTCAAATGCTCTCCGCCCGCCTTGGAGCCCAACAAGGGAACAACTAAAATGAGTGGCTTTCCAACTCACAAGTGTTAGAGATACACTGAGATATACTCGTACAAGCAAGATGCCTACACGATTGACCCGTTTAAGCCGTCGCCTTCTAGGAATAAAAAAGGACAGATGAAGAAAAGATTAATGGGAACATGGTTGGTATCAAGGACGATACAAAAGAAAATGAAGAGAAAGCACAAGTTATTCCTAGGGCTTGGCGCGACAAAGCCAGTTGACCATACCCGAGCCCGCATGGCCTCCCGTCTAGCTGAAATTAAGGCCAAAGTGATGTGTTGCATGCCGATGGCAATCGTCAAGCACAGTCGACATGCTCAATCACCAGGATCCCCTCTTCCGCGACACGGGTCGCAGCTCACGGCAAACGAGCTGCTCCCCTTTTGGCCAGGTTTCTACTGACTGCGCAAGGGGAGGGAGCGTCCGGCCTATTCTCTCGACCCCGGGTCCGGCACGGGGTGGGAAAGCAGTAGAATCACCAACGCCTGTCCCTGGATCTAGTTACGCCAATATCGTTAAATCTACTGTCAAGTCTTTATCGCTTACAGATGCCAGTACACAAACAGATCCAGTGACTATCCTCCCTCTAGAGGAAAGCAATACAACTCAAACAACAGCTTCACAGACAAAACAAACAACTTCAACGATCGACGAAACAAAATCGCCATCATCTCAAAGTCAAGGTAAGCAGGCATCTAAAGAAGAGCCAGTCCTGAAACCTGCTACCTTGGAGATGATGCGCAAAGACTGGCAAAAGCAACAGCAACGAGAACGTCAAATGAACAATAAACAGTCATCTCCGACCAAAGACACACAAAATAAAAAGGGTAAAAAGAAAAAACAATCAAAACCTATTACGTCAGACAGAGAACAGAAAGGGTCGAAAGATGACATTCAGCTGCATAATAAGTTCGAATCATTTAGCGATGAGATTGACATGGAGTTTGTGGATACTGTTGATCAGCCTCGCGCTGGGAACGGTAATTCATGGTCTCCAGTCCTCTCGCCATAAAAAGGAACGGTAATTCATGGTCTCCAGTCCTCTCGCCATAATTTCCAGTCTTATACAAGAGTTCTCTCCAATTTATAACTAATGGATAATAAAACTAAAATAATACATTGGAATTGTCGAGGTCTTAAACCAAATTTTTATGAAATTTTATTACTTTTATCTTCATTAAAACCAACAGTCTTTTGTCTTCAAGAAACTTTCTTAAAACCGGAAGATAATATTAACTTTAAAGGATTTAATTTGTGTAATCATATTTACACAGCTGGTCAAAAACCATCGGGTGGCAGTTCTATTTTAGTTCATTCCTCCTGTCCACAACGAGAAATAAAACTTTCTACGGATCTGCAAGCCGTAGCTGTTTCTGTCTCTTTAGATAAAGATATAACTATTTGTTCTCTTTACATACCTCCAAATTTTACTTTACATTCTCATCATCTGAATTCTTTACTCCAACAACTTCCTTCACCTTATTTACTAGTAGGTGACTTTAACGGTCACAACATGCTATGGGGATGTAGCAAAAATAATGTGAGAGGTGAAATCATTGAAGATTTCATAACAAAAAATGATCTGTGTCTGATGAATAAGTCCCATACTTATCTTCATCCTGCAACTGGTACGTTTTCCTCTTAGGACCTTTCTTTATGCCATCCATCTCTTCTGCTTGACTTCGACTGGTCTGTTTGTGATGACCAGCATGGCAGCGATCACTTTCCTATTGTAATTGAAAGCATTAATCCTTCGGCTAAAGATCTTAATCCAAAATGGAAATTAAACAAAGCCAATTGGGACCAGTTTCACTTGTTATGTGAACAAGCTTTACACATTGATAATTTTAGCAATTCCACTGATCTTGTTACTGATTTTACTTCTTCTCTTACGGATATATCTAATAAATGTATCCCAAAGACCTCGAAAACCCCGAAGAGTGAGTGAGTGATATGTGTTTTACGGCACATCAGCACAAAAAGGCTATTTCGCGCCGAGAACGCTACAAAAAGATACGTGTTATATGCATAAGGTCAGAAATAAGTGCAGTATAAAAATGAATGAAGTCGGGTATGTGGTAAAACACGCCGATCAACGGCTATCTTAAGACTGACAAAATAAAACGAACTCTCGACCAGCGAGATGAGTACACAAATTTAAAACAATAGTTGTAAAAATACCACGACTTATTTAAACTATATTTTACTATATATGCCGATCTCTTTTAAGAAAGAAAAGATTTTCACTGGTTCAACCGTGTCAAACAGTTGTTTAATACTGTTGACACGGAAAAACCTAGAACGCATAACACGAAACTCCGCGCAATCTAAGAGAAAGTGGTTTAAACTAAAAGGTTCCTGGCAAGGAATGCACATAGGCGGATCCTCGCCTTTCAACAGAAACGAATGAGTAATAAAAGTATGGCCAATTCTAAGTCGAGCCAAAGTTACTTCTTCCTTACGATCAATTCTATAAGATGGTTGCCATTCCCCAAGAGAAGGCTTGATAGAATGTAGTTTATTCAAGACAGCAGCATTCCAAGATATCTGCCACTTATCATGAAGATTGGTATTTATGCAAGGTTAAATATCAGTGTAAGGAATTTTAAGATCAGAAATATGAAGAGCTAATGCCGATTTTGCAGCAATGTCGGCCTTTTCATTGCCTTTTATCCCAACGTGACTGGGAAGCCAACAAAATACAATATTGTTCAGCTCAGCTAAGTCATTATGTTTCAAAAGGATATCCAAAAGAAGAGGGTTTTCAACATGGCGATTATTTAGGGATTGCAGAACAGAGAGGGAATCAGAAAAGATGATAAAATCTGTATTCCGAGACTGTGCAATGTGATCCAAGGCTAAATCAACAGCTTTAATCTCCGCTGAAAAGATAGAGGCATTATCAGGTAGTCTACATTTGTATGTTTCGGATGGAGCGACACAAGCAGACGCAGCTGTGACGCCATCCTTTGAGCCATCAGTATATAAAGTCTCATAGTTAGAAAAGTCAGAAAGCAGTTCATTAAATTTAATTCGAAACACAAGAGGATCAGTTTGAGATTTTTTATCACTATGCTAAGAAAATAGAACATGTGGCTGAGTAAATGTCCAAGGTGGTACATCTGGAACTTTGAACTGTTCAATACTGTCTAAATTTAAATTCATATTTTCAAAATCAGAGGCAATTCTAATGCCAAAGGAAGGAATCATGTTTGGTTTATTCTCAATGTTTTATATTGGGGCCGAAAAACAGTTTCATACGTTGGATTTGATGGATTTGATTTCAATTTAAGGGCATACTGCAAAGAGAGTTTAAGACGTCTGTTATAAAGTGATGGTTCATTTGCCTCAGCTAAGAGACTTTCCGAGGGAGAAGTTCTAAAAGCTCCCAAAGCGAGTCTGAGTCCCTGATGATGAATTGGATCGAGCATTTCGAGATAAGACTTTCTTGCAGATCCATAGATAATTGAACCATAGTCAAGTTTGGATCGTATAATAGTCCTATAAAGATTAAGTAAAACTTTGCGATCTGCTCCCCAGTCAGTGTGGGCAACAACTCGTAGTAGGTTCAACGCCTTTTGACATTTCGCTTTTAGTTGTTTAATATGCGGAATAAATGAGAGTTTTCGGTCAAAGATAACACCCAAAAATTTATTTTCTTCAACTACAGGAATAGGGGTTCCGTCCAGGTTAAGGACTGGATCATCATGTGCTTTGCGAAGGTGACAGAAATGCATGCAAACTGTCTTAGACTTAGAGAATTTGAATCCATTTTCAGTCGCCCACGTTTGAATTCTGTTAAGATTTTGTTGAAGTTTACGTTCAATGGTATGCATATTTTTTGACCGATAGCAGATCAAAAAGTCATCTACATATAACGAACAGTCAACACCAGGATTAATACACTTTACAATATTGTTTATTTTAAGACTGAAAAGAGTAACAGACAAAATGCTTCCTTGTGGTACACCTTCTTCTTGATTGTGCACATCAGACAAAGTTGAACCTACTCGTACTTTGAATTCTCTGTTAGATAAGAAATTTTGAACGAATATCGGTAAACGGCCTAAAATATTTCATGTAAATCATTCATTATACCATACTTCCAAGTTGTATCGTAAGCCTTCTCTAAATCAAAGAAGACAGCAACTTAGTGCTCCTTCTTGATGAAGGCTTCACGAATAAAAGTTTCTAATCTAACCAAGTGATCATTAGTACTGCGTTGGTGCCTGAAACCACTCTGAAATTCGGTAATTATATCATTTGTTTCAAGGTACCAAACGAGTCTTTGGTTGATCATTCGCTCCAATGTTTTACATATGCAGCTCGTTAAAGCAATAGGACGATAATTGTTTGGGTTCGTATTATCTTTTCCAGGTTTCGGTATAGGGATTATCGTGGCTTCTTTCCAACACTTTGGCACATTACCAGTTTCCCAAATGTCATTGAATTTTTTCAAAAGAGTCGAAAGAGAAGAGTCTGGAAGATGTTTCAAAAACTGGTAATGGATATCATCAGGCCCCGGAGATGAATCATGGGCCTTTTAAAGGGCATCTTTAAGTTCCGAAAGAGAAAAAGATTGATTATAAGTTTCTGTGTTGTTGGATGAAAATTTTAAGTTCTGTTTTTCCTTTTGCTTTTTAATATTTTTGAATGTTTGACTATAATTTTCAGAAGAAGAATTTTTCGAGAAAGCGTCAGCAAGGGTATTAGAAATATCTTTTTTGGAAGTAACTTTAGAATTTTTTACATTTAAGTGTCCCAGTGAGCTAGATTTTCATTTTCCCTGAATCTTACGAACCATGTCCCATACTTTCTTTATTGAAGTTCGAGAATTTAATTTGGAAACATATTGTTTCCAAGACTTCTTCTTTGATTCTTTAATTGTTCGACGAGCTTTTGCACGGAAAACACGATAATTATTTAAATTGTCATGTGTTGGACGATTATTGAATTGTCGCAGCGCTCCTTTTCGTTTTTTAACAGCAGATTTGCAATCATCAGTAAACCATGGCTTTTTGATCTTTTTGGATTTTATTGATGTTTTTGGAATAGTTTCTTCGGCTATTTTAATAAGAATAGATGCAAATGACTCAATCGGATCATCAGCCTCCTGCAGGGTGTCTTGAAGAAGTCGAGTTTCACAAAGGGTTTGAAATTGGGTCCAGTTAGCTTTATTTAATTTCCATCTTGAAACAGGTTCATCAATATCTGGACCAATGTTATTGAGAAAAATTGGAAAGTGATCACTCCCACACAGATCATCATGAACTTTCCAGTCATAATCTAAAAGAAGAGTGGGATAGCAAATGGCGAGGTCTAATGAAGTATAGGAACCAGTGGCTGGATGAAGATATGTAGGAGTTTTAGTGTTATATAGACAAAGTCCGTGGTTATCAATAAAATTTTCAATTATTCTGCCTTTGTCATTAATATCTTTGGAGACCCAAAGGATATTATGACCATTAAAGTCTCCTAATAGTATGTAGGGAGAAGGTAGTTGCGGAACAAGATCATCAAGGTCTTTGAGAGATAATCTGGAATTTGGAGGAATATATATAGAACAAATAGTAACCACGCGATGGAGAGTTATACTAACTGCAACGGCTTGTAAATTCGTGCGTAAAGGTATTTGACTATGAGGAGCATTATTATTAACAAAGATAGAGACACCGCCAGCGGCTCTCTCATTGTTTATTGAAAAAGTATGGAAAGAGCTGTAATTTTTAATGGAAATGTTATCTGTATCTTTTAGATGTGTTTCTTGAAGACACAGAGCAGCAGGCTCATAATCCTTAAGAAGGAGCAACGTTTCTCCATAGTTGGCTTTTAAGCCTCGACAATTCCACTGTAAAATTCTATTTTTCATTATTCTTAATTATGTCAAATGGAGCGAAATGGTTAGATCTATTCTTATGAAGTAGGTATTCTGTTAAGTGTTCCTTTTGGAAGACAGGATGGAGATTCCTCTGCCTCCATATCTTCCAAGACAGACCACTTATTATGCTGCTTAATCGGATCAGTAGATCCTTTCGGCAGCCTGTCAGATGCAAGTACATGTTTCTCCTTTCCCTTTGGTTTAGGGTCAGGAGGTTTGTTTGATGTATTCTTGTTAGTATTTCCGTGTTTTACAAGTGTGTCACGGACAATTTGTACTAACTTTCTGTCTGCTTTT
Source organism: Ctena decussata (assembly GCA_963989385.1). Taxonomy (NCBI): domain Eukaryota; kingdom Metazoa; phylum Mollusca; class Bivalvia; order Lucinida; family Lucinidae; genus Ctena; species Ctena decussata. Next base: position 63,536,471 of record OZ022509.1, read on the forward strand.
TCTAATTTTTCTTTTTCTTTTTGACTACGATTTGCTTCAGTAGAAGTTTCAGATGATGATGCATTATAAGACGAAGACTGTGGAGCTCCTGTGATAAGGACAGGATCTGTTTGTGTCGAAGCATCAATACATGATACCGTGACACCAGCAGTCTTCGTGATGCTCGCATAACTTTTACCTGGCGCTGCTGTGTAACTTTCTACGATTTTCCGCGCTTCTGGAAATGATATGTTCCTGGTGTATTTGATTTTGAGAATTTCTTTCTCAGTGTTCCAGGCCTGACATTGCCGCGAATCGGCGGGGTGGTTTCCTGAACAGTTCACACATTTTGCTGTATTTGTACAGTCTTTATCATGAGTTGTGTGTTTGGTTTCACCACAGTTGTTACATACCATTAGCTTTTTACATCTGTCTTCATGGTGACCAAATAACTGGCACTGGTAACAGCGCAGAGGATTTGGAATGTATGGATCGACAGAGACTCGAAGAAAGGCAAGTTTCAACTGTTTCGGCAGGACTGACGTGTTGAAGGTGAAGACGAAGGTATTAGTGTCCTTAAGGGAGCCGTCTCGACGAATCTTGATTCTGCGGACTCTCACTACACCCTGCTCCCTCATATTGTCAAGGACCTCTTGTTCGCTGACCCCCCTTAAGTCGGGGCAGCGAACAACGCCCTTGCTTGTATTGAGGGAGCTGTGCAATGACACTTTTACCTTCAGGTCGTGGAACTGTTCTAAGCGTAATAGACTTTCTATTTGCTTTTTGTTCGTGTATTCCACGAGGAGGTCACCAGATCGTAATTTTTTAATACTTTTTGGCACACCAGCCATGCCATGCAGAACTTTCTCTATAACGAATGGAGAAAGACTGGACATTTGCCTTTCTTCTTGAGAATGAATTACCAAGAAGCGCGGAGAAGCAGTAAACGATGTCGGTTGACTGAGCTCGTTCTCTGATGGATCATCAGAGTCCATGTCACGTGGCCGTTTCGAATTATGTTGAGAAGCTTTGGGGTTTGAAGTTGGGGGGCCATGAGAAGATAAAGAAAATAGTTCATCTCCGGTGTTCTCCACCCGCCGTGGAGCCCAACACACGGGTGGGAAACTCCATAATCAGAGCCAATGGCTATGATAAGGAAAGGTTATGGCGGTTTTCCGGAGCACGTGCGGCTGTGATTATACCGGCCGAAATTCTGACTAAGAATAGGTAAGTTTCTCATTCTCGGTATAATGTCGTTTTTACGGCATGGAATATCAAAAAAAGGAGAATGTAGTTCAATGCTCATGTCTTTTAACTTCTTTTCTACGCTAAGGTAAGTTGTCATATGCGTACGATTATTTCTGAATCATTTGTGTCGTGGGGTGGCAGTAGGCTAATTTACAGATAGGCAGCTAACAATTGAGTTGAAATTCCTGTTGAAATGATACAAACGTGAGAATTTCGGTGGTCGAAAAGCGTGGACTGATTGTCTGGCCCTTCTCCATTCGCAAAAAGTAAGAACTTAAACCAAATAAGAAAAATGGAGAATAAATGAACCGAGGCTCTGATTATGTCGAGCGGCTCTGATTATATCGGCCGGCTCTGACGTAGGACGGCCTCTTTTGTAAGAGTCGGTTTCTACAGAAGTAAATGTCTTTTAGTAGTGCTATTTACTGTATGAGCGTTGCAAAACAAAACTGTAGCCTACGTCACGTATAGGGACGTGTGTTTGATGTTTATTTTGGTTTTAAGGGCCGACCAAATAAGTTGCAGTGTTTGACAGATGATTGATTTTCCAATATCATTACGGCAAGGAAAGGGAGGTTTGTTTGTGGGTTTTGAAAGCGGAATGTGGGATTTGATTGTATTAAATCCTGATCATTTCCCATCTTTTTGCTTTTAAAAAATGCATTAGATTTCAAGTTCATGGATGTTGTTGTCCATAGCATACATCTTGTACTGCATTATATTTCAGTGTATTCTAGGTATGCTTTATTGTCGCACCTGTTTTAGCAAGGTGCGATATAGGCGTCCGGTTTTTCATCCGTCCATCATTTCGTCCGTTGTCATATGTGTACGATTTTGTCTGAATGTTTTGTGCCTTGGGGTGACCAAAATTAATTTAAAGATTGGGGCACCTACCCTCGCCATTGATATTCCTGTTGAATACGAGGGGTGTTCATTAAGTAATGGAAACTAGCATTTATTTCATTAGCTATGTATAAAAACTGTACTCCAGATATATAAAACCTAAGAAGCAAGCATATGACACATAATTAAGCACTAATATACTTTTTTTAGGAATATCGTTGCCATGGCAACGATGCCTAAAACTCCTAAGTGTTTAGTCTCTAAATTTTTGCATATTTCCATGTATATTTGCTGCTGATAAGTAATAAAGAATGGATAAAGGTTTCTGGTTGTGTGATGGCTTGATGCAAGTCTCAGATACTAAAATAAATGTACAGTTATTTATGCCTTGCACTCAAACCTGGCAGAAATACAGACCGCGAAAGACTTATGATCGAGCAAAATTTGACGTTTTTGCCAATTTTCATCCAGATGGACCAGAATTGTGAGGTCATTGCACTTTAACAAGCAGAGTCTTGGGAAAATTGTTTAGCAGAAAGAACCAAAATTATCATGTTCTTGATAACCGATCAATTAACTTTAGCATAATACTAGAAATTACGGAATGAGATGTTAAATTCCCTAAAAATCAATTATTTCAACCCCTGCTTTAGCTTAAATTCATGTCAGATTTCAGAACATTTTCACTAACAATCATTATATGCGTGTTTCTAAAGCCAAAACCTAACTTTAACGGAAGATGTTCCTGAATCTTCAATATCTCTTTACATATACATGTAGTACACAATGAGCACAATAAAACACATCCTTACCAAAATGACGTCGAAAAAATTCACACGCGGTACCCGGGATGAACGTGACACCATATGTTGCTATAGTTACATGCTAAAATTTCGATCTCAAACATGGATTTGAAAGCTCCAAAGACACTCTTTGGTGTTACATGAAGGATACATCTCTCTGTATAAAATCAACTAATCTACAAAGGTGTTTCCATTACTTATTGAACACCCCACGTATAAACGTAACAATACCAAATTTAGTGCGACAGACGCGCGTTTCTGTATTTAACTTCTTCGGTGTCGTTAAACCCCAAAAGTTGAAAAAAGTGATGGGCAGGTCTCGGAAGGCAGAAGCAGTCTTCTCCGATCCACACTTACTGACATACTTAATGACGCATGAAATAGTATAATCATGAGGGTTTTGGTGGTCGAAAAAGCGTGATTGTCTAATCCTTCCCAATTCTCGAAAATTAAGGATTTAAAGCAAATAATGTAAATTGATAATAAATGGATGGGTGACATGCAATTTTACGTTCTAACAAAAGAGGCCGTCCTACGTCAGAGCCGGCCGATATAATCAGAGCCGCTCGACATAATCAGAGCCTCGGTTCATTTATTCTCAATTTCTCTTATTTGGTTTTAGTTCTTACTTTTTGTGAATGGAGAAGGGTCAGACAATCAGTGCACGCTTTTCGACCACCAATATTCTCACGTTTATATCATTTCAACAGGAATTTCAACTCAGTTGTTAGCTGACTATCTGTAAATTAGCCTACTGCCACCCACGACACAAATGATTCAGAAAAAATCGTACGCATATGACAACGTACCTTAGCGTAGAAAAGAAGCTAAAAGACATGAGCATTGAACTACATTCTCCCTTTTTAGATATTCCATGCCGTAAAAACGAAATTATACCGAGAATGAGAAACTTACCTATTCTTCGGCCGATATAATCATAGCCGCACGTGCTCCGGAAAACCGCCATAACCTTTCCTTATCATAGCCATTGGCTCTGATTATGGAGTTTCCCACCCGTGCAACAAGGGAGCACTTATATAGAGTGGATATCCAAAACTCCAAGTGCTAGAGATACACTGAAGATATACTCGGATAGGACAGAATGCCTACACGATTGACCCCTCAGCCGCCGCCTTCTAGGAATGAAAAAAGATGAGAATAAGGGTTCATGGGCACATGGTCAGTATCAGAATGATACAAAGATTGGAAGAGAAAGGCAAAGTTGGTTCCCAGGGCATGGCACGACAAAGCCGATTGATCATATTCGGGCCCATATGACCTCCCGTCTAGTTGAAATCAGGGCCAAAGTGATGTGTTGCAGACTGGATACGTCGTAAGCAGTCTACTCAATCACCAGGATCCCTTCTTCCAACGACACGGGTCGCAGCTCACGGCAAACGAGCCGCCCCCTTTTAGACTGCCTTTTACGTCACGCAGAGGGATACGTCTGGCCTATTCTATCCCGGGACCAGCTCGGGGGAAAACCCCGAAGAAAAGCAATCCATGGTACAATGACGATTGTAAAAAAGCTATTAAGCAACGAAAACATGCATTATCAAAGTTCTGCAGCTATCCAACTAAAGAAAATTTAAATAATGTTAAAAATAAAAGAGCCAAAGCCCGTCGCACAATAAAATCCGCTAAGCGAAATACCTGGAAGTCATACGTTTCTAAATTAAACTATAAAACCCCAATTAAAAAAGTTTGGGATATGATGCGAAAAATATCTGGCAAATCTAAATCACCAAGTTATACTCATTTAAATACGTGTAGAGAAACGAAAGCAACTGATAAAGAAGACATCGCGAATACATTGGGAGAAACATTTTTGACAAATTCATCATCACGAAATTATTCAGAAAAATTTAAACATATTAAGAAACAACAAGAAAAAAACAAAATTAATTTTAAATCTTTGAATCATGAAGAATATAACAACCCTTTTAATTTATTAGAACTTAGAGATGCAATTCAAAAGTCTCATGGTACAGCTACTGGACCAGATGAAATACATTATTAGATGCTGAAACATCTACCTGATAATGCTCTCTTGACGCTTCTACATATATTTAATGAAATTTGGACAACTGGCGTATTTCCCCAGAGCTGGCGTTTGGCTACAGTTATACCCATCCCTAAACCAGGAAAAGATCCTGCAGAACCAACAAATTACAGACCATTAGCTTTGACAAGCTGTCTTTGTAAAACCTTGGAGAGAATGATAAATAAAAGGCTCGTTTGGTACTTAGAATCCAATGATCTTATATCACCAATACAATCGGGTTTCCGATCCGAACGCAGTACCAACGATCATCTAATCAGACTGGAAACTTTTATTCGCGATGCATTTGTTAATAGAGAACATGTCGTTTCTTGTTTTTTGACTTGGAAAAAGCATACGATACCACATGGCGGTATGGCATATTGAAGGACCTACATGATTTAGGCCTAAAGGGTAGGTTACCTATGTTTATTGAAAGCTTTCTTGAAGATCGCACTATGCAGGTTCGTGTAGGCTCCACCTTGTCTGATCTGTATGATCAAGAACAAGGTGTCCCTCAGGGAAGTATTCTTTCTACTACTTTGTTCAATATAAAAATAAATAGCATTGCAAATTGCCTAGATAACAAAACAGATGGTTCCTTGTATGTTGGCAATTTGGAATATGCTACCGGTCCAAAAATATGCGAACAATTGAGCGTCACCTTCAACAGTGTATTAACAGAATCGAAGAGTGGGCCACAAATAATGGTTTAGAATCTTCAAAAATCAATCCTAACAATATCGAAAAACATCTTGTCACTGAAATTCCATCATGGTGTTTGAAGAAACCAAATATTTTATTTGACTTGCATACAAACAAAAAGTCTGTTTCTAACTCACATATTATGAAACAAAATTTCCATGTCCTTCAGTCACGTTATAAAGAGTATCAGAATATCTATACTGATGGTTCCAGAGACGGAGAGTTGGGTGTGCATTTATATCTGGAAATCACTGTAATTCTTTACGTATTCCAGATGGCTCTTCTGTTTTTACTGCAGAAGCAAAAGCAATAGATTTAGCTTTAGATTTTATTGACAACTGTCTTCATGACAAATTCATAATTTTTTCTGATTCCTTGTCAGTCTTGAAAGCTCTAAATCATACATCTTCAAGGAATTCACAAATTCAGAAACTTTTAGAAAAACATCATGAAATAACAAAATCTAAAGAGATAATATTTTGTTGGCTCCCAAGTCATGTTGACATAGCTGGTAATGAATCCGCTGACAGAAAAGCAAAAGAATCTCATAATCTAACCATGTCTGTTTTTGAAATTCCTTCTAACAACTTTAAAACTTTTATCAACAAGTACATTTTGTCTAAATGGCAAACGTCATGGGACTCAGCTATTTTTAACAAACTTCATTCTATTAAACCTACTATTGGAAATAACCCTTCAATTATCCGAAGTTTAAGGAGAGAGGAAGTCGTAATTGCTCGACTACGCATAGGTCATACTAGAATTACTCATTTGTATTTACTAAATCGAGAAGAGCAACCTTTCTGCATAGTTTGTAATCAACCCATTACAGTAAAGCATATACTTATTGACTGTATTGATTTTTCACTTACGAGAAACAAATATTTCCAAGTTAATGGTTTAACGCAACTGTTTCAAGATGTACCTGTTGATTCTATCCTATCTTTTTTAAAAGATATAAAAGTAAAAAGTATGCAAAGACCAGGAACTGAAACAATCAAAATCCAAATCCAGCCCTCAAACCATAGTTGGAAACAACTAAGATTACAAATAATCAAGATACAGAGAACATATGGCCAACCGAGTGAGCAGCTTGTTCCCAAAAGGTGGCCACTCAGCAACCCAAACCGAACCAAAAATAATAATAACATACATAAGGTAAAACATCACAGAAACTCTGACACCAAAAACAGGCAACAAAGAACCACAACAGAACTACCGCCTTGGAACGGTCAGTAATGAATTACTGGGGGGCTTAAATCGATTTTACAGGCCCAACCTCACCCTCAGTTTCTGAAGTGGTACAAAACATTTAGTTGGTTGTTCGGTTCGCATGATAACCCTCTAACTCGTCAATGAATCATCACGGTAAACACATAAATCAAATTTCAACACCATGAAGAAGCAAAGACGAGGACTCAACAGATACAACGGGCCGTCTGACAGGTGGAGATCCCTGTCCTGCCAAACAACCCCACTGGAAATCTGAAGCAAAAGAAGGTCACCAGTTGAGCCCCGGTGGACCAAGCAACAGACAAAAAGGCTCCGGTCCCAACCAACTAAAGTATATAGCTTTAGGTCGGGGCCATCATAGAGTCTGACGACCGATCTCCCGGTGTGCAATTAAAGAGTGCAGCAAAGCTATCAACCGTGATTGGGTTAATCACTAAGCATGCAGACTGTCGCATAACATTTAAATTATAGCCAATACGTTTGTGACGTATTATTATTTTTCGGAATTGATCAGAAAAATCAGTCCTACCATTAATCTTTTTGAATTTGTATACTAAGTCACCATAAAATTCTGGTTCCGATAGGCCTTGGTGTAAAAGAAATTTTAATCCGACATCAAATTTTGAAACCAATTCATGGTGTCTGCGATAGAATTTAGAAAAAGCCTTTCTAAGCTTATGATACCGATAGCCCTGTTGAAGAAGTTTAGCAGTTAAACATTTATTACGAGCATTAAAGTCATCCACATGACTACACACTCTAGCAAATCTTATAAGTTGAGAAATATACACTCCATAAGAGGGACGACGTGGAACGTCACCATAAACCTTTTTAACAAAATATAAACCTTTTATATCATTTAACGATTTTCGTTTTCACACTTTCCCATACCAATTTATTTTAAATCTCATTTTGTATCTAGTACAATGTGTTTTTTTTTTATAAAGCCAAGCATAACCTTCTAGACGCAAATGACCCAGTGGGTTGACGCGTCGTTAAATTTGAAAACATCATCATCATCATCCAAACAATAGAATAGACAAACTGTTATAAAGGCACATGTTATCAGTATCTGATAAACTGTAGACTCTACGGGTAAGTCGCACATCTGCAGGCACATATTTCATGTATCTGAAATAAACAAACAAAAGTATGCATTAACATGAACAGGAAAAAAAAACAGAAAAGAAAAAGAAAATGCTTTAACTTAATACTTTAAGTATAACGCAAAACATTATTACTATTATTTTTAGCAAATAAATTATTCATCAGAATGATAGGTGCTTTTTTACCCATTTCATTCAGACTGTTAAGTAATATAAAAGGGGCCCCGAAAATTTCTTTTAGTTGAATTCAATTAGAAATAAGTTATTTGAAAAGTTGACCTTAAACGTGAGATTATAATCAATTTAACAACCTTTTGGATCCACAGAATGTCAAACATTTCACATATTCCAAAATTGATCGGGAGCAAACTTTGAATATTAACTTAAACTAAGACTGAAGCTGATCTTTAATATAAATTATCAACAAAAAGTCATAAAAATTACCTTCAGCAGTGCTATTTTCAAGATACGGAAAATAATGCAAACTTGGAATATCCCCTAAGTTATGCGAGAAAATTACATTAATGATTAATTATAATCAGATAGACTCAAATTATTGAGATAACATTATCAGTGCCATTTACAACCATTGAATATACAGAATACCGAAGATCTCACATATTCCAAAATTGATTGCAAGGAAACTTTGAATGTTCTCTTAAATTATACCTGAAGTTGACCTTTAATCTTAAATTATAAACTTCTCAAAGTAATGACATGACATCATCAGATTAAGTAACGAGCTTTGGGAAGAACAGAATGCCAGATATCTCACATATTCTAAAATTGATTGCGAGCAAACATGCCTGAAAGAAATATTAATTATAAAATTGTAACGAAAAAGTCTTAAATAAATCGCACGAAACATATTCCAAAACTGATCGCGAGCAAACTTGGAATATTCTGCTCAATTTTGCGAGAAGTTTACTTTAAATGTAAAATTATAATCAGATAATCTCAAATTAATGAGATGACTTCATCAGTGCTATTTACAAGCTTTTGAATAAACAGAATACCAAATATCTCACATATTCCAAAATTTTTCTCGAGCATACTTAGAATAACCCCTCAATTATGCGAGGAAATTACATTAATGCTAAATTATAATCAGATAGTCTCAAAATAATGAGATAACATTATCTGTGCTAGTAACAAGCTTTTGAATTACAGCTTGCCAAATATCTCATATTAAAATTGATCATGAGCAAACTTGGAATATTCTCCCGAAGTTTGCAAGAAGTTTACCTTTAATGTAAAATTGTTATCAGATAGTCTCAAGTTAATGAGATGACATTATCAGTGCTGTTTACAAGCCTTTGAACATACAGAAAGCCAAATATCTCACGTATAGCAAACTTGATCGCGAGAAAACTTGAAATATTATAATTTTTGCAACCTCACTATTCTATGTTCCCAGAAAGTCCTAAGAAATAAAATGTAACCAGCATATAAGGCTCAGAAAACCCTGTTTATTTGTGCTGTCTGATGATCATTCTTAATATGTCCACAGAATTTTTTTGTTCATCACGTAACTCTTACACACACAGAGCTCTCAACTTCACTAGTCAAATACCTGTTTAGTATAGCATTCAGAGGCGACAGCTGACAGACACAATGTCGACCAGCACTTTTATGCCGCTCAGTTCAAATAGCTACGGGCAAAGGCAGTTGAAAGCAGTCAATATGCCCTTCTTATCTGTTGTGATGATTAAGCCAAAATTCCAGTTTGTAACTCTGGTTTTCCCAGTCTACTGGGGAGAGGGGCAAGAAAACCATTACTCCAATTGAATGCACACTGGTTGCTGTAGACCATGATATGAACAGTGTCTGATTAACGCCATCTGTTTACCTCATGTGTGAGACACCAGACTCAATCGAAAAATCTTTTTTCTTCAACGAATCAGACCACAATTCTGCATGGTTTATGTACATGAAAAATGCTTTGTAAGTGGAAAGACGTGTTTCCTTGTGGAAAACTTTGAACTGCATTCTGATCGTGTGAACGGGTACTTTGCATTGGGACTCTGAAGCATTTCGGCGTGTCCGTTGATTACCGCTGGGCTGACTTGAACCTTTTTGCCAAAAAGGTAAACATCCAGTAGTTCAATTTTATAGTCTGGACTGCTATCTCCTGATGATAAACAAAAACACAGCCGATAAACGACAGAGTTAAATCTAGAGGTCACCTTGATTTAGGAGACTCTGCGTTAAGGTGCATAAGTCATGATGCAATCCTCCTTGTAAATCTAACACTTTTGACGGTTTTATCAAAGCAGCTCGTTCAACCAAGCCTGCATTATTTCCTATTGGGTCGGTATCCTGTGGTGCTTCACTGTCGTCTTTGATAAAAAACGCTGTACTTCACTGAGAGTGGCCCAGGCTGGTCCCGGGAAAGAATAGGCCAGAAGTATCCCTCTGCGTGAAGTACAAGGCTGTCTAAAAGGGGACGGCTCGTCTGCCGTGAGCTGCGACCCGTGTCGTTGGAAGAAGGGACTCTGGTGATTGAGTAGACTGCCTGCGACGTAGTCAGTCTGCAACACATCACTTTGGCCCTGGTTTCAACTAGACGTGAGGTCATATGGGCCCGAATATGATCAATCGGCTTTGCCGTGCCATGCCCTGGGAAACAACTTTACTTTCCCTTCCTACCTTTGTATCATTCTGATACTGACCATGTGCCCATGAACCCTTTTTCATATCTTTTTCCATTCCTTAAGGCGGCGGCTGATGGGCCAATCGTGTAGGCATTATGTCCTATCCGAGTATATCTTCAGTGTATCTCTAACACTTGGAGTCTAGGATATCCACTCCATATAAGTGCTCCCTTGTTGGGCTCCACGGCGGGTGGAGAGCACGGGAGATGAATTATTTTCTCATGGCCCCCCAGACTTCAAACCCCAAATCTCCTCAACATGATTCGAAACGGCCACGTGATTCCGACTCTGATGATCCATCAGAGAACGAACTTAGTCAACCCGCAACGTCTATAACAACTCCGCGTTTCTTAGTCATCTCATCGAAAGAAGAAAGACAAATGTCGAGTCTGTCTCCATTTGTGATCAAAAAGGCGCTTCATGACATCGCTGGTGTGCCAACGAGCATAAAGAAGCTACGCACAGGTGACTTTGTGGTCGATTTGGTTGGTTGGTTGATTTGATGCTTAACGTCCACGGTAAACAGCTAAGGTCATGTCGGGACGGTCAGTTAACCTAACCACACTATTCCTGGGCAGGCTTAGACCTCCTAAGCGGTTAACCAGTACTAAGTGCACATACTTTCGCCAGTAACTGACAACTGCCCTTCTTGAGTCAGCGGAAGGAGAAACGAAAGTATGTGGCCAGACCGGGATTCGAACCCAGGACCTCTGACTTACGAGTCAGGTGTCCTACCGATTGCGCTACCCGGCCCGGCCCTTCTGGTCGAATACGTCAATAAGAAATCTCTAGAAAATCTGTTGCGTATTACGAAATTCTTCGACCTCAAAGTGAAAGTCGCACTACACAGTTCCCTCAATACTTGCAAGGCCGTTGTTCGCTGCCCGGACTTAAAGGGGATCAGCGACCAAGAGATCCTTAAAAATATGAGGGAGCAAGGTGTAGTTGGAGTCCATCGTATTAAAATTTGTAGAGACGACTCCCTTAAAGACACTAACACTTTCGTTTTCATCTTCAACACATCAGTTTTGCCAAAACAAGTAAAAATTGCCTTTCTTCGTGTCTCCGTTGATGCCTACATTCCAAACCCACTGCGGTTCTATCTGTGCCAAGTATTTGGGCATCACGAAGACAGATGCAGGAAGGAAACGATATGTGCTAATTATGGTAAGCCCTAGCATTGTGCTGGTGAAACCGATTGCAAACGTCCAGCCAAATGCTTTAACTGTAAGGAAGACCACCCCGCCAATTCGCGGAAATGCCAGGCCTGGCACACTGAGAAAGAAATTCTCAAAGTCAAATATACCAGGAACTTATCGTTTCCAGGAGCGCGGAAAATTGTTGACACCTACACAGCAGCACCAGGTAAAAGTTATGCTTGCATTACGAAGACTGCTGGTGTCACGGTATCATTAGTTGATGCTATTACACAAACAGACCCTGTACTTATCACAAACGTCCAGCCAAACGTCCACAGTCTTCGTCTTACAATGTTGCATCATTTGAAGCATCTGCCGAAGCAAAACGAGACTCGTCGGAAAAACTAAGCCAGAAAGAAAAAGAAAAATCACAGAAAGCAGACAAAAAGTTAGTAACAAGAGGCCTAAATGGACCTGATATCGTTCACCTGGCTATTTTGCCACGAGACCATACTGATAAAAAATTGCTCACCTGGCTATTTTGCCACGAGACCATCTTGATATTAAATTGCTCACCTGGCTATTTTGCCACGAGACCATCTTGATATTAAATCGCTCCAATTCCACTGTGGTTTTCTCATTTTCACATTTTGCTTTTTTTAGTAACAATGGCCACTTTGACTAGTCTATATTCAGCTATTTTTGAAACACCTCAATGCAAGAATCATTTTGCCAAAACTTTCGTCAAAATCCATTCAACGGTTACGGAGATATTGTCATTTTCATGTTTTGTGCTATTTTTAGTAACGGCGGATGGCAGCCATCTTGGAATGCCAAGATGCAAAAAATCGAAAAGGCTCCATGATAGGACCATTCTGACATAAAATTAGTCCAATTCCATTGAGTTTTTAATTTTCACATTTTGCTATTTTTAGTAAAAGAGACCAAAAGAACTGGTCTATATTTAGTTACGTTTGAAACAATTCAATGTAAGAATCATTTTGCCAAAAATGTCGCCAAAATCCATTCAGCGGTTACTGAGACATTGTCATTTTCATGTTTTGGGCTATTTTTAGTATCGGCAGATGGCAGCCATCTTGGAATGCCAAAATGCAAAAAATCAAAAAGGCTCCATAAATGGACCATTCTGACACAAAATTAGTCAAATTTCATTGAGATTTTCTAATTTTCACATTTTGCTATTTTGAGTAACAGGGACCAATATGGCAGATGGCGGCCATCTTGGATTGCCAAATTGCAATAATCAAAAGTTCTTGAGAAATTGTCATTTTTCTGTTTGTGCTATTTTTAGTAACAGTTCCTCTGGTGGCCACCTTGGATAGTCAATTGGCACAAATTTGAAATAATTTTTATTCCACGACCATTTCTGACCAGAATCCATTTAAGATTTCTTGAAATATTGGCATTGGAGCAAAATCGGCCTTTAAATGCTAAGAAGTCACTGTGACCTAATTCTGCTATAGATTTTTTTCATGTTTACAATTTTTAATTCCAAGGTATGTTCCAAGCAAACTTTCTACCAAATATAGCCAATGGTTCTGTAGAAGAAGTTGATTTTGTTGTTTCTGCTATTTTAAGTAACGGCAGCCATCTTGGATTCTCGACCTGAACTAATTTTGAAACTTTGAAGTCTGGTCATGCTCCATGCGAAATTTGAGACCCATGGGTACAGGGGTTTTAGAGCAGAAGTTATTTGAAGTTGTTCAAATTAGTTGTTTTTGGACATTGGCAATTGAGCAAAAATACACTCGTAAACAGAAAGTAGGTCACTGCGACAAAACTCCGCCACAGATTTTTTTCATTTTTAAAATTCTGAATACCAATGTTCCACTGATGTTTCATGCCAAATTTCAGACAAATATACCCAGTGGTTCTGGAAAAGAAGATTTGTATTTTTGCTATTTTTAGTAACAGCGGCCATCTTGGATATTCGATCTGATCCAATTGTACAATTCTGAGACCTTGAAGTCAGGTCATGCTCCATGTGAAATTTGACACCATGGGTCCAGTAGTTTTATAGAAGAAGATGTTTGAATAATGCACCAGTCATTTGCAACCATGGCCCCCTCGAGGCCGGGGAATAGCGGGGATATTGATTTTTTCATTTGCAAATCCCAGGTATAAGCCCTGCACTGTGGGGACTTTTTTTTTATCAAATCCCTGCTAAAAGTCCCCGCCCCTAGGGATTACCTCCTGATTCATGACATCAAGAAAAACTCCAATTCTAATATAAACTTATGCAAAAAATACAGAACTTTGTCAGTTTTTATATACTGCCTGTACTGGTTTAATAACTACTTAGATAGAATTATTGAACCCATTCAGCATGACCTTGATGTTGACTGAGTTGTTATACTCCAAACCAAAGCAAATCAATGTCTTCATAAAGTTAAGAGAACCATACTACCTTCTTGACAAATACTGTTCGCTTTCATCTTTTATTTTCCATTTGATCACAAAACTTCTATGTAATCAAAGCTGACACACAACACTTGTAAACTGGAATGTGTTCAAATATTACAAAAGCTCTTCTTTCTTGCATTAAAATGTACCATTTCCAAAGCATTTACTGACCTGAGTCTGCGCTGGGCGCACAACCACTTTGTTGGTTTTTCTCGCGTCGCGGCTCATATATCTCTTAATTTTACTAACAAAATTTTAAGCCTCCATGGCTGTGAAGGCTGGTTTGTGTCTGACCTGATCGGAAACCCTGATGACAGGTTTTCTCATGGAGGCTGGTTTGTCCTGACCTGATCGGAAACCCTGATGACAGGTTTTCTCATGGAGAGGCCCATATCTATATGCCAAATCGTTGTGTAGAAAAAAAAGATAGATGTGTGGATTAGTGCTGTTACAACAGGCTGGTTTATTGATAGTACATGGACAAAATGGGAGAGATTACCTTGCTTCTTCTTTCTAGTTTCTTTAGCCCTCTGTGCTCCTCCTTTCCTTCTAAGGGAAATTATGTGCACTTAGTACTGGTTAACCGCTTAGGAGGTCTAAGCCTGCCCAGGAATAGTGTGGTTAGGTTAACTGACCGTCCCGACATGACCGTAGTTGTTTACCGTGGACGTTAAGCATCAAATCAACCAACCAACCAACCAACCAACTAAGGGAAATGTCTGTCATGTCATTCAAGTACATCTGAATTTCTCCTGGTGGAAGAAGAGTTATACTGGATAGTTCACCAACATCTAGTTGGCAGTCTTTTGACAGAAACGATTTCTTCAATATTATTGATGGTGGTTCCTTCATGACATCTGGAGGCAGTTCCATGAACATAGGTTGTTTATTATGGTTTTTCTCTGACACATATTTGTAATTCATTTCAGGAGGAAGAAAATGGCCAGGATTATTGCCATCCTTCCCTGGAATTGGCAGATAAGAAATGTGTGGACCTCCTGGAAACCATGTTTTCTCATCAAACTTTGATACAATACGACCTTTCATACAGATGGAATGAATACAGTCTTTCTCAAAACATGGGAGAAGCATAAATATGTATTTAGACTGATATTCTTTCACTGTATGCCTCCCTATCATGTTGCTGACACTCTGAAAATAAGCATACAGTTCTGCCTTTTTTGTTTTAAAGCATCCTTTTCTTTCTTCTTGCCCTTCAAAAATATAAGTGTGTCTTCTCGCCTGTGTATAAATTCACTGTCTTGTGATCCCTTCCTTAGAATGATTTCTGTCCCAAAACATGGTGCACCACTAACATATGAATAAATTTGCATGTGCTTTCGAGATGCAGCCATTCATTAATTCCAGTTTGTTAAGAAAAGAGCCACCACTTTCCCGTGTGGTAATCAAAGTGCACATCTTTTTACGTTTATAATGCCTTTCTCCCCATAAAAACTGAACCTCAGTATGGTTTGGTCCTTCATCAGAAGCCCCGTGCTGGTCCCGGGATAGAATAGGCCAGACGTATCCCTCTGCGTGACGTAAAAGGCAGTCTAAAAGGGGGCGGCTCGTTTGCCGTGGGCTGCGACCCGTGTCGTTGGAAGAAGGGATCCTGGTGATTGAGTAGACTGCCTACGACGTATCCAGTCTGCAACACATCACTTTGGCCCTGATTTCAACTAGACGGGAGGTCATATGGGCCCGAATATGATCAATCGGCTTTGTCGTGCCATGCCCTGGGAACCAACTTTACCTTTCTCTTCCAATCTTTGTATCATTCTGATACTGACCATGTGCCCATGAACCCTTTTTCTCATCTGTTTTCATTCCTAGAAGGCGGCGGCTGAGGGATCAATCGTGTAGGCATTCTGTCCTATCCGAGTATATCTTCAGTGTATCTCTAGCACTTGGAGTTTTGGATATCCACTCTATATAAGTGCTCCCTTGTTGGGCTCCACGGCGGGTGGAGAACACCGGAGATGAATTATTTTCTGTATCTTCTCATGCCCCCCCCAACTTCAAACCCCAAAGCTTCTCAACATAATTCGAAACGGCCACGTGACACCGACTCTGATGATCCATCAGAGAACGAACTTAGTCAATCCGCAACGTCTATTCCAACTCCGCGCTTCTTAGTCATCTCATCGAAGGAAGAAAGACAAATGTCGAGCTTGTCTCCATTTGTCATCGAAAAAGCGCTTCATGGCATCGCTGGTGTGCCAAAGAGTATAAAGAAGCTACGCTCAGGTGACCTACTGGATCCTTCTGGTCGAATACGTCAACAAGAAATCTATCGAAAATCTGTTGCGTATTACTAAATTTTTCGACCTTGAAGTGAAAGTCGCACTGCACAGCTCCCTCAATAATTGCAATGGCGTTGTTCGCTGCCCCGATTTAAAAGGGATCAGCGATCAAGAGATCCTTGAAAATATGAGGGAGCAAGTGTAGTTGGAGTCCGTCGTATCAAAGTTCGTCGAGACGAGGCGCTCAAAGACACCAACACTTTCGTATTCACCTTTAACACATCAGTTTTGCCCAAACAATTAAAAGTCGCATTTCTTCGTGTCTCCGTTGATCCCTACATTCCAAACCCACTGCGATGTTATCGGTGCCAAGTAGTTGGGCATCACGAAGACAGATGCAGAAAGGAAACGATATGTGCTAACTGTGGTCAGCCGCAGCATTGTGCGGACGAAACAGATTGCAAACGTCAAGCCAAATGTTTCAACTGTAAGGAAGACCACCCCGCCAATTCGCGAAAATGCCAGTCCTGGCACACTGAGAAAGAAATTCTCAAAGTCAAGTACACCAGGAATATATCGTTTCCAGAAGCGCGGAAAATCGTTGACAGCTTCACGGCAGCACCAGGTAAAAGTTTTGCTAGCATTACGAAGACTGCTGGTGTCACGGTATCATTAGTCGATGCTACGACACAAACAGACCCTGTACTTATCACAGGAGCCCCCCAGTCTTCGTCTTACAATGTTGCAGCAACTGAAGCATCTGCCGAAGCAACACGAGACTCATCGGAAAGATTAAGTCAGAAAGAAAAAGAAAAACAACAAAAAGCTGACAAGAAATTACAAAAGATTTTTCACGACACGTTTAGAACAAACTAGAACTCTTCAGACAGGACTCCTGACCCTAAACCAAAGGTAAAGGAGAAACCTGTACCTGAATCAGATAGACAGCCGAAAGGATCTAATGATCCGATTAGGCAGCATAATAGATGGGCCGCCTTGGAGGACATGGATGCGGAGGAATCCCCATCCTGCCTCCCAAGGGGAACACTTAACAGAATACCTACTTCCTAAGAATAGATCTAACCATTTTGCTCCAATATATATTCATAATTAATGATAATGAAAAACAGAATTATACAGTGGAATTGTCGAGGCTTAAAAGCCAACTATGAAGAAACATTGCTCCTCCTGAAGGATTATGAGCCTGCTGCTCTTTGTCTTCAAGAAACACATCTAAAAGACACCGATTACATTTCCAGCAGAAACTATAGTTCTTTTCACACCTTTTGTACAAATAATGAGAGAGCCGCTGGCGGTGTCTCTATACTTGTCAACAATAACACTCCTCATAGTCAGGTACAATTACATACGAATTTACAAGCAGTTGCAGTTAATACTCTTCATCGCGTAGTAACTATTTGCTCTATATATGTTCCTCCCAATTCGAGATTGTCTCTAAAAGAGCTTGATGATCTTTTTCCGCAACTCCCTTCTCCCTTCATATTGTTTGGAGATTTTAATGGTCATAATATTCTTTGGGGTTCCAAAGATATTAATGACAAAGGCAGAGTAATTGAAAATTTTATCGATAACCATGGACTTTGTCTGTATAACACTAATACTCCTACGTATCTCCATCCAGCAACTGGTACATATACTTCTTTAGACTTCTCTATTTGCACTCCCACCCTTCTTTTGGACTATAGCTGGAAAGTTCATGATGATCTCTGCGGTAGTGATCACTTTCCTGTTTTTCTAAATAACATTGGTCCAGATATTGATGAGCCGGTTTCAAAGTGGAAACTTAATAAAGCTAACTGGGCCCAGTTTCAAACTCTTTGTGATACTCGACTTCTTGAAGACACAGTTAAGGAGGCTGATGATCCGATTGAGTCATTTGCATCTATTCTTATTAATATCGCAGAAGAAACAGTTCCAAAAACATCAACGAAATCGAAAAAGATTAAAAAGCCTTGGTTTACAGATGACTGTAAAACTGCTATAAAACAACGTAAAGGAGCACTGCGACAATTCAATAATCGCCCAACACATGATAATTTAAATAATTATCGTGTTTTCCGTGCAAAAGCTCGTCGAACAATTAAAGAATCAAAGAAAAAATCTTGGAAACAGTATGTTTCCAAATTAAATTCTCGAATTTCAATAAAGAAAGTATGGGACATGGTTCGTAAAATTCAGGGAAAAGGAAAATCTAGCTCACTGGGACACTTAAATGTAAATAATTCTAAAGTTACTTCCAAAAAATATATTTCTAATACCCTCGCTGACGCTTTCTCGAAAAATTCCTCTTCTGAAAATTATAGTCCATAATTCAAGAATATTAAAAAGCAGAAGGAAAAACAGAACCTAAAATTTTCATCCAACAACACAGAAACTTATAATCAATCTTTTTCTCTTTCGGAACTTAAAGATGCTCTTTCAAAGGCTCATGATTCATCTCCGGGGCCTGATGATATCCATTACCAGTTTTTGAAACATCTTCCAGACTCTTCTCTTTTGGTTCTTTTGAAAACATTTAATGACATTTGGGAAACTGGTAATGTGCCAAAGTCTTGGAAAGAAGCTACGATAATCCCCATACCAAAACCTGGAAAAGATAATACGAACCCGAACAACTACCGTCCTATTGCCTTAACGAGCTGCATATGTAAAACATTGGAGCGAATGATCAATGAAAGACTCGTTTGGTACCTTGAAACAAATAATATTATTAGAGAATTTCAGAGTGGTTTCAGGCACCAACGCAGTACTAATGATCACTTGGTTAGATTAGAAACCTTTATACGTGAAGCCTTCATCAAGGAGCACTTAGTTGCTGTCTTCTTTGAATTAGAGAAGGCTTACGATACAACTTGGAACTATGGTATAATGAATGATTTACATGAAATAGGTCTTAAAGGCCGATTGCCACTATTCGTTCAAAACTTCTTATCCAATAGAGAATTCAAAGTACGTGTAGGTTCAACTTTGTCTGAGGCACATGATCAAGAACAAGGTGGCACTCAAGGTAGTATTTTGTCTGTTACTCTTTTCAGTCTAAAAATAAACAATATTGTTAAATGTCTTAATCCTGGTGTTGACTGTTCCTTATATGTAGATGACTTTTTGATTTGTTATCGGTCAAAAAATATGCATACTATTGAACGTCAGCTTCAACAAAATCTAAATAAAATTCAAACGTGGGCAACTGAAAATGGATTCAAATTTTCGAAATCTAAGACAGTTTGCATGCATTTCTGTCACCTTCGAAAAGCGCATGATGATCCAATGCTCACCTTGGACGGGACACCCATTCCTGTAGTAGAAGAAAATCAATTTCTTGGGGTTATCTTTGATAAAAAGCTTTCCTTTATTCCACACATTAAACAGCTTAAAGCAAAATGTCAAAAAGCGTTGAACCTACTACGAGTTGTTGCCCATACTGACTGGGGAGCAGATCGTAAAGTTTTACTTAATCTTTATAGAACTATTATACGGTCCAAACTAGACTATGGCTCAATAATATATGGATCCGCTAGAAAATCTTATTTGGAAATGCTTGATCCCATTTATCATCAGGGACTCCGGCTCGCCTTGGGAGCTTTCAGAACTTCTCCCTCGGAGAGTCTTTTAGCAGAGGCAAATGAACCATCACTTTATAATAGACGTCTTAAACTCTCCCTGCAGTATGCCCTTAAGCTAAAGTCAAATCCATCAAATCCAACGTATGAAACTATTTTTCGGCCACAATATAAAACATTATTTGAGAATAAACCAAATATGATTCCTTCCTTTGGCATTAGAATCTCTTCAGAATTTGAAAATATGAATGTAGATTTAGACACAATTGAACAGTTTAAGGTTCCAGATGTGCCACCATGGACATTTACTCAGCCACGTGTTTTATTTTCTTTGCATACTGATAAAAAATCTCAAACTGACCCTCTTGTATTTCGAACTAAATTTAATGAACTGCTGTCTGACTTTTCTAACTATGAGACTTTATATACTGATGGTTCAAAGGATGGAGACACAGCTGGCTCTGCTTGTGTTGCTTCATCCGAAACATACAAACGTAGATTACCTGCTAATGCCTCAATTTTTTCAGCGGAGATCATAGCTGTTGATTTAGCCTTGGATCATATTGAACAGTCTAGGAATACAGATTTTATCATCTTTTCTGATTCACTTTCTGTTCTGCAATCCCTAAATAATCGCCATATTGAAAATCCTCTTCTTTTAGATATCCTCTTGAAACATAATGACTTAGCTGAGCTAAACAACATTGTATTTTGTTGGCTTCCCAGTCACGTTGGGATTAAAGGCAACGAAAAGGCCGACATGGCCGCAAAATCGGCTTTAACTCTTCACATTTCTGATCTTAAAATTCCTTACACTGATATCAAACCTTGCATAAATACATATCTTCATGATAAGTGGCAGATATCATGGAATGCTGCTGTCTTTAACAAACTTCACTCTATCAAGCCTTCACTTGGTGAATGGCAACCATCTTATAGAATTGATCGTAAGGAAGAAGTAACTTTGGCTCGAATCATAATCGGCCATACTTTTATTACTCATTCGTTTCTGTTGAAAGGTGAGGATCCGCCGTTTCTGTTGAAAGGTGAGGATCCGCCTTTGTGCATTCCTTGCCAGGAACCTTTTAGTGTTAAACATTTCCTTTTAGATTGCATGGATTTTCGTATTACGCGTGCTAGGTTTTTCCGTGTCAACAGTATGAAACAACTGTTTGACACGGTTGAACCAGCGAAAATCTTTTCATTTTTGAAAGAGATTGGCATATATAGTAAAATATAGTTTAGTTAAGTCGCGGTATTTTTACAACAGTAGATTTAAATTTGTGTTTACTCATCTCGCTGGTCGAGAGTTCGTTTTATGTTATCAGTCTTAAGCTAGCCGTTGATCGGCGTGTTTTATCACATACCCGACTTGATTCATTTTTATACTGTGCATTCATTTCTGACCTTATGCATAAAACACGTTTTCGTTTATAGCGTTTTCGGCGCGAAATAGCCCTTTTGGTGCTGATGTGCCGTAAAATCCATATCACTCACTCACCCCTTCATCAGAGGCACCATCCACTCTAATGCAGTCTATACATTTGTCTTTAAGAAATATGTTCACGTCTTGATCTGATTCTAACATTTCCAAATCAGCAATGTGCTGAGCAGGATTTTTCTGGTATGTAAATTGCGGTTTCACAATTCCAATACAGCCAACAGGTGTTGTCTTGGTTTCCATAATTAAGTACGACGTAGTCTGAATCACAGATTTGTAACTGTTTACAAAGTCAGTTCTTGTTATAAGAGTTGGTTCAGACTGAAGATGTATGCTTTTACCAATTTTATGAGTAGAAGTTGTATCTAATCTAATCCCAGCCTGATCATCTCTGTTCAGTACTACCTTATCTTTACCATCGTTTAGCTGAATCCAATCAAGACCCTTATACAAAGCATCACTCCAATGGCTGTCTGGATTTAGCTTAATACTGAATCCTTTCCTTGCTCTGCGACAAATAACATTAGCTACACCCTTGTACCTCTTGGCCGACAAGCGTCTTTTGTTTATATCCCAAATGGGCATTGTACTTTTTTTCCAAGTGTTCCTAAATGCTTCTGAATGTACATTTGGGTCCACGCCGCTTATTTCCCGAAAATGTGAGGACACCGGTTCTGCGCCACTAATCAGCTCCAACGCTTTTTTCAGAGACATATTCTTCAATATCTTGACCTATATCTGGAAACATTTTTACTGTTTTAACTACCGATGCTGGTAGTTGTCTTTTCAGTAGGCGCTCATTTGCAATTCGAGATGAAATCACTCTCTTACGGTGTCTTTGTCTTTTTTTCATTTCTTTAAGACCAAATCTGGAATTTTTCCAGACTAAGTTTTCCACAGCCATCCAATCTTCACCATCAGATTCACTTTCAGTGTCTGTTATTTCACTGTTACGACAAAAGTTCAGGTATGCCTGTCGAGAAATTTCAGCTTTTTTTTTTTTCTTCTTCTTCTGTTAAGTCACTTTCAGAAAGAAATTTTCCAAAATCTGCTAAACACTGATTCACAACTTCATCGGAGTTGTTCTTTAAATAATCACAAACTTCTCTCACAAGTAAAAACCAATTAAAATTGTTTTCTCTTAGCCACAGTATCAAAATATCATTTGATAAACTTGGGTTTGCCACAGGCACCCCTTTTAATCCACTGTCTGGGTGAAATGCCAGCGGAATTACAGCATTGTCTCTTTCTTTGCTCATATCTTTACTTAAGATTTCTTTATTTTCAGACATAGCTAACTCACTATTTTCAGTATCTGTATTGGAATTATCACTAACATCACAATCTGAAATACTGTCTTCACATTCTTCATTCTCTTATTCACTGTCTGTGTCAGGTACACATATACCAATAGTTCTAAGTAATGCCTTGTCTTGTAAGGCACCAAGTTCAGTAATAGCAGAGTGAATCTCTTTAACCTGTTCAGCTGCATTTAGAATTCTCTCGTTTGAAATTCATTTCATCAAAACCATATTTTCGTTTCGCCTTTTTAGCTGAGAGTCCTTGGGATTCACAAACAGCAAACTTGAGTAGAAGTCGGTCTGATTCGGTGCTTGCTAATTTCGACAAAGCCTCCATCTGATATTTACTCAATGAGCTTTCTTTAAGATTCAATTCAGTACAAATTTTTGAATACCAACTACTGAATTTCTGGTAGTCTATGTTTTCTTTGTAATGTGTAATGAAATACTTTTGTTTAATTAAAATATAACTACAGGTAACTGCATGCATCTTCTAACAGCATGCATACTTTTGTATTTACCAAAATGTTTATAAATTTTACTAAGTTCACAAATGCCAGATACTAGGACTGCCTGTCCAAACTCAATTAACAAGGAGCATTCATTGCATGTCTTTTGATGGAAATTAGAACAGTACCTCTTTTTCAAGTAACCCCGGGAATCTTCCCGCCTTGTCGTGGCCCCGGGGCTCAATTCTCAAAGGGGACATCTCTGGACTCAGAGACAGTGAATGTCCCCTCTGCGAAGAGCTAAGTGGAGGTACCACCTGTTTGCCGTGGATGGCGTCCCGTAAGCCGGATGAAGGGATCCTGGAGATTGACAGGCATCCCAGGGATCTCCAGGTGTTTCAACACACCTCTTTGGCCCTGATTTCGGTGTAGACGGGTGGCTGTGTGGACCCGGCACAGTCAATCGGCTGGTCGTGCCCGCTCTGGGATCTTTTGCTTTCTTTTCCTTTCTTTTGTGCCGTTCTGATACCGACCGTATGCCCATATGTCTTCCCTCTATAACCTTTCCATTCCTAGAAGCGGTGGCTCAACGAGTCAATTGTGCAGCATTTCAGTTGTGCGAGTATCTCTTGTGTGTATCTCTAACACTTGTGAGTAGGAGATCCACTCCGTTAAAGTGTTCCCTTGTTGGGCTCCAAGGCGGGTGGGGAGCATTGAAGATGAAAATCTTTCAGTGGAATTATGGGGTTAAACAAACGGAAAAAATCGAATCAGTCATCACTGTCTCCGTCAGAAGCTGAGTGCTCAGACAATGAACCAGAACCCTTTACCTCAGGCAGTTCAAACATTTCCGCGCTTTATCATCATAGAAGCTACTGATCAGGATACCAGCATTACTTCACTTTCCCCTTTTGGGATTCAAAAAGTTTTGCAAAGTATTGCTGGTGAACCAAAAAGTATAAAAAAGATAACTAGATCCGATCAATTATTAATTGAAGGAACAAGAAATTCACACGCAGAAAATCTCCTTAGAACACAAAACTTTCACACCCTAAAGATTCGAGTATATCCCCTTAGCTCACTGAATTCCTCAAGAGGTGTAATTCGTTGCCCCAACTTGAGGGGTTGCAGTGAGCAAGAAATCTTGGATGAGATGAAATCGAAAGGAGTAGCTGCTGTGAAACGTTTTCGAGTGAAAAGAGATGGTCAACTGAAAGATACAAACACATTCGTCTTTACATTTAACACACCAATTTTACCTTCTACCATTAAAATTGGATTCCTTCGTGTTAACGTTGAGGTGTACATACCAAATTCGCTTCGTTGCTTCAATTGCCAACAGTACGGTCATCATGAAGATAGGTGCAAGAGCCATCCCGTCTGTTCAAAGTGTGGCGAACCAGCAATTCATCACGAAACGTTATGTAAAAGCCCAACCATATGCGTCAACTGTGGGGAAAGCCACAACGCTAACTCTAAGGAATGTAAAATCTGGCATAAAGAAAAAGAAATACTCAGAGTAAAATTTACACGAAACGTCTCTTTTCCTGAAGCGCGGAAAATCGTTGAGTCACCAGCTCCTGTCCCAGGTTCAAGCTATGCCAGTGTAATCAAACCCAGCGTGAAACAAGTATCTTTTACTGACGCCTGTACTCAAACGAATCCTGTCACTATCATAGATTTTTGTTTGCAAAATATTACCCACACCAAGTAAATAGTAAACAAGGGCTTCGCAAGCGGCGCATAATACGTCCGTTTAAATGTCATATAGCAGTTACAGAATGAACAAGATTGCTTACAAAAGGATAGACAGGCAGACAAACAGGGGCAACCACTCTATAATTAACGACTGCAACATTATTTAAATATTTAACACATGAAATATATATACAAGGGAGTGAGTGAGTGATATGGGTTTTACGGCACATCAGCACCAAAAGGGCTATTTCGCGCCGAAAACGCTATAAACGAAAACGTGTTATATGCATAAGGTCAGAAATGAATGCACAGTCTAAAAAAGAATCAAGTCGGGTATGTGGTAAAACACGCCGATTAACGGGTAGCTTAAGACTGATAACATAAAACGAACTCTCGGTCAGCGAGATGAGTAAACACAAATTTAAATCTACTGTTGTAAAAATACCGCGACTTAACTAAACTATATTTTACTATATATGCCAATCTCTTTTAAAAATGAAAAGATTTTCGCTGGTTCAACCGTGTCAAACAGTTGTTTCATACTGTTGACACGGAAAAACCTAGCACGCGTAATACGAAAATCCATGCAATCTAAAAGGAAATGTTTAACACTAAAAGGTTCCTGGCAAGGAATGCACAAAGGCGGATCCTCACCTTTCAACAGAAACGAATGAATAATAAAAGTATGGCCGATTCTGATTCGAGCCAAAGTTACTTCTTCCTTACGATCAATTCTATAAGATGGTTGCCATTCACCAAGTGAAGGCTTGATAGAATGAAGTTTGTTAAAGACAGCAGCATTCCATGATATCTGCCACTTATCATGAAGATATGTATTAATGCAAGGTTTGATATCAGTGTAAGGAATTTTAAGATCAGAAATATGAAGAGTTAAAGCCGTTTTTGCGGCCATGTCGGCCTTTTCGTTGCCTTTAATCCCAACGTGACTGGGAAGCCAACAAAATACAATGTTGTTCAGCTCAGCTAAGTCATTATGTTTCAAGAGGATATCTAAAAGAAGAGGATTTTCAATATGGCGATTATTTAGGGATTGCAGAACAGAAAGGGAATCAGAAAAGATGATAAAATCTGTATTCCTAGACTGTTCAATATGATCCAAGGCTAAATCAATAGCTTTGATCTCCGCTGAAAAAATTGAGGCATTAGCAGGTAATCTACGTTTGTATGTTTCGGATGGAGCAACACAAGCAGAGCCAGCTGTGTCTCCATCCTTTGAACCATCAGTATATAAAGTCTCATAGTTAGAAAAGTCAGACAGCAGTTCATTAAATTTAGTTCGAAATACAAGAGGGTCAGTTTGAGATTTTTTTATCAGTATGCAAAGAAAATAAAACACGTGGCTGAGTAAATGTCCAAGGTGGCACATCTGGAACCTTAAACTGTTCAATTGTGTCAAAATCTACATTCATATTTTCAAATTCTGAAGAGATTCTAATGCCAAAGGAAGGAATCATATTTGGTTTATTCTCAAATAATGTTTTATATTGTGGCCGAAAAACAGTTTCATGCGTTGGATTTGATGGATTTGACTTTAGTTTAAGGGCATACTGCAGGGAGAGTTTAAGACGTCTATTATAAAGTGATGGTTCATTTGCCTCTGCTAAAAGACTCTCCGAGGGAGAAGTTCTGAAAGCTCCCAAGGCGAGCCTGAGTCCCTGATGATGAATGGGATCAAGCATTTCCAAATAAGATTTTCTAGTGGATCCATATATTATTGAGCCATAGTCTAGTTTGGACCGTATAATAGTTCTATACAGATTAAGTAAAACTTTACGATCTGCTCCCCAGTCAGTATGGGCAACAACTCGTAGTAGGTTCAACGCTTTTTGACATTTTGCTTTAAGCTGTTTAATGTGTGGAATAAAGGAAAGCTTTTTATCAAAGATAACCCCTAGAAATTTATTTTCTTCTACTACAGGAATGGGTGTCCCGTCCAAGGTGAGCATTGGATCATCATGCGCTTTTCGAAGGTGACAGAAATGCATGCAAACTGTCTTAGATTTCGAAAATTTAAATCCATTTTCAGTTGCCCACGTTTGAATTTTATTTAGATTTTGTTGAAGCTGACGTTCAATAGTATGCATATTTTTTAACCGATAACAAATCAAAAAGTCATCTACATATAAAGAACAGTCAACACCAGGATTAAGACATTTAACAATACTATTTATTTTAAGACTGAAAAGAGTGACAGACAAAATACTACCTTGAGGCACACCTTGTTCTTGATCGTGTGCCTCAGACAGAGTTGAACCTACACGTACTTTGAATTCTCTATTAGATAGAAAGTTTTGAATGAATAATGGTAATCGGCCTTTAAGGCCTATTTCATGCAAATCATTCATTATACCATACTTCCAAGTTGTATCATAAGCCTTCTCTAAATCAAAGAAGATAGCAACTAAGTGCTCCTTCTTGATGAAGGCTTCACGGATAAAAGTTTCTAATCTAACCAAGTGATCGTTTGTACTTCGCTGGTGCCTGAAACCACTCTGAAATTCTGTAATAATATTATTTGTTTCAAGGTACCAAACGAGTCTTTTATTGATCATTCGCTCCAATGTTTTACATATGCAGCTCGTTAAAGCAATAGGACGGTAGTTGCTTGGGTTCGTATTATCTTTTCCAGGTTTTGGTATAGGGATTATTGTAGCTTCTTTCCAAGATTTTGGTACATTGCCAGTTTCCCAAATGTCATTAAAAGCTTTTAAAAGAACCGAAAGAGAAGAATCTGGAAGATGTTTCAAAAACTGGTAATGAATATCATCAGGACCCGGAGATGAATCATGGGCCTTCGAAAGGGCATCTTTTAGTTCTGAGAGAGAAAAAGAATGATTATAAGTTTCTGTGTTGTTAGAAGAAAAGTTAAGGTTTCGTTTTTCCTTTTGTTTTTTAATGTTTTTGAATTTCGGACTATAATTTTCTGAGGAAGAATTTTTCGCGAAAGTATCGGCCAGGGTATTAGAAATATCTTTTTTGGAAGTAACTTTAGAATCATTTACATTTAAGTGTCCAAGCGAGCTAGATTTTCCTTTTCCCTGAATTTTACGAACCATGTCCCATACTTTCTTAATTGAAGTTCGGGAGTTTAATTTGGAAACGTACTGTTTCCAAGACTTTTTCTTTGATTCTTTAATTGTTCGACGAGCTTTTGCACGAAAAACACGATATTTAAATTATCATGTGTTGGGCGATTATTGAATTGTCGCAGTGCTCCTTTACGCTGTTTAATAGCAGTTTTGCAGTCATCTGTAAACCAGGGCTTTTTAACTTTGTTTGATTTCAATGAAGTTTTTGGAACAGTTTCTTCTGCTATTTTAATAAGAACAGATGCAAATGACTCAATAGGATCATCCGCCTCTCGCACAGTGTCTTCAAGAAGTTGATTTTCACAAAGAGTTTGAAACAGAGCCCAGTTAGCTTTGTTTAATTTCCACCTTGAAACTGGTTCTTCAATATCCGGACCAATATTATTCAAAAAAATTGGAAAGTGATCACTACCACACAAATCATCATGCACTTTCCAGTCATAGTCTAAAAGAAGAGTGGGGTAGCATATAGAAAGGTCTAAAGCAGTATATGAACCCGTGGCTGGATGAAGATATGTAGGAGTTTTAGTGTTATATAGACAAAGTCCATGATTATCAATAAAATTTTCAATTATTCTACCTTTGTCATTTATATCTTTGGAACCCCAGAGGATATTATGACCATTGAAGTCTCCCAATAATATGTAGGGAGAAGGTAATTGTGGAATAAGATCATCAAGCTCTTTGACAGATAATCTCGAACTGGGAGGAATATATATAGAGCAAATAGTAACAACACGATGGATGGTTATACTAACTGCAACTGCCTGTAAAGTCGTCTGTAAAGGTATCTGGCTATGAAGAGCATTATTATTAACAAAGATAGAGACACCGCCAGCGGCTCTCTCATTATTTGGAGAAAAAGTATGGAAAGAGCTGTAATTTCTGATTGAAATATTATCTGTATATTTCAAATGCGTTTCTTGAAGACATAGAGCAGCAGGCTCATAATCCTTAAGGAGCAACAGTGTTTCTTCATAGTTGGCTTTTAAGCCTCGACAATTCCACTATATTATTTTATTTTTCATTTATCTCATTATATATTAATAAAATATTGGAGCTAAATGGGTTAGATCTGTTCTTAGGAAATAGGCATACGATTAAGTGTTCCCTTTGGAAGACTTGACGTGGAGGGAGATTCCTCCGCATCTATGTCCTCCAAAAGTGCCCACCTATTATGCTGCCTAATCGGATCATCCGATCCTTTCGGCTGCCTATCTGTATCCGGTACAGATTTCTCCTTTCCCCGTTGTTTGGGGTCAGGAGCCTTGACTGAAGTGTTCTTGTTCGTTTTGTCGTTTTTAACGAGCGTATCTTGAACAATTTTGACTAACTTTTTGTCAGCTTTTTCTGCTTTTTGTTTTTCTTTTTGACTTAGTCTATTGGACGGGTCTCGTGTTGGTTCCGCAGATGTTTCAGTGGATGCAACATTGTATGACGAAGACTGTGGAGCTCCTGTGATAAGTACAGGGTCTTTTTGTGTCGTAGCATCAACTAATGATACTGTGACACCAGCAGTCTTCGTTATGCTTGCATAACTTTTACCTGGTGCTGCGGTGTAGCTTTCAACGATCTTCCGCGCTTCTGGAAACGATATGTTTCTTGTATACTTCACTTTTAGTATTTCTTTTTCTTTATGCCAGGCCTGACATTATCGCGAGTTGGCGGGGTGGTCTTCCGAGCAGTTTGCGCATTTTGCAGTTCTTTTACAATCGGTTTCATCAGCGCAATGTTGAGGCTGACCACAGTTGGCACATATCGTTTCCTTTTTACATCTGTTCTCGTGATGTCCAAACAACTGACACTTATAACAGCGCAGTGGATTTGGAATATACGGATCAACAGACACACGGAGAAAGGCAACTTTTAACTGTTTTGGTAGTATTGACGTGTTAAAAGTAAAAACGAATGTGTTGGTATCTTTTAATGTTTCATCGCGGCGAACCTTGATTCTGCGAACTGCGATTACACCTTGCTCCCTCATGTTGTCCAGGATCTCCTGTTCGCTGCATCCTTTTAAATCAGGGCAGCGAACAACGCCCTTACAAGTATTGAGGGAGCCGTGCAAAGATACCTTCACATTCAGATCGAAGAATTTCTCCGTTCGTAAAAGGCTCTCAATTTGTTTCCGGTTGGCATATTCGACCAACAGGTCTCCTGACTGAAGCTTTTTGATACTCCTCGGTACACCGGCGATACCGTGGAGTACCTTCTCTATCACAAACGGAGATAGACTAGAAACTTGCCTCTCTTGTGTAGATGAGATAACCAGAAAGCGCGGTGAAGCAGTAGTTGCTGACGGTTGAGAATGTTCAGGCTCTGATGTATCATCAGTCACCATCACGTGGACGTTTGTTGGTATGTTGAGAAGCTTTGGGGTTTGAATTTTGGGGGGCCATGAGAAAATAACGAAATGTTTCATCTCCGGTGCTCTCCACCCGCCGTGGAGCCCAACAAGGGAGCACTTATATGGAGTGGATATCCTAAACTCCAAGTGCTAGAGATACACTGAAGATATACTCGGATAGGACAGAATGCCTACACGATTGACCCATCAGCCGCCGCCCTTTAGGAATGGAAAAAGATGTGAACAAGGGTTCATGAGCACATGGTCAGTATCAGAATGAAACAAAGATAGGAAGAGAAAGTAAAGTGGATTCCCTGGGCCTGGCACGACAAAGCCGATTGATCATATTCGGGCCCATATGACCTCCCGTCTAGTTGAAATCAGGGCCAAAGTGATGTGTTGCCGACTGGCTACGTCGCAGGCAGTCCACTCAATCACCAGGATCCCTTCTTCCAACAACACGGGTCGCAGCTCACGGCAAACGAGCCGCCCCCTTTTAGACAGCCTTTTACGTCACGCAGAGGGATACGTCTGGCCTATTCTTTCCCGGAACCAGCACGGGGACTATATACAAGGGAGATAAACTAAATATAATAGATACACCATTTTCGGTTCTATTACATTCCCTTGGCATGATTTTATAATATACATCATATCACCATTAAGTTGTATCAAAATAGTAGTAAGAGTAAACAGGAAATATATGCAAGGGCAGATAATTCAGTAAGCCAGAGTTGTGGTTCTTGTTCAGGATACATTGCCCAATTATTATACACATTCCTACAAAGCTTCATTCTAATATTTCAAAAGGTTCAGGAGATATGGGGTGAATGAGAAACACCTAAAAATACTAATCAAATGGAGGTTACTCCAAAATAAGAAAGGGGGAGCAACCATTCTTATATATGACACATTGTCTTGTGATCATGCACATTGCTATTAAGTTTCATCATGATATTCCAAACGGTTAGCTAGTTATGGCATGCACAAGATAAGTATACACAAAAAATAGCCTAAAGTACTAAAGAAATGGGTTTAACTATACAACGAAGACGGGGAGAGCAGCCATTGTTGTACCCAACACATCGTTAGGACTTCATACACATTGCTGTGAAGTTTTATAAAGATATCCCACACGGTTATCTAGTTATGGCGCGTACAAGACTTACAGGGAAAAAATTAATCAAAGGGGCATAACTTCGAAACTAAGAAAGGGGGAGCAACCATTCTTGTACGTGACACTTTCACCCAACCTTATACATATGCCTACAAAATTTCATGAAGATATCCCAAACGGTTACTGGGTTATGGCGCATACAAGAATGTTTACGGACGTACGGACGGACAGCATCACGACAAAACGGGCATATAAAAAGTGGTTTTAGGTTAAACAAGAGCCATAATCCTGCTTATATGAACCTGATGAAAAATGAACAATGTATTTATGAAAATTCAGCCCATTAATATGAATAGTTCTGGAGTTATCCCTTTAACTTTAAGTGAATGTCTATTATCTATGAATGGGGAATAACTCTGTCACTTACAATTTGGCACATCCTAACAATAATCAGAATAATCAATTTACCAAATGCTAATAGCATACCAAATTTCAGCTCTCTCGGTCAAACGGTTCAAAATTTGGAAAAATGCCAAAAAAACGACAAAGGGCCATAACTTTGTAAACAAGAGGTCCATGATGGACCTAAATCGCTCACCTGAGTTATGATGAAATAACATGGAAGATCATCTATTTGATGATGGTTCAATTGGAGCAGTTTTGCACTTTCTCATCTATATTCTGACAAAGTTTCATGAAGATTGGATCAAAACTTTGCCCTCTAGAGTGTACACAATGTTTTTCTAAGATCTGACCTGGCGATCTAGATTTTGATCAGACATTATTCAGTTTCAAACTTGGCCTACATTTCATGAAGATAAACATTCTGACAAAGTTTCATGAAGATTCAATGCAAAATAAAGCCACAATTGTGTATACAAGGCTTTTCTATGATTTGACCTAGTGACCTAGTTTTTGACCTGACATGACCCAGTTTCAAACTTGGCCTAGATTACATTAAGATAATCATTCTGACAAAGTTTCATGAAGATTGAACAAAACTGTACCCTCTGGAGTACCACAATGTTTTTCTAAGGTTTGACCTAGTAACCTAGTTTTTGATCCAACATGACCCAGTTGCATCCTCGGTCTAGATTTGTTGGAGATAAATATTATGACAAAGTTTCATGAAGATTGGAATAAAACTGTGCCCTCTAGCGCATTCACATGGGTTTTCTAAGATCTGACCTAGTGACCTAGTTTTTGACCTGACATGACCTAGCTTCAAATTTGGTCTATATTTTATACAGATAAGCATTCTGACAAAGTTTCATGAAGATTGGATCATAACTGTGCCCTCTAGAGTCTACACAAGGTTTTTATAAGATTTGACCTAGTGACCTAGTTTTTGACCTGACATGACTCAGTTTCAATCTTGGCCTAGATTGTATAAGGATAAACATTCTGACAAAGTTTCATGAAGATTGGATTATAACTGTGCCAGCTAGAGTGTACACAAGGTATTTCTAGGATTTGACCTTGTGACCTAGTTTTTGACCCCACCTGACTCAATTTCAATCTTGGCCTAGATTGTATAAGGATAAACATTTTGACAAAGTTTCATGAAGATTGGATCATAACCGTGCCCTCTAGAGTGTCTACAAGGTTTTTCTAAGATTTGACCTAGTGACCTAGTTTTAGACCCCACATGCCCCAGTTTCAAATTTGGTCTAGATTTCAATAAGGTAAACATTCTGACAAAGTTTCATGACGATTAAATCAAACTGTGCCCTCTATGTCATTCTAAGATTTATTTCTATTTTTAGCTCTGGCGGCCATTTTGTTCAGCGGAGTGGAACCATTTTAGCAATTTTGGTTCAGGGCTATGAGTCAAACATTTCTGTGAAATTATTTTGAAATCGAGCCATTAACTTCGGAGGAGATGTCTTTTAAAGGTTTTTCTATTTTTAGATTTCTATTTATAGCTCTGGCGGCCATTTTGTTCGGCGGAGTGGAGCCGTTTTAGCAATTTTGGTTCAGGGCTATGAGTCAAACATTTCTGTGAAATTTTTTTGAAGTCGAGCCGTTGGCTTCAGAGGAGATGTCGTTTAAAGGTTTTTTTCTATTTTTAGCTCTGGCGCCCATTTTGTTCAGCGGAGCGGAACCATTTTAGCAATTTTGGTTCAGGGCTATAACAGAAACATTTATGTGACATTATTTTGAAATTGGCCAACCGGTCTAGGAGGAGATGTCGTTTGAAGAAATTGTTGACGACGGACGGACGACGGACAAATATCGATGACAATAGCTCACCTTGAGCACTTTGTGCTCAGGTGAGCTCAAATAGGACAATTGAAATTCCAAAATCACATGCAC
The DNA here is from genome assembly GCA_963989385.1 of Ctena decussata. Classification (NCBI taxonomy): domain Eukaryota; kingdom Metazoa; phylum Mollusca; class Bivalvia; order Lucinida; family Lucinidae; genus Ctena; species Ctena decussata. Next base: position 63,570,249 of record OZ022509.1, read on the forward strand.
AGCTTTAGATCATGATGAAACATTCTGCACAATTTTAAGTCAATATGATACAAGATGTTGCAGGAGTTGCGGGGACAAGGTCTAAGTTAGCAAGGGCCGTAACTCCATTAAAAATGGCCGAAACAAAAATAAAAAAAACAACATATGCACATCTTCATATCGTAAGAATACAATCTGTAAAACTTAAGTCTCTCTTCGACTGGATCATTAATATATCCATCTTTAGCGAATTCACTTAACCATCTACCGTGTCTTTTAAACATACTATCTGGAATCCCCCGATTCGCAGCCGCACTCGCACTTCACGCCCTTAGGGAATGCAAACAGTATTTCAGCAACATGCGGTTTAAAGGATTCAAGAAATAATAGCCGAAGATTGCTTTATGACAAATATCTCCCATCTTTCCTCAATAAATAACCGTGTTTGGTGGCACTCAAATGCGAAAACAGGAATACATCGGAATCACATGAAATGTTTGCCCAAAGGAAATAACGTTCCGAATTGAGAACAGGACAAGGAAATGTCCCAGTCCTTGAAATTAGACTCCATGCTCCATCTCTGTATTTATCAGTATTACTTGATACGATAAATACACTATTGATCAAAATATCACTTCTTTTCAATATAAGCAATCCTTCACTTCTCAAAAATCCAGAAAATGCTAATAAACAAGTACAAATGGTTCTCTGATACTTAATATTTCCAGGACAATACAAGGTTTGAAACATTTTGGATAATAATTCGCTAGTAATGGGTTCTTTCTTTTGAACAGGCTTAGCAAGCCTACGTTTAGCAGCATCTAAAATATTAATAACTAATTTCGAATCCGTTGGAGACTTAAAATCAAACATATCAGGGACCCATTTAATACTGTTAAAAGCATTAGTAATCGGACTATGCGTATTTGCTGTCTGCACTAAAGATGTCAGATACAAAGCAACATGAAACGCTCTGGCGGGCAATGTATCCTTACTTTCAAGTCCATTACTGAAAGCCCAAGTTCTCCATCGCTTGAGGGGTGGTCGGATGGTGCGATGGTGCTGTGTATAACTTTCAGTGCCAGGGCGTCCTACTGATTTGGAACAATGCAGGGCAAGGGCCTACTGTGCTTGCAGTAGGTGCGGGGTTGGGGTTGTTTGGACATTGTCTCCTCTCGTCTATCGTTTCTCTTCTTTCTCCCTCCCTCTGGCAGACGGCCCGATATGGACTGAAATACTGTCTAAAAGGGCAGTTAAACCCAAAACAATCAATCAATCCGTCGCTTGAAACCGCGTTATCCGCTCGAGATACTTTGAGTAACTCCGGGAGCAAAGAAACCTTGTCCGCCATGACTTCCGGTAGCTGTTCAATATCATCGACATAACTCTGAAAAAATAAACGTATAACAAAATTAAAAGGTACTTCAGTGAAACAAAAAAACAAATGGCATACTTTCTTTTCTTCGTCTTTTTCTACCAAGCCAAGCGCCGATACCTGCACTTTCAGATTCATACACTATTCGCCGATACCGGCAAATAGTAAAAAGGCATACGCCATACAGCTAAAATCTGGCACGTTAATTTATCCCTCATTATACATGAAATTTACACAAATAGCCAACATATTAAACTAAACTCCAAACATACCAATACCGTTTTTGCATGGTTTGTAGTAACACAATTCTGTAGGTAAGTACATCCAGTCCAATATGAATGGTTTCATTTCCCCATAATTTGTACAAAGTAACGGCCAAAAATTTGGTGACTTCTATTCTGGGATAACAAGAATATCTTTAGCTCTGCAGCTTTCCATTTTCTTCAAAACTCTACTGACTAGGATAATAGGCGGCACATATAATCCAAAAGATTTACCCCAGTCAAAAGTAAATGCGTCAGCCCCAGATGACTGATAACACTAAAACATTTAATAGAAAGTTGCTAATTTTTGCGTTATACTATGAGGCAAAATATCGACTTCTAATAGACCCCATCTCACAGATAAAATCTCGAACGAAATCCCCCCGTCGTCTTTTTCATTGACCTTTGAAACATAATCTGCCCTATCATTTAAACTGCGGGGTAACCATTCAATTTCCAAATGAATAGTATGCCGTGAAGAAAAATTAAAAAATATGCATAGCTAAATCATATAATTCTAATATCATTAAACCTTTGTTGACAATATTAACCATATTTGTATTGTCCGTAGACCATTTAACTCTCTGGTTACATGGGGCGGTTGCGTGGTGCGATGGTGCTAGGTGTAACTTCCAGTGCCGGGGCGTCCTACTTACTTGGATGAAAGTAGGGCAAGGGCCTACTGTGCTTGCAATAGGTGCGGGTGGGGGTTGTTTGGACATTTTTTCTCTCGTCTATCATTTCTCTCTTCTTTCTCCCTCTCTTTGGGAGACGGCCCGATATAGACTGAAAAACTGTCTCAAAGGGTCGTTAAAGCCCAACCAACCATCTCTGGTTACATAATACATGCTCCAAAGACCGTAACACCCTAAATACGGCACATAACTCTCTCCATGTGGCCTCTCCAACAGTTTATGTACCATGGGACATCCCATTTATAGGACCCATTTCATATCCTGCAAAGCCCGTACCTGAAGCATCACTGTATACAATCCGAGAACATGCACATGCAACGGTTAGACTTCTTCTATTTAAAGAACCTAAAGTAGTTTGCTATTTTGCCAAAAAGTTAATTGTTGAAAGTGTTGTGTATCAATTCCATGTACGTGCCTTTAATGTATCCATAAATAATATATATTGTCCTTATTTGAGATACAGGCCCGGCCACAATATTCATGGATATAACTTGACCTACAAAACTTGCAACTTTTCTCACCGGTACCCACACAGATGTTTTTAGTTCTTGGAGGGTAAACTGAGCTTTTTCAACCCTTCCCTTTGGAATGCTAATGGTAAATTCTATAGAGTTTTTAAAATGGCTCCCAGCCATTCCAAAACCTGTACAGGTACCCAAATGCACTTATCAACCCACGGTATGAAACCAGAGTCAAGCAGATCTTGCTTTACTGCTTGTGTCAGAGACTGAGTATTTTCCTGTACCAAACCCATCATCAAGAAACATGATAATTTTCTTTCCTTCTTCCCTTCATTTTGCTATGAAAGGACGACTCAATTTTGTGTAAACCCTTAAACCAAAAGGTAAAACCAAGTATTTATAGTAATGACTGACCCCTTTTTAGCTCGCCTGGACGAAAAGTTCAGGAAGAGCTATTGTTGTCACCCAGGTGTCTGCGTCAGCGTCCGGATTGGATGTTTTGGTTAAAGTTTTTTTAAAGACCTATTTTTCCTAAACCCATGGATGGATTCTTCATCTTGCACAGTAGTTAGATATTGGTTCTAAGTTTAACAGGTACCACCCCCATCCCACTCCGTGACCTTGATGTCAAGGTCATGGACTTAGAAAATTGGGAGTTTGGGATATCTCCTTAACCCATGGTTCGATTCCTTTGATACTTGCACTGTAGTTAGATATTGGTCCAAAGTTTTCCAAGGTACTACCCCACCCCCTCAGTGACCTTGATGTCAAGGTCATGGACTTAGAAAATAGTGTTTTTATTGATTGGATGTTTTGGTTAAGTTTTTTAAAGACAGGATGTTTTGGTTTAGTTTTTTAAAGACACATATCTCCTGAACCCATAGATGAATTCTTCTTATATTTGCACTGTAGTAAGATATTAGTCCAAAGTTTTACAGGATATTACCCAAACCCCGCTCAGTGACCTTGATGTCAAGGTCAAGTTATTAGAAAATATGGTGTATATTAAAGTTTTCTAATTGCATACTAATTCTTAATGCTTGGCAGAGATTTATTTTACACTTGAACTGATCTAAGACACTTTTTTTGAGTTTTACAAAACACTTTATACTTACCCCAATGAATGATCTTGAAGTCAAGGTCATCAGCTTTGAATATTGTCTTCAAAATTTTGGTTAAAGTTTTATATTAATAAAGACATAATTTCACAGTGCCACGATGGACTCAGTTGATACTAATACTTGGACTGATGTTAGATATTGGTTCACGGTTTTGATACATCCTAGCCCCCCCCCCCCCTTCCCTTATTTCTTTGACCTCAAGCTGCTCATGGACTATGAAATTTCAGACTTACTTCTCAGATAGCTATTGTTTATAAATGTTTTGTGATTATGGACATGCTTGCCTGAAGTTTTATGCATAGCAGTCCACACCACCATAGCGACTGTGTGATGGGCAATCACCTTTTCAGGCGAGCTATGCTGTCAGGCGACAGTTCTTGTTGATCTGGAAATGAGAAGGCAAGATACTCTGTATCTGGCAACCTAATGTCCATAAAATGATAGGCTGAACATGTCAAACTTTATCATCCAGCTGCCTTTTTGCAAATATACGAGAGCAATTCTCAAATCTTCATACTTTATCTTTTGTTTCCAAACATATTTGTTTACTTCTGTCAAATCTAAAATCAATCTCTTTTTATCCCCCGCCGAAGGCGGAGGGATACAGTTTTCTCCATGTCCGTCCATCCGTCTGTCTGTCCGTCCGTCCGTCTGTCCATCCTTCCGTCCGGAGCCATAACTAGGTAACCACTGGACGGAATTTCATGCAACTTAAAATAACTATATATCACTATAACGCGCTGCGGCACATGAAGTTTCATCAGACTGGCTTCATTAAGGCATGAGTTATCCCCCTTTAATTGACTTCAAATCAATGAAATGAGCCATAACTAAGTAACCACTGGACGGAATATCATGAAACTTAAAATATGTATATATGACTATAAGGCGCTGATGCACATGAAGTTTCATCACACTGGCTTCAGTAGTGCATGAGTAATTCCCCTTTAATTGACTTAAAATCAATTAAATGAGCCATAACTAAGTAACCACTGGACGGAATATCATGAAACTTAAAGTAAGTATATGACACTATAACGCGCTGATGCACATGAAGTTTCGTCAGACTGCCTTCATTAATGCATGAATTATCTCCCTTTAATTGACTTAAATCAATGAAACAAGCCATAATGAAGTAACCACTGGACGGAATTTCATGAAACTTAAAACAAGTATATATCACTTAACGCACTGATGCACATGAAGTTTCGTCAGACTGGCTTCAGCAGTACATGAGTTATCTCCCTTTAATTGACTTAAAATCAACGAAATGTGCCATAACTAAGTAACCAATTACCAAAACTTCATGAAATTTAAACTGAATATGTATCACTATAACCTGGATATATAAAGTTCTATCAGAATGGCACAACTAGTGCATGAGTTATTGCCCTTGAATCAATGTGAGATAACCATACACAAATTTATCTAATATAAACTGACTAGCACCTATATTCTTCCAAAATACGATATGATTTATCAGTCTGTTTTCCACAATAATATCTTTTTGACCCTGTTTATATTGGAAATAATTTTCAGTAAATCTGTCAGGATCAAACTCAGTGTACTGTAACAAAGAATACTTCAATGTAAAATCGGGAGATTCCCCTGCTGGAGCTGTCTCACTTTTTGGCAGGGATCTCCGGCTGCTGTGGAGCTGGTGTACCCCTAGTGTATGGACAGTTTCTACGGATGTGGTTTGCTTCTCCACAGGCAAAGCACGGACCAACTGGATAGACGCCTCTCTGGTCGACTCCTGGGAATGGGTATCCACGGAAAGAACCAAACCGTGGCCCCACGGGTTGTACCTGGAACTGTAGTGGAAACGCCATTGGCTGTGTCCCAATACCACCCCACATGCGCTGATTAACAGAAGCAGAGTAGCCATAAGCAACGGAAGCCCTAGCTTTAGATTTCGACTTCTGATTCTTTTCTTCCTAACAGCTTGCGATTCAGCCCTATTGAGTCTGGGTTCAGCATCTGAATCGCTAGCCAGGGGACTACATACATATTATCTAACAGCTTCCCACCCAGCTTCAGAACAATTGAGTTATTCAACAGCATACTCTCGTTTCCCATTTTCAAAGGCCCAATTTACCTGCTTTAAACCGTCCTCTATCTCAGAATTAAATTCAAACTGCAATTTGTTATCTTCATACCATCATACAATACTTTTGTCAGTTTTAAACTTTTTCACTTCAGAAGCTACAGAGAGCATATTGTCACGTAATTCATCATTCAATGAGTTAATTTCAGTTTTTTGACTTCTAAGTTCCACGAATAATTCTATCAAATTACTATTTATGTCCGTATTGTTCGCATTTCCAACACACATGGCCTCAGGGTTATTAAGCGGCATTTCACAAAACAAAAGAAAACACGTGCGCGTAGTCGGTCGTTCCCAAAGCTGAATGACAACCTATTCACGCTTAGTTAACTCATGCAATTAGCACGGTACATCAGCGACACCTATCGTTGTTCTAAGATCTAACCTAGTTTTTGACCCGACATGACCCCGTTTCAAACTTGGCCTAGATATTGTGCGGATAAACATTCTGACAAAGTTTCATTAGGTTTGGATCAAAATGTGACCTCTAGAGCGTACACAAGGTTTTCCTAATATTTGACCTAGCTTTTGACCCAACATGACCCAGTTTCAAACTTGGCCTGGATATTGTAAGGATAAACATTCTGACAAATGTTCATGAAGATTGGATCAAAACTGTGCCTTCTAGAGTGTACACAAGGTCGTTCTTATATCTGACCTAGTGACCTAGTTTTTGACCCGACATGATCAACTTTCAAACTTGGCTAAATATTGTGACGATAAACATTATGACAAAGTTTCAAATAGATTGGATCAAAACTGTGTCCTCTAGAGCGTACACAAGGTTGTTCTAAGATCTGACCTAGTTTTTAACCCGACATGACCCCGTTTCAAACTTGGCCTAGATATTGTGCGGATAAACGTTTTGACAAAGTTTCATTGGGCTTGGATCAAAACTGTGACCTCTAGAGCGTACACAAGGTTTTCCTAATATTGGACCTAGCTTTTGACCCAACATGACCCAGTTTCAAACTTGGCCTCGATATTGTGAGGATAAACATTCTGACAAAGGTTCATGAAGATTGGATCAAAACTGTGCCCTCTAGAGTGTACACAAGGTCGTTCTTATATCTGACCTAGTGATGTAGTTTTTGACCCGACATGATCTACTTTCAAACTTGGCATAAGTATTGTGACGGTAAACATTCTGACAAAGTTTCAAAAAGATTGGATCAAAACTGTGTCCTCTAGAGCGTACACAAGGTTGTTCTAAGATCTGACCTAGTTTTTGACCCGACATGACCCCGTTTCAAACTTGGCCTAGATATTGTGCGGATAAACATTCTGACAAAGTTTCATTAGGTTTGGATCAAAACTGTGACCTCTAGAGCGTACACAAGGTTTTCCTAATATTTGACCTAGCTTTTGACCCAACATGACCCAGTTTCAAACTTGGCCTGGATGTTGTGAGGATAAACATTCTGACAAATGTTCATGAAGATTGGATCAAAACTGTGCCCCCTAGAGTGTACACAAGGTCGTTCTTATATCTAACCTAGTGACCTAGTTTTTGACCCGACATGATCAACTTTCAAACTTGGCTAAATATTGTGACGATAAACATTCTGACAAGTTTCAAATAGATTGGATCAAAACTGTGTCCTCTAGTCCGTACACAAAGTTTTCTAAGATCTGACCTAGTTTTTGTCCAAACATGATCCAGTTTCAAACTTGGCCTGGACATTGTAAGAATAAACATTCTGACAAAGTTTCATTGGGATTGGATGAAAACTGTGCCTTCTCGAGCGTTTACAAGGTCGTTCATAAATTTTACCTAGTTTTTGACCCGACACGACCCAGTTTCAAACTTTACCTAGATTTCATAAAGATAAACATTATGACAGAGTTTCATGAAGATTGGATCAAAACTGTGCCCTCTAGGGTGTAAACAAAGTTTTTTCTAAAATTTGACCTAGTGACCTAATTTTTGACCCGACGTGACTCAGTTTCATAGGGGGCTTAAATATATGGACAATAAACATTTGACAGTTTAATGAAGATTGGATCAAAACTATGCCTTGTAGTGCGTACACAAGGTTTTTCTAAAATTTGACCTAGCGACCTAGTTTTTAATACGCCATGACCCAGTTGCAAACTTATCCTACATATTATGAGGATAAAGATTCCGACATAGTTTCATGAACAAGGCTTCATAAAGATTGGATAAAAACTCTGTCCTCTAGAGCGTACACAAGGTTTTTCTATGATTTGACCTAGTGACCTAGTTTTAGACCTGACATGACCCAGTTTCTAATTTGTTCTAGATATTATAAGGATAAACATTCTGACAAAGATTCATGAACTTTCTATCAAAACTGTGCCTTCTCCAGTGTACACAAGGTTTTTTCTAAGATTTGACATAGTGACCTAGTTTTTAACCCGACATGACCCAGTTTCAAACTTGGCCTACAATTTAAGAAGATAAACATTCTGACAAAGTTTCATTAAGAATGGATCAAAACTTTGTTCTATAGAGCATACACAAGGTTTTTTCTGGATCAAAAACTGTGCCCCCTAGAGTGTACACAAGCAAAAGTTGACGGACGTCCGGACGTCCACACGTACGACGGACATCACGGTATCCCAAAAGTTCACCTTGAGCACTTCGTGCTCAGGTGAGCTAAAATACATATGACTGATAGAAGACTTCTCAAGGAATATTTCTATAAAAGTTTTGTCAAAATATCTGCAAAGGCTTTGCAGAAAATGCCATTTTTCAATTTTCCCCATTATAAGTCTATGGAAACTCTAAGTTGCCATAGCAACCAAACTAAAGGGCAGATTTTCATCAAAACACAAACTTTCAATCCCCCAGTCCAAGGATGCTACAGATGAAATTTGGGCCCAATCGGCTTCAGAGGAGATGTCGTTTAAAAGTGTTGACGGACGACATACGACGACGGACAACTGCCTATCCTATAAGCTCCCCCGGAGCCTTCGGTTCTGGTGAGCTAAAAAGGTCCAAACAACCCGCACCTACTGCAAGCACAGTAGGCCATTGTCCTACTATTATCCAAATCAGTAGGACGCCCCGGCACTGGAAGTTACACGCAGCACCACAAGGGAAATAAATTTTCGCCTAATTTACTACTTTCAAACGTCGAAAATAACATTTGATAGTAGTTAAGGTAGAAGTTGCATAATAGCCATTGTTAATGCTGTATAATGGGAACTTGTGGGCAGCAATTAAATTTCAGGAGTTTTAATCAGTGCTAAGGAATCTGGTGGTATATGGCAACTATCATGTGTATCACTTCATTCCTCTTGTGGTATATGAAGAGGCACTGACTTTCCATAATAAGACTTTATACAGTAAAAGATCCCAATATAGGGCAGTTGTAAGATTAAAGTAATATAGGGCAGTTGTAAGATTAAAGTATTAAGGGTTGCTGGACAAGAGAGATCTTTAGATCCTGCTAAAGAAGCGCAGGTGTACAAATGTTCGATTTAAAATTCATTACCGTTAACCACGTTTAGTTTGTGCTAATATTCATTTTATGTAGATTTAGGGAAAAGTCTTACTGACATTCAGTCTTAGCATCACTTGAAAGCAATGAATTCTTCTTTGACGTGACATGGAGCGGCTGTAGTGTAGTGGATAACACTCCAGACTACCAATCCAGGGGTCGCAAGATCGATCCCCCGCTTCTCCGGTCTTTCGGATGAGACTTTAAACCGAGGCCCGTCTCCATATGACCTCGTTGTTGGTGGGACGTTAAACCCGAGTTCACTCACTTGACGTGACATTCTGTAAAATGCTTCAAGGACAGGAAACATGCAAGATGTTGAAAATGCTCAAATAAGGCAATTTAAGGTATCTTAACCAGTAAGATTTTACGACGTGTGTTGCCAGGGTTCAGCTGGTCGAAAGCATCTTTTATTTCTGCTGCATTTCTGAAATTGAAAAGCTGGTAAAAAATCCAAGATATGGGAAATGCAATGTCAACAATTGTATACATTGTAGATATTTTAGTTAAATATTGCATTTGAATTCCATTTTGCATTTTTGAAGTTACCGTTTAGATAATTTTCTAAAGTATAATTGCAAGATAATGTGTGGATGATCGTTAGAATAATTTATTCATTCAAATTTTGTAAAAGCAGTAATAAATCCTTCTTAATATTCCCTCATGAATATTAATGCAAACTTCAAAACGAGGCTTAGGATAGAAGCTACTGTCAGCGTCTGTAGCAACATGGCTTCATCATATAGTGCTCGAGATCTAGATTAAGTACCATCACTTACCTTTTCATTTATTGAACAATATATCAAATCCAAAAAACAGTCTTCAGGAGATAAGTCCATGAATAAAGGATTCCAGTACTTCAGTGAAGGATATACCCATGTTCTAACAGGTAAAATTAATACCTTTTTACTACATATTTCCATTGAACTTTTGTTATTAACTCGTACTTTTAGTTTCTCTTCATTAAAGATAAGAATATGTAAACAAACATCAGCATGATCTTCTGTTATAGAAGTATAATCTACTATTTCTCTGTTTCTGAACTTTTCATTTATTGAACAATATATCAAATCCAAAAAACAGTCTTCAGGAGATAAGTCCATGAATAAAGGATTCCAGTACTTCAGTGAAGGATATATCCATGTTCTAACAGGTAAAATTAATACCTTTTTACTCCATATTTTCATTGAACTTTTGTTATTAACTCGTACTTTCAGTTTCTCTTCATTAAAGATAAGAATATGTAAACAAACATCAGCATGATCTTCTGTTATAGAAGTATAATCTACTATTTCTCTGTTTCTGAAACAATTATCTCAGACTGCAGTCTTTGGTTATAGATTCAAATTTCATTCAAACATAAAAAATTGTTTATGTGGTCTTGTACTTTAGAGCAAAGAAAACTTGATGGAAACCACATGTAGAATCTAGACCTCTCAAGATAACATTTCATTCCTGAATTTTTTCCTAGATACCATATACTCTCAAAAACTGCCATAAATTTGCGTTTTTTCTTTTATATTTTTTTTTGTAATTTCAGTGCTAGCTCTATCAGATGACAATAAAATAAGTGGGAAATGTTATCATTCTGAAAAGAAAAATGAACCACCACATCAGTTTAATGTAAGAAGACGTATTTTTTTTTTCATCCATATTTACATTGTTTTACAATCATATCAAAGTAACGTGACAATAATACATACATCTAAGAAAAGTATCTTACTGTATATAATATAGCAAAGACTCAGCCAGACCGACTTCCAATCTGAAAAAAGTGCATCAGCATAATAGAAGGGGCAACCGGGGAAAGAAAGGGGAACTCAGTTCTGCCTCAGAATCCGCTCAGTCTGGTGAGAGTGATTGCTTTTTTTGCTCCGTCAAAGCATTTGTGTGAATCTACAATTGAAAAGTAAGGAGTTGGTGTAAATGCGCTCAGCATAATAGAAGGGGCAACCGGGGAAAGAAAGGGGAACTCAGTTCTGCCTCAGAATCCGCTCAGTCTGGTGAGAGTGATTGCTTTTTTTGCTCCGTCAAAGCATTTGTGTGAATCTACAATTGAAAAGTAAGGAGTTGGTGTAAATGCGCGGGCTGATTCAAGTATTCACAATATGTAGGTGACTTAACGGTCCCTTTTTCAGATGACACCAGTCTTTATATGTCATTATAATAAAACATAGAATTACACCGACAGTTTTTGTAATTTGGCATTGCTTTTCTTGCTACGTTAGCATTTTACCAAAAAATGCCTTTAATTTCAGATAGTGTTTAAAAGTCAAGAAGGGGGTTCTAGTGTTTAAAAGTCAAGAAGGGGGTTCTTGACTTTTAAACACTGTTACAAGAGCAAATTGTAGCTGTCCGATTGGTTTGTCAGGAGGGTGTGGCCATGTTACAGGAGCTTTATATCAACTGGCTAAGTATAAGCTGGACAATCTGAAAGCCATTCCGGAAGACATTGCTAAGACATTCCAACCCCAGACATGGCCTATTCCAAGGGGAGAAAAGGTTAGAGGAAAAGCTGTTGAATCAGTAGAAGTCAGAGGCTGTAAGCGCAAGACAGAGGATAGTGGCTCCAGATCAATCACATCCACTCTGTACAATCCACTTCGAGGTGACCCTGTTGACTGGTCAAGTAAATGCCAAAAGCTGTCAGAAACTACGCCTGATATGCTGATGCTGTCATCCATAAAATCTACTAGTACTCAAATGATCACTTCAAAGTTTGGGCCTGTTCCTCGAGGATCTGTACTTAGCTAACAACAACCTCTTGAAAGTGCTTGTATCATCAACATATATGACGGAATTGGGTTTCCTGGTCTTCCCGAAAAAAAACAACAAAATATAGAAAGTTGGCCAAGGTAACAATTTTTCTGCTAACAGTGGCAACCGAGCAATCGAATCGATCACTTAAAGTGAGTGAGTCAATTCGGGTCTAACGTCCCACCAACAACAAGGTCATATGGAGACGGGACCTCGGTTTAAAGTCTCATCCGAAAGACCGGAGAAGCGGGGGATCGATCTTGCGACCCCTGGATTGGTAGTCCGGTCGAACACTTAAATCTTGTTCAAGTAGGCCTACTCTTAATCGACATAAAAACATAAACAATTCATCAATAAGTAGCATGCACCCTTTTCTACCTGCTAAACTTAGTGTTTCGCTGCTCTGATAGTAAGCACTCTTCATATTTTGTGCACTAGGTTCAAAATACATTCAAAAAATATTAAGAAAGACTTGTATGTTGGAAAACCAGTGTAGAAAAACTTTAAGGTTATTGTCTGTAGAAAATCTAGTTATTCCAAATTTCTTCAGCTTTAATTGTTGTTGAAGGTTCGCACATTCTTCGGTCTTTTCCTTCAGCATGGCTTCTAGTTCTCTTATCTTTTCCTCTTTGTCATCTATTTGGCTTGGGCCTGCTTCTGTTTTTACATATATATTGTCACTGCCAACATCCATCGGCTCATTGCTGTCAGAAAAAAAACAATCTGTTCCCAAACTTTACATCATTTTTTTAGATGAAGATAGACATTGTAAAAATTAAGAATATTTGTTAAATACGGTTTACTGCATCATTGTATATAAAAGCTAACACATAAATTAGCAATTCACTTACAGCGATATTTATTTGATTTTAATTGCTTGACTTATGCATTTTAATCCAACTAAAATATTTGGTTATGAGTTTAGAATTCTACATATATTTGAAAAATGCTCTTCACACCAATTAATGTTCATAATTTTCCGGGTGGAACAGACCAATTACAATAAGTCAAAAATTTACAAAAGTAAAATTAAAAAAAAAGTAGTGTTGAAATGTAATTAGGACAGCTTTTGGCTGTTAGAATTATAGATAATACTGGGTATCAGGCAATCTTATTTTGGATCTGGTTTTCGACATAGACCAGAAAAAATTCCTTTTACATAATTACCTGTCACTACTGCTGGTATTGGCGGTCTTGAATGTTGAAGATGGGGCTACCAGTTTTCTTTTTAATGCTCTTCTTGTTTTTTTTTCAACAGCCCAGTTAAACAACGAAGGCACTGCATTTGGTTTCAGCTTTCTCCTTACTGGATTCAAGCCTGGCTGTGAAGTGCTTTGGGCATACTACAGTTGCATTTGTTACCTGAAACAAATGGCATTATTAACAGCAATTATTTTTGTTATTATTATCATTATTATTATTTAAGGTAAAGTATCACTGATTATCTTTTCAGCTTTGTCTCTGTCGCTCATCATAAAACAGGCTTCAGAACGATGGAATATATAGTATACCTTTATTCATTGTACCATTTACGGTAATTCTGAATAACTGAGAAAAATGTAGGTGGAAAGGTGCTTACTCGAAAACATTGATTATGTTGATAAAGGGGTTTTGGGAAAATGTTCCTCAAAACAAGACTGCATTTATTCAAAATATAGTAAATAAGAGATTAGATGGTACTTACTTTGAATAAAGGGCCTTCATCTCGTCTTATCTTAAATATCCATTGCTTCTTTAAATTTTCATTTTTTGGATTTTGATGAAAATATTATGCTGCCTCATATCTAGAATCTGAGGTACACAAGGCACACAACAATGTCTTGATGTTTTTATTTTAATTTTTCACCTTTCTCCATAGACGCAGCCATGATGCCGATAGAGCTTGTATACTTAGCCTCGTTCTGACTCGGGAATGCTAAACCTGCATACAATTTGATAAGGGAGTATAGCCCAGTCTCTCCGCTTGTATAAATCATATTTAACAACTCTGAAACTTCATCAAAATTATGATATTGGAAACTAAATCTGAAATATTTAGGAACTTTGTTCACCTCTCAATAGCCAAGAGTTCAGCCGTGCTCTAGTAAACAGAAGCTGGAAGAAATGATTACTTTGTGCCTAGCTGAAAGGCCTGTCCTGGTTGAAGAACTCGCTTCGCGCTCTTAAAGGAGAAGAAATCCTTAGTGTTGTGTAACTGATTATTTAGTATCATAAACAGTAAAGTGATATGGTAACTCTTGCGAAAATATGAATGTGATGAATCGTGGCAGTGTGATCTGGCCTGATCACCCAGTGTTGCTCTTTTGTATATAATTCGCCAATGGGACACACGAGCACTTGCTAGTTTATACCCCCAGCTAGGGCAAGTGTTGAAACCTGGTGAAAATATGTACCTAAGATGAAAAGAAAATGATGTGTTAGGTTACTGCACACATTGTAAGCTGAAAAGGAAGAGCCATAAGTACGAGGTAGTAACTATTCCAAACTTTGCAGCACTGACTGTATCTAAAAAACTTTTGAAATTATTGGATGAAGTAACATACTCAGGCAATGCTAGCAACAGGTATTTCCAACTGTAAACAGACGGTGTCTTCCCGAACTTCGAGTACCGCTGGAACATTTTTCTTAGTATGGTCTTTGACCTATTCATCAAGATGAGTTCACATTGCTGGCTGTGTCCTGGGACATTCGGCAACAAACGAGAGCTGCGCCTTCACTTTGCATCGGCGCCACACTTTCGGCTAAGGGTTGTTTGTCCATGGTGTCCAAGCAGTGAACATGCAAGTAACCGGATGGCTGACCTCAAGAAGCATGTCATGCTGAAGCATCCTGGAGTTTGAGTGTCCAGTGACTTCTTTTCGGAGGCAAATGTCTTCTGCCTGGCACTGAACAAAAATCCCAATGGCATCACCCACAACCCAGGCAGCCATTCATGCAATGAGTGTCTGGTTGAGAGGAGCGGCCAACCCCTCAAGGTCAGCTAGTGAGTGAGAGCAAAGTTGGAACCTGGGGAGTGCAACACCTCTATGGGAAGAACCAGCTCAAGCCGTTTCAGCCTCCCCAGTTCCAGAAACCCCAAATCAACCTTACAGTCCCTCCTTTCCTGAGATGACTGCCAGCCACCTAGAATCTTGAAGAAAGAGAGGAAGAGGTAGAAGTCGATACGTAACTAGATGGCTCGTATCTCATCCTAACTCTGAACTCAAGCGCCAAGAGATCAAGCACCTTGGGCCAGCTTCGCCAGTCTATTACATCTAAACAGCCCAGGCCAATGGGACAGTGACAGAGGTAAAGGGTGGCAGTTTTGAAGATGTCGCCAGTAAGGTAAGCCGCCAACTGGGGATATCAAAGGTGTTTGTTGACCAGGTCCACAGATTAGAGCCAGCTCCTGGGCGCCTGCCATTCCCTTTTCCAACATGCAAGCCTCAGCCATTGCAACTTGTGTCACAAGCACTCCTGCCACCACCCTTTCAGCTACCAGCAGCCAGAAAGCCTAAACAAGAAGCGGCCAAACTCCTGTCCTGGGGAACTCTGATTCTGCTACCAACGTGCAAATGCAAATGGGACAAAGACGAGGTCGTCACGCTGGTAGGCAGGAATAAAACGATCAAGTGACCATCTTTAGGATGGATGATCTTCACGTCAGAGAGACGGCTGTTTAATTCGCTGCAGAGCTCCTGGGCGCCTGCCATTCCCTTTTCCAACATGCAAGCCTCAGCCATTGCAACTTGTGTCACAAGCACTCCTGCCACCACCCTTTCAGCTACCAGCAGCCAGAAAGCCTAAACAAGAAGCGGCCAAACTCCTGTCCTGGGGAACTCTGATTCTGCTACCAACGTGCAAATGCAAATGGGACAAAGACGAGGTCGTCACGCTGGTAGGCAGGAATAAAACGATCAAGTGACCATCTTTAGGATGGATGATCTTCACGTCAGAGAGACGGCTGTTTAATTCGCTGCAGGCTTGTTTGATGCCGATCTGACAGGTTTCCCAGTCACCTCTCGGTCTGACGTGCTGGAGAAGTATAACTTGATGGCTCTGCCGGGATAAATGCCTCCCCAGCCAGGCCAAAAGTCTGCGATGAGATCGGCGAACTACCAACAACTATGGGCCATTGCCACTGGTGAGGAGCGGGACATTCGTCTTCTCAAGATGTTCACGAACGCCAACCAGGATAGAGACAGTGAGTTGGATCATCTCATCCGGAACGTGGACGGGACCGGCATTCCTCTACGACTTGAACGATGAACGGACACCATATACTGGGGGCGCCAGGCTGCCCCCAGCAGCATAAGACAGATATGAACGTTTTGACGGGAGACGTTCTGCTGTTCCCCCGCAGCATTGAGGGTAGACTGATGGGACATCATGCTGCCCCCCTCCAGTAAAAAGACCGCGCTGCTGTCCCCTTCTGCAAAAGTGATTTTGAAAGTAAACGTATTGAGCTATTACGGTTCAATGATTATTATTGTGGTATAACTCTGAGGGCCGCGCTGTTGTCCCCTCCAGTAAAAGGAACTTTTAGGAAATTCAGTTATTCAACTGAACATTCAACTGAGATTGGTGGTGTTCTAACTTCGAGGGCCGTGCCGCTGACCCCCCCCCCTCCCCCTAGCAAGGTATGTTAGGTACGAAAAGTGGTACAGAATCAGAGTCGTAAAAGAAGCCGGTTTTTCACTGTGCTTTTTTCTGTAAAAGAATTCTTTCGAGTCCTGACCCTTATACATATAAAACACCCTTGAATTTTACAAGACAATTGTAAGAATAGGATTCGTCTCCATCTTGTTCTTAACTCGAAGTGTTCGGTACTGAAGTATCCGAGTACCTTTGCAAAAATAGCAGCAAAAATAAAACTTGATTTTCTCTAACCAAAGCAAATTCCTAGGAAAGCTGCTCATATATTCCCAGGTTCCCGTCCCCAAAACCCCAATGATTTTGTTCGAGGATCCCAAGCCCCAGGCCAATTTGTTCTGGAATTCCCAAGTCCCCCGACAGAACAACCGCTGGACCACGTGACCCCGCAGCAAATGTCTCAGGGAAGGTGCTGTCAAAGGGAAAAATTCGATAGCCGCCATTTTTGATTTGCCGATAAATAACCCGAGCACCAGACTTTTACCTGCAGCAATGCAACTGTCTTAAATGAACCCCCACCAGACAACATGAAAGACAGGGAACACTGACACTCTTCGAGCTGCTCAATTTTGTGATAAAACAACTTATTAATAACACATAAAGGATTAAATAAGCTTGCAAAACATGGATAAGCACTTTGTTAACACAGACAACGAGTGACAGATTACATCTTTCAAAACAACAGAGTATTGATTGTGTATAGCATAAAATCTATAAACAGCTGATTTGCGAACAGAAATAGAATTGTGTAACAGGAAACTGACTGATTACATTACCCCCCTTTAATGGTTGATTTAGTTCCATCAAACGACCTTGAATAATAGGTCTGGTACAATCCAGTTTTCAAACACAATTCGCAACATACATAAACACAACAATTCATGGAACATCCTGGTCACTGGCCAATTTGTTAATTGGGAGCCCAGCTTCTCTGCAAAGCCTGACGGCTAACTCATTTTGTCTGCTGGACTGTTGAGCTACCGTTTTCTTGTACCACACAAGACACTTATTGTATTTCAAAACCAGCTGGTCAACGGGAAGATTTTTATCATGTTTTGTCAGTTCTTTCCATTCAGAAAGGCTGACTGTGTTTGCTGACGCAAAAGCGACACCAATCGCTCTAGCCAATCAGATATTGTCCGTATTTTTAATTTGAATGGTGCACCGTTTCTTATGAAGTGAATTGTCATCACCGACTAAACAATTAATCGGTAATCTCGTCCCACCGCCTGGCAATTCCATTGTTCCCACGTCAACAGAAAACCCTTCGCTCATTCCCAGACTTTGGTGACTGTTCAGGACATTTTCAAAATGTTGTAAAACATCCTGTCCTGACACATTGTCTACTTTATTTAGTGGGTAATATACAGAATTTGTCAGACTCGGATGGTGGACGACAACTCTACATAAATCTGACCCTCGTAAAATAGATATTGCCTGCGAAATAACGTCATCAAACATATTCCTCAACTCATTATGCATTGTTGAAAGTTTCTGTCCTTCAAGACTTTTTTCAGGATTAAATTTAACCCGATAATCGATAATGTCTGTTTATGACACCATTTTTGAACGTCTTTTGTCGCACTTCACGGAAAGTATATGACATCTCATCATTTATTTCTCTGTCACCATATCCCGTCTGATGTACATTACTGGGGCCTGCCACTGGCGACATTTATTTCTCTGTCACCATATCCCGTCTGATGTACATTACTGGGGCATGCCACTGGCGACAAGATTGGTCCTGGTGATAGAGCACTAGGGAAATCGGATGTATAATCACGGTTTTGTTGGTCACCAAATTTTGCCACCTTATGTATAATCACGGTTTTGTTGGTCACCAAGTTTTGCCACCTTATGTATAATCACGGTTTTGTTGGTCACCAAGTTTTGCCGTCTTATGTATAATCACGGTTTTGTTGGTCACCAAGTTTTGCCACCTTATGTATAATCACGGTTTTGTTGGTCACCAAGTTTTGCCACCTTTCCCGGTGATGGCAGACAGTCATGTAAAACACCTTCTTCATTTTCATGATATCGCTGCGAATGTTTCTCCCCGGCTTCAAATTTGTTAGGGTAACAAACTTGCACAGCGGACAATTTATGCAAGTCACCGAACAAACATCCAGATCGACTAATTCAGTAGCTCCGGATTTCTTCCAGCCTGTGTTTCATAAATTTTATTTTTCATTTAATGCACTGGAAGTATGATAATCTTCTTTTTAATTTCGTTCCTTAACCCATGTTTGCCTAGTGTCCCATGAAAAGACATTGGCAGACAGTGCAGACCCAGCTCAGACGCCGCTAGACGCAACACTCAATCATGGGCAGCATTACACGAATAAGACAATGATTTAATTAAACCGGAGACCCTTTAATCGACAAATGATCTTATACAACGTATACGGATAAATAAGTTCACTTGTCATAAATGGATTAAGGCAAGATTAACTAAAACTGTAAAGTATGATTGTGATTTCGCGCCAAATGGCAGAGCCCAAGAACCTTAAATCAACTGGAGTTGCTTCTAGCCACGCCTGTACATGATAATTAGACAAAGAGAGAAACCAATGTTGAAATTCTTTAATTTTACGTGCGTATGGTATATGTACAGTCTGTTGTGTATACTATGCATTTTAACGACATCAGACTCTGCTCAGGGTCTTCTCTGATTTGCTAAGCTATAGATAAAATTGGTTAAATATTTGCGGGAAAGAAAAGTGCGAAAATAACGGCTTACAAAGAAATACCTGTTGCATTTGTTAATTAATGTCAGAGAAATCTTATCAGTATTTTTTCTCACGCACAGGTGTCCTGAATGTCGGATTATTCGCTTTAATTGGGCCATGACCCTGACAAGAATGACAATTTTAAGTACCGACTCTTGACTCTTCAACGTCATGATGTTGAATCAGCGTTGATTCATTGTTGTTTCAGCGTTATCGTCCCACTTGGCACACTACGTCGAATCAACGTTCAATCATTGTTTAGTAAATGTTGTTTGCATTCTGCGCTCATAATGTCTCTTCATGATTAGTGTTGACATGACCAGCGGCCCTGTCCTTGAGGTTTGCAGTTACACAAGTTGATAGTCCTACAATCTCGTCCACTGACGTACAAAAATAGTCTGGCTACAGACCCTATGTTCAATATATCTCTTGCAAAGGAACATAGGGTCTGGTTACTTGCATTTGAGATTTTCCTAAATCTTTGTTAGCGAACTTTACTGACCTTTTGTCCAGCCCTTTATGATGCGGCAGTGGCAGAATTTTATGTAAGAAGCAATTTGAAGACATAAACACAGATGGTCAATCTGATAAAGCAAATGTTCTGTGGCAATTTGTTTTTATAACTCTATAGGTTTTGTGAACAGGAAACTAAATACAACAAACCCTGAACCCACTGATTTTCTGTAATGGATAGTTCTACCTTTTGATTTTGGACTGGTCCATTTTATAGCTGAGGGGGTATTTAATAAAGAATAGAGAAAAAATAAGTAAAAGCAAAAGGGTGGTCCCACTTCTCCAGAGCAGTCTCATCTTGGTCTCCACTGTTTGCAGAAACAGCTTTGTCCGTTTTAAGAGTGTTGTGCAATCCATTAGCATGCTAAGAAAACAGCGTCCCTTAATATTCAATATATATAATTGATTTGTTCAAATTAGAATGTATTTGAGGAAGATTCCATTGCACTTAGATAACTGTTGATCAAAGAATTTAGAATAATTTAAATCAGCAAAGACCCCTAGAGAATGCAAAATAAGTCTTTAAAGAATAGACACACTGGCTTTTTACCTGTAATACATTTACATTCAAATGTATAAAAACGTATTTGATCTGATCAGCACCAGTCAAGATTCAATGCATACAAGTATGTTTTAAGAAATTTCCTTTATACACTTGATGACAGTCCAATGATTGGACTGGCACTAATCAGACTTACTATGTAGAGGATTGTTCAAAAATAGTCTGCCTGATTGCCTGTTAGTGATTCAAGACAGTTTGTCCTAAAACAGTATAATTTGGCATGGTTTTAATTGTGGAATGGAAAGGAGTGGAATGGAATGGTCTTGTCTGCCTATTTCCATTGATTTGGAATGGCACTGTTACAGGAAAGAATTTGCTCCCTCTGAGGGAGCAATTTCTTCCTGTAAAAGAACCACTGTCCTACGCCCTTGGAGCAACTTGTAACAAATTCACCTTAGATTATGACATCCGTTCTATTCCAGGTTTAAAACTATGCTCTAAAATTCGCATACAGGTTGAGAGGTTATTTGGAGAAACCAAAACTAATTGATTTCTTAGAGTGATGGAGATAAAGATCTTTGTTAGTCTAATGGGCACTTTATGGCACTTGTAATGGTGCTATTATTAACTCAAGAATTTTTGAGAAGAATATCAAATTGCAGAGCCTCTTCTGAAAGTTACCAGGCGAATCTGACCACCAGAATAATATACAGATTCTACTGGGGCCAGGCTAGTACAAAAAGTACAAACGACAAATTATTATCCATGTTTTAAACGTAAGACAAATAATAAATAAAATTAAAAGCAGAACAACTGAGAGAAAGGAGATGAAGGTTTAAATGATTAGGGTAAAAATCGTTATAAAAAAAGATAACGACGCTTGTGAATGAAACGAGCAAGGCAGCAGTTTGGGGCAAGACGTGAGGATGGGTCTGGGGGTGGGGAAGTTGTGGGGGGGGGGGGGGGGAGAAGGGCAGTGGGGATAAGAGTGCGAGATGGTAGGGTGTAGAAACAGCTCATGGTAAGCAAAGACGACTAAAGTGAAAGAAAAAAAACTTCTGTTCTACCAGGTCAGGGTCACCTCGATTTATTCTTTTGTATGTTTTGGCGGTTTGCTGAATTTTAATTCTTTTGTACGTTTTGGCGGTTTATTCTTGTAGAATTTTATCCCATATGTGACTCAACATAAATTCCATACTTTTCAACTAAATTGGACTAATTCAATGACAAACAAAATTATAATTGATCATGTGCAATCAGGTCGGGAAGACAGAGGTCTTATAAAAAACACAGCAACCCCAACGGAGCCACAAAATCGCAAGTGAGACAATCAGAGCTACTTCATTCATCACAAAAAAAAGAAGGAAAAAATGGCTAAACGTGATCAATAATTTTTATTTTGTTTTATTGTTATAGTTTTTTAAATTCCGATGCTTGCTGAAATTTTGAGAAGATGATTGCTTTGATTTTTCAGTACGAACCCAACAATAGGAATAGATATTTGTTTCTTTTAAACGTTAAATTAATTCTTCCAGTCGTTATTTGTTACTTCCACTTTGCTTATATATCAAGCCTCTTTCCATTACAGTTACATGGAGAGAGTGGTTCCCGATTCGTCGGTGGATTCGGACACTGAGATGGAATACATAGAAATCTCAGATGAGGATGGAGAACTCCTCAGATGCGGACATTCAGGAGCCGGAGGATAATCTGTTGGCGAAGTAAGTCACCTCTTGATTCATAACCTCAAATTTTTGACAATGTTTTAAAAAGAAACATTACTTTACATGTTTCGCTTTGAAATTAGTTTTTTTTATTTCGAACTATTATATTTGATTTTAACTTCTCGAATATAACTTAATGCTTACAAAATCTATATATTTGCAAACAATTTTTTTTTCGTCTTTTAAATATCGTTTTTTTCTCGCAATTTCAGTCTTTTTTCATACATCTCCGAAAAAATTTTTAATTTGATTTCATTCGTTAAATACTCATAAGAAACCTTTTTGTCTCTTTTAAAACGGTGCGCATAGACAAATCACATTAAAATTCGTTTTCTTTTTTATTTCAGTTTGATTGTACTTCAACAAAAGACATTACGGCTCCTATTCGAAAATGCCGAGGAGCGGAATAGGTTGGAGATTATATTTGAGACTAATTCATCTAAGTCAGAGACATATCGGTGTAAAAAGCTAAAAAAAGTTTGCTTTCCATGGAAAATGTGATTCTTGCAAGCAGATTCCCTATAGAACTAGAAATTGTGTTTGCGAAACACTATGCCCCCAACCATATGCTTGCCACTAAAGGTGTCAAACTGTAGAATGTCTAAGTCCAAAAAGAAGCTTCCTAATCTTTAGCAAAATATTCAACTCATCAAGAACTACTATTATATCAAACAAGACCTATCAGTGGGACAGGATAGCTCGCCTGACAGCGCCTTGCCCATCACATAAAAAACTTTAACGTAAAACTTTAACATTTTGCTAACGCCGATGCCAACGCCAACGCCGGGGGTAGTGCAATAGCTCTTCCTGTACATTCGTACAGGAGAGCTAAAAACAGCTTTCTAGATCAAGCAATTCAGAAGTTGCGAAAATGCCAAATTTATACAAGGGCCATAACAAAATTTTATGGAACTCTCTCAAAAGTTCATCAGATAATCTATTCCTCATACTCAATTAATATACCAAATATCAAGGGCAAAGCTCAAATTCTTTTTAAGGTATCTTGCTGACAACATACTTATCTCAGTTTTTTTTAAAGGGGGTTAACTCCCAAAAGGGGCATAGCTTAGAAAAGAAAAAAAAATACGTGTGAGCTCATTTTCCATGAGGAATCCATTTATAACAAGACCTGTCACAGGGACAGGATAGCTCGCCTGACAGCGCCTTGCCAATCACATAAAAAACTTTAACGTAAAACTTTAACATTTTGCTAACGCCGACGTCGTCGCCGACGCCGGGGGTAGTGCAATAGCTCTTCCTGAACTTCGTTCAGGCGAGCTAAAAATTTAAAACCCTATGCCAAGTGGTTTTTGAACAAAGTTGCTGCGTAACTATTGAACATAAGGAGAAGTAACTCTGTAATTAATGAATGCAGAGTTATCTAACCCTTTCTGAAGTATTTAACTCATCACTGACTACAACTATACAAAAAAATCAACTTCCTAGGTCAAAGATTTCAAAAGTTGGAATAATGCCAAATTCATACAAGGGCCATTACCCCATCAAAAGTTTACGAAATTCTCCCAAAATAATCAACTAATCTACTCGTCATATCTGATCAGTATACCAAATACCAAGGCCAAAGCTCAAATACTTTTTAGATATCTTGCTAACAAGATATCCATCTCGTTTTTATAAAGGGGCATAACACCAAAAAGGGGAGTAACTTGGAAAAAAATATGTATCAGATTTTTTTTCCATGAGGATTCCATTAATTTTATGAAATTTCATAAACTCTGCGCCCAGTTGTTCTTGAATGCAGTAGCTGCATAAGTTTTGAACATGAGGGATAATAACTCCATAACTAATGAATGCAGACTTACCTAACCTGTACTAGACTATTTTATCAAGAACTATTATTTTACTAAAAATCAGCTTCCTAGGTCAAGCGGTTCAAAAGTTGGAAAAACGCCAGATTCAAAGAAGGGCCATAACTCAATCAAAACTTTACGGAATTCTCCAAAAAGTTAATCAGGTAATCTACTCCTCATACCCAATCAGTATACCAAATATCAAGGCCATTACTCAACAAGGCATCGCAGGCGATACAAATCCCCTCACACAAGACTACTTGCTCGAGATATTGTCATACCCTACATTTGTGTGAAGTTATTGTAAAATCCATGGAGAAATGTAGGCACTAGAGCGATGACAAAGTTTTTCTAAAAATAGCTACCGTGACTTTGACCTTTTAAGCGCAGCACCCTGATAGTCGAACTTGCTCGAGATATTGTCATGCCCTACATTTGTGTGAAGTTATTTCAAAATCCATTGAGAAATATAGGCACTAGAGCGCTGACAAAGTTTTTCTAAAAATAGCAAGTGACCTTGACCTTGGGCGCAGAACCCTGAAAGTCGAACTTGCTCGAGATATTGTCTTGCCCTACATTTGTGTGAAGTTATTTTAAAATCCGTTGAGAAATGTAGGCGCTAGAGCGATGACAGAGTTTTCTAAAAATAGCCACAGTGACCTTGACCTTGGGCGCAGCACCCTTAAAGGCCAACTTGCTCGAGATATTGTCATGCCCTACATTTGTGTGAAGTTACTTCAAAATCCGTTGAAAAATGTAGGCGCTAGAGCGCTGACAAAGTTTTTCTAAAAATAGCCACAGCGACCTTGACCTTGGGCGCAGCACCCTGAAAGTCGAACTTGCTCAAGATATTGTCATGCCCTACATTTGTGTGAAGTTATTTCAAAATCCGTTGAAAAATGAAGGCGCTAGAGCGATGACAAAATTTTTATAAAAATAGCCACAGTGACCTTGACCTTGGGCGCAGCACCCTAAAAGTTGAACTTGCTCGAGATATTGTCATGCCCAACGTTTGTGTGAAGTTATTTTAAAATCCG
Source organism: Ctena decussata (assembly GCA_963989385.1). Classification (NCBI taxonomy): domain Eukaryota; kingdom Metazoa; phylum Mollusca; class Bivalvia; order Lucinida; family Lucinidae; genus Ctena; species Ctena decussata. The sequence continues at coordinate 63,595,422 of OZ022509.1, forward strand.
TTGAGAAATGTAGGCGCTAGAGCGATGACAAAGTTTTTCTAAAAATAGCCAGAGTGACCTTGACCTTGGGCACAGCACCCTGAAAGTCGAACTTGCTCAAGATATTGTCATGCCCTACATTTGTGTGAAGTTATTTAAAATCCGTTGAGATATGAAGGTGCAAGGGCGATGACAAAGTTTTTCTAAAAATAGCCACAGTGACCTTGACCTTGGCCACAGCACACTGATAGTCGAACTTGCTAGAGATATTGTCATGCCCTACATTTGTGTGAATTTATTTTAAAATCCATTGAGAAATGTAGGTGCTAGAGCGCTGACAAAGTTTTTCTAAAAATAGCCACAGTGACCTTGACCTTGGGCGCAGCACCCTGGAAGTCAAACTTGTTTGAGATATTGTCATGCCCTACATTTGTGTGAAGTAGATTTAAAATCCATTGAGAAATGAAGGCGCTAGAGCGATGACCAAGTTTTTCTAAAAATAGCCACAGTGACCTTGACCTTGGGTGCAGCACCCTGAAAGTCAAACTTGCTCGAGATATTGTCATGCCCTACATTTGTGTGAAGTTATTTTAAAATCTGCTGAGAAATGTAGGTGCTAGAGCACTGACAAAGTTTTTCTAAAAATAGCCACAGTGACCTTGACCTTGGGCGCAGCATCCTGAAAGTCGAACTTGTTTGAGATAGTGTCTTGCCCTACACTTGTGTGAAGTTATTTCAAAATCCGTTGAGAAATGTAAGTGCTAGAGCGATGACAAAAGGTGAACATACGTGCGTACGTACGTACGGGACAAAACCTATATCCCCTCACCACTTCGTGGTGTGAGGGGATAAATACGTTTTGAGATATCTTCCTAACAAGATATTCATCTCATTTTAGTAAAAGGGGCATAACTCCAAAAAGGGGCATAGCTTGGGAAAGAAAAAAATATATATCAGCTACTTTTTCACAAGGAATCCATATATGAAATTTCAAGACCGTAGCTGGCAGGGTTACAAAGTTACAGCAGGCATGAAAAAAGTGTGACTCACGCACGGACGAACGGACAGGCCAAAAGCAATATGCCCCACCAACTTTTTCAAAGATACCAATTTTTAGCCCAAAATCTTCAGTTTCCAAGATATCTTATGTTCTAGCATTTTGCCATATAAAACCACAAGGAAGAAAATTTGACCTTACCGTAAAAAAGGTCAAGGTCAACCCAAGGTCATAATTTGAACAATCTTGGTAGTACTCGCATACCCAATGCTACCAAGTTTCAAGGCCGTCGGCTAATTGGTTCTGGAGAAGAAGATTTTTTTAGGTTTTGACCACATATGGGCGGGGCGGCCATGTTGGTCATGTGACCAGGACCGTTTGAACAAATTTTCGTTCCTAAAGTCCCAGGAGGCTCTATATGAAATTTGGTTACAATCGGTCGAGCGGTTTCAGAGGAGAAGTCATTTGAAAGTGTGGACGGACGACGGACGGACGACAGACGACGGAGCCTTACCATCCTATAAACTCCCCCGGAGCCGCTGGCTCAGGTGAACTAAAACAAGAGGCCCACGGGCCACAAAGCTCACCAGATCTCTAGGTCAAACTTGCTGTCAAATTTGAATAGGCTCAAAATTGCTGTCACATTCGTACATGCTTATACAAAATATACAACTACAAAATCACAGTCTGACAGTCTGTTGAGTTGATAAAAAAATATGTGACTATTTTCCTTATTTTGATTGTAGTAAATGCCATTTTTTATTTTTCCCATCATAAGTCAATGCAACTCTAATTTGCCATAGCAATCAAATGGAAGAGCCGATTTTCAGGGAAAAAAAACACACAAAAAAACAAAAACAAATTTTCAATTCCCCAGCATAAGGATAAAGTCTGAGCCTGATTTGCCTAGTTGGTTTCAGGAGAGATATTTCTTTAAAGTATTTTTTTCCCCTTTTTTTTTTTTTTTTTTTTGCTTTATGGCTTCCATGACATCCAATAAAAAGTGCAGTGAGCCAAAAAAATATAGCTGATAGAAGACTTCTCAAGAAAATTTCTATAAAAGTTTTGTCAACACATCTGCAATGGCTTGGCAGTAAATGCCGTTTTTCAATTTTCCCCATTATAAGTCAATGCAACTCTAAGTTGCCATAGCAACCAAACTAAAGAGCCGATTTTCAGAAAAAAAACACAAACTTTCAATCTCCCAGCATAAGGATACTGCAGATGTAATCTGGGCCTTATCGACCCAGTGGCTTCAGGGGAGATAATTTTTTAAGTATTTTTATCCATATTTTTGCATTTTGGTTTCCATGGCAACCAATTAAAGGAGCAGTGGGCCAAAAAACAAACAGCTAATAGAAGACTTCTCAAGGAACATTTCTATAAAAGTTTTGTCAACATATCTGCAATGGCTTGGCAGAAAATGCCATTTTTCAATTTTCCCCATTATAAGTCTATGGGAGCTCTAAGTTGCCATAGCAACCAAACTAAAGGGCAGATTTTCATAAAAAACACAAACTTTCAATCCCCCAGCCCAAGGATGCTACAGATGAAATTTGGGCCCAATCGACCTTGTACCTTCAGAGGAGATGTCGTTTAAAAGTGTTGACGGACGACAGACGACGAAGCCAGACAGACGACAGACGACGACGACAGACAACTGCCTATCCTATAAGCTCCCCCGGAGCCTTCGGCTCTGGTGAGCTACAAACTTCTGTTCTGCCAGGTCAGGGTCACCTCGATTTATTCTTTTGTATGTTCCGGCGTTTGTTGAAATTTAATCTTTTTGTACGTTTTGGCGGTGTATTCTTCTAGAATTTTATCTCATATTTGACTCAACATAAATTCCATACTTTTCAACTAAATTGGACTAATTCAATGACAAACAATATTATAATTGTTCATGTGCAATCAGGTCGGAAAGACAGAGGTCTTATAGAAAAACACAGCAACCCCAACGGAGCCACAAAATCGCAACTGAGACAATCAGAGCTACTTCATTCATCACCAAAAAAAAGAAGGAAAAAATGGCAGAAGAACAGAAGAAACTTGTATTTTCCTTTTTCGTTTGCTATACGTGATCGATAATTATTGTTATAGTTTTTTAAATTCCGATGCTTGCTGAAATTTTGAGAAAATGATCGATTTGATTTTTCAGTACGTACTAAATAATAGGAACAGATATTTGTTTCTGTTAAAAGTTGAATTAATTCTTCCAGTCGTTATTTGTTACTTCCACTTTGCTTATATATCAAACCTCTTTCCATTACAGTAACATGGAGAGAGTGGTTCCCGATTCGTCGGTGGATTCGGACACTGATACGGAATACATAGAAATCTCAGATGAGGATGGAGAAATCTCCTCAGATGCGGACATTCAGGAGCCGGAGGATGACCTGTTTGCGAAGTAAGTCACCTCTTCATTCATAACCTCAAATTAAAAACAATTTGTTTTAAACAGAAACATACTTTACATTTATCGCTTTGAAACTAGTTTTTTTAATTCGAACTATTATATTTGATTTTAACTTCTCGAATATAACTTAATGCTCACAAAATCTATATACTTGCAAACATTTTTTTTTTATTTGAATTTTTTTTTTCGCAATTTCAGTTTTTCTTTTTACATCTCCGAAAAAAAAAAGATATCTTAATTTGATTTCATTCGTTAAATACTCATAAGAAACCCTTTTTTTCTCTTTTAAAACGGTGCGCATAGACAAATCACATTTAAATTCGTTTTCTTTTTTTTATTTCAGTTTGATTGTACTTCAACAAAAGACATTACGGCTCCTATTCGAAAATGCCGAGGAGCGGCATAGGTTGGAGATTATATTTGAGACTATTTCATCTCAAATCAGAGACATATCAGTGTAAAAAAATAAAAAAATAATAATAGCCATCTAAATCTTGTGTTTGTTCCTTCTTTCGCTTGCTGCATGCTGATCACGATCAAACCATCTGAATGACATGTGCCCGCGCATAGTTGTGTCCGCGCTGACCGCCTGGAGAAACCATCCGGTCTTAGCTACCTATATTTCAGAGAACACTGTGAAAACTCAAATTAGTCTGGGTCAAGCTGATCAGACTCTCCGATACGCTGGAACATATCACTCAGTCGGTTTCGACGTAGATGACCCATATTCAGGTAACCTTCGATTAACCTTGTAACCATTAAAGAAATAGGATACGTCTTTTTGTATTACCACTGGGTGTAATATGCGATATTAAATATGAGTTGTTTCTGTTGAGCTGATTGGAAGACTTTCTGAATTACAAAATTCCCATTCAACCTTCCATTCACAACATTTAAGTTGCGTCCTCAACCTTTTTTTCTCCCAGAAAAAAAACTTTTTTTCTCCCAGAAAAAAATGAAGAATTAATGCATTAACAACTGTGGAGAGAAAAAGGTGAAACGAAACACTGAAAATGAAAAATCGCATATTACACCAAGTGAGTTTTACTGAAGAATGCAGACGTCTAGACACGACTTCGGAGTGTGTGGAATTTGAGAGAAGCAACTCCAGTAAGGTGGTCAACGATATTAAAATAGACGAGTTTGTTTGCCAAAAAATCACTTTTTGGAAAAAAGATTCCTTTGTTTCACATATAAGTAACAGAGAAATCATTTGGTCATTTTTCTCCATGCCACACGCTGACATTATTACGCTTCTAGTTGTACTGACTGTCACTACCCGTCTTCATATGGAGGAATGGGTGACTTGCGATTTTACATTCTTTTCAACAGTATTGCAGTCGACGATGGGAGGTCGATTATGAAAGCTTGTGTGCAACTGCATCCAGATTATGATTGAAATGATTCCCACCTCCAACGGATCTCGAACCCGGGAGCCCTAGATCAGTAGGCCAACGCTTAACCAAATGAGTTACCGGGACTCCTCCGGTCCTTGCTTAACACCTTAGATAAACGCAGTCACTTATACCGGGTGAGAGATTGCATGTGACATATTTTTCATGAAATAAAATGCAATTTCTCCTAAAATCATTATTATCCGTTTTAAGTTAACAGTGAAAAATTTCATGGATCTTTCACACGAAATAAACGGCACAATTTCCATAAAATTATATACGGCTGCATATACCTTCCCTAGTTATCGTGAGAGATTGCATGTGACACATTTTTCATGGAATAAAATGCGATTTCTCCTAAAATCATTATTATCCGTTTTAAGTTAACAGTGAAAAATTTCATGGAACTTTCACACGAAATAAACGGCACAATTTCCATAAAATTATATACGGCTGCATCTACCTTCCCTAGTTATCAGAACATCCGCTGGTGTCTTCAGCAGAAAAAATAGCTGTATTTTTGTCTATTGCAGACAATGTTTCACCACTGCAGTGCATTGCAGACAATGTTTCACCACTTCAGTGCAAGAGTAATTGATCACAATTGAGTTAATATTCTAATCACTAATCTTGTAATGCGCAATCGCCCGCCATGTTTGAATTCTATTGTCCTCATCTGATGCAAAGCTGAGAAATTAACATATTTTTCAAACACAATGCTTGTGCAATCGGCAGCCATCTTGAATTATGTCGTCATCGCTATTTTTAGAAACAAAACGATGCAACTCTGATGCAACTCTTGACCTATTGTCCGCCATATTGGAAAAGTCACGTGACTCATTTCTATTTTAGAACCGGTAAGGTAACTCTGCATTGATTAAGGTGGTGATTTATGGTAAATGTAAAAATCTGCATAAAACCATAAAAAAGTAACGTATCTCCCTGAAAGTTACCAGACTTCTTATTTTCGTTAATCTTTACAGTTTAGAATACAAAATAGACGTACATGCTGCTTAAAAAAGTGTTTTTTATAAGGAAAGATCAAAGGGTAATTTTCTGTGAATAAATCTGAAAAGATAATATTGTTATTGAAAATTTACGTAGTGCTGAAGGTGCATTATTGCATAATGAAGAGCGTCCTAGCAAGTATTTATTCCAACTCTTTCTCAAATTGTAATGTAGACCAGATGAAAACGGTAGCTTTTTCTCAATGTTCAAACATGTACAAAGTAAATGTACACTGGAAGCATTTATTAAATATAGGGTAGGCAAGCATACCTATGTTAACACCTACAATATAAATAATACATTACTGACATTATGCAACAAGGTACTCTAAGCACTAAGTATATTTTCAATAATGATATTATTTTTTCAGATTTATTCGCAGAAAATTACCCTTTGATCTTCTCTAAAAAAACACTTTTTATCATTAACAAATGCTGCATTTTGGAATTCTAAATTAAGAGAAACAACATAAAGAAGGCATCTGCTAAGTTTTGGAAAGATCAGTGTTATTTTGAGTATTTTATGCAGATTTTTGTCTTTGTCCCAAATCAGTGATTATCACCACCTTAATTACCGAGTTTTTGGTTGGTTGGTTGTTTGGGGGTTTAACGGCCTTTTGAGACAGTATTTCAGTCTATATCGGGCCGTCTCCCAGAGAAAGAAGAGAGAAACGATAGACGAGAGCAAAAATGTCCAAACTACCCCCTACCGCACCTACTGTAAGCACAGCAGACCCTTGCCCTACTATAGTCCAAATCAGTAGGACGCCACGGCACTCGAAGTTACCCGCAGCACCTTCGCACCACCCACTCAAACCAACGACATTAATAAATGGCAGCAAAGTTTCGCAAGGACATCGGTGGTATTGTAGAGTAAGGACAGGTTAAACAAGCGTGGGCAAAAATTAACTTTAAGTACGGGGACGTTCTTTGTATCTAAAAGTAATATGACTCTAGAAGAATGCCTCCAGTTTATGTATTTATGGAGTCATTAACTGATTGATTGTTTTGAGTTTAACGGCCCTTTGAGACAGTATTCATTACTTCTGAGTCGTTCATTATCGACCTCCCATTGTCGACTGAAATACTGTTGAAAAGGATGTAAAATCGCAAGTCACCCATTCCTCTATATGAAGACGGGTAGTGACAGACATTACAACTAGAAGCGTACAGTTTTGATCGAATCTTCATGCGCCTAAGTCCAAATGTTTATAAGCCAACTTTGAAACTAGGTAATGTTGCATCAAAAAGTAGGTCACTGGATCAAATTTAGATCAACCTTGTGTGTAATTTTGATCCAATCTTCATGAAACTTCGTCAGAATGTTTTTCTCCATAAAATCTAGGGCAAGTTCAAAACTGGGTTTAGATTGACTCTGAAACTAAGTCACTATGCAACCTTGTGTACACTCCAGAGGGCTCAGTTTTGATCCAATCTTCATGATCATTTTGTTACAATGCTTATTTCTATAAATCCAGGACAAGCTCAAAACAGAGTCATGTAGGGTCAAAAACTAGGTCATAAATTCAAATCTTAGAAAAAACTTTTTTACACTGGAGAGGGCATATCTTAGAAAAACTTTTTTTTTTACATATTTTGATCCAATCATCATGAAACTTTGTCAGAATGTTCATCTCCATAAAGCTGTACAAGTTTTAAACTAAGTTATGTCAGATCAAAAACTAGGTCACTAGGTCAAATTTAAAAAAAAACAAAAAAGATTGTATTCACTTTTGAGGGAATAGTTTTGATCCAATCTTCATGAAACTTTGTTAGAATGTTTATCTTCATGAAATTTAGCAAGACGGGGGTCATGTTGGGGCAAAATTAGGGCAATAGGTTAAGTCCCAGAAAAGCCTTGTATACACCGTAGAGGACACAGTTTTGATCTAGTCTTCATGAAAATTTTTCAGAATGTTTATCCCTATGCAATACAGGCCAAGTTCGAAACTGGGTTTAAAGCTAGGTCCCTAGATCAAATCTTGGAAAAACTAGTGTCCCCTCTTAAGGGCGCTGAGTGTGTGTTTGTATTTCAGTTCCTATAACCATGCCCCCATCCCCCTCCCCACATAACGTGTCCATGGCAACATTACGGAGCATTGTTCGTCCGTCCATCCGTCCGTTTCCGCCATGGAAGCCTTTTGGGAGGGCCTCATATATGAAGCTGCTCAAGAATATTCATGATGCTACTTAACTCACAGATAGATGGATATTAAAAATGCAGAGACGTTCCGGTGAAGCTTACAGCAGCTTTGCAGCAATCTTCATGAATATTCATTATTAAGAGTTCCAAGATTAGAAAATAAACAAATGCCATACAAGGTGCAGTGATGTTCTAGCAAAGGTCGCCAAAGCATCACCAGAATATATGAATGTTCATTATGGTTTAGGAAGTTCTGGCCAAGTAACAGCGAAGTTTGCCACAACATTGCAGTAACACATTTTTGGAAAAGGGGCGTTGCCACAGCATCATCACAGAATTCTAATGAATAACTTACTTTTCTGCAACCTTGAAGCAAAATTCATTTGCATGGTAAAACATTGCTGCAACCTTGCAGCAAACTTCATTTGCATGGTTAAACATTGCTGTAACCTTGCAGCAAACCTCATTTGCAGGGTAAAACATTACTGCAACCTTGCTGCAAAGTTTGCAGTAAACTTGCAGCAACCGTACGGTAACTTTGCAGCTGTTTTCGCAGGAGGCCAGTTTTTTTTTCATATGGGAACTGTGCAAATATCAAAAGAATCCATCCATTGGTTAAAAGATATGTGTCTTTAAAAAAACTTTAACCAAAACATCCAATCCGAAAAAAACTCAAACTTCATAGTCCATGACCTTGACATCAAGGTAACAGAATGGGGTGAGGGTGGTACCCTGAAAAACTTCGGACCAATATCTAACTACAGTGCAAGTATCAAAAGAATTCATCTATCCGTTAAGGAGATATAGGTTATTAAAAAAACTTTAACCAAAACATCCAATCAGGACGACGAACATCCAATCAGGACGACGACGCCCACGCCGACACGGACCCCGACGTCAAGGAGCCAACAATTTAGCTCTTCCTGAACTGAACAACATAATCAGAGAAAATAAGATGCGAGTTTGATCATCTACATATCTGGTTTCGTCGCTGTTCCTTTTACCGCTTGTTACCCCCATGGTAAAATAAATACCATATCAAAACCGTCGCACAAAATATTGGTTCTTTGATTTTAAGGAGTTCTTCAGGCGCGGTGAACCAACCTCGGTTCAACCAAAATAAATAGGTGGTTTGTCAAATTACCCGAGCCACTTAAACCACGGTTAAAAGTTTAACCGTGAGATGATGGATCTCGCAGTAAACCTTAATAGCTGGCCAATAAACACACCGCTACAATTACCGAGAAAATTAGGTGGCTTATTGATGTACTTGGCCGTTTTGGGTTTAACCGCCCTATGAGACATTTTAAATGTTCTCTGCTCTTGAAGGAACTCTTAAAATGATAATTTCAATCTATATCGGGCTTTCTCCCTCAAAAAAGGAGATATAAGAGAAATAATAAAGGAGGAAAAAATGTCCATACAACACCCAAACGCACATACTACAAGCACAGTAGGTCATTGCCGTATGGGCTAGACTTTAGAAAATATCCGCCACTTTCTGATACCATTTTTTCCTGCACAATACATGTATGTTGATTTTTCTGACTGAGCCTAGTAGAATGTTTCTGTATAAAACTGCATTTATAAAGAGTAAACCCAATGTTTCTGTATAAAACTGCATGTATATAGTGTCAGAGCCCTCGCGGCGTTTGAGCGACGGGGGCAGTGCTGCAGATAAGGCCGCGTACCGCGTATTTACGCATAATTTTATTGCCGGTACGCAGGAAATTCCGCGTCCGCCGAGTACAGGAAACCCCGTCAAAATTAGCGGTACGCATCCTTTCAACGAAGTCACGCGTACCGGATAAACCGATTCAGAATACAGAATATCCAGTGACATTTCACCGATCTGTGTTACCGAACGCTGATCGATAATTTTTTTACTATGTAAGCTTCTAGTGATAGCGGACTAACGGTGAAGCAGAAAATATTATTTCAAGGAAATGGCGACTCAGAAAACGATTTATTCGTTTTTTATGCCCCCGCCATTTAAAATTGGGGGGGGGGGGGGGGGGGCATATAGTATCACCCCTGTCCGTACCTACGTAGCGTCGTAGCGTACGTAACTTTCGTAGCGTAGCGTACGTACGTACGTACGAAATGGTTTCCGTTCAATATCTTTTGAAAGCATTGGTGTATTGAATTCATATTTCATACACAGCTATATAATCATAAAATACAGGTCACGTTCGAAGTTGGGTAATATCTGACAATTATTGTGGGAGTTATGGCCCTTTTTCGACTTGTTTATATGAAAAAAAATGGTTTCCGTTCTATATCTTTTGAAAGCATTGGTGTATTGAATTCATATTTCATACACAGCTGTATAATCATAAAATACAGGTCAAGTTCGATGTTGGGTAAAATCCGTCGATTATTGTGGGCGTTATTGCCCTTTTTCGACTTCTGTTTCTATGAAGAAATGGTTTCCGTTCGATATCTTTTGAAAGCATTGGTGTATTGAATTCATATTTTATACACAGGTATATAATCATAAAACACAAGGCAAATGCGATAAAGGGCAAAATCTGTCGATTATTGTGGGAGTTATTGCCCTTTTTCGACTTCTGTTTCTATGAAGAAATGGTTTCCGTTCGATATCTTTTGAAAGCATTGGTGTATTGAATTCATGTTTTATACACAGGTATATAATCATAAAATACAGGTCAATTTCGATGTTGGGCAAAATCTGTCGATTATTGTGGGAGTTATGGCCCTATTTCGACTTTATTTTCTATGAAGAAATGGTTTCCGTTCGATGTCTTTTGAAAGCATTGGTGTATTGAATTTATATTTTATACACAGGTATATATAATCATAACATACAGGTCAATTTCGATGTCGGCCAAATTCCGTCGACTATTGTGGGAGTTCTGGCCCTTTTTCGACTTCATTTTGTATGAAAGACTGGTTTCCGTTCATTATCTTTTGACAGCATTGGTATATTGAATTTATATTTTATACACATACAATAATGGTTTCCGTTTGTTAGTTTTTGAAAAGTTACTTGTTTCCGGGCTATTTCATTTGGAAAGTTGCATGGCGTCCATCTCTGCGATAAGATACAGAATGTCATCACATATCAGTCATGACGCCCCCTCCCCCCCCCCCCCCCCCCCCCCATGCACTTCTCTTGATCCAAGAAGCACAATACATGTGCCCAAGGAAAACATAAAACATGTACCACAGAAGTCTGCCTCTGTGAACCTAGTTATGCTACAAGTGCCTTTACCTTAAACAAGGCGCCATCTTACTTAGAGCACTAGGCGGGGGCATCCGTGCCGTATGGACACATTTCTAGTTTAAAACAGAAACTGTCGAAAGTCGCAGTAGCGTAGTGGCCCTAATTCTAAACGATCTGCTACAAACTGTTGTGAGGCTTTGCCTCGATAAGCCAGTCAAAGTTGTTGACTCTGCTGGAAAACAGAAGAAGCTCCGCAAACACACTGTCACTGAAGTACAATCTGAATATAGCTAATTTGGGAACCTAAATGAAACAGTGGCAGCCACTTCCATATCAAGCCATCTTTACAAATGTTTTTTGGTAAAGATCAGGACAACATTTAAAACATGAATAAATGAAAATATGTACTCCCACCACTTTTTGAAAGTAGTGGCAAAGGATATTTTCTGAAGTACAATCTGAATATAGCTAATTTGGGAACCTAAATGAAACAGTGGCAGCCACTTCCATATCAAGCCATCTTTACAAATTTTTTTTGGTAAAGATCAGGACAACATTTAAAACATGAATAAATGAAAATATGTACTCCCACCACTTTTTGAAAGTAGTGGCAAAGGATATTTTCTCAAATATTGAATGTTGACTAATTCTTTTAAAGTTTAGGTATGGCAGTAAAATGGGTGGGTAGCCTGTTTACTCTGAAAACAGTTAAAAGTTGTTGCTGTGTCTGGGTTCACCTACTAGGCCATACCAGGCACAGCAACAACTTTTAGGTCAAGCCAGGCACAACAACAATTGTTAACTGTTTGTTTTCAGAGTAAAAGTAAAATGTATGCAAAGACCAGGAACTGAAACAATCAAAATCCAAATCCAGCCCTCAAACCATAGTAAACATTACCCTTCAAGTTCATAAGTTGAAGTTTCTTGGAATAAAAGGAAGAGAAAACAAGCGTTTTTATTTATTTATTTTATTTTTTAAGCACAGTTATTGAAGAATAATTGACTATTCTTTAGTCAGTCCAGGGCTCAGCCTAGAGCTCCAAAAAACAGGGATAAGTTTTTAGACATTTTCGAAATTTCTGAAGAGATTTTAGTCCAAATTTATGACGTCCCTATATGTTCTATACAGTTAAACTGTCTAGGTCCAGTGGCTCATCTACTGATACTGTTTAATAATACTAAACAGTATCAGTTGTAAACTATGTCCTACTATACATAGACAAACATAAAGATACAAGATTCTTCATGTCAGTTGGATTGTGTACACCACTAACTTCCTTGTACTCCCGTTTTCAGTATTTTGAGGAGTACAGTACTCCACTGTAAAAATAATTATCTGCAGCACTGGGGGGTGTGAGGGGCTGAGGCCCCAACATATGCTGACTTACCAATCTGAAACTGATTGTGCATGCATGATTCTTTTTTACTGCACCCTGAAGCAGAAGCATAAATATATAAAATAACGGAGCCCTCGCAGCGACAGGGGTGTGGGGAACTTGACTTATCAATCCAATAAAACTTACCGTAAAAATACGACTGTGTCCAACACTATGCAACATTTATGCAGCACTGTAAGTTATTTTGAACTCTCATTTTGAGGTCCGGGGTAATTTTTTTTTCTCCGTCTTTAATTAATTTCTTGAACAAATCTTCGCCCAAATGTTTCCTCTTCCAGAAGAAAAAACTAAATTACTTGAATACAATTCTGGTCTTGTTCCAAACCGTGGAAATACGGCTTTTGCATGTCTCCAATCTGACTCAATTGCAAGTGACACATTTTTCATGAAATAAAATGCGATTTCTCCTAAAATCATTATTATCCGTTTTAAGTTAACAGTGAAAAATTTCATGGATCTCTCACACGAAATAAACTGCACAATTTTCATAAAATTATATACGGCTGCATCTACCTTCCCTAGTTAACATAACATCCGCTGGTGTCTTCAGCAGAAAAAATAGCTGTATTTTTGTCTCTATTGCAGACAATGTTTCACCACTTCAGTGCAAGAGTAACTGATCACAATTGAGTTAATATTCTGCGCAATCCAAAAGGCACAATTTTCATAAAAGTATATACGGCTGCATCTACCTTCCCTAGTTATCATAACATCCGCTGGTGTCTTCAGCAGAAAAAATAGCTGTATTTTTGTCTCTATTGCAGACAATGTTTCACCACTTCAGTGCAAGAGTAACTGATCACAATTGAGTTAATATTCTGAGTCACTAATCCTGTAATGCGCAATCACCCGCCATCTTTGAACTATGTTGTCCTCATCAGATGCAATGCTGTGAATTTAACATTTTTCAAACGCAATGCTTGTGCAATCGGCAGCCATCTTGAATTATATCGTCATCGCTATTTTTAGAAACAAAATGATGCAACTCTGATGCACCTCTTGACCTATTGTCCGCCATATTGGAAAAGTCACGTGACTCATTTCTATTTTTAGAACTGCCATAGTGACATACATGCTGCTGATTGATTGATTGTTTTGGGTTTAACGGCAGTAGTTGTAAAATAGGGTCGACATGCTGCTGACTGAAAAAAATAGGGTCGACATCATGCTGACTGAAAAAAAAATAGGGTCGACATCCTGCTGACTGTAAAAAAATAGGGTCGACATCCTGCTGACTGGAATAAAATAGGGTCGACTTCCTGCTGACTGGAAAAAAATAGGGTCGACTTCCTGCTGACTGGAAAAAAGTAGGGGTCTACTAGCTGAGGGAGTCAACATCAGGTGGTGACATGTTGATGGGACGTTAAACCTTAAAATAAACAAACCAGTCTGATCAGAGTCTTTGCTGTCCGCATGATCAGAGTCTTTGCTGTCCACATGAAGACCCTTGGATACCCTAAGACCATTGGTTACCCTTTAACCGCCCAGCAAAGACTGATCGGACTAGCCAGATTCATGATGCAAGCTTAGACCCTTAACAACCTATTTAGCGCAAAGTGAAGACTCTGATCAGACTGGGCGGATGCATGTTAAATCTCATAAGGGAAGTTCTATTTTATTTTGAATTGGTCAGTCCCCAGTGGGAACCAATATTTGTCAGCGTCAATTTCATGTAAAATTGTTTTTCATTGGATACGCTGTAATAATATCTTGTTCACCCAGGTCGCTTTTATCAACAAAAATGACTTCAATATTGAAACAATGACGATCTTTAAAAGTCCCCACACTATACTGAAAATGCTTACGGGCAACACAAACCGGTGTATTGCCTTTGAAATCTGTGCGAACAATAGTCCCACAGAAACGTGCACATTACGTCGGCTCTAGCCTGATGTTCGCTATGGAACATGGTGCAGACTGACGAGCCTCCCGGTTTTTGTATACCGTAAACATGTTTCTTAATATAATGTGGTTTCTTTCTAAAATCAGAAATTGTCATTTTATACGCCATTTTTTATCAAAAAGCAAAACTCAAGTTAAACGAGAAATGCGAAAACATTGAGCTTTAGCGCCATTTTATATACTAGTGACCAGCTTCCCGACGGTTTTAGTTATTTTGTCCGAAAAAGAGTCATGTTGTCTTTTTTAATTTAAAAAAGCTGTTACCCTCATGGGTTAATTTGAAAACAAATTTAATATTTTTTTTCTTTCATAACATTTCTCTACTTATCTAAAGTACATAGGCCTTACCCACTTTTCTCACAAAGAGAAATTCTGAGACAGTGCTTAAAACAATGGGTCGCACCAGAACAAAGGCGTTAAAATTGCTTGTCACTGGGTTGTCTTCTCCCAGAAAATATTGAATCTGTGGACGAGACAGGATGAAAAACATCCGATGTTTCTCTATCAACTTTAAGTAGGTCGCTGAACTTTCATGTCACGGTCTCAGGTCAGTTTGTATTTTTCAATCAGTTTTCAACAGAATAAAAAACGCGTTAGTTTGCACATTTTAAAGTTCTTTGACCTTAAGTGTCTTTGACCTCGCGATATTTCACAATGATAGTGTCACAAGAAAAAAAACCCGCTTATTTTTGTAAACTCGGAATTTTCCTCTGCTTGCGAAAGTTAGCTTGTATAAATTGCTGCTTGCTGCTTAAATAGAAACTATAACTTGCTTGCTCAAATTTCCACAATTTCATTACACTAAATCATGGAAAGTTTCATCTATATACATTGACTAGTGGCGAGTCTCCAAGTTTTAGAAAATCTTGAGAATTGTATACCAGACAGATGTGTGGAAAAAGGAAAACTGTCGCAGAAGATTACGGTATACAAATCACATATTTCTAGAAATTTTTTCGAGCCATTCGACATACTCCTTAGACAGCTCGACTTCTCTGACCCGTGGTTTGAAAGTTTCATACAGCCATTACGTGTCGAATACGAACACCTTTTAAATTCTGTCGTCATAGCAATAGTCCATGAGTTTAAACGTATAGGGCGACTTACCACAAGAAACCATACATTACGTGAACTTGATGTGCGTAATTGGCGATTAGCCGTTGCCAAAAAACGCTTACTGTCTCAATTTTCGGGGTATGCTGATACTATTTACAGCCTTCAGCATGACACGACTACTAGACTTGTAGAGGAGGCTTTCATGGAGCTAGAGACAGTATTTCGTTTGAACTTAATTTAACTTAACAAGCGGCGCTAGAGACAATATTTCGCTTGACTTTGAGGCACACTCTAATATATGACTTTGTGTACAATATATTATGCGTTAGTCAACTGCAAACAAGTCTCCCTCGGGGCAGTGAAACAGCGGGGATGTGGATTTGTTTAAGCCCTACACTGCTTAAAGTCTCGCACGTAGGGACTCTTCAATTATTATATTTAAATGACTGATGCATTATGCATAATTTCAATTATTATATTTAAATGACTCGTGCATTATGCATAATTTATCAATAAATATGTGTTTTGTTTACGGTTGTTACTCGTTTTCTTTTTATGCAAATCTAATAAAAGTTTATTGTTATCTATTTTGTGACGGATGTTGCATAGGAACAGTGAGATTAGCTAGATTGTTCGTCCCTGTATGACCTCTGTTGCTTACCGTGGAGATGTAAAACAACAAACCAAACAAATCATTTCTCAATATACGCTCGCACGGTTAGTCAAGAGCTTTAACTTTGAGGCACACTCTAATATATAGCCTTGTACATAGGGGCAATGAAATAGCGCTGTTTAAGCCCTACACTGCTTAAAGTTGCACACTTAAGGGCTCTCTAATTATTATATTTGTGTATAGGTAAATATAATAACAGGATGGTTGTTATTGTTGTTGTATTGTTGCTTTACGTCCACGGTAAACAGCTATGGTCATGTCGGGACGGTCAGTTAACCTAACCACACTATTCCTGGGTAGGCTTAAACCTCCTAAGCGGTTGACCAGTACTAAGTGTCCATACTTTCACCAGTAACTGACAGTTACTGCCCTTCTTGAATCAGAAGGGGGGAAAATGACCGTAGAAAAGATTTCATGATCAATTTCCACGAAAGTATGTGGCCGGACTGGGTATCGAACCCGGTACCTCTGGCTCTTCAGTCAGACGCGCTACCGACTGCGCTACGCGGCCCGGCTAACGGGATGGAAATCAGAAGCCTGGCATACCGTATTCACACTATTTAGTGCACCTGCTCCTCCAATAAGCACACCCAAAGGTCAGTTTTGAAATAAATGTGCTCAAGTGTACCCTTATTTCTGGTGTAAGACGTCAGAGACCCAGTAAAAACCAAAACTCACCTTAGTCTTTTTTTTTTTTTTTTTTTTTTTTGTCGAATTTTCAGATATGAATTGACTTTGATTGGTAATGAACTTTCATTCAAAAGGTTTATTCATCATTGCTACAATTACAGTTGTTCGTGGAAGTCAACTTTCGTTTTCAGAGTGCGCTAATTGGAACGCAATTTTACTGAACATTTTGAGAGCAATTTTGAAAAACTAAGTGCACTGTGCTCTTACTAGAGTGAATATGATATTTTTGACACTGCTGGAACACACCTGGAAAGTAAAAATCAAACCATTTTCTTCTCAGCATGACTGAAAAAATTGTTGACTGTGACGTAAAGCCTCAAATAAACAAACAAATGTAAAATGAAACAAAACTGAAAAAAATAACTCTTTATTTAAATTAAATATAAATCACAACACTTTGATTAAAACATGATTCAATAATAACTGGAAAAATTAAGCTTAAATCACAGCACTTTGATTAAAACATGATTCAATAATAAACTATCCAAGTATTAATAGTAGAAAAATAATTGTCATTCGTGGTCAATGGCTCCTAGGAGCAGTATGATCTGGCTCCACAATGTTTGCTCATGCCTCCTGGCTAAAGCCTTGGAATACCGTAATTTCCTAAAAATTCGGACAGTCCACAAGATGCAGATAGAATGGCAAACAGTGGCTATCCTGATCAGACTGATAAAAAAAAACTAAAAAAAAACTGAAAGAATAAGCTTAAGTCACGGCACTTTGATTAAAACATGATTCAAATAAACATGGCTATCTTAAATATATACTATGCGTTATCAATCACAATGCCTTAATGAAAATGAGTATTATTAAGAGGTAGAAAATAACCAGTCATATGATATTTCAATTAAGCTTAAATCACGGCACTTTGATTAAAACATGATTCAAATAAACATGGCTTTCTTAAATATATACTATGCATTATCTCAACGCCTTGATGAAAATGAGAATTATTAAGAGGTAGAAAAAATGACGTCATACTGGCATTATTACGTCACATTTATATCAGAAAGACGTCATTTCGGCGTCATGTGCCCGCTGGAAATGCATCTAAAAGATGCATATATAGGATGGTAAACCGTATAGGTCTTGATCTGACTGCTCTGGTTCTGCACATTATCCCAACATGGGATCAACCTTGATTCAACGAAACAGTCACCACGACCCAGCAAGTACAGGTCACACCTTTTCTGGCTATCTATATTCAACATGTTCACCTCTTTGGTTAATGTAAAGGTAAATGGGAACACCTTAAGAGGAAAACAGCGCTGCCATTTTTAGTGTTGTCAACTCTAAAAGGTAAGCATTTGCTCTCTTTCCTTTAAGAATGGACACCTTTTTGGAAGGGATTTGTTGCCCAGAATCAAACACTGAAACTCACATAAGTTGTCTCCCTTTGAACAAAACTGGCGGAAAAGCACAGAGGTATATCCATTTACCTTGAATTTCATCAACGTAGCAACAGTCCCAACAGACACATCGCATCGTAATGACGTCATATAGACGTTGATGTGACGTGATGGTCTCCACTTTTTGCCAACACAAATTTGTATAAAACTAAAAATTACACCCCAAGAAGCGAAACAAATCGTTTCCTTTAAGAAAAGGCCCCCTCGTTTCAAAGGGATCCAGTTTATTGAAAAGCAAACAGGATGTCACGAACATTGTCTCCCTTGGAAAAATGTCGGAAAATTTACCATGAGCATCAGGTGTTTCAATTTGTAGCTTCCTTCAGGTCTGGCTGTCTCTCTGTTTCTGCGGTGTATGCCAGAAACCCTCATCTTTGATGTATCACCGCGTTTTGATTTGATATACTAATTTTTTGGTGATGTTGATCTGAGTTAGGACTTGATACTCATGGTATATTTTCCGCCATTTTATCAGTGGGGACAATTTTCGTGCATTCCCGTTTTGCTTCTCCATTAACTGGACCCTTTACAAAAGGGGGTCTACGCTTACAGGAAAGAATTTGCTCCTTGCTCTTACAAAAGCGGGTCTACTCTTCTTAAAGGGAATAATTTACTCCTCCCTCTAGCTCACTTGGTGAAATTTTTTACTTCAATACATATTCATGTTAACAAACAGTGAAGACCCTTATGCACTGAGCAAATATTTGAACACAATATGATTATGCACTAAGCAAATAATACATATTCATGTTAACAAAGAGTGAAGACCCTTATGCACTGAGCAAATATTTGAACACAATATGTATGATTATGCACTGAGCAAATATTATTTATGCACTGAGCAAATATTATTTTAAGTTACTGAAATTATGAGTGCGGTTAACACACAGTGCAGAGACCCTTATGCACTGAGCAAATATTTGAACACAATATGTATGATTATGCACTGAGCAAATATTATTTATGCAAAGAGCAAATATTATTTTAAGTTAGTGAAGTTATGAGTACATTAATCTAATATGATTATGCACTGAGCAAATATTATTTCAAGTTACTGAAGTTTTTTTTTATTAGTAGTACATCAATCTATCAGGTGGTCTCCTGTTTCGATGAGGATATCTCCTTTGTCTCCTGACTTCTGCACGCGGTCTCTGTCTCCGGACTTCTTGAAAGTTTGCTACAGTTTCACATCTTAGCATCCGTCTTACACATCTTATAATCCCTCTAATAAGTTCCAAAAATAATAATAGCACTGTCACACATCTTATAATCTGTCTTATAAGTTCCAAACACAACAATAGCGCTGACACTATCTCAAATGAATGAAAAAGCTAATATTTATTTGCAGCAGTTCAACGACTCGCGCACATGTGAAGAATTACAATTGGGAATCATTCTTGAGACAATATATTGCTTTAAACAATTGTTTCAATGTTCATTTTTTTTTTTTAATTTTTTCAGAAATCTTTTTTGTAGGTTTGTAAATTGAATATTTCAACAGAATCCAGGCTTCTTCTTCTTCTAAACTTTCTGCATAACTTTATAAAGCAGTATATAAAAACAAATATGAAAAATGCACTGCTGATCGCCAAGCTGGTAACTGAAATAAACAAAAATCGCAAAACTATATATATATATAGTCTCAACTGAATCCACAGAGAAAGCTCGTTGTCTATGTAGTGGTGATAAAATTTTGAACGTGCTTATAAGTGTAATGCGTTTAAGCAAAAACTTCTTTGTTCTTCTGATATAGCAGGTTAACAAAGCAATCGAGATTATAAGACTGAATATGACTGAATATATTACAACCGTATTGCTTATGATAATTGCTCTCCACTTTGGTAGATAGCTATTTAAACTGGGAGATGTGCTAATTTCTTTTGATTCTGTAAACAAAGGTGTTAGCAGAATTCAGGATAGGATAGGTTCTTATAGATGTGCATTTAGCATTAGATTTTGAATGCCTAAGCAACTCACTTATGAGTTCTTTGCTAGGGAATGTATGAGGGAATGGTTGGAGATGGATCAGAGGACTGTCTGTCTTTGTCTTCAATGGTAGAGTTGCTAGGCTCATTCTTAGCAGAGGAGCTGGTATGTCTGTCCTTGTCCCCAATGGTAGACCAGATGCTGCTAGGAGGTTCATTCTTAGCAGAGGAGCTTGCAGCTTCTGTACTTCTGGGTGTGGTTTCATCCAGCACCTGAAAAATGGTAGAATCCTCAGTCAAACTGTATATATCATGTGACTGTTATGTACTAGTCATTTGTATTCACAGCCAATGGAGATGTTTGGGTGGACACAATCTATGTTTTTGACAGAAATAAGAAAAATATTTCGGGCAGAAATAATATCACAAAATATCCTGGCGGTTCAATTATTCTGTAGTATTTAAAATTAAAGTACACTATTCTTAGGAGGTGCTGCACATGAAAAATCATGTGATATATAGATTCCACAGTATAGGAGTCTCCGCGGTACAGTAGGATAGGAGTGTACTAGTGGAAAAAACCTACTAGTGAAAAAATAATATCAGACTTACTGAACAAAGAACCCTTCTGCTGCCTGTATTGAATTTAATCCATTTTCTTTTGTACAAAAAGTAGTCACACAGACTATCTGTGAGTCCTTCTTGTAGTTCAATCAACCTAACGTGTTGACAATACTCAAGACTCGTTGTCCTCAAGATGTCCACAATTTTGATGTAATTAGAATCTGAAATGCATTTGCAAATCTCACGATCCGCGCCTGTTATGTCATATTTGCACACATTTCGGTTATTGCATTTAAGTACACAAATAGCATTCACACTGTATACAAAAAAACAAATAGAAAATCCTGGTAAACTCCATGCTTGTGTAAGTTATGCAACTTATTTCCGCGCGATAGTTATGTCCCTTACTATTGTCTGCAAAGGACAGAAATAAACCTAACGTATTGTGGTCTACCACGGGTCCTACTAAAAACAGAAAGGCTATTACTAAAACCTTTTCTAAAGTCTAAAGTCTAGCCCATACGGCAATGACCTACTGTGCTTGTAGTATGTGCGTTTGGGTGTTGTATGGACATTTTTCCTCCTTTATTATTTCTCTTATATCTCCACTTTGTGGGAGAAAGCCTGATATGGACTGAAATTAAAAATTTAAGAGTTCCTTCAAGAGTAGAGAACATTAAAAGTAAAATGTCTCATATGGCGGTTAAACCCAAAACAGCCAACTACAACAATAAGCCACCTTATTTTCTCGGTAATTGTAGCGGTGTGTTTATTGAACAGCGATTCAGATCTACTGCGAGTTCCATCATCCTTCAACTGTGGTTTAAGTGGAACTAACTAAGGCGGTTTGGTGATTAGACAAACCACCCATTTATTTTGGTTAAACCGAGGTTGTGACTGGTTCCCCGCACCAGAAGAACTCCTTAAAATCAGAACCAATATTTAGTGCGACTGTTTTGATACGGTTTTTATTTTACCATGGGGGTAACAAGCGGTAAAAGGAACAGCGACGAAACCAGATACGTAGATGATCAAACTCGCAACCTTATTATCTCTGATTATGCTGTCCAGTTCAGGAAGAGCTAAATTGTTGTCACCCTGGCGTCGGGATCCGTGTCGGCGTGCGCGTCGGCGTCCTGATTAGATGTTTTGGTTAAAGTATTCTTAAAAACATGTCCTTAACGGATGGATGGATTCTTTTGATACTTGCCTGTAGTAAGATATTGGTCCGAGGTTTTACAGGGTACCACCCTCGACCCATTCTGTTACCTTGATGTCGAGGTCATGAACTGAGAAGTTTGAGGTTTTTCGGATTGGATGTTTTGGATTAAGTTTTTCTAAAGACACATATCTTCTTAACCAATGGATAGATTCTTTCGATACTTGCACTGTTGTTAGTTATTGGTCCAAAGGTTTACAGAGTACTTCCCCCACCATACTCAGTGACCTTGATCTCAAGTTCATGGACTTAGGAAATTTTGGTTTTGTGAAACTTTTCTTATGCATAATTTTGGTTTTGTGAAACTTTTCTTATTGCATACAGATTCATAATGCTTGGCAAAGATTTAGTGTAGACTTAACTGATGTTAGATACTTGAATTTTCTTACGTTCATCGGCACAAAACCTGATCTGTGTTTGTAAATAATTTCAGCGTTCCACCGGAAGCTCGAAATTAAGCTGTGGGTATGTTGACGGAAGTTTTCCAAATTAGACTGGTTTGAATACGAGCGTAGAAATCAACAAAACAATAAGAATTACAGGTTTGCTGTCCCTACGTTACGTAATGGCGTCAAACGTTCGGTTTGAGAAAAACAAGATGGCGTCAACGTTAACCTCTTCTATGAGTAGATCACTACATGGTCAGTACATAAAATGCAAGGAGGCTGAGCGTTGGGTGAAATTTAAAGAAAATAGAAACCGCCGCAGAGAGGAAACTGAAAAAATGTTTGTTCGCAGAGCTCTGTGGAGTTGCAATAATTTTATTACAAATTTCATACGACAAAAAAGCGTTGTGAAATTAAATCCAGAATCGTACAATGAGTAATCAAGGTCAGGGTCTACTTTTCGACCAGGCTTTTTCGTCCGAAACTTTAAATTAACATGATAGCAGCCATTAAGAAGTTTTACCATACACTCACACACTGTAAAGAGCGATGTGCTTGCCTATAGGCAGTGCCTTTTTTCATATCACTTGGCCTGATGTTAGATAATGGTCCAGACTTCCCTTACCCCTCAGACTCTTGAAAGAGCTCAAGTTCATGGACTTTGAAATTTTGTGTTAGTCTTTTATTATTTTAGTTTTTAAAGACATTTCTGAGATAGCTTTTGTTTATACATATGTTGAGAATGTCCATGTTTTTATATATATGCTGACAAATACATGGAAATGCTTGCCTGAAGTTTTGTGCTGTGCTAGCCACACCCCATAGCAACTGCGATATGGGCAAGCACCAATTCAGACGAGCTATGTTGTCATGCGACAACTCTTGAGTAGTATAATGGGGCGTGTTATAGCACGAGTAAATGTGAGGTGAGGAGGAGCAAACGGAGGAGAAAAAAACTTAACGCCTCAACGCCTCGCCTGAACGAAAGTTCAAGAAGAGCTATTGTTGTCACCCTGACGTCCGCGTTAGCGTCCGGATTGATTAAAAGTTTTTTTAAAGACCTGTATCTCCCTAACCCAAGGATGGATTACTTTGATACTTGCACTTTAGTAAGATATTGGTCCAAAGTGTAACAGGGTACCACCCCCACCCCACACAATGACCTTAATGTCAAGGTCATGAACTTAGACAATTGGGAGTGTTTTTTGACGATGTTTTGGTCAAAGTTTTCTAAAGCCCAATATCTCCTTAACCCATGGATGGATTCCTCTGATACTTGTGTCGCACAAGACTCTTTTTGGTTGTCAACAGACAAGGAAGATAGTAGTTGAATGCTGATGATATTTATGTAGGCAGTTAAAAAGGGTATCCTACAACAAAACAATATTACAATACAGACACTACAAATTGCACCACATTACCAATACAAAACAACATTTAATGAAACGTTTCAGTAATGAAACTGTTTATGTGTCAACTTAATAAATTCTGGGCCGAAAATCCCACAACTAATGAAACTGTTTATGTGTCAACTTAATAAATTCTGGGCCGAAAATCCCACAACTTATTGTATTTATGCACTTAAAACTATTTACAAACTTTATACATGAATCACACCCAGGCCAATGGAATAAATACACCAACTCTACTGAAAAATATCGGTTCATGGGCAAAATAATGCCACTGAAACTAAATGCACAGAGCGATACAACATAAACTGGAATATTATGCCTCAAACAGGGTTCAAACCTTTTACCCTGGCTCACATAAGCCATTAACCTACTAGACTACCAAATTCCAATTTCCTCTCTCACACCTAGCATATCAATTCTTAGTGAAACCTGCACGTCTATATTAATATGAGAATAGTATGTAATGTAAGAATAATGAAGTCTCAGGCATTCAACTTAATTTGCTAGAGTAATTCAAAGTACTCTGCATTGAGACTTCAAGTTATTCCACAAAAACAAATTCTAGAAAATAATTATAATAAATACCAGGTTAAAATTCAGAAACAACGAAATGTAATAATTCACATACCTGGTTTAAATAAATATTCCTAAAGTTCTGTGAAAGAACTAAGAAGGTTTACATAGATGAGAGGAGATGACATCCTCACTCTTTCAAGAACACTGGCCAACTGCGCTCGGAGTGGTAATTTCGCGCTCAAAGTGACGTGCAAAGTTAGCATGCAAGGCACGGGTTAGAATTGACCAACCACACCCAATCTAACAACATACATCCTTCAAAATTGCAGTAAAACACGGTTCAATTGGTGTATTTTAAAAGTTGTTTGCAAAACATGACAATCTGTCAAGAACGGTTACTCTTTCACCGGTTTTAGCAGTACTGCTATTACCCGATGGGTAATAGGAAACACCAACGGCACCATAGGGAGAAAGGGTAGGAAGAGGACAGAGAAAAGACAGAGTGGAGCAATAAGACACTACTGCGACATTCTCCCCTGCTAGGGAAAAATGTCTCCTGACATTTTCCAATTGTTCTGCACATCATGCAAAACTCATCATCTTATTCTTATATACAAATAGAACATAAACAATATTTTGTAGGTCAAACTACAAATATTGTAAATTCAATATGAACTGAAATATTACTATATTTCAATATATCAACAAATATCACAGACAATGCTTTCCACTTTTACATAAGGTTAACTTTAAATCAAAGCTCTATTTATGCAAAGAAATTATGGCTTTGAAAAATTAGCCTATTCTCTGACATTCTCCCCTGCAATACTCCATAGTTTAAAATACAGACTAAAAGAAATAAAACTAAACATACCAAATCTGAGTGGCAGCTGGGTCCACAACAGTATGTTGGTTCGAGACCCACTCCCCATATCTATTCGGAGGACGACGCACTCTATTTGATCGTCTCGGCTCCGGAGCATTACGCGGAGACTCAGGTGCAGCAGAGGTTGTAGACTGATTTGTATCATTGTCTACTGGACTGGACACACTTATGTCAGCCAGATCTGGTGCACTTGGCGTACTCGCTGCTCCTACTGATGGTGCAGAGCTATTGCCAGACGATAAATCTGTTCTAGTACCCAGCGATATCTCCCGAGAAGGAGTTTTATCAGGATTCCTCCTTGGAGGAATAATATATTTGGGCACTGTTACAACAGAGTCAGACTGATCAGAATCTGATTCCTCAGACTGTGAATTGGCAGAGGGTCTTTCTCTTCTTTCAGAGATTTCTGATTTTTTCACTTTTTTCAGTGGTTTTGCTATACGTGTAGGTGGAGTGACCTCTTTTACACAGGGGATAGCTGAAAATGGTAAAAGCATATTCCTGTGTAAAGTTCTTACACGAGAGTCACTGCCCTCTTTTTGAACCTTATAAACCGGTATGGTTTTGTTGGGCATACCTACAACCGTATAGGGTTCTTTTTCCCACCTCTCTGCCAACTTGTGTTATCTTTCAGTCCAACTTGTCTAACCAAAACCCTGTCACCAATGCTTAAAGTTGCCTCTCGCACTTTGAGGTCATAACGTGCTTTGTGACGCTCAGCATTTTTCTGTGCTTCTTTGGAGGCAATCTTGTAAGCAAACTGAAGTCTTTTCTTCAGTTTTGTGACATAATGCTCCCTAGACGAAATTGACTCCTCAGGGCTATTCAGACCTAAATATGCATCTATGGCTAGCCTCGGGTGCCGACCAAACATTAAAAAGTATGGGCTATAGCCTGTACTATCATGTTTAGTTGCATTGTACGAGTGAACAAGCGGGGCAACAAAGGACTTCCAGTCCTCTTTCTGACGGTCCTCCAGGGTACCAAGCATGTTTAAAAGAGTCTGATTAAAGCGTTCAGCCATGCCATTTCCCATAGCGTGATATGGACTTGTCCGGGATTTTTCCACACAGGCCAGACTACAAAGTTCACGAATAACACTGCTTTCAAAATTTCTTCCCTGATCGCTATGTAAACGAGCAGGGAAGCCATAATGAACAATGAAATTCTCAAAGAGAACTTTTGCTGTAGTCTTTGCTAATTGATTTCTTGTAGGAAAAGCCTGGGCATACCTTGTAAAATGATCTGTAATTACAAGAATGTTTTCATGCCCACCCTTTGACCTCTCCAATGACAAGAAATCAATGCAAACCAACTCCATAGGCTGATAGCTTTCGATGCTTACCAATTCAGCACTTGGTTTTGGGTTTGTCTTGCGCTGAATGCATCTTGTGCATGCTCTAACTTTGTTGGTAACATCAGACTCTAAACCGGGCCAAAAGAATCTAGAACGAACCAGAGACAACGTACGGTCTCGGCCTTGATGACCGAAATCATCATGTAAGTGTTTAAGAACAGTAGTTCGAAAACTTGTAGGGACTACTAGCTGAGAAGTTTCCTGCCCATCCAGTAAAGATATGCGATACAGAATATGGTTAGCAACTTCTAATTTGTTCCATTCCCTAAAATATCTGCTCACTTCTGGAGTTTCAACTCTTTGTTCGTTCTTAAGTGGATAATATCCACTAACAAGAAGCTCAATTACTCTGTTAAGAGTTTTATCAGAGGCTTGTTCTTTTGCCCAGTCAACCCCATTTAACTCTGTTGACCCCACTGAAGTGGATGTATACCCCTCTGAATCATTTATTTCAGACTCTATGAGTTGAGCATTGTTATTCAAAACCAATGTCTCAACATAGGGGCAAGCGTCTCTTTTCACAGTATATGCCTGACAGACTGCTTTGACTACATCCGGAAACATTTCAGTGGTTTCATGAGGACGTCTCGAAAGGCCGTCAGCGTCCCCGTTGGCTTTGCCACTTCTATATGTAAGCTTAAAATTATAGCTACTCAGTGCAGCCAACCATCTATGTCCAGTCGCGTCCAATTTGGCCGACGTAAGAACATAAGTTAGTGGGTTATTGTCAGTGCAGACATCGAAAGTATTACCATAAAGGTAATCATGAAATTTGTCTGTCACTGCCCACTTTAAACAGAGAAATTCTAACTTATGTGCAGGGTAGTTACGTTCGCTATTGCGCAAACCTCTGCTAGCATAGGCTATAACCCTTTCAACACCATTCTGTTCTTGATAAAGAACTGCTCCCAGTCCATCCCCCGAGGCATCTGTATGCAATACGAAAGGCTTAGAAAAGTCGGCATATGCCAAGATTGGGGGAGAAGATAGTTTCTCTTTTAAAGTATTAAAGGCTCTGTCTTGGAACTCACCCCACTGCCAAGGTATAGGCTTTTTCTTTTTAGTATTTTTGACTTTGTGAGTAGGGTGGCCAACTAAAAGATCATTAAGGGGTTTAACTATTTTGGCATAGTCCTTTATGAACCGCCGGTAATACCCGGTGAAGCCAAGAAATGACCTTAAGGATTTAACGTTGTCAGGGACAGGCCATTCTGCGAGAGCAGCTATTTTGTCTGGGTCGGTTTCAACCCCAGATTGGCTTACTACATGCCCAAGATACCTAACCCGGTCTTTAAAGAATTCACACTTGGAAGCTTTTAGCTTCAGACCGTGTTGGCGTAGTCTACTGAAAACGGCTTCCAGTCTATTTATATGTTCCTCGAAGCTTTCTGAGAAGATAAGTATGTCATCGAGGAAAATCAAACACTCCTTAAGGTTCAGATCCCCCATGCAGCGTTCCATTAAGCGCTGAAACGTGGCAGGAGCGTTTGTTAAACCGAATGCCATTCTGTTGCATTCATAAAACCCCATATTACCCACCGTGAATGCAGTGGCCTGGCGATCCTCTTCCTTTATTTCAACTTGCCAGTATCCACTGCGCAAGTCTAGCTTGGAGAAATACTTGGCACCAAGCAACGTATCAATGGTGTCATCAATACGGGGAAGAGTGTAGGCATCACGGACGGTACGATTGTTTAGTTTCCGGAAGTCAATGCAAAATCTAAGACCCCCGTCTTTCTTCCGGACTAGAACAACATTTGAAGAATAGGGGCTTTGGGATGGTCTGATTGCATCAGCATCCAACATTTCTTTCAAATGTACCCTGACTTCCTCATACATACCAGGAGGAATTCTCCTGTATGGTTCTTTAAAAGGAGTGGAGTCTGTCAGCTTAATCTCATGCTGGACTAAATCTGTTCTACCTAAATCTGTGGGACCGGTAGAAAATATGTCGGACCATCTATTAAGAAGACTCTTGGCTTTACCAAGTTCTTCCGATGTGAGATTATCTTCATCAATCTGCACATCTAATTTTTCAGGTGCTTTTGTGGACATATCTTCCTGCTTCTGTGAAAGGTCAGGTGTCCACGAGTCTACCACACTCACTTTTGACAAAGAACATAATAGAGATCGGGGTGGAATCTCTATTGTTCGGGCCGACAAATTACAGACTCTAACAGGGATTCTAGAAGTCGTACCTGGGGTTTTCAAAGCGACTACCCTTGGACAAATAGTTAAGTCCCCTGACAAAGAATTGTCAATGTGCTCTGTAACTGCTGTGTGAACATCACCAGCGTTTCTAACTATACCATTTAATGTCTTGACTTCGCCAGGACCAATACGTATATTAAAGTTATTGGTAGTCTTGACTGGTATAGCTTCATCAAGAAGACTATCAAAGGCCAGCTGCCATTCTTCAGAAACCGGGTCAGCTGACTGTGACCTTGACTGTCTACAGAGACGTATGACATTTGTTCCTATGATAGCTGGAACAGTAGTATTGTATTCAGTATTGGAAACAACAAGTAAAGGAATAAGAAACTTATTATTTCCGAAAGAAGGAACAGATATTTCGGCTTCAATATAGCCTTTGTATGGGAGTTGGTCACCATTAGCACTTAGAACAGAAAGACCAAATTCTTTTATATTTCGTAACTCGGGTAAAGGGCTCAAGGTGTTATAAAATGACTCAGAAATTGAAGTGATCATTGATCCAGAGTCGATCAAACCCTTAGTTGGAACACCACATATGGAAATGTCACCTTCATTTGATGAACCAACCATCCGGTCAAATAATTTGGTCTTTTGACCTATATTTGGGCCTATATTAATGTTTGAATTTTTAACTTCCTCAGTTCGCCCCACAACAGAGGAAGTCAACCGTTTAAAGGTTGATTAGCTCCAGAAGAGTTGTCTCCCTGGTTAGCACCACGGCCGTTGGAACCACCACGAAAACCACCCCTGGAGCCACCTCCCTTATAACCGGAACGATTATTATTTTGAAAATTACCGCGATTATTGTAACCACGGCCATAGTTACCGCGCCACTGGCCTCTGCGGTAACCTCCACCCCTACCGGTTTGAAACTGTGACCGGTATGTCTGACCGGTTGCAGACGAATTTTGTTTTTGGGACTGCTCTTGGGATTCGAGTTTCTGTTCTAAGGCCTTCATTTTAGACATTAACTCAGACATTTGTTTTGATAATGATTCTGAATTATCAGTTTGAGCTTGTCCGCTCTGCTGCTGAGCAACTTTTGGATTCTGAACTGGCCGCTTGCTACTCTCGATTTCCTGCTCTACTTTGCGAATGTCGCGAAGTAATAGCTGGAAATCCTTCACACTGTCATATAAATGACGAGTTGAATTTTTCAATTCCTGACTCTTCAGTCCTGTCCAAAATTTGCTCCGCAGCATAGCATCTTTGGCAACTAAGTCAATATGACCATAACGAATTGCCCTTGACAGGGTTTGTTCCAAGCGCGAACCATATGCAACAATGGATTCATTATCCTTCTGAAAATCTCCATAAAAGGACTGAATCAAAGTTTCACCCGTGGCAACATTGCCATAAAAACCATCAAGTTTGGTTAAAATATCTTCAATCTTTGCATTCTCTCCAAGGGGAACAAGCATAGACCTTGCTGACCCTTTGAGAGAATTTGGCATAGCTTGAAGAATGATATGCTCATCATGAATATGTGCATTTTGAAGACATTTAACTTCAAAATTCCACACTTCATAAGTTGTCTCCCCTTTCTGGGGCTCCTCTGACCCACTAAAGAATGGTAATTTGGGGACATGGTAGGACTGGGCAGCATAAGTATTATTAAACGGCTGAGAAGCATTTAATACTTGATGTAGTCTGGGTACCGGGGAAACTCCTGGGTTCGTAAAAGTGAACTTTGGCTTTGCACCCTGATCTACTGTTTGCTTAACCTGAGGAGTGCTTGTTATTGGGTTCGAAACCTTGGGTTTATGTGCGGCAAGAGCAAGCAAACTTTCATACTCTGCCGTTGGCAACACCTTATAATTAGGGTTAGCATTAACTTGTTGAACCATTTCAGCCATACTCTTTTCAGCACTTAATTGTTCAACCATTTCAGATAAAGTTTTCTGTGCTCCTCCTTCTGCCATTTTCAGTTCTTAGATATGGGAGTGAAATATTAAAGTAATTATGCACAGCACTACGAAAAAAAAAAAAATTAATAAAACACCACACTGTTTTATTTACACTATTTCAAATCACTGTGACAAATCCAAGAGCACTGAAAATACTAAACACCGATATGCACTGAGAAATATACCCACTAAAATGTTATCTAATTATCAACAAGATGTGGGGAATGCACAGCAGAAAATTATAGATAGCAAGTTGTGAATCAGATAAGAGTCAGTGCCGTCTCACAAGTGATCTGGTCGATCCATACCGACAAGAAGCCGACACCTATCAAATCACATCAAAGCTTGCTAACAACAACAATCTGTAAATATCTGTGAAACAAGTCGTTTCATCCAACACCTTGCTAACAGATAACCAGAATGAATGCCATCCTTATATGCAGAAAAATTTAAACTAACCCTGTGAGATTTATCTCCCTTTGATTTACGAAAGCGAAGTAAATCCAATTTAAATCTTGGAGATGTCACAGGAAATTTTTCGTTTACAACCCTTATATAGTCATTCACAAGAGAAACTCTTTCTAGAAGGGCTAAATCTTGTGAATGAAAAGACTGTGGATTCCTATGCCCTTTACTGTTATTCCAGTCTTTGATTGAGTAAGGGGGAATTTCCAGAAAAACAAGGGTAACAGAGGGATAATTTGAAACTAAAGAAATATATCTGTCAATTTGATATTTTATGTAATTAAATGCAGCACTATCAGTGGTATGTCTTAATTCAGTAAATTTTCCCTTTTTAATTGTAAGGTCACAAGTTCCTAACCAAATATATAATTTTATGTTTCCATATTGTTGCACTTTTTTATGCAAGTTAAATTGTAGCCAGTAGAAGTAATCCTGGAATCTAGCACCACCTTTACATACAAAATCTATACTATAGCCAAAATCTGTTATAATATCAGAATGGGGTTTAAGATAGTTACCCTTGCTATCTGAAATTAAAATTGGCTTTTGTTTTAATGAACCATTGAATTGTATAGGCCTGTCTATATATTTCTGTAATCTACAGTTACTCATTGAAAAACACTGAAATATTTATTGATGAGCTGAAAAATCAATAACACAAAGTTCTATCATTAATTTGGGAAGTATATCGCTCAACTACACTTGGGCGAAAAGTAACACCATGAAATATAAATAGTATTAAAGGGTCCTACCTTAATCTAGAACTTCTACTGTAACTGTAGAACACATTTAGAACTGCAGAGCAGACTCTGTAGAGTAGACTCTAATAATCACTGAAGAGCAGACTCTAATAAACACATCGAGAGTAGACTCATAAACACTGTAGAGCAGACTCTAATAAACACTGTAGAGCAGACTCTAATCAACACTGTAGAGTAGACTCTAATCAACACTGTAGAGTAGACTCTGATAAACACTGAATTCTGAGTCAGTTCAAGTTTGTGTGGTACTTACTTGAACCTAGAAAAACAGTAAAGAGAAATATCAAGTAACACTAATCACTATATGCAATAAACAAAATCCACGAAATATGTTTTAAAATCCCAAACATTCAGCACACATCCTGAAACAAAGGTTATTAGTTAGTACAGTGAGCAAAAATGTGCAACGCGCAGCAGTTGGAAGGCAGTTTGCTTGTACATCACTAAATAAATAATATATATATATAACTATATGCACTAGTTTAACTATAAGCTAACTATTTAAACACTGAAATAGATATGCAAACACAAATAACACAATTCTACACAATATCACTAAATGATCATTTTTTTTTCTTCAGTTGATCACTATATAGCAATGAACAAAAATTGCACACTATAGTGATAAACAATATTTTGTGCACACAGTAGATATATATTAAATTTGTAGCATTCTCTGCTTATGCAGCCACACTGTAGAAGCAGTGAAAATTCATATCTATGTTTGTGT
The DNA here is from genome assembly GCA_963989385.1 of Ctena decussata. Lineage (NCBI taxonomy): Eukaryota > Metazoa > Mollusca > Bivalvia > Lucinida > Lucinidae > Ctena > Ctena decussata. Next base: position 63,628,017 of record OZ022509.1, read on the forward strand.
TAACATGCTACACATGAGTACACACACATAAATATATAATAACCTGTAAACAGGATTTTCACACAATGGCCAATTCTAAACAAATAAATAAAACATGATAAACACAAATAAATGTCACAAACATCACAGCTGATTCAAAGAAGTGGAACGGTCCCAGAAAACACGTCGAACTGGATCCAAGTCATAGTGAGATGAGAGAAATCACTCTTGGTTAAATATTTCAATACAATGATTGAAAAGAAATACACATATATAAATGCATCATTAAGATGATTTTTTTACACTGATTTTATGCAAGCTTGCTAATTATGGCCATTCTTAAATTTAACGCGCACTGTGAAATATTATTTATGCACAGATACACAAATAAATCAAGAAGAATAGATGAAGACAGCTCCAGAAGATCTCATGTTGTACCAGAATACCCTTGTTGTAATAGTTGAAAGAGAAGATGTTGGTAGGTCCGAAGAATTACGTTAGGGCGCCATCTGTCGCACAAGACTCTTTTTGGTTGTCAACAGACAAGGAAGATAGTAGTTGAATGCTGATGATATTTATGTAGGCAGTTAAAAAGGGTATCCTACAACAAAACAATATTACAATACAGACACTACAAATTGCACCACATTACCAATACAAAACAACATTTAATGAAACGTTTCAGTAATGAAACTGTTTATGTGTCAACTTAATAAATTCTGGGCCGAAAATCCCACAACTTATTGTATTTATGCACTTAAAACTATTTACAAACTTTATACATGAATCACACCCAGGCCAATGGAATAAATACACCAACTCTACTGAAAAATATCGGTTCATGGGCAAAATAATGCCACTGAAACTAAATGCACAGAGCGATACAACATAAACTGGAATATTATGCCTCAAACAGGGTTCAAACCTTTTACCCTGGCTCACATAAGCCATTAACCTACTAGACTACCAAATTCCAATTTCCTCTCTCACACCTAGCATATCAATTCTTAGTGAAACCTGCACGTCTATATTAATATGAGAATAGTATGTAATGTAAGAATAATGAAGTCTCAGGCATTCAACTTAATTTGCTAGAGTAATTCAAAGTACTCTGCATTGAGACTTCAAGTTATTCCACAAAAACAAATTCTAGAAAATAATTCTAATAAATACCAGGTTAAAATTCAGAAACAACGAAATGTAATAATTCACATACCTGGTTTAAATAAATATTCCTAAAGTTCTGTGAAAGAACTAAGAAGGTTTACATAGGTGAGAGGAGTTGACATCCTCACTCTTTCAAGAACACTGGCCAACTGCGCTCGGAGTGGTAATTTCGCGCTCAAAGTGACGTGCAAAGTTAGCATGCAAGGCACGGGTTAGAATTGACCAACCACACCCAATCTAACAACATACATCCTTCAAAATTGCAGTAAAACACGGTTCAATTGGTGTATTTTAAAAGTTGTTTGCAAAACATGACAATCTGTCAAGAACGGTTACTCTTTCACCGGTTTTAGCAGTACTGCTATTACCCGATGGGTAATAGGAAACACCAACGGCACCATAGGGAGAAAGGGTAGGAAGAGGACAGAGAAAAGACAGAGTGGAGCAATAAGACACTACTGCGACACTTGCACTGTACAGGGATGAGAATGGCTTTGTTAGAAAAAAGAGGAAAATTGGCCGGGGGTCAAGGGGGCCGCCTAGGCCCCCTTGCTGGTCAAGGGCCGCGCCCTTGTAGGGGGGCCAGGGGGCGAAGCCCCTCGGCCGAAAAAGAAAATAGCAAAAATTAGAAGGTGGAAACATGATTTCCTTTAATAGAAACAGCATTTCAAAACATAGAATTTGAGTACTTGATCAACTTTTTTCATAGCATCAGTTACATAAAGTTTATATAAAACTCAACAAAACAATTTAGAGATACCCAGTCTTTGAATAATGACCACTTTATAGAAGTTTAGAGTTCTCACTATGATGTAAAACAAGAATCCATCCCTGGATTGAGTTGGAATTAAAATTAAGAAGTTAGAGTGTGACAAGACAAAAGAGTTTTAGCCTAAATAATTGTGTGACCAAATCACAATGAAAGAATAAGTCTCGAGTAGGGATCGACTGCCACCTCTTGATTTCCTATCATTGGCCAATATACATGTACATACACTCGATCATGGCACTCCTGGACTTTTTTCATTTAGCATTGCATTATAGGCTTCCATTTCTGGATGTTAAGAAGGCTGTAATGTGTGGCAATGGCATCACCAGGTCATCTTATTTTTCCAGCTTCAAAAGACTGACAATATATTGTCATCTTGTAAGAATCCAAAGAGCCACAGGGCCTGAGAATTAGGTCTGAGCAAGAACTATAGACCCACACCAGACTGCTCAGGAAAAAGACCAGTCTAGTCCTTTTTCTGAGCAGTTTGGTCTTAGTCTATAGTCACCAGTCTGTTAAAGATAATGCACCATTTGCATCTGAAACTTTTAGATTTTTACAGTTCTTTAGTTTCTAGGACATGAGTAGGATATGGGTATTGATTGAGCCAGTTCCTGGCCATTGCTTAATTTCACTTTTATTTTCATTAGAGGGTTGAACTGAAACACACACTGTAAAGTTTAAAAAATTAATGGAACTTTCCTAATTGATAAATGTGATTATTTGCTTGTTGGACTTCATATTGAATAACAACTAACAATTTCTATTCAGACTGATCTGGGTTTACAAGGTTGTCCCAAATTCTGAAAGTATTATTTCATTGAGAGCATCATTGCACAAGATGGCAGAATCTCATGATACTATTTGATAGATTTACATACATTGTAGGAACACGATGCTTTTCTCTAGGATTTAAGAAAATCTCATCAAATCTGATAAATATTTAGTAACTTGATAGTTTATTGACAATATATAGTACATGTATGTCTCAAATTTAATCATGTAATTTGCTTCAAACTTCAAGGCAATGGAATTTGTTAGACCTGAGACACTTAAAAGTCCAAACTGTTATCAGTAAACAGAAACCCACCATTTAAAAGTTTAAATCATCAAGAGAATAAGACCTCAAACAATGACTAGTAATAAAATATGAATATATCCAATATTATTTTAAATTGAATAAGACTGACTAGAAGCGTAGCTTAATCATCTAATAGATAAAATGAAAGCAAAAATACATGTACTGTTGCTACACTGAACTAAATGAGATTAAAGTAGAATGCAATTAATGCACATGAAATTTCATGAATAAAATTGTTAAAATTGCAATAGTAGTCATTCAATTTCAAATAAACTACGCTCTAAGAAGCACATGACTTTGTGCACTAAATTGGTCAATATTGTGGATTTCATTTAGCAACAAAAGAAAGCAAAACAAAAAAAAAATGCGTGGCACACCTTTGATATGACTAGAACTAATATCAATAGTATCTCAAAACATTTGTGTTGAGACTAAATCATAAGGTAAACATGCCTATGCAATTTTATAGCTATAAAGATTATAAATTTTGAATGAAGAAGATATATAATTTTAAATCAGCTCAGCTCAAAACATAAATTGTGGTACAAAATGAAATCACCCGAAAGGGACATAGATTGTGGGTACATGTATGAATTGTGCAAATGTCCTGGTTCTAACAATTATCCAAACTGTATGTATGTACATGTATCAAAAGAAATAACACAAGTAACAAAGATATATACCTGATACACATACATGTTCAAGGGAGTCGAAATTACATGGATATGCTAACATGCAGTACTGAAATAGTTGAAGTATTTCGGCACTTTAAACCAATGCACATGTTCCTAGAGGGTCTGAAATACTGGTCTGGGGAAAGTATACCAACATATAGAGTCAAGGGCACGTATTGTCAGTATTTAAAGGGCAGCCTTAAAATCGCCTCAAAAATTTGCTCCCCTCACCCCTTAAAAAACTAAGTTATTGAAACAAGAAATGTTACAGTATGGAACAAATGCCCCCAAAGGCCCCTGAAACTGAACTTTAACCCCGATTGTGACCTTGAACTTGTGCGAGCAAGCCCAAATCTTGCAAGTGAGATGCCTTTTTATCATGCTTTACCTTTCCTTTAAGTTTGATGAAATTCACTTCAGCAGTCTCCAGTCAATTTGGAGATATAATCTGACATATGAACCCTGATAGTTACCCTGACCTTGGGAATGGGAACCTAAATTTTGTTTGTGACATACCATCACAATTTCAGGAAGTTTAATACAGTTTGCTTAAGAAGTCTTTTTAGTAATTGGGGAGAAACAACCTGACCTTTGACCTCAGACTGTGACCTTAACCTTTGGTGTGAAGTCCTGTGTGCGGCTTACCTTCTCATTAAGCTGCATCTTTCTGTGATGTTTAAGGAAATTTGCTTTGGTACATTTCTGAGCAATTGTTGAGACATGATTTGACATCTGACCCCAGATTGTGACCTTGACCTGAGGGTTGGGAATATAAATATTATGTGTGACAAACCTTCTCATTCTGCTTTGTATTTCTGTGAGATTTGATGAAATTCAGTTGTGTAGTTTTAAAGTAATCGCAGAGACACTATTTGACCTCCAAGCCTCGACAGTGACCTTGACCTTGGGTTTGGGAATTTAAATATTATATGCGACAAATCTTCCCATAACTCTTTATATTTCTGTGAAATTTGATAAAATTCAGTTATGTAGTTTTAAAGTGATCGCAGAGACACTATTTGACATCTAATACCCAACTGTGACCTTGACCTTGGGCGTGGGAACCAAACTCTTACGCCCGACACACCTCATTGTACTCTATCTTTCTGTGAAGTTTCATCAAATTTGCTACAGTACTTTATAAGTTATAGCTGATACACGATTTCAGACATGATTTGACCTTTGACCGAACTGTGACCTTGACCTTGGGCATGGGAACCAAACTCTTGAGCGCGACACACCTTCTCAATGTGCTCTATCTGTCTGTGAAGTTTCATCAAATTTGCTTCAGTAGTTTTTTAAGTTATCGCTGAGACACGATTTGTTACGGACTGACGGACGGACGGACGGTGCGATTTAAATATGCCACCCGAAGTCCCTTCGGGGGCATAAAAAAATCGAGCAGGGGTTCCCCTGCACATGGCACTTTTTCGTTTGCCCCAACCCATTTACCCCAGGCCAGTATAAATTTGGGGGAAGGCAGAAATAAGTGGGTGGGGTACTTGCACACTACACTAAAGAAGACACACTGCAATGTACCCTCTTCTACAATAGACTAGACAGTTAAGACAAGTAGTTCACTCACCTCTGCATTTGAGATCCTGTCACACATGTGAACTAGTTGGGGTGTTGTTTTTGCCTCATATGGTTATGGACAGCCTGTGAGCTCCACCTTGACCTGCTCTGGTTCATCAATATGGTTCTTTATGAAACTGTCAATCTTATAGTTTGAGCGTTTTTGTTTCACCAAACACACATGCTTTGAGGACCGAACATGATCCTCGAGAGCAATACAGCCACGGCTCCCATAGCTGATGTGCTTTTTGCACAGTTGACAGAGAGCTTGTCCCGGCAAATCGGCTTTCACGAAATGATCACCCAGGTACTCGGTCAGAGTTTCACCAGCAAGCTTTATTTGGACAGTTTTCTCAAGCCACTTATATGAAAACTTATTCTTAACGTCTTGGTCAATCTCTTTCACTTTCGATTCCTCGAATTTAGAAAGAACACCCATGTTTATAAAGTTCACTGATCAGTCACTGATGATGTCGGCCATTTTGGAAGGTCAAGAGAGTGTAAGTGAATCGCCGATTCTGATTGGTTATTTAAGTATAAGCTACTTTCATCCATTGGTTAATCTAACGAATCGGAAAACTCGGTTTTTATCATTCGATACTGAGTGGGGTCGAACGATATACCGAATCGTAACACGGATAGCGCTCGAGCGAGGGGTGCCCCCCCCCCCCCCCCCCCCCCCCCTCAAATTTTCTCCTCGAATTTACACATATCTCAAAAATGACTTCTGGGCCTTTCAAATCCGCGGAAATCCACGACAATTCTTACCCTGACTGTAGTTACATACTGGTCCATAGTTTTCCAAGGTGCTACCTTTTCTGAAAGAGATTGGCATATATAGTAAAATATAGTTTAAGTAAGTCGACGTATTTTTACAACAGTTGATTTAAATTTGTGTTTACTCATCTCGCTGGTCGAGAGTTCGTTTTATGTTATCAGTCTTAAGATAGCCGTTGATCTGCGCGTTTTACCACATACCCGAGTTGATTCATTTTTATACTGTGCATTCATTTCTGACCTTATGCATAAAACACTTTTTCCTTTTAATAGCGTTTTCGGCGCGAAATAGCTCGTTTTGTGCTGATGTGCCGTAAAACCCATATCACTCACTCACTCACTCCAAGGTGCTACCCCACCCCCTCAGTGACCTTGGTGTCAAGGTCATGAACTTACAAAATTGTCTTTTTATTGATTGGATATTTTGGTTAAAGTTTTTAAAGACCCATATCTCCAGAACCCATGGATGGATGGATTCTTTTGATACTTGCACTGTTGTTAGATATTCGTCCAGAGTTTTACAGACTAAGTTGATACTAATACTTGGACTGATGTTAGATAAGGGTTCAGGGTTTTGATACACCCCCAACCCTTAGTTCTTTTACCTCAAGTTCATGGACTTTGAAATTTCAAACGGATTTTTTTAAATTTTAATTTAATTTTAAGACTTATTTCTGAGATAGCTTTTGTTTATAAATATGTTGTCATTATGGACATGCTAGTCTGAATGTTTTTGCATAGCAGTCCACACCACCAGAAGGTTGGGTGACGCTATGGGCCGGAGTCTGGATTGGCAGTTGCGTGGACTTGCGCATGCCAGACAGAGGCGCTCGGATTGGTGTTCGAGTTAAGATTGACATGTTTTGTCCAATTACGAGATCGTTTGCTGAAGTTTGTTGCAATGGCACCATCGAATCAAAGGGCAAATGTGGTGGACCAGAACCTTCCGACAGAAACAATCGTCCGCACTGACATGTCGATTCCATCGCAAGTTTTAAATTTGATCGAACATGCTTTGGGCATGTTAAACCGCCGATTCTAATCACCAGCGGCTTACTGAAACTCATGGAGAGCTCGTTTAGGCCTTTCATGAAAGATGGCCAACGAGACCCAGAATGGATCTCTGGGGATTTACCGCAAGCATACCGAGCAGGTATCATGCAGTTATTCAGGCCCTCAGAGATAACACTGAGAACTGAAACTCATTTGGCAGGGATAAGGCCAAAAATAATGCACATTCGGTTTTGTGGTAGTGCTAGTTTTCACTTTGATTTTAGGGGTGTGCCTGTTTATTCGTTTCTGCTGGTGTGTCACGTGATCAGATTCCAACATGCGTCATGCAGTTTTGTGCGGCCTTGACAGTTGTAGTCAACAGAAGAAAATGATTTCTGTAAAATTATTTTTTTGATACATAAATTTCACACAAATGTTTGATCCTTAACTTTTTGGTCCAGTATATTTGGATGTCCAAAAATTTATTAGAATTACAGTATATGCTGACTAGTAGGCCGCCATGGCACTGGAAGCTTCCGAACACCATTGTGCCGCCTAACCGCTCACTTTATAAACAAGTAACTTGAGCAAAAAACATTTACGGCAGCATACTTCCAAATTAGAACAAAATCAACGCCAGCAAAGAGTTTTGATTAAAACTTTTCCTGCAACAATTTATCAATAAAGCATGCATCATACTTCCATGTTTCAAAAGCTTAACTGTCAAAACATCAAGTAGATATTATCAGTAACACTAACACATATTATTACACACTCAGGCAGCTGAACTAAACTTCAGCTGTTTAGAAATGTGTGTATGCAAGGCAGTCGTAATAGATATAACATGGATAGTATTGAGTTTGTTTTGGTGTTTTGTAAATTAATCCATGGATTGATGACCTTTCACAGTCTGAGATGACGAGGCAGCTGAGTTGACCTCGGACAGTGAAAGGTCACCAATCTATGATATTATTTACCATATACACAAAAAATGAGAAATTTCCATGGTATATCTGTTTTAACCTATTTGCTTTGCTCCAGATTAGAAGGGGTAACAGGGATAATTTGGGTAAGTATTTCTCAATAAAACTATATGTTGCGACCTCTCACTAGAATCATCTCATCGATACGGCTCAAATTAGGTGGTGACAATATGTTTTCATTTAGAAACAAGAGAAATTTTCCTAGATTTATCTCCAAAAATCCGCTTTTTCTGCAACTCTGCATCTGGAAATATTCATGAAAAAATTTGGAGCTCTGGTTTATAAAATTAATAGCTACCATTAATATGGACTTTCTGCTGTGAAGCTGAGCAGCTGCAATAAGCTCTGAATTTACTGGAATGTGTTTTTATGCAAATTCAAAATAAATTTAGGAGAGTACTTTGAGATAGGGAAAATTTGTTAAATTTGCATAAAAGCATATGTTAAGACCCCTCATCTAATTTATGAAGGGCAATAACCAATGTTGACCAGGAGAAAAAAATACCCACAATTACCCCTCTTACCTGGAGCTTCCACTGTTTCTCAAATGCAGAACTCAGTGTGGCTATAAATAAATCAATGGTTAATTTTCGAAATGAAAATTATTCCATGGTTCACTTACGGGTTAATTTTCTGTAGAGCCAATAAAACGTGTATAGGTTAATAATATGTTACAAGATATACCAAAAAAATGTCAAAACCCAAGTGACTGTTCACCTTTTCTTTTTTGGATTTATCATGTTCCACGCCTTCTTTATTTTTCCCCAATTCCTCAATTGTAATGTCCCTTTGTCTTGCCTGCTGCGACTGATTGCAACCAGACATTCTTCTTTCCCTTAGGTAACTTTTGTTCTAAAATTATCTACTAAATACTTTCGGATTTCCTTCTCTTCTTGGGGAGTCCACTTGTTTCTTACTACTTTGTTCTGAGTACATTACCGCTTTTGGAATCATTCTCATCTGCTTCATCCATCTCATCAAATTCGAATTCATCTATTTCTTCATCTGAAATGGATGCGATGGTATCTTGCATAAACTGTACTCAGGACTGTTTTATCGAGTTTCTTAAATTTCAGGAAAACTGGAAAGATTCTGTGTTCTGTGCAAAGCCTTGCACCTGATCTTTTTCCCAAAACAATTTAACAAATGTATTACTGTGACAAGTTCTGATGTTAGACCCTGTGTTTCTAATGTACTTATAGCTAACAGGAATACAATATAAAAAGACGGTGTCCAAAAAAATATTGCATCAAATATGGACAGTGTCTCAATTTCCTTGGGTTAACCTTTGGGTTATCCCCTGGTATCTATCCATTCCTGATAAATATATATAATGGGCATTGATCCCTTCCAGGATTCATCAATTTTAGTTTTCAAGAATGCTTAGATACTCAAAAACCCCAGCAACTTATTAATGACTGGTCCAGATACCCCTTACTGTTGATGACAAGATGTGGAATTTGTTTCAGTTTTTGATCATTGCTTTTTTATCTACTTTTCTCCGATACTAAACAACAAAAAAAATCTGGATAAACGCTGAAGAGTGTTCCTTTTTGTTGAATAAATCTCCGCACACAAAAAGTAAACTAGTAATGCTGATGCTGCCTGTCTGCTGCAGGTGTTTACAAATGGGCATATATTGGGTATCTAATATGCTGAAAGGGCATTTGTTGATAATGTGTTTGGTAGGTGTCCATAATTTGGTTTAATAAATGTGTTATGTATAGTAAAAGATGATTTTATGCCCAAATTGCTGTTGGTACAAGTCCAATCGTGTGCTTGGTAGGTGTTAATAAATTTGTTTGATACATATGGAGAACTGAGCAGTGATTGTATGGCAATGATTATTGTATGTCTATATTACTGTTGGTTACAATGTCCAATCATGTGTTTCGTAGGTGTCCAAAACGTTGTTCCATACATGTAGAGAATGTCCAAAATGAGGCTATCACTGTTGGATACAATGTCATAACAATGTGTTAAATATGTACCCACAGCTATGCCTGAATAATTTGGAGGAAGAGAAACCATTTCATATATCAAAGATCTGTTTCATGTCCACATTGCTGTTGGATAAAATGTCCATTTGTGTCCAAAGCTTTATTTCTAACATATAATGGGAGAACAATTTGAAGTTTATGTAACTTGAAAAATCATTTTCAGTCCATTTTCATGTTGCATACAATGTCCAATCATGTGGATGGTAGGCGACCAAAGTCTTGTCTGCTACATACAATGAGAGAAACTTAAAGTGTAAGTATCCTAAAGTTTTTGTCCAGTCATATCCATATTGGTATTGGCATCAATCTTCAACATTGCTAGAATTTGCCTTTTTTATTTTTTTTTGCCTGAACATGGTTGGACAAACAAAAGCAGTAAATAATCAATCATCTTACTTTAACGTTTAGAGTGTAAACATAGCTATTAGCCATTATGTTACTTAAACCATTAGTGTGTAAACATAGCTTTACTATTTCAAAGCTGACTATAAATGATTTGTAGCTCACCAAAATGTAAGTGAATTCCTATTTGCATTTCAATACACAGTTCCGAGCCACACCCAAAATGTCACTCAGTCACCTGATAGTGTATAACTGGCCAATGCAACAACAACTTGGCACTTGACATAGTCTCCCAAACAAAATCCCATGTTCAATGTCTCACATAAGTCTGTGATTTAACCTTACAGTTAATGGAAGGATGTTTATCAAGGCGTGGTTTTCTGAACTCTGTATTAAAGTACAAAGAATAAAAAAAATGTCAACCAATGGACTCACTTTCAAGGTCTATGTCTGGAGTGTAATCAGGGTTATATACTGCTTCATCCAGTGCGAGTGTTGGTAGAGAGTGAGCTATAGTTTCTTCTGTTGCTTCTATGTGAAATTAATTGACATATAACAACCAGTCGGGGGATGGTCGGGTGGTGCGATGGTGCTGCGTTAACATCCAGTGCAGGGGCGCCCTACTGATTTGGATAGTAGTAGGGCAAGGGCCTACTGTGCTTGCAGTAGGTGCGGGTGGGGTTGTTTGACCATTTTTTTTTCGATTATACCTTCTCTCTTCTTTCGCCTTCCCTTGGGGAGACGGCCCCATATAGACTGAAATATTGTCTCAAAGGGCCGTTAAACCCTAACAATCAATCAATCAACAAGTCGCCCAAAAGGGCAACGATCACTCACCTGAGTCCACAAATATGGCTTTTACAACAATCCAAAGCAGCTTGCTCCAACTGGTCCAATCTGGCCAAATTTTGAATATGTGCAAGATTATATGCCTGCAGTGAACCAGTTTCATAAAGATCAAATATAAAATGAACAGACTATGCCCTGCACAATTTCAACAATGGCCTTTTTGACAATCAAGGGTAAGTAACTCCAAAATGTTTAGTCCAACCTAATCAAATTCCGAATTAAACTGTGATTTTATGCCTGTCCTGAACATCTGCAAGTTTCATAAAGATCCCATAAAAAGGAAACGGGCTATGCCTGAGAAAGGGTCAAACATACGCAGCCAGACGTCTTTTTTGGCACTCAAGGGCAAGTAACTCTAAGGTGAATGCTTAGATCTAACGAGATTTTGAACCCATAGATGTAATGCCTGTCCTTGCTATCAGCAAGTTTTCGAAGATCCTATAAATGAGTGCGCTACCCGCCGGACAAGGTCAAATATGGCCTTTTACAGAACTCAAGTGCAGGTAACTCCAAAGTGTACAATCGAAGTTGACCTATTTCGAGCTCGTCCAAGGTTTTATGCCTGTCCAAATTACCTTCAAGTTTGAAGAAGATCCAATGAAAAACAAGCGAACTATCCTCTGGACATCATTTCCCCCTCAGTAATTCAACGGGAAAATATATCTGCACCGCAGGGCACGTAGCTCCCAAGTCAATGATACAATCTGTCCCAAATTCGAACTCGTTAGAGATTTTACCTGTCCTCTTTATCTCCAAATTAAAAGAAAATCTTATCAAAACAATGTTTAATGGTGAGGACAACATTTTCCCCCTTATAAGGATATGTGAGTTTTGGTTTCCATAGTTATCACAGTATTGATCAGATCTGCCCCCAAATTCTGACACTTTTTTCTTCCTCTCTCTGGGAGACGGCCCGATATAGACTGAAATACTGTCTCAAAGGGCCGTTAAACCCAAAACAACCAACCAATCAATCTTTAGATATTTTGTTAACCTTTTCCTATACATATAAAGCGTAAGTCCATAAAGGGTCATAATTCTGCCAAACATTACAGTATTTCACCAAAACTTAATCAAATCATCTACACAGTAATCCCAAACTGCAGCAAAAAGTTAATCATCTACACTTGTATCCCAAATAGCAGGCAAAATTTCATGAGCCCTGCTCTTGGAATTCTTGACTTATTATGTTCACAAGGTTTCCCTGGACCTACCATGCATTAGTACAAAAAGGGCAATAATTCTGTTTTGAATTTCACCAGAAATTAATCATATCATCTACACATGCATTCCAAAACTGTATGCAAAATTTAATGAGCCTAGCCCTTGTGATTCTTTACATATATTGTTAACAACCTCTTCCCATACCTATAATGCTTAAGTCCGAAAAGGGCCATAATTCTGTCAAATATTTATGGAATTTCACTTATGCTTAATTCAGTCATCTACACTGTAATCCCAAACTGCAGGCAAAATTTCATGACCTTGCTCTTGGGATTATGCACATATTTTGTTAACAAAGTTTCTATATACCTACCATGCGTAAGTCCAATGAGGCCATAATTCTGTCAAATATTTATGGAATTTCACCAAAAGTTAATCAGGTCATCTACACATTAATCCCAAACTGCAGGCAAAACTTCATGAGCTTTGCTTTTTGGAACCTTGAGATACTTTGTTAACAAGCTTCCCACGATGGGCAAGTCCGAAAAGGACCATAATTCCGTAATGACAAATCGGACGACGACAAAAACAACATGCGTTCCCCTACTTTTTCATGCTGAATCCATCAATGCAAGTTCCAGGATTCTAGCTTTTATTGTTATTGAGGTATCCCAAAACGGACAGGCAGACAGATAGAGAGGACCAAACCAATATTCCGCATCAACTTCTTCGATGTCGGGGGATGATGATTTAAAATTTAACGACGCGTCAACCCACTGGGTGAGTGAGTGATATGGATTTTACGGCACATCAGCACCAAAAGGGCTATTTCGCGCCGAAAACGCTATAAACGAAAACATGTTATATGCATAAGGTCAGAAATGAATGCACAGTATAAAAATGAATCAAGTCGGGTATGTGGTAAAACACGCCGATCAACGGCTAGCTTAAGACTGATAACATAAAACGAACTCTCGGCCAGCGAGATGAGTAAACACAAATTTAAATCTACTGTTGTAAAAATACCGCGACTTAACTAAACTATATTTTACTATATATGCCAATCTCTTTCAAAAATGAAAAGATTTTCGCTGGTTCAACCGTGTCAAACAGTTGTTTCATACTGTTGACACGGACAAACCTAGCACGCGTAATACGAAAATCCATGCAATCTAAAAGGAAATGTTTAACACTAAAAGGTTCCTGGCAAGGAATGCACAAAGGCGGATCCTCACCTTTCAACAGAAACGAATGAGTAATAAAAGTATGGCCGATTCTGAGTCGAGCCAAAGTTACTTCTTCCTTACGATCAATTCTATAACAAGGTTGCCATTCACCAAGTGAAGGCTTGATAGAATGTAGTTTGTTAAAGACAGCAGCATTCCATGATACCTGCCACTTATCATGAAGATAGGTATTTATGCAAGGTTTGATATCAGTGTAAGGAATTTTAAGATCAGAAATATGAAGAGCTAATGCCGATTTCGCAGCAATGTCGGCCTTTTCGTTGCCTTTAATTCCAACGTGATTGGGAAGCCAACAAAATATAATATTGTTTAGCTCAGCTAAGTCATTATGTTTCAAGAGGATATTCAAAAGAAGAGGGTCTTCAATATGGCGATTATTTAGGGATTGCAGAACAGAGAGGGAATTAGAAAAGATGATAAAATCTGTATTCCTAGACTGTTCAATATGATTCAAGGCTAAATCAATAGCTTTGATCTCCGCTGAAAAGATAGAGGCATTAGTAGGTAATCTACATTTGTATGTTTCGGATGGAGCAACACAAGCAGAGCCAGCTTGTCTCCATCCTTTGAACCATCAGTATATAAAGTCTCATAGTTAGGAAAGTCAGAAAGCAGTTCATTAAATTTAGCTCGAAATACAAGAGGATCAGTTTGAGATTTTTTATCGGTATGCAAAGAAAATAAAACACGTGGCTGAGTAAAGGTCCATGGTGGCACATCCGGAACCCTAAACTGTTCAATTGTGTCTAAATCTAAATTCATATTTTCAAATTCTGAAGAGATTCTAATGCCAAAAGAAGGAATCATATTTGGTTTATTCTCAAATAATGTTTTATATTGTGGCCGATAAACAGTTTCATACGTTGGACTTGATGGATTTGACTTTAGTTTAAGGGCATACTGCAGGGAGAGGTTTTGACGTCTATTATAAAGTGATGGTTCATTTGCCTCTGCTAAAAGACTCTCCGAGGGAGACGTTCTGAAAGCTCCAAAGGCGAGCCGGAGTCCCTGATGATGAATGGGATCAAGCATTTCCAAATAAGATTTTCTAGCGGATCCATATATTATTGAGCCATAGTCTAGTTTGGACCGTATAATAGTTCTATAGAGATAAAGTAAAACTTTACGATCTGCTCCCCAGTCAGTATGGGCAACAACTCGTAGTAGGTTCAACGCTTTTTGACATTTTGCTTTAAGCTGTTTAATGTGTGGAATAAAGGAAAGCTTTTTATCAAATATAACGCCTAGAAATTTATTTTCTTCTACTACAGGAATGGGTGTCCCGTCCAAGGTGAGCACTGGGTCATCATGCGCTTTTCGAAGATGACAGAAATGCATGCAAACTGTCTTAGATTTTGAAAATTTGAACCCATTTTGAGTTGCCCACGTTTGAATTTTATTTAGATTTTGTTGAAGCTGGCGTTCAATAGTATGCATATGTTTTGACCTATAACAAATCAAAAAGTCATCTACATATAAGGAACAGTCAACACCAGGATTAAGACATTTAACATTATTGTTTATTTTTAGACTGAAAAGAGTAACAGACAAAATACTACCTTGAGGCACACCTTGTTCTTGATCATGTGCCTCAGACAAAGTTGAACCAACACGTACTTTGAATTCTCTATTGGATAAGAAGTTTTGAACGAATAGTGGCAATCGGCCTTTTAGGCCTAATTCATGTAAATCATTCATTATACCATACTTCCAAGTTGTATCGTAAGCCTGTATCGTAAGCCTTCTCTAAATCAAAGAAGACAGCAACTAAGTACTCCTTCTTGATGAAGGCTTCACGTATAAAGGTTTCTAATCTAACCAAGTGATCATTAGTACTGCGTTGGTGCCTGAAACCACTCTGAAATTCTGTAATAATATTATTTGTTTCAAGGTACCAAACGAGTCTTTCATTGATCATTCACTCCAATGTTTTACATATGCAGCTTGTTAAAGCAATAGGACGGTAGTTGTGTGGGTTCGTATTATCTTTTCCAGGTTTTGATATGGGGATTATCGTAGCTTCTTTCCAAGACTTTGGCACATTACCAGTTTCCCAAATGTCATTAAAAGTTTTCAAAAGAACCGAAAGAGAAGAGTCTGGAAGATGTTTCAAAAACTGGTAATGGATATCATCAGGCCCCGGAGATGAATCATGAGCCTTTGAAAGAGCATCTTTAAGTCCCGAAAGAGAAAAAGTTGATTATAAGTTTCTGTGTTGTTGGATGAAAATTTTAGGTTCTGTTTTTCCTTCTGCTTTTTAATATTCTTGAATTTTGGACTATAATTTTCAGAAGAAGAATTTTTCGAGAAAGCGTCAGCGAGGGTATTAGAAATACCTTTTTTGGAAGTAACTTTAGAAATATTTATATTTAAGTGTCCCAGTGAGCTAGATTTTCCTTTTCCCTGAATTATATGAACCATGTCCCATACTTTCTTTATTGAAGTTCGAGAATTTAATTTGGAAACATACTGTTTCCATGATTTTTTCTTTGATTTTTTAATTGTTCGACGAGCTTTTGCACGCAAAACACGATAATTATTTAAATTATCATGTGTTGGGCGATTATTGAATTGTCGCAGTGCTCCTTTACGTTGTTTTATAGCAGTTTTACAGTCATCTGTAAACCAAGGCTTTTTAATCTTTTTTGATTTCGTTGATGTTTTTGGAACGGTTTCTTCTGCTATATTAATAAGAATAGATGCAAATGACTCAATCGGATCATCAGCCTCCTGGACTGTGTCTTCAAGAAGTCGAGTTTCACAAAGAGTTTGAAACTGGGCCCAGTTAGCTTTATTTAGTTTCCACCTTGAAACCGGCTCATCAATATCTGGACCAATGTTATTTAGAAAAAAAGGAAAGTGATCACTACCGCAGAGATCATCATGAACTTTCCAGTCATAGTCCAAAAGAAGGGTGGGAGTGCATATAGAGAGGTCTAAAGAAGTGCATGTACCAGTTGCTGGATGGAGATACGTAGGAGTTTTAGAGTTATACAGACAAAGTCCATTGTTGTCGATAAAATTTTCAATTACTCTGCCTTTGTCATTAATATCTTTGGAACCCCAAAGAATATTATGACCATTAAAATCTCCCAACAATATGAAGGGAGTTGCGGAACAAGATCATCAAGCTCTTTTAAAGACAATCTCGAATTGGGGGGAATATATTTAGAACAAATAGTTACTACGCGATGGAGAGTTATACTAACTGCAACTGCTTGTAAATTCGTATGTAATGGTACCTGACTATGAGGAGCGTTATTATTGACAAATATAGAGACACCGCCAGCGGCTCTCTCATTATTTGTGCAAAAGGTATGAAAAGAGCTATAATTTCTGATGGACATGTTATCTGTATCTTTTAAATGTGTTTCTTGAAGACATAGGGCAGCAGGCTCATAATCCTTAAGGAGGAGCAATGTTTCTTCATAGTTGGCTTTTAAGCCTCGACAATTCCATTGTATAATTCTATTTTTCATTAGAATTTATTATGAATATTATTGGAGCAAAATGGTTAGATCTATTCTTAGGAAGTAGGTATTCTGTTAAGTGTTCCCCTTGGGAGACAGGATGGGGATTCCTCCGCATCCATGTCCTCCAAGGCGGCCCACCTATTATGCTGCCTAATGGGATCATTAGATCCTTTCGGCTGTCTATCTGACTCAGGTACAGGTTTCTCCTTTCCCTTTGGTTTCGGGTCAGGAGTCCTATCTGAAGAGTTCTTGTTTCTTCTGTCTTGTTTTGTAAAAGTGTCGTGAACAATCTTTTGAAATTTCTTGTCTGCTTTTTGTTGTTTTTCTTTTTCTTTTTGGCTTAGTCTTTCCAACGAGTCTCGTTTTGCTTCGGCAGATGCTTCAGTTGTTGCAACATTATAAGACGAAGACTGGGGGGCTCCTGTGATAAGTACAGGGTCTGTTTGTGTCGTAGCATCGACTAATGATACCGTGACACCTGCAGTCTTCGTAATGCTAGCATAACTTTTACCTGGTGCTGCCTTGTAGCTGTCAACGATTTTCCGCGCTTCTGGAAACGATATATTCCTGGTGTACTTGACTTTGAGAATTTCTTTCTCAGTGTGCCAGGCCTGGCATTTCCGCGAATTGGCGGGGTGGTCTTCTTTACAGTTGAAACATTTGGCTTGACGTTTACAATCTGTTTCATCCGCACAATGCTGCGGCTGACCACAGTTAGCACATATCGTTTCCTTTCTGCATCTGTCTTCGTGATGCCCAAATACTTGGCACCGATAACATCGCAGTGGATTTGGAATGTAGGGATCAACGGATACACGAAGAAAAGCGACTTTTAATTGTTTGGGCAAAACTGATGTGTTAAAGCTATATACGAAAGTGTTGGTGTCTTTAAGGGTCTCGTCTCGACGAACTTTAATACGACGGACTCCGACTACACCTTGCTCCCTCATATTTTCAAGGATCTCTTGATCGCTGACCCCTTTTAAATCGGGGCAGCGAACAACGCCCTTGCAAGTATTGAGGGAGCTGTGCAGTGCGACTTTCACTTCAAGGTCGAAAAACTTGTTAATACGCAACAGATTTTCTACAGATTTCTTGTTGACGTATTCGACCAGAAGGTCACCTGAGCGTAGCTTCTTTATGCTCTTAGGCACACCAGCGATGCCATGAAGCGCTTTTTCGATGACAAATGGAGACAAGCTCGACATTTGTCTTTTTTCTTTCGATGAGATTACTAAGAAGCGCGGAGTTGGAATAGACGTTGCAGTTTGACTGAATTCGTTCTATGATGGATCATCAGAGTCGGTGTCACGTGGCCGTTTCGAATTATGTTGAGGAGCTTTGGGGTTTGAAGTTGGGGGGGGGGGCATGAGAAGATAAAGAAAATAATTCATCTCCGGTGCTCTCCACCCGCCGTGGAGCCCAACAAGGGAGCACTTATATAGAGTGGATGTCCTAAACTCCAAGTGCTAGAGATACACTGAAGATATACTCGGATAGGACGAAATGCCTACACGATTGACCCATCAGCCGCCGCCTTCTAGGAATGGAAAAAGATGAGAAAAAGGGTTCATGGGCACATGGTCAGTATCAGAATGATACAAAGATAGGAAGAGAAAGTAAACGTTGATTCCCAGGGCATGGCACGACCATTCCGATTGATCATATTCGGGCCCATATTACCTCCCGTCTAGTTGAAATCAGTCCCAAAGTGATGTGTTGCAGACTGACTGCGTCGCAGGCAGTCTACTCAATCACCAGGATCCCTTCTTCCAACGACACGGGTCGCAGCTCACGGCAAACGAGCCGCCCCCTTTTAGACTGCCTTTTACGTCACGCAGAGGGATACGTCTGGCCTATTCTATCCCCAACCCACTGGGTCATTTGCGTCATAAAGGTTGCATATTACTTAAAATATAAACAGAACTGAAAGGGAGGGCACTTTATAAGAATAACTTTGCATTGTTAACATGGAAGTAATACATGGTAAAAATGTAGAAAAAGTTTATATTTTGTTAAAAAGGTTAATATCTTTTAAAAAGGATAAGATACTGCCACCAGGTACATCTTGAAAAAGTTGCGTCAATTTATTATCTCGAAAATATTTATTTCTGTTGTGTGAAAAGTCAACACAGTCAATACGAATATGTTTAACTGTAAAGAGCTGGTTACAAACTATACATAAAGGCTGTTATATACGATTTATAATAAGAATGGTTAATTCTTGTATGGCCTATGCGTAGTCGAGCAATTACAATTTCTTCTTCAAATTGAAGTTTATTAAAAACACCTGTGTCCCATGATGTTTGCCACTTTGACAAGATGTACTTGTTGACAGCGGGTTTAAAATTGTAAAACGGAATTTCAAACATAGACACATTTAGACTAAGATATTCTTTTGCTTTTCTGTCAGCAGTTTCATTGCCAGCTATGTTAATAGGACTGGGGGTCCAACAAAAAAAACCATTTCTTTAGTGCTTGAAATTTTATGTTTTTCTAATAGTTTTTGTGCCCCAAACTTCGGAGAAGTTGAGGGGGGCATATTGGTTTTGGCCTGCCTGTCCGTAACGCTTTTTTGCAGCTAGGTAACTCCGGAATGGCTTATGCTAGAATCTTGAAATTTTATATGTGGCATGTACATGAAAAATAAGTGGACCCGTATTTTTTCTGCTTCCCGTCAGTCAGTCCCGTGGACGTTCAGCATCCAATCATTCAAATCAATCAATAGGAGCTTGCTGCATCCACCTGACTGTCCTCTGTTGTCTGGCTAGCTTAGTCAGCAACAGACAGCAGTCTGGGAATGGAACAGCTCCACATGAAAAATATATGAGCTGTCTAAAACTAATATTTAACCACAGCAAGTACATACTTAATCAAGTATTCACTTCTATGTTTGGATTATCTCCCTTTGACCATCAATTGCCCCACAATCAATAAGAATTTAAAGGATGTCACTTCATTTTGTAAATGTTTCTTGGGAAATTTTCGACTGCAAGACAACAGACAAGTCAGGGACACAACCTACATGTAAGGGAGACAACTCTTGTTTGATTTCTGGAATATTTCTTGATACTGTGTTCTTTCATTCAAACTAAACAAAAAAGCTATAAATCCACGGGTTCTCCGTAAGAGCAAAGCGCGATACAACCCCGCTCCCCCCCCCCCCCCCCCCCCCCCCCACACACACACACCACTATGTCATAACTGATATGCCCAGAATCGCGATCAAGATCACAATATCTTATTTTTTCTATTTCAAATGTAATAACTGTCACCCTGGTCACTTGTCTTTTACTCGTCGTAGCTCGCAGATGATAGCAACCCCAAACCAGCTCAACTCTCGCCATTTGAAATACAGTATGATCTACTATTTGAATGAAGATAAGAGGTTAAATATTACTGTTTTCAAACTTCATATAATAAAACAAATTTGTATAAATAAATCAGGTTGAGAGTGGTCGTTTGAGTTTGGGACAAAAAACTCCTAGATCCCTCAGGGATGCTGCATAAAACTAAGTATTTATTTTCAAGACTTGACAGTTTAATACTTGGCGCAGATCCTCTTCTCCCAAATTAAACGTTGATTCCCAGGGCATGGCACGACCATGCCGATTGATCATATTCGGGCCCATATTACCTCCCGTCTAGTTGAAATCAGTCCCAAAGTGATGTGTTGCAGACTGACTGCGTCGCAGGCAGTCTACTCAATCACCAGGATCCCTTCTTCCAACGACACGGGTCGCAGCTCACGGCAAACGAGCCGCCCCCTTTTAGACTGCCTTTTACGTCACGCAGAGGGATACGTCTGGCCTATTCTATCCCCAACCCACTGGGTCAATACAGTATGATCTACTATTTGAATGAAGATAAGAGGTTAAATATTACTGTTTTCAAACTTCATATAATAAAACAAATTTGTATAAATAAATCAGGTCGAGAGTGGTCGTTTGAGTTTGGGACAAAAAACTCCTAGATCCCTCAGGGATGGTGCATAAAACTAAGTATTTATTTTCAAGACTTGACAGTTTAATACTTCATTGCCAGCTATGTTAATAGGACTGGGGATCCAACAAAAAAAAAAATTTCTTTAGTGCTTGAAATTTTATGTTTTTCTAATAGTTTTTGTGCCCCAAACTTCGGAGAAGTTGAGGGGGGCATATTGGTTTTGGCCTGCCTGTCCGTCTGTCCGTAACGCTTTTTTGCAGCTAGGTAACTCCGGAATGGCTTATGCTAGGATCTTGAAATTTTATATGTGGCATGTACATGAAAAATAAGTGGACCCGTATTTTTTCTGCTTCCCGTCAGTCAGTCCCGTGGACGTTCAGCATCCAATCATTCAAATCAATCAATAGGAGCTTGCTGCATCCACCTGACTGTCCTCTGTTGTCTGGCTAGCTTAGTCAGCAACAGACAGCAGTCTGGGAATGGAACAGCTCCACATGAAAAATATATGAGCTGTCTAAAACTAATATTTAACCACAGCAAGTACATACTTAATCAAGTATTCACTTTTATGTTTGGATTATCTCCCTTTGACCATCAATTGCCTCACAATCAATAAGAATTTAAAGGATGTCACTTCATTTTGTAAATGTTTCTTGGGAAATTTTCGACTGCAAGACAACAGACAAGTAAGGGACACAACCTACATGTAAGGGAGACAACTCTTGTTTGATTCCTGGAATATTTCTTGATACTGTGTTCTTTCATTCAAACTAAACAAAAAAGCACGGGTTCTCCGTAAGAGCAAAGCGCGATACAACCCCGCCCCCCCCCCCCCCCCCCCCCCCCCCCACACACACACCACTATGTCATAACTGATATGCCCAGAATCGCGATCAAGATCACAATATCTTATTTTTTCTATTTCAAATGTAATAACTGTCACCCTGGTCATTTGTCTTTTACTCGTCGTAGCTCGCAGATGATAGCAACCCCAAACCAGCTCAACTCTCGCCATTTGAAATACAGTATGATCTACTATTTGAATGAAGATAAGAGGTTAAATATTACTGTTTTCAAACTTCATATAATAAAACAAATTTGTATAAATAAATCAGGTTGAGAGTGGTCGTTTGAGTTTGGGACAAAAAACTCCTAGATCCCTCAGGGATGGATGGTGCATAAAACTAAGTATTTATTTTCAAGACTTGACAGTTTAAGTCAAAAGATTTACCCAGTATATTAGAGTTAGAAATTGGGATAAAGACGAATATACCCGATATTAGAAGTGACAATAGAATGTAAAATTATTACATGAAATCTATCACACTGCACGTCTGAAAGATTTATGAGAAGCAATATTTATTCCTCAGGAGCTCCAGACCACAAACCAATCTAGTTGATCGGCTGTGATCTACTGAGAAATGTTAGATGGCAGATTGTTTACCGGAGGCCAAACACCATACTAGGGGCCCTCCAGGACATCGTCCAGACTGAGGCAAGGGCCCGAGCTAATACCCCTCCTCGCTCCGGGTCACCTGATTGACAATCTCCTGGAGCCGCCCCAGCATGTAGAAACGAGCCTCCTTCAACAGCTCCATCAGATATTTCCTCTCTGACGGCAAAAGTGCAATATCAATGTGGGTACCATCCCTTAAGTAATCTAAAATTAGATTGAAATGTGCCGAATTTCTGTCAACAAAATATTCATTCAAATTGTAGGGACGCATAGGGCTGTCCCCTCTAAATATCTTACAAAAGAATGGGTTAGGGTAAGCTCGAAGCGACACCTTAGATGTTTAAAAACGTTTGCCCCCAACACAAAGGACGACCCTCCCCTCCTGTTGACTGATTGATTGTTATGGGTTTAACGGCCCTTTGAGACAGTCTATATCGGGCCGTCTCATAGAGAGGGAGAAACGATAGACGAGAGAAAAAATGACCAAACATCACCCACCCGCACCTACTGCAAGCACAGTCGGCCCTTGCCCTACAATGGACGCCCCGGAACTGGAAGTTACATACAGCACCCTCGCACCACCCCACCACCCCCTCTCCTCCTGTACTCGTTGAAAATGCAGTAGAACCTGTCGACTCAGATCATCTAGTTTGACATCGGGGCATCTCTGAGTCCTTATGTATGGGGTTGCCCCCTTGTGATTGAACTGTGTTAAGCTCGCCAATACTTGGCGCAGATCCTCTTCTCCCAAATTAATCTCCAGACCAGTTAAGATGGGCCTGACCGGGATGGCCCTAGCGGTCACCTCTTCAAGGTTACACTCGATGCTAGGTAAACATTCAGTCACTTCTGCTGTTCCTAAATCTGAGGAGGTTAGTCCCTGATCATATGCTTCTGTGTCACTATAATTTAGTTGCGCGTCCCTTATACTGAGGTTGGATTGAGTGTCCTTTTCACTATTACTTCATTGAGAGTCCTGTTCAGTGTAATTTAATGGTGTGTCCTTTTCACTATTTGATTTTTGGTTGGAGTTTAAGTCTGTTTCTCGTTTCTTGGAGTTTGTGTCCTTTTCACAATTTGATTTAGTGTCTGTTTCACTTCGCTTTGAGTTAGTGGCCTGTTCTCTGTTTGATTTAAAGTCCCTTTCACTTGGCTTCGAGTTTGTGTCTTTTTCACTGTTTAAATTTGTGTCTTTTTCACTTCGCTTTCAATTAGTGTCCTGTTCACTGTTTTGAATGTCCCTTTCACTTTGCTTGGAGTTTGTGTCTTTTTCATTGTTTAAATTTGTGTCTGCTTCACTTTTCTTAGCGTTAGTGTCCTGTTCACTGTTTGATTTAGTGTCATTTTTCAATTTGCTTTGAGTTAATGTCTCTTTCACTTTTGTTTGACTTTGTCTCTTTCACTTTTGTTTGACTTAGTGTCTTTTCCACTTTGCTTTGATTTTGAGTCCTTTTTAATTTGCTTTGAGTAATTTCTTTTTAGCACTGAGAAAGGTCTTTCTAGAGATCTAGGTCCTCTTCGAGACATCGGCGTCTCTTGACAGGTGCGTGATGTGTACTGGCCTCAGCTGTCCGTTTGTTTGAGTAATTTGAAGAAACTTTGGATCTATATACCTTGTCCAAAGGTGGGGCCAATCTTGGAGGTGAGGGATGGAGAAGGCTGATGAGAGTTGGGAGCAAGGGAGATCTCCTTCTGGTCTCCTCCCATAGATTTGGTGTATATAATAAAAGTTTTTCAAAGCTATTCATTATCTACGTGTACATTTTAATAAAAAAATGAGAAAAAGTGATTTCTTTTCATCACATCATTCATTAGCAGACACAAATCCGCCAAAAAATCACCAAAGGAAAGATACTTAAAAAAACATCTAAATGTTTCATACCTAAATGGCATACATTTAAATGAATGACACATTCAAACAATGTTATTTTTCAAACAGAAGCATACTAAATACATATTTATACAATTTTATTTTTCAAACAGAGGCATATTAAATAATATTTATCTGACAGTGAACAAACGTGTTTCATAGACTTAGACATTGCTATCTCTACATTCAGATCCAAGCTTAATTTAGGTGACTTGCCTCCCAAAACAAGGTTTATTCTTATATAACAAAATCAGCTATCTTCATACATACAAATGGAAACCATACCAACAAAGTAATATATATGCATATACCACATGCTATATCGATGTACTGTGTTATATAATTGTATTAACAAAAATGTCTCATATTTCCTACATTAAATATTCAATGAACAAAACTTAATGTGACATCAGGAACACATGTGCAGCATCAATGTCAACTCGCATGAGCTATGTGTTTGTTTGTATTGATCAAAGTGATACACCATTGTATCTGAAGATTTTGATGTTCACTCTATTAAAAAAAAGTCAACATTGCACTCATAAGTGCAAATTGGTAAGATTTTATAGACATTTCATACAGTTTTAATAATGTAATCTATATATCAGTCCGACTGTAAAGCAAGAACTCTGCTTGGCCATTCTGAAGATGTATATGCAATTTGAAGTCTGTGGCTCCCATAGGAACAGAGAAATCTGTTACAAAAATTAAATGGAGAGAAAGAAAAAAATGGACAAGCACAGGCAATGATAAGCAGGAGGAGACTGATTCTATGTTACATGATATAACAAGTCATACTCAACATTTGCAACAAATAAAAAAATCCCTTCTGTAATGGTTCCTGAAAAATATTTGTCAAAAATTTGATTGGAGAAACAGAAAAAATGGACAAACAGAGGCAATAATGAGAAGGAGGAGTCTGATTCCCTCTTACAAGATACAACTAGTCATACCTAGCGTTTGTACCAAATTTCATAATCCTAGCTGAAATGTGTATAAACATTAATCTATAATATACAAATGTAAGTTGTGTCATTACCGATGGTGGCCACCCTCATCAATGCATAGCCACCAACAATACCAACCTCAAAATGATGAGGTTGGTATTGTTAAAACAAAACGGGTGAATAATTATATTGTATGGTTATACAACGTATAATCTATGTATGATAATATACTATTTTGTGATCAGACCAGTATGTTTCAACTGTACCTTCACTTCCATTTTGATTTGAAAATACAACATCAATTGCTGAAATTAAAATCTTAAAAAGTTCCTTCAAGAGCAGAGAATACATACAGAAGTAGGAACATGGGCAAGACTACGTAGTTTCGACTAATAAAGCCTCGTCAGTGACCCTGACAATATCTGGTGGCGAAACCAGAAAAAAAGCATACTGTAATTTCTAATTTTAATTGGACAGTCGATTCAAAGACTGATTAATTTCAAAAGGATCCAAAAAGACTGTCTGTTGTTGGCTGATGTATATATGATTTGCAGGCAAATGTTTGATTTATGACCTTAACAATGTCACTACAGCCCTGGAAAACATTAATGTTAAAATGTCCAATAACAAATAATGGTTTGGCTACATCTAAATGAGGTACAAGCTTTCTTTCTAGAAGAGACTTGAGATTATGATATGACAAACCAGGTGATTTGTATAACACTACAATTTGCATTTTACACAACGCATGCTCAATATTCATACTGGTAAATTCCAACTTTTGTGAGCTATATGACAGTACAGGAGTCACACCAACATCGTCATTAACATATATTGCCAGACCATGTGAAGGTCTATTTTCCTGTATATTTGTCTCTTGATCATTTCTAATAAGACGATATCCATGTATGTTGTAATCAATCGTATCATCATTCTGATGTAATCTAGTTTCTGCAAATCCAATAACGTGTGCAGACAACAAATTATGATCATTCCTGACATCTTCAATGTGTTTGTGTAAAGAACGTCAATTATTGAATGCAACTTTAAAATGAGATGATGAATCTACAGAATCCAAAGGAATATAGCAGAGTTTTAGCATGGCTTCATCATAAAATCGTTTCATTTCTGTATGGACTTGTTCATCAATCGCTATAGCCTTTTCATTGAAATTCAAAATTTGAAGATTTTGTAAAGATCTGACTCGACTCAGAGCAACATAGTGGATATGAGGGACTTTTCTTGCCTTTCGTTGTGATAAATCAATAACAACTCTATTTAATGTAGTGCCTTGTGCTCGGTGAACAGATCGACCAGCAGATGGTTGCAAAGGAAACTGAATTGTCTCAAACGTAATATTTCTTCTGTCATTTGTAAATGTCCGTTGTATATCAAATATTGGAGTCCAATTATCGTTTATTTTATCGTGATAAAATCCTCTTTTTTTTGAATTTTTCTCTGGTTTCAATTCATGCTTTTTCATTGTCAAACTGAACCCAAATAATGCTTGGACGGTTTGGTATTGCCTGCTTATATTCAATAAATTTTACAACACATGACGCCCCGTTTGCAAGTCCATCTTCAGTGTTGATGTTAACATTTATATCATATATCATATCTACAACCACTGTCAATGAGCAATGAAGGTTTGCGGTTTTGCTTGGGTCTGTCGATATTTGTTTAATTTTTGCATCCTGTTTGTCTTTTGATAGCTTTGGGGAAACAACAGAATCGTGACAAGGAACAATAACTTTTTCTGCATGCATACTGGATATAATTGAGTGATTGAACAAATGCATAAAGTGTTTTTCTGCAAACAAGTGTGGAGCATTCAACCAATAGTCATTGGCAGTTGAGATTGTTTCACATGTTTTTAGTTTAAGTTTGTCTGCTTCTGTTAATTCATTGTGTCTAAGTCTATTTAGGAGCTGTGCAAATTCGAGATCATCCTTCTGTCTCATGATTTCTTTCAACTCAAACATAGTAAAATATTCTTTCCATAGGTCAACAGACAATGATTCAGCACCTTTTGTTGAAGTGTTAAAGATCCAATTTCCACTCACCGGTTTTAACTGATAAAGGTCACCAACAGCAATAATACTGATGCCACCAAATGGTTTCCGTGTTCCTTTCAGCTCCTGAAGTCTTTGATCTATGAAATTTAACATAGAATTACTAACCATTGAAATTTCATCGATAATGACCACTGATAAATTCCGATATTTGGATCTAAAGGTATTCAAATTGTCGCAGCTCAATGTCTGATCTGATTGTTTGTATTTTTTAGCTCACCTGGCCCGAAGGGTCATAGTGAGCTATTGTCATACCAATGCGTGCGTCGTGCGTCGTCACGGAATGTGTCCGTCAACACAAATATTCAAACATCTTCTTCTGTAAAACTACTGGTCCCATGGTTCTCAAATTTCACATGGAGCATGACCTGACTCCAGGGTCTCAGAATTGTAAAATTGGGTCAGGTTGAAAATCCAAGATGGCCGCCGTTACTAAAAATAGCAAAAACAACAAAATAAACTTCTTCTCCAGAACCACTGGGTATATTTGTCTGAATTTTGGCATTCAAAATTGTAAAAATGAAAAAAATCTGTAGCGGAGTTTTGTCACAGTGACCTACTTTCTGTTTACGAGTGTAATTTTGCTCAAATGCCAATGTCAAAAACGACATATTCAAACGACTTCAAACAACTTCTTCTGTAAAACTACTGCACCCATGGGTTTCAAATTTCACATGGAGCATGACCAGACTGCAGGGTTTCAAAATTGTAAAATTGGGTCAGGTCAAGAATCCAAGATGGCCGCCGTTACTAAAAATAGCAAAAACAACAAAATCAACTTCTTCTCCAGAACCATTTGGTATATGTGGCCGAAAGTTTGCGTGGAACATTAATGGGACCTTGGGATTAAAAATTGTAAAAATGAAAAAAAATCTATAGCGAAATTAGGTCACAGTGACCTACTTAGCGTTTACAAGACCGATTTTGCTCAAATGTCAGTATCTCAAGAAAACGCAATCGATTGTGGTCAGATTTGGTCAGCAATGGTCCTTAAAAGGAATTATTTCAATTTTGTGCCAGTTGACTATCCAAGATGGCCACCATGGGGGCCGTTACTAAAAATAGCACAAACATAAAAATGACAATTACTCAAGAACCTTGAATAGAATTCGACCAATTTTGTGTCAGAATGTTCCTTGCATGAAGCCATTTCGATTAATTACAATTTGGCTTTCCAAGATGGCCGACATCTGCCGTTACTAAAAATAGCACAATCATAAAAATGACAATTACTCAAGAACCCTTGAATGGAATTCGACCAATTTTGTGTCAGAATGTTCCTTGCATGAAGCCGTTTCGATTAATTGCAATTTGGCTTCCAAGATGGCCGACATCTGCCGTTACTAAAAATAGCACAAACATAAAATGACAATTACTCAAGAACCCTTGAATGGAATTGGACCAATTTTGTGTCAGAATGTTCCTTACATGAAGCCATTTCGATTAATTGCAATTTGGCATTCCAAGATGGCCACCACCTGCCGTTACTAAAAATAGCACAAAACATGAAAATGACAATATCTCAGTAACCGCTGAATAGATTTTGACGAAATTTGTGTCAAAATGATTTTTGCATTGAGATGTTTCGAAAGTAACTAAATATAGACAAGTCATAATGGCCTTTGTTACTAAAAATAGAAAAATGTGAAAATAAGAAAATCTCAGTGGAATTGGACTAATTTTCTGTCAGAATGATCATTTTAATAAGCTTTTTCGATTTTCTGCATTTTGGCATTCCAAGATGGCCGCCATCTGCCGTGACTAAAAATAGCACAAAACATGAAAATGACAACATCTCATTAACCGCTGAAGTGATTGAGACGAAATTTGTGGCAAAATGAGTCTTGCTTTGATGTGTTTCACAAATTAACAAATATTGACCCGTCAAGTTGGCCTCTGTTACTTAAAATAACAAAATTTGAAAATTAGAAAATTACAATGGAACTGGACCAATTTTGTGTCAAAATGGTCCTTGCATGAAAGCTTTTCAATTTTTTGCATTTTGGCATTCTAAGATGGCCGCCATCTGCCGTTACTAAAAATAGCACAAAACATGAAACTGACAATATATCAGTAACCCCTGAATGGATTTTGATGAAATTTGTGGCAAAATGATTCTTGCCTTGAGGTGTTTCAAAAGTAAATATATAAAGACCAGACAAGTTGGCATCTGATACTAAAAGTAGCAAAATGTGAAATTGAGAAAATCTCTGGAATTGGACCAATTTTGTATCAGAATGGGGACCATTCGGATACAAAAGCCAGGTGAGCGATATCAGGCCCATTTGGGCCTCTTGTGTTTGAAAGCTGATGAAATTGTTGAACCACTGATATTAAATGCAGCTGTACCTGTATATGCGCATAATAACACATTTATGTCATCCGCATTTTCTCCTTCTCTTAGATTTAACATCCTAAACAAAGTCTGATATAGCGCTCTAATAACAACACTTTTACCAACACCAGCTCCTCCAGAAAGAAAAGTATATAATGGTTCACCCTTAGTCTTTATCCAGTGTATTACATGATTGTAAAAATGCATTTGTTTAGTGTTTAAACATCTCAACAGTTCTCTATATTGTTGTTCCGGCAGTATATTTTCATTAGTATTTATTTGTGGTGCAGAAACTGAACATCCTATTTCAATTGCAATGTCATAATGTTCAGAAGCTCTATCAGGATTAAAGTATACAAAGGCGTCTGATTCGACTGCATTTTCCTCGGCAGTATCGGCTTCTATTTGCTCTGTTCCTGGGGCATTTTTATCAAATGCATCACATTCAGTCTCTGCCATATCTCTTGCTTGTTCTAACTCCTCGACATGATGTTCATATTATGTGCATTTCAACTCTATCATATGTTTCATAGATTCATAGTGTTCTTTGTAAGTACCAAAATTTCCTTTCAAATCATTTTGCTCATTTCTCCATGGATAAAACAAAAGCAGTTTTTCTCTGAAATGGTTTTCTTCCTCTGAATTACGATTGAACCGAACATAGCGTATTATGTTGTAAGTTCCACGCCGTTTTATCCTTATGCCATTTTTCAAAGTTATTAAAGTCATATCATCATCAAAACATTTAGCAACATTGTTATCAACAACAGTGTTATTTTCTTCATTGTCCACATCTTCTGGACTATCATCATTTTTGTTTTCCTTAGAAATGTCATCATTAACTTCATCATCCATATCTGTTTTCATACCTTCTGGGTAGACTATATTTAGCTGAGACACATAATCAGCCAAACACCAATTTTCCAAAACTTTTGGTCGCTTCGAATATCGTTTGATCACATTATCAGACGGAATTTTTGTCGAATCAGCTGGTAACGCATCAAGAACTGACTTTGACTTTAATAACTGCACACGCTTGTCCGAAGTTGATGTATTTATAAATACAACATCTCTGGTGCAGTTTGTTAACGGCATTTGAAGAACTAGGTATAGTACTAACTTCTACACTATTTGAAAATACATTTCCAATATGCCGCACTTGTCTGTTGATATCCATGTTGTCGTTTCTTGCATTTTTGGCTGCCGAATATAACAAATTACTCATTCCCCTTTGTGACGTACTGATATATGAAACAGAAACAATGTACATAGCACATGCATATGGATCAAGCACAAACTGCATATCAATATTTGCTTCCCATGCCTTCAATACAGTCTTATTATATAAATTTACTCGGTTTTCTTTTCAAAAACACTTTTGATGATTTTAATGAGCTTCGAATGCATCGGATGTAATCCTCTTCACCCATCTGAACAACTGTTGTCAGAAACTGTTTGTATGTCATATCATATCCACTTTTTTTCATTATTCATTTTTTTCTGTAAGTTTTGGTGCAACTTGATGTACTTATCTTGGTCTACTTCAAGCGGATCTAACACCATTGTACACGGAAGTGGGGGTAACGGATATCCAAAGCGGCATATTTTGTCAACTTTTTTTCTACATG
This sequence comes from Ctena decussata, assembly GCA_963989385.1. Classification (NCBI taxonomy): domain Eukaryota; kingdom Metazoa; phylum Mollusca; class Bivalvia; order Lucinida; family Lucinidae; genus Ctena; species Ctena decussata. The sequence continues at coordinate 63,659,343 of OZ022509.1, forward strand.
TTCTAGAATATTTGTGAATTTGAATATCTGTCAAAAGTTTCATTTCTTGGTCATCCACACAACACTGTAAAAATTCATCCACAAAAGCAGTTATTTCGGCATTTGTGTTCACATTAAATTTTGGGGCATTTTCATTTCAAATAATCAGTGAATGTGTGGTGAACCTCTTTGCTGAAATTCAACTCGATAAAAGTAATCAGTAAGTTTTCCAATAGGTTTATGGTCACTTTTCAAAACGGAATTAATAAATTCATGCACTCTATGATCAAAGTATCTGGAGCAAGTGACAGGGTCTGCCTGAACAAGTTTAATCTTTTGTTCCCATGTAAAATTATTAACCTGTTCATCACTGTATTCAACATTATTATTTAAGTTAGCTAACATTTTCAAAAGATCAGTCCATCTTGTATCAGCAGAAAATAGAGACATAAACCAGGTGGGTAGGCCTAACTGGCGTATCATTGCAAACACATCCTTTTTCTTAGTCTCTAAATATGCTGGAGAATTTCTGATTTGCTTAAACAAAAATAACCTTCATCCCTTTTGACAATGTTGTCAATATAATTTGAATCTCTTGCTTGTGCAGCAGTCATAGTGTTTGTTCCAGTTTGACACCTTCTGACAGCAAGATTGGCTTTATCATTTAACTGTTTCATCTGTATTTTTTTCAGCTTGAAAAATATGTTTGGCACACTATTAGCAGCTCGTCTGCCTACACTCCTTAACTCCCATTTTGCTATATCACTGTAATATACTGGTACCATTCTTTTGTCATTTTCTATTCTTTTTTGTCCACAGTATATGCTTGGGAAACAAAGGAATTCTGAATCTTTGTCTTGATAGATACTTAATGGTTGCTGGCCTTCTCCGGGTGCAAAGGTAAATGTAGAATTTCTGTTTTCAATATTTGCATCATCTAAGAGAGTATCGATGTTTCCGACATTTTCTTGGCTAACTTCCTCTGCATCAGAGTCATACAGTTCATCACTGGGTGTTTTTTTTGCACTAGAACTTACTAAATCAGATTCATTTTTGAGAAGTTCACTTGAATTTTTATGAAAAGATCTTTCATTATGACATTCATCTTGTGATATTGCACCTACAGTTCAATTACTTGTTTCAGATGACACAAACTCTTTTATTAATTCATTGCAATCTTCTGTAACACTTTTGATCCACTCCTCATCTATATCTTCATTTGCATTCTTATACAAATCGCTCGATTTCATCAACCAGTGTAATGCAACAAGCACTCTGAGTGGTCTTACATTTTCGGAGAATGCACAAGACTTAAATGACATTCTTTTTTCAGTTTCCCTGCTACTGTTACATTTTCGTTAAATGGTCTGGGCAATGCATCAGTGACAGGTTGTATGTCTACTGGAACGTTAACAACATTTCCTTTAACTGACGGCCTCTTGGCAATTCTCTGATCTGCATAAATGGTATTTGCAAAGCAATTAAACGCTCCTCTAGTGGAAACAGATCAAATTCTTTAGGTTTTTTAGGCCACTCCATTCCAAGTAAAACAGATAATTTAGGAACTTTTCCTGCACAAATACTGCTTTTGCAAGTTACTCATACCCATTCCTTATTATCAACGGATATAAATTTTGTCAAATATTTTTGTTGTTGATCATAAGACAAAGATGTAACTTGAGACACACTATGTTTAAACCATGTCTGGTGGCAACAACTGCATATGTATACTGGACCAATTGATATGCTTTTCTGAAAGAGCTCTTTACGTGTGTTTATATCAAAACCAGATTTTCTTCGTTTTGAAGTTATACATTCATTTTCATGAAATATTGGGTTTTTACGTTTATTTGATTTCCTGTTACAATCTAGTATCTTTTCTGTCTGATTATTTCTGGAGTCTGTTCTCCATTGTTGTTTTGCAACTCTTTCTTTTTCCACATTGTATGGATTCATTCTAGCCTTCTTAGATTTGTTTTGTATCTTAATTTCTCTTCTTTTGAAATCATATGACTGTCGACTGATTCTTGTTTGTTCTGCCTCCCATTGATTATATTGCTCAATCAATCGAGGTCTTCTTTTACAAGCCTTTTGATTAAAATTTTCTTTAGCTTTATACTCCTCAGATTGCCTTGCCTTTTGTTTTGATTCTCTGTTCGATTTCTTATCTTTTGCTTTGTACTCCTCAGATTGCCTTGCTTTTTTCAATGCCTCTCTGTGACATTTCCGATCTTTTGCTTTGTACTCCTCAGATTGCCTTGCTTTTTTCAATGACTCTCTGTGACATTTCCGATCTTTTGCTTTGTACTCCTCAGATTGCCTTGTCTTTTGTTTTGATTCTCTGTTCGATTTCTTATCTTTTGCTTTGTACTCCTCAGATTGCCTTGCTTTTTTCAATGCCTCTCTGTGACATTTCCGATCTTTTGCTTTGTACTCCTCAGATTGCCTTGTCTTTTGTTTTGATTCTCTGTTCGATATCTTATCTTTTGCTTTGTACTCCATAGATTGCCTTGCTTTTTTCAATGACTCTCTGTGACATTTCTGATCCTTTGCTTTGTACTCCTCAGATTGCCTTGCCTTTCTCAATGATTCTCTGTGACGTTGCTGATCCTTTGCCTTGTACTCCTCAGATTGCCTTGCCATTTTCTTTGATTCCCTGCTATATTGGCGGTCAATTTCACGATATAATTCACATTGTCTTTGTGTTCGCTTATATAGAAACTGATAAGTTCTTTTATCTGTTTTAATTGCTTCACTCTTTTTTTGTCTTCTCCTTTCCCTTTGATCCTTAAAGAACTTGCCAATTAAAGTGCTGTGATTCTCTTCTTCTGAATGATTTTCACTGTTACTTGTGTTAATCAGTGTGCATGTCATAGAACTGCCTTGACTTGGACTCAAATTCTTCCTATGCTTTTTACGTGATATTGTTTTCCATTCAGACATATCTGTCCTTGTTGTGAAGTGCAATGGCAATATGTCAAATTGTGTACTCATATCTATGTTCATGCTTCCGTAAAATGCATACATATATGCAACTAAATCTTCCAGATTATAAAAGGACATTAATATAGATGTGCCATCAGGTGCAGATAAGCCATCTTGCCCATGTGAATGCGAATCAAAAAAGTGATACTGCTCTCTAGTTACATACACTGCTGAGCATATGTCTCTTATGATAACTAGTACTTGCTTTGATATCTGTAATATTGAAGACAGTGATTGGTGAAGAGTAGGTAAATTGGAAGTCCCAAACTGCTGAATAGCTATACCTGATATAACATCAGATTTCAATACATTTAGGTTCCTATTTTAGACAGTGACATGTGGAATTTCTTCAAAACTTAAGAGGTTGCTTTGCAGCATTACTTTCCCATCCAATCCAGAAATGATTTCTTTGTACAAAGAATCACCCTCAATAAGCACGCTGTCGAGCATTTGTTGTGAGTTTATCTCAGAATATTGTTCATATATCAGAGCACACAAAGAATTTGTGACACACTGACTTCCACGTGACTGTGGACTAAATAAGTCATTTCCTTGATGAAATGATCCATGAATGGAATTCCTTTGAGTTGACAGATTTACTTCTGTAACACCAGAGTGATTCATCCGAATATCACTGAATGAACTTCCTGGTATATCTGACAAAACAGACATTTCATTTGGATCTGCAAAGGGTGAAGCTATGTACACGGAATGTTTTGACTGTTCAGTTGTTTGCATCTGATCAGCAGACCCTGAGTCAGTGGTAGGTTCCAGCAAAGTAAGAAGTTTGTGTTCAGTAACAACCGCAGGTCCGTGTGCAGTACCAAGCATACATTCAGGCAATATCTCCGGTGTCTTCTCAATTAAACCATCAGGCAAACTATCAAGTGAACCATCAACTGAACTATGTGGCAAACTATCATGTGAAATCTTCGGCAAACTATCAAGTGAACTCTTTGCAAAACTATCAAGGACAGACGGCCCAGAGGGCTTAAAGAGGTGGGCTTTGACCTCCATCTGTTTTATCAGCGCCCAGCACAGATGGCCCAGAGGGCTCAGAGAGGTGGGCTTTGGCCTCCATCTGTTCATCAGCACCCAGTGCAGATGGCCCAACTGCACCCAAGTCAAATCTGCAGTCTGGAACACCATCACCAACAATCTCATGTCTTGCTGCTCTCCTCTCCCTCATCTGTAACCGATTAGCTGCATTCCTCTGAGAGGGTGACTTGCTCTTTGTCTTAGGCATTCTTCTGGAAATACACCCAACATGAAAACCATACATTTTACTACATACAATTGATTCAGTTGTTCATTTTAGTAATTAAATCAATATTGCACAACATTTACAGTTTAAAATGAGTGTTTCAATAACTGTATCACAGGTAATTTTAGTTCATCAGTCTGGCATCAGTCTGTACTGAATTGATTTAAAAAAACAAAAAAAAAAACAAAAAAACAAGAGATGTTTGTAAAACATGTGTTGCCCCAAAGAAAGCAAACTTCTCTCCCAAATATGAGAACTGCAGATAGAATGATGCATGAGATAATGCTTGGAAACCATAACCATATTACAGTACTGAATAAAAGCATCGCAAATGACTGTGATACCCCACCACTGCAAACCTTTTTTTCACACACCGATTTTTTCAGATTTAAGCATGCATATAGCTGGGGCGGGTGGGTGGGGTAACTCCCATGGGGTAAATTTGAGCATCACTGGAGGCTTTCATCACACTGATCATTTGCTGAAAGTTTCAGAAAAGTTGCTTCATACTCTGATTTTATATGGAATTTTTCATGATTTTATACATGTATATAATCACAGGGCAAGGGCAGATAAAACCCCTATGATAAAATTTCTGTGCTCATAAAAAGCTTTTATTACTTCGATCATGTTTGTGAAGTTTCATCATGATACTCCAAGTAATAAAGGAACTAGAGGCCAGAAACCATTTTTGTACATTGACAAGTGCCATAACTCTGTCAGAAATAAATGAAATTTGCCCATTAACAATCCCAAGCGACACATTCTCGTTACAAATGCATATGTAAAATTTGAAGGAAATCCGGTGATAAATACTTAAGGTAACGAACGGAAATGAAGTGCGGACAGACGGACGGATGTACTATGGACAGACTATGGACAGACACACGGACAGCCAACGTGAAAACATAATACCCCGCCACTAACGTGCAGCCACTAACGTGCCGCCACTAACGTGTGGCGGGGTATAATGACTTAAGCTCTGATCCACTGACCTCAAAAGAAATAGGGGTCATCTACTCATCATGACGAACTTCCCTACCCAATACCGTATACGCGGTAATTTTCACCGTCTTCCAATTTTCTTGGTATTTCGCGGTCACTCTGAAACCGCGAAAATTAAAAATCGCCAAATATTTTCATTTTTCCTACAAGGTGTCTTCGGTAAACCCAATGTTTATTTGCCTTCGTAATTTTGATTCATTTATAAACAGGTGTAATCATCGACTCACCGACAATACTGAAAATAATTAAAACATACATGCAATAAAAAAATCTGAGGATGGGCTCATACAAAAATATGACACGCTAACTGATTACACGACAATATTACACAGTTACTGATTCGTACCAATCAACATCCTAATTGCTGATGAAACCTTTATCTGTTTTATTCACAGCCACTATACAATTAACGTCTGTTTATGTACATAGTTACCAGAGTAAAAACTGTCCGAACTACATTACTTCTCCATTACTTTCCTGTGAACACTTTGCCATTTTTATCAAGCGTTTTTAATATTTGAGCACATGGCAGTCCGCGAAAATTGAAAATCGCGAAAATTAGTGTTTATATTTTAGACCCAAAACCGTGAAAATTTGAACCCGCGAAATTCCCGCGTTTATGGTATGGGTAAAAAGTATGCAAAGACCAGGAACTGAAACAATCAAAATCCAAATCCAGCCCTCAAACCATAGTTGGAAACAACTAAGATTACAAATAATCAAGATACAGAGAACATATGGCCAACCGAGTGAGCAGCTTGTTCCCAAAAGGTGGCCACTCAGCAACCCAAACCGAACCAAAAATAATAATAACATACATAAGGTAAAACATCACAGAAACTCTGACACCAAAAACAGGCAACAAAGAACCACAACAGAACTACCGCCTTGGAACGGTCAGTAATGAATTACTGGGGGGCTTAAATCGATTTTACAGGCCCAACCTCACCCTCAGTTTCTGAAGTGGTACAAAACATTTAGTTGGTTGTTCGGTTCGCATGATAACCCTCTAACTCGTCAATGAATCATCACGGTAAACACATAAATCAAATTTCAACACCATGAAGAAGCAAAGACGAGGACTCAACAGATACAACGGGCCGTCTGACAGGTGGAGATCCCTGTCCTGCCAAACAACCCCACTGGAAATCTGAAGCAAAAGAAGGTCACCAGTTGAGCCCCGGTGGACCAAGCAACAGACAAAAAGGCTCCGGTCCCAACCAACTAAAATATATAGCTTTAGGTCGGGGCCTGTAGTTGAATAATCAAATCTCCCAACCAAATATGAGAACTGTAGGTTGAAGAATGGATGACTAATTCACTGGAAACCATAATCATGATACTACAAAACTGAATGACCTTGACCTACGAACCTGCCTACCAAATATGAGAACTGTGATTTAAATGATGGAATTGAAATCACTTTATGACATTGTCCTACAGATCTCAAAAGAAAAAGGGTCATCTACTAAACATGAACTGTAGGTTGAACAATGAATGAATTATTACTCAGAAACCATTTCATGGTATTATAGTATTTAATTACCTTAACCTCTGATGAACTGACCTAAAATTTGGGGTCATCTTCTTAATATGACAAACCTCCCTACTGAGTAAGAGAACTGAAGGTTGAACAATAGATGAAGTATTTAGCAGAAACCATAACCATGGTATTAAAGAACTGAATGGAATGGTCTTGATCTTTGACCTTTGTCCTAAAAAAAATAGGGATCATCTATTCATCATGATGAAGCTTGTTCTTAAATACAAGGATGACGACTTGCGATGATTTTACGTCCTTTTCAACAGTAGCTCAGTTATATCAGGAGGATGGGACAATGATAATGAAAGGCTGTGTGCAATGGAACCCCGTTTATGGTAGGAAAGAATCTCGTCTCAAGCGGGGCTGGAGCCCGGTCCGCTAGGTCAGTAGGCCAGCACTTAACCCACTGAGCTACCGGGCTCCAAAGACAAGGATTGTAGTTTGAACAATTGATGAGTTATTGATCTGTAGCCATAATCATATTAATACAGAACTGAATGATCTTGACCTGCACACCTCTGTTCAATTTAGGGCAATTTAAGGCCCAGAACTCTGGATTAATGTCATCTGATTGGTTATCAAATTTGGATCAAGGTATTATGCCCATAAAATTTGACCAAGTTTGGTTGGGAGTTGTTTGAACTAAGAGTGGGCAATAAATGAAAGAAAACTATACCTTCAGCCAAGTACTATCTGGAATATGTGTTCCAGTTCCCTCATATGTCCACAATACAATCCACCTCAACACACTGTCTTTACACGTAACACTCCACCAAAGTTCCAATATTTATCCTAATCACAGTTTCACAAAAGTTTAATGATCACAATTAACACAATACAAATTAAAATGTTATAATATAAAAGTATGAAGTCAACCACTTTGAATAATACAAGTGATCAGCGATACCTAGAAAAGAAAATTAGAATGATTAAACAAAATATACATGTAAATAAATGTAACAGTAAAAAAAGAGAATAAGATCAAGTAGAATTAACTGTGAAAATGGAAACAGAATTAAAAGAAGAAATTAATTACTAAAGGTAATATTCATTTTTCTAAGAAATATAATTTAAACGGAAGACTTAAAATTCCTAGGAGCTGCAAAGAGAATATTTTTACAATCAGTGGTTAGCAAGGTGGTTAGTTTTAAACCCAGGAAGGGACCCTGTTTTATCACTGATGAAGTAATTCACACTTGTCTTTTCAGAATATGCTACAATAATATTTCGTAGCGAAACAAAACATGTATTCTAATGCAATTACAGATATGTGACGTCTGACTGGATAACTTTGCGACAGTATATTCTGTGATATACTGTCGCAACCCGACATCATTATAAAACTTCGCTTCTCATTGGCTGACGTTCGGTTTTACACTGCTAAAAGCGCTTACAATGGGTGCAAAAAAGTACACTTTGTAAGGGGAAAATGTGAAAAAGTGCATTAACATGGGGATAACTATTGGACATTGTCATTTGGGGAGGTAAATCGTCGGTTTTATGGTCGCAAATTGCGTTTTACAGCTCCGCTGGTGCGTTGCCATAAAGCAAATTTTCCAACCATAAAACCGATGATTTACCTCCCCGAATGACAACTTTGAATACAATGATCCCCTAAATTATCTATTATGACACACATTTGATATTTATTCACTTTGTCCAGAACTAGTTAATATCATCTTTCATCAGTGGCACTTACCCGGTACAGGGCTGAAACCTGCGACTCACTACAACACAGATAATTGCTGTAATTTTCCACCAATTTAAAGAATTTGTATAAATTATTGTACTTGTGAAATACAATGATAAACTGTGCACCAAATGCTACAGTGCGACAACAAATGATATGTGGTTAAAATATTGGGCACGCATTTATCTTCCATCCTTATTTGATGGGGTGGATTTTTTTCTCTTTATAGATCAACAACTTGAGCAGGCTGGCTTCACCTGAAACAAGATAAAGTGGATAATTTTTGTGTTGTTCAGAAAAAGTAAACACAAGAAAAAACACTTCTATATAACATGCATATTGTTTTTGAATTGGTCAAATACTTTGCTCAAAACAATTAACAGAACTAAAGAGTACAGAAGATATACCTGTACGACCTGGGTTTTCTACTGTACATGACCAACTGCTGAAGACTTACTGTAGTGAAGTATAAAATTTAACTCATTTGAGTCTTTCAGAAAGTTCAAAAGTTTTTTGCAAAATTAGCTGAGTTTCAAACAAAAATTCTTTGCCTCAGATGGTCATGACAAGAACTTTCAAAACAACAAGGGGTGGAAGTAGACCGCCCTGTAGACCACTCTAGAAACTAAGAAAAACGGTGCTCCAAAAGTGCATGTAACAATTTGTATTTTGCCACAAATACAAGGGTTATGTAAAATTATTGTGAACGTAATTATTTACCTACTGTGAAATGATGGACAGTTGGACGGACAGAATGGATATTTAAGACAATCCTTGTGTATTAATATTGGTCTTGTCAGACAGTCTGCCATTCAAATGATTCCCAGAAGTCTTTGTATCACACAGACTATATTCTGTGCATTTGACCTAGAAACCTGTTTTTGATAGGACATGTCCCAGTTTCAAAGTAAGCCTGGATTTTTTAAAGATAAACATTCAGAAAAAAGTTCATAAAGACTGAATAAAAACTGTGGCCTTTGCAGTGTACACAAAGTTTTGCTAAGACTTGTGCTAGTGACCTAGTTTTTGGCCTCACATGACCAAGATTCACGCTTTACATAGATTTCATGGAGATAAACATTCTGACAAAACGTCATGCAGATTGGATAACAAATGTACCCTCTAGAGAGTTCACAAGGTTTATCTATGACTTGACCTAGTGACCTAGTTTTTGACCCAACATGAATCTTTTACAAATTTATGCTAGATTTCATGGTTATAAATATTCTGACACAATTTCGTAAAGATTGGATCCAAACTGTGCCCTCTAGAATGAACACAACCTATTTGTAAGGTGTGACCTAGTTTTAAAACTCAACATGACCTAGTTTCAAATTGACTAGATTTTACGGAGATAAACATTTGGACAAAGTTTCATGAAGATTGAAAGAAAAATGTGCCCACCAGTGTGTACACAAGGTTTATCTAAGCTTTGACCTAGTTACCTAGTTTTTTTGCCCAACATGACCCATTTTTTGAAATAGTCCTCATTTCTGTAGAGATATACACTCTGATAAGTTTCATGACGATTGGATCAAAACTGCCTCTATAATGTACACAAGTTTTTTCTAAAATTTGGTCTTGTGACCTAGTTTTTCACCCAATATGACCCAATTTCAAACTTGGCCTAGATTTTTTGTACATAAACATTCTGACAGTTTTATGAAGATTGGATCAAAACTGTGCCCTCTAGAGTGTACACAAGTAGAAGTTGACAGACGTCCAGAGGTCTCAGACGTCCACACTTACAACCGACGACAGACATCACGGTATCCCAAAAGCCCGCCTTAAGTACTTCATGCTAATGGGAGCTGAAAATAAACATTCTGGCACAGTTTCATGAAGATTGGATAAAAGCTGTGCACTAAAGAGTGTATACAAGGTTTTTCGAAGATCAGACCTAGTGGCCAAGTTTTTGACCCGTCAAAACCATGTTTCAATCTTGGCCTAGATTTTATAAAGATGAGCTTTCTGACAGTTTCATGAAGTTTGGATCAAAACTTGAGCCCTCAAGAGTGTTTGTAAGGTTTTTCTAAGATTTGACCCTGTGACCTTCTTTTTGATCAGCCAGACCCAGTTTCAAACTTGACTTAGATTTTATGTAGATAAACATTCTGACAAAGTTTAATGAAGACGGGAGCAGAACTGGGCCCCCTCGAGTGTACCCAAGGTTTTTCTAAAATTTGATATAGTGACCTAGTTTTCGTCCCAACATAACCCAGTTTCAAACTCACCCTAGATATAATGGGGATAAACATACTGACAAAGTTTCAGGAAGACTGGATCAAAACAATGCCTTCTAGAGCATACACAAGGCTTTTCAAAGAATTGACCTAGTGATCTTGTTTTTGACACATGACCCAGTTTCAATGTTGACCTAGATTTTATGTAGATTAACATTCTGACAAAGTTTCATGAAGATTAAGTCAAAAATGTACCCTCTGGAGTGTACACAAGGTTTTTTTCTAAGGTTTGACCTAGTGACCTTGTTTAAACCCGACCATACCCAGTTTAATCTTGGCCTTGATTTTATAAAGATGAGCTTTCGTACAAAGTTTCATGAAGACTGGATCAAAACTTGAGCCCTCAAGAGTGGTTGTAAGGTTTTGCTAAGATTTGACCCTGTGACCTTATTTTTGATCAGCCAGACCCAGTTTCAAACTTGACTTAGATTTTATATAGATAAACAATTTGACAAAGTATCCTAGTCACCTAGTTTTTGACCCGCCATGATCCAGTTTAAAAACTGGTCTAGATATAATGGCGATAAACATTCTGACAAAATTTCATGAAGATTGGATCAAAATTATGCCATCTAGACACAAGGTATTCGAACATTTGGCCTTGTGACCTTGTTTTTGACCCGACATGGCCCACTTTTAATCTTGACCGAGACTGTATGTAGATAAACATTCAAAGTTTCATGAAGTTTGGATCAAAACAGTTCCCTGTAGAGTGTAAACAAGGTTTTTCTAAGATTTGACCTAGTGACCTAGTTTTTGACCCAACCATACCCAGTTTCAATCTTGGCCTACCTAAGGTCATCATTTGAACAGTCTTGGGGCACTCTAGTACTCCATGCTACTTACTAAGTTCACACTTGACCAAGATTTTTCGTAGATAAACATCCTGACAAAGTTTCATGAAGACCGCCCTGTAGAGTGTTCACAAGTTTTTCTAAAATTTGACATAGTGACCTAGTTTTCGACCCAACATAACCCAGTTTCAAACTCACCCTAGATATAATGGTGATAAACATACTGACAAAGTTTCAGGAAGATTGGATCAAAACAATGCCTTCTAGAGCTTACACAAGGTTTTTCTAAGAATTTACCCAGTGACCTTGTTTTTCACCTGACATCACCCAATTAAAATTTGGACTAGATATTTTGACGATAAATGCTCTGACAAAGTTCCAGGAAGATTGGATCAAAACTATACCTTCTATAGTGTATACAAGGTTTTCTAAGATTTAACCTAGTGACCTAGTTTTTGACCAGACGTGATCCAATTTCTAACTTGACCTAGATTTTATGTAGATAAACATTCAAACTTGGCCTAGATATTGTGAGGATAAACATTCTGACAAAATTTCATTAGGTTTGGATCAAAATTGTGATCTCTGGAGTGTACTTTAGGTTTATCTAATATTTGACCTAGTTTTTGACCCGACATGACCGTTTCAAACTTGGCCTGGATATTGTAAGAATAAACATTCTGACATAGTTTCATTGAGATTGGATCAAAACTGTGCCCTCTGGAGCGTATACAATGTCATTTGTATATTTGACCTAGTGACCTAGTTTTTGACCTGACACGACCCAGTTTCAAACTTTTCCTAGATTTCATAACGATAAACATTCTGACAGAGTTCCATGAAGATTGGATCAAAACTGTGCCCTCTAGGGTGTACACAAAGTTTTTTTTCTTCTAAGATTTGACCTAGTGACCTAGTTTTTCATCCGACGTGACTCAGTTTCATAGGGGAATTAGATATATGGACAATAAACATTTTGGCATAGTTTCATGAAGATTGGATTAAAACTATGCCTTCTAGTGCGTACGCAAGGTTTTACTAAAATTTGACCTAGTGACCTAGTTTTTGACACGCCATGACCCAGTTTCAAATCTGTCTTACATATTATGATGATGTACATTCTGTCAATGTTTCATGAACTTTGGATCAAATCTGAGCCTTCTAGAGCATACACAATGTTTTTCAAAGATTTGACCTAGTGGCCTAGTTTTTGACCCGACATGACCCAGTTTCAAACTCAGCCTAGAGTTAATGGAGATAAACATTCTGACAAAGTTTCATAAAGATTGGATCAAAACTGTCCTCTAGAGCGTACACAAGGTTTTTCTATGTTTTGACCTTGTGACCTAGTTTTTGACCCCACGTGGCTCAATTTCGTACTTGTCCTAGATATTATGAGGATAAATATTCTGACAAAGTTCCATGAACTTTGGATGAAAACTGTGCCCTCTAGAGCGTACACAAGGTTTTTCAAAGATTTGACCTAGTGACTTAGTTTTTGATCCGACATGACCCAGTTTCGAACTTGACCTATATTTTAATCAGACTAACATTCTGACAAAGTTTCATAAAGATTTGATCAAAATTGTGTCCTCTAGAGCGTACTCAAGGTTTTTCTATGATTTGACCTAGTGACCTAGTTTTTGACCCCACCTGACTCAGTTTCAAACTTGTCCTAATATTATGAGGATAAACATTCTTACAAAGTTTCATGAACTTTGGATGAAAACTGTGCCCTCTAGAGCGTACACAATGTTTTTCTAAGATTTGACCTAGTGACCTAGTTCTTGACCCCACATGACCCAGTTTCGAACTTGATCTAGATTTTATAAAGACTAACATTCTGATAAAGTTTTATAACGATTGGATCAAAACTGTGCCCGCTAGAGTGTACACAAGCAAAAGTTGACGGACGTACGACGGACATCAGGGTATCCCAAAAGCTCACCCTGAGCACTTCGTGAGCTAAAAAATTTACGGACGTCTGAGGACGATGACGACGGAGTATTGGCCTACCAATACCTCATTTGAGCCTTTGGCTCAGGTGAGCTAAAAGCAGTCATATATAGACAACATTGATTATATTTTTTTTTCTAAATTGACTTCTTAAAACTACACTCCTGTGGACACTTAATGGAGAAAAAAAATTGTATGACCAAATGCCTAATACCATTTGCAAAGGAAGACAAATGTTGCTGTAAAGAGGGTTGACTGTACCAAATTTCTAATAAGAAAGATATTTACTGCTTTTATTCTAAATATAGTATCACCCAAAATACTGAGAATTTTTGCAAATTTCAGCCAGATGGTTTAAAATGTGCTTATATATAAATTAAAGGACCCGGAAAAGATTCATAACCTTTCACTGAAAGTTTGCAATCTGTTTAATTATTCTTCCATATTGCCTCTGAACAACATCAATGGCGTGAACATGTTCAGCTTTGTCTGTTGACTTAACATAAAATAGGTCAATCATCAGTATTTTTACTAAGATTGGTCAGAGTCCCAAATGCTCAAGAGAGTTGAAACCAGGCTGTTGAAAATATATACAAAGCTGGGTGGACACCAATGATAAGCATGAGTTAGAAACCTCATGATCTTCCCTGTTTTCCATTCCATCTTAATATATTGAACACATTTCTAGAAGTAATGAAATCATGCTCTTCAAATTTTTTGTTAATTACAGCATCTTTTTTTGAGTATGTGAATTTTTTTTGAAAATTACAGTCCTATCAAGACATGTTACATTTGGAAAGGTAAAATGATTGGAAGTTATCTAAATTTCAGTTTGATTACTTGTAACAAACATGAACAGAAAAATAAGAGGGTAATATCAGTTAATGGATTTTGTGTGGTAGCCTTTAGTTGTAAACTGGGAAGAAAACTCACTGCTCTGAAAGTTATTACATCAGAAATTCTTCAGAACCTTCAATCGGTCTTTGTTTATTTGTGTCGGTGCTTTACATCCCAGTGAACTATGGTCATGTTGAGACGGCCAACGGCCCTAGCCCCACTTCTCTGGGAAGGCTTATACCCAACTAAGTGGTTAACCAAAGTAAGTGCCCATCCTTTTGGCAGTTACTGGCACTGCATTAGTTGAATCAGAGGTAAGGAGAAGAAATTCTTCAGTGTTGTCCTGAGAGCTGGCCATGGGGACATTTATCCGACTAAAATCATGACAGGCTGTCTAGCAAGACCTGTCTGCGTACAGGACAGCTCGCCTGACAGCTCCTTGCCCATCACATAAAAACTTTGTTGTAAAACTTGCAAGTGTGACCCTGACGCGGACGCCGACGTCTGGGTGACAACAATAGCTCTTTTGTACTTTCGTACAGACGAGCTAATAAGGCAAAATCACTGGACCATGAAATGTAGGTCACAGTGACCTAGAAATAGTATAAGGTGATTCGCAGTCTCAGACTCACTATCCCAAGTATGATATAAATCCATAAATAAAGTTGGAGATATAAGGCAAAATCATTGGACCATGAAATGTAGGTCACAGTGACCTATGAATAGTATCAGGTCATTCGCGGTGTCAAACTGACCCTATATCCCAAGTATGATGTAACTCCATCAAATAGTGTTGGAGATAAAAGGCAAAATCACTAAACCATAAAATGTAGGTCACAGTGACCTATTAATAGTATGAGGTCATTCGTGGTGTTAAACTGACCATCTATCCCAAGTATGATGTAAATCCATCAAGTAGTGTTGGAGATATAAGGCAAAATCCCTGAACCATGAAATGTAGGTCACAGTGATCTATAAATAGTATGAGGTCATTCGCGAGGTCAAACTGACTCACTATCCCAAGTATGATATAAATCCATCAAATAGTGTTCGAGATATAAGACAAAATCACTGGACCATGAAATGTAGGTCACAGTTATCTATAAATAGTATGAGGTCATTCGCAGTGTCAAACTGATTCACTGTCCCAAGTATGGTGGAAATCCATTAAATAGTGTTAGAGATATAAGGCAAAATCACTGGACCATGAATAAAGGTCAATGACACATGAGTCTGCATGGATGCTCTGCAGCTGCAGCACTTATAGGTACATGCTATATGAGAAGTATCAACTCTCTAACCTCAATGATATCCTGAAAAAAGCGAAGATAGTAATGAAATCTTAACCTTCAAAAACTTGGTCGTAAAACTTGCAAGTGAGTGTGACCTAAAACTTGCAAGTGAGTGTGACCTAATTTTTGACCCCGAAGCCCCACCTCTGGGTTTGTCCCTGAGATATAAATGTTTTAAAAAATTGGTCATAAAACTTGCATCTGAGTGTGACGCCGATGCCGCCGCCGTTCTGGTGACAACAATAGCTCGTTGTACTTTCGTACAGGCGAGCTAAAAAGTCATACAGGAGCCATGATGGCCTAAACTGGGTTCCCACAAAATTCCATGCTTTTTCCATGATAATTCTATCATCAACCACCCGTATTCCAAAATAATTTCAGAGACGTTTTTATCCTGTATTGCCATATATATGTATGGTATCCAAAGGGACAAAAGACAAATCAGTTGCATAAGTAACTAACTTTGTATGAAAGATATATATTTGAATGTACTGTCCAGAGATGAAATCTTTAATTAGAAGGAATTGATGCGTGTGCATATGGAGTGCGAAAAATCATCATGTAACTGACTACCAAACAGTCATCTCATAACAATATTCCATGATTTTTGCATGAATTTTCAAATTCTTTGATTTTTCTGTTCATGGAATTTTTTAAAATCATTTTCCAGGTTTTCCTATGGTGACCCTACTCAAATGTTGTAAATTTTTCCAGTCTTCATGCAATATCGTCCCTATGAATTTTTGACTGGCCCTATAAAAATGGTCAAAAAGGTCAAACATCCCCACATGTTTGCACTATGGACAACACTGAAGCAATAAACAAGTAATATAAAAACTAAACAAGCAGCAGCAACTAAATAAGGCCAAGAAAAAAAAATACCTGTGTTTCCGATGACATGCCCAAAAATTAGGGTCGGTTGGTCGGCCAAAGTTTTTTTTTTTTTTTTTTTTCATTTTACCCCACCTGGTCCAAACTATACCTTCTCTCGTATTAAAAATCGCAACAATAATGCAACAATACTCATAAAGACTTAGTCAGTGATCCTCCAGGTGCGTTCGCTAATAAATAGTGCACTAAAACCTTATTTCTGTCAGCTAAACGCAAGAAAAATCAATGCAGCCTGTTTCTCGCGGGCGCCGCCATTTTGAAAGGTATTGCTAACTACCGAAAAAGACCGGATCGGCCATAATAAACCACAACTGATAACGTGTTTCAGCCACAACTGGAAAAAAAGTTTTAGGGTCGGCGGAAAAAAATAAGGGTCGGTCGGGTCACCGGAAACACAGGTATTTTTTTTCTTGGCCTAAGCAAGCGGCAACTTTAAAGGCCATCCTTTAAACTGTCATTAAATCAAAAAAATTGGGTTCTGGTTAATTTGTCATACATTCAAGAACTGCAAGTGCCATTTTTTTCTTTCTCCTTGCAAATATTGTTACTGTTATTTGGTAGTTCAAGCAGCCTAAAATTCCAGGAGATGCTTAATATACAGGCCAATATTGTTCTCTATGTGTTGAAAGTGTAAAATTCCATTGCACTGACTCAGAGATGTAGTGCATACAAGATTTTTTTATGGAAGTTGTCAAAAACAGTTTTGGAAGGATGGCCGTACATGATTCTATGTTTACCAATGCCAGCAGACTTCAGGTTTTCAAAATTTCCAGGAAATGGCTGCACAGTGCTCTCACTGTTATTCATCTTAATCCTATTAAAACATTACAATCAAATGTCAAGGTATATATCATAAAGGTACAAGGAAGTAATGGATTCTTAAAAAACTTTAATGCAAAACGTTGATCTGAAAATTCCAAGTCAGTGACTATGACCCTAAGGTCATGGGTCCCGACGGTATGAATAGAAACTTTGGATCAATATCTTTCATCGTTCTAAACATGCAATAAATATATATAACAAGGTAAAAACTTAAACATGAAACTTTGAAATGACCTCCTTGGTTTGAGTCCCTGGCATGCCATGTGCTTAATTTCCTCCCCTGGCATTTAGGTGGTCAGTGTGGGTCTGTGCTTGGGCTGTGCGCGGCAAAGGAATTGTCTTGTTAGTTCCAGTATGGTTCCGAACAGATCTGAGGACAAATCTATTTAAGCTGGGGGAAATTGTTCTTGTGGCTCGGTAGCTCAGTGGCCTTCTACATGTATGCTGTTAACCAGGTCAAGGGTCCATCCTTTTGCCAGTCCTGGCTACTGTCTTACTTGAATCAGTGATAAGCAGAAGAAATTCTTCTACAACAGAATGCCTCCAGCCGGAGTCAAACCCAGGTCCTCCTGCACCGCAGTCGAACGCAAATTAGATCTACTAGAAACTGGAGTGAAATTCTTTGGTGCCTACCATTATTATACTTTAGGTAACTACGTAACTTATGGTAAGACATACGTCTTTACAACAGCTATCTGTACTCTGTATAGGTGATTTAAATTATAAGAATTCAGGGTGGCCACAAAAATTCCAAATCAAATTCCCTGATTTATCCCTGAAAATTGCCTGACCCAGTGTACATTTTCCCTGATCAGCACATTCAAAGCTACTTAATCTAACAACTAATTAAGAGCATGTATCTACAAATCTAGAAGTGCAATTGTCTGGCATTCCCTAAAACCTTGTACCGCACCGCACCAACTAAAACCTAGTACCGCACCTTACGGAAATTTCCGAATAGTGTCGAACGAATGCCGAACCCTACCATTAATCTATCAAGACCGTTTTCTACCCGATACTTTGAAAACATTTGAACAAATTTATGGGAAGAAAATGTCATGATAGTTTGATGGTCTATTTGCCAAATAATTATGCTTGCACATATATATATAGGCTAACCAAAACAGTAACTGTAGTAACGGAAAAGTTTACTTGAAAACATTATAAAGTAATCCAAGGTATGTATTCAGATGCACAAGTCAAAATAAAGTAAATATATATTTGTATTTTCATTATTCACACTCATAAATGAATAAATAAATAATTTTATATGTGCAAGTAGCTTTTAACCCATGTCCGGTAGGGTTCGGAATTTGCTCGACACTGTACGGAATTTTCCGTAAAGTGCGGTACTGGGTTTTAGCTGGTACGGTGCGGTGCGTCACAAGGTTTTAGGGAGTACCCAATAGTCTCCTCTACACATAAATTTTCTATTTTTCACTTTTTTTTCTTACTTTTCTGTATTTTTAAATCGTATTAGAAGAACAATCCTTTTAGGCCCTGTATACTTACGGAAGGAAATAATAATTTCAAAGATCATCTGACTGTTGCTTTGAAGGATTTTATTGATTAATTGATCTGTTGCTTTTCGTCCACTGTAACCAGCTACGGTCATGTCGGGACGGTCAGTTAACCTAACCACACTATTCCTGGGCAGGCTTAGACCTCCTAAGCAGTTAACCAGTACTAAGTGCACATACTTTCACCAGTAACTGACAACTGCCCTTCTTGAATCAGTGGAAGGAGAAACGATAGTATGTGGCCAGACCGGGTATCGAACCCAGGACCTCTGACTTACGAGTCAGGTGCCCTACCGATTGCGCTACGCGGCACGGCGAAGGATTTTATATTGTTCACTTGTACAATTCCCTGAGTTTTGCCTGATTTTGGCATAAATTTCAAATTCCCTGATTATTCCCTGCAGGGAAAATATTTTTGTGATTTTCCCGGTTTTCCAGAGTCTGTGGCCACCCTGGAAATTCAAATTTATCATAACATTAATTTTCTGACCATTTTTTTCCAGTTTTAGTGCACATATCAGACACATGTATACTCTATAGTCAGTACGTAACATTTGCCCTCCTTGAATCAGCAAAAGCAGTTTTAGAAATAAGCAACTGCCTGCTTGCCCGACACAGGTTAAATTTGCTAGAAACAAGCTGACAGTCTTGGAAAGTTTTGAACCTGGACATGATATTTTGGTCATATCACCTCCCCACCCCCGGACAAGTTGCTTTCTCTAGCTTATTTCTAACACTAAAAAGATATTCATTGTGGAAGTATGCGGACTGGAGGTTTGAAACAGCAACACCTGGTTTATCCGACTTTACAAACCAGTTACTATTCCTTGTCAAAACATTTATGATTGACTACTCACATTGCATTGTCTGACTTGACATACACAGAGAGTTTCTTCCCTTCCACTGTTTTAATCAAAGCAGGCCACCATACTTTTAACTCCATTCATTCTGACCCATCAGTATCGATGATCCTTAATTTGAAAATAAAAATATATAAATATATAGTTCATATACACTTACATTATTCTGAATTAAGCAAATGTGTAAAGAGGAACCAATATCCCTATTGTGAAGGCCTTAAAGTCTTCAAGATATATCTTTTAATTTTTTTTTCAATTCATTGAGAATAACTCTTAAGATAAATGATTTTATTATGGTTACTAAATTATACAATTTACTTGAGATAATATTAGCTAGAAATTAAAAACTGAAGCCCTCAATTAAGATACAGTTATGGTGTGATCACTTGCCTCAATGCACCGATAATGCAGACCTCATTAAGACATTTGACAGATCTAACTGGTTACAGTTATTTTTTTAATTTTTCACTTTCTTATTTAGACTTGCAGCAATTTTCATGAGCAAGTAGTAAATAACTTCATGACCAAGCAATAACATTTTGTATGCATCATTAAGTGAGGGGCATACGTGCCTTTAGGCATATTTTTTCTTAAAACTTTGTTTCAATTGATCACTTCTCACATTTTCCAAACCAATATCTTGAAAAATTATTAAAACAGAAATTTTCACCATTTTTTTCACAATTTTTGGCAAAGTCTGTAGGTTGTAGCAGGGGCATTTGTTATCCAAACCTTACGAAAAACACAAAATATGATCATCATGGTCCTAACATGATTCATGCCAAATTTGGTCCATATCCCTTCAGCAGTTATGGGGAAGATTTTTGAAGGGTTTTTACCATATATGGGCATGGCAGCCATCTTGAATAACGGATTTACATAAAAAAAAACACAAACTTTAATTCCCCCTTTGCTCAGATGCTTAAAATGAAATATGGCATTGATCGGCCCAGTGGCTTCAGAGAAGATGTTGTTTAAAAATGTTGAAGATGTCGACGATGACGACGACGGACCAATGCCCATCCTATAAGCTCCCCCGGAGCCTTCTGCTCTGGTGAACTAAATATTAATGTTAAACTACTGCCCCAATTCACAAAAGTGTGCCTAGGCATTCTGCTTGGTAGTTTAGAGGAAAGAGTTTATAATTCTCCTTTGAAATACATGCTCTGGGTTCAGTCTCAATTCTTTCATTCATCTGCATGTTTTTGACATAAAGTGCCTCCCTACGGCAATTTATTGAATATGCACAACATGTTTTAATGGCGGACAGAAGAAACACTCCTTCAGTTACCAATCTCGTATATTTCTTCTCTTATGATTCTAAGTTTTCCAACCAAGAGGCCTTATCAAACAGTGTAGACCCAGATTAGATAGCTCATTTTATGATTGTTTATGGTAGGTTTTTGTTTTACCTTTTTCTCCCCTGTTTTCCAAAGTTTCTGTTTTTTCGCCGGCAAAGACTCTGACCTCCCTGTCTCCTTTCTTTTTCCAGCTTTGGCAGGAGATTTCTGTCAAACAAAATTTACAAATGAGACATGTCAAGCAAAACAGAGAATATATTAGGTTAAATTACTAAAAATTTTCCCCATACGATGCAATGTTAATTTCACTGCATTCAACAATACGAAAAGCAAAGAAAAGCTAACACTACACCAAGTGGGGAAATGTTTGTTTGTTAATTTACTGGGATAAATTTTATAATCTGGAGGGTTACAGTTTTGAAAAGCTTTTCACCACTTACAATTTTGAAATGGACTTCCAGTTTTCATGCATTAACCGAAGTATCAGGTAAAAACTGACATGAGACAGAGTTTATCCTTTAGTTTAAAGATGAACATACTAGATTAATCTCATCTTCTATGCAATTTACAGGCCAGGGGAGATAATAAAAAATGCACTTGTCCCTGGACAGGTGAACTGACAAAACTTATATTAGTAATACTTATTTAATCAGCCGAAGAGTACATGTTCCACCTACCTGGTGTTCTTCTATTGCATGATGAACAAGACCTGTCGGACGACAGGACAGCTCGCCTGATGATCCCTTTGCCAATAATACTTTAATGTTAACATTTACTTTTAGTTCTTAGTCAGTGAACTTGACCTCTAGGTAATTCCCAGGAGCAGGGGTGATTTTAAGTAAGACTTTAGACAAGTATCTATTAATACACTAAGTATAAACAAACTTCACCTATGGGTTTCGAAAAAATGAGCTCTTAAAAAACTTGAAGAAAAAACTTTAATACAAATGTAAATTTATCTATGGCCTTAACTGTTAGGTCTCCCCAAGAAATGAGGGTGGTACTAAGTAAAACCTAAGACCAACATCTGTTAACATGCCAAATCTATACAGTCTATCACTGGGTTTGGAAATTATGATGTCTTGAAAACACTTTTAACTTAATACTGTAACATCCAATTTCCAAGTCTGTGACCTTGACCTCAAGGTGACTCACAGGAATGAGAGTGTCACTAAGTGAAACTAGAGACCACTATCTATCAATGTGCCATATATAAACAAAATCCATTATAGGGTTTACAAAATATGAGCTTTTAAAACGGAAACCTACAATTTCTAAGTCTGTGACCTGGACCCCAAGGTGACCCCAGGGGTTCGAGGTGGCATTAAGTAAAACTTTAGACCATTATCTATCATTGTGCCATATATAAACAAAATCCATTATTGGGTTTGGAAAACATGAACTTTTATAACTATGTAACCTAAAATTTCTAAGTTCGTGACCTGGACCCCAAGCTGTCCCCATGGGGGTCTAGGTGGTTTACAAAAAACTTTAGACCACTATCTATCATTGTGCCATATATAAACAAAATCCATTAAAGGGTTTGGAAAATATGAGCTTCTAAAACTGTAACCTGCAATTTCTAAGTCTGTGACGTGGACCCCAAGTTGACCCCAAGGGGGCCTGGTGGTATTAATGAAAAACTTTAGAACTATCTATCATTATGCCATATGTAAACAAAATACATTATAAGGTCTGGAAAATATGAGCTTCTAAAACTGTAACCTACAATTTTCTAAGTCCGTGACCTTGACCCCAAGGTGAGCCCCAGGGGTCAAGGTGGTATTACGTAAAACTTTAGACCACTATCTACCATTGTGCCATCTATAAACAAAATCCATTATAGAGTTTGGAAAATATGAGCTTCTAAAACTGTAACCTGCAATTTTTAGCTCACCAGAGCCGAAGGCTCCGGGGGAGCTTATAGGATAGGCAGTGGTCCGTCGTCGTCGTCTGTCGTATGTCGTCGTCTGTCGTCCGTCAACACTTTTAAACGACATCTCCTCTGGAACTACTGGGCCGATTGGGCCCAAATTTCATCTGTGGCATCCTTTGGCTGGGGGATTGAAAGTTTGTGTTTTTTATGAAAATTGGCCCTTTTGTTTGGTTGCTATGGCAACTTAGAGTTCCCATTGACTTATAATGGGGAAAATTGAAAAATGGCATTTTCTGCCAAGCCATTTCAGATATGTTAATAAAACTTTTATAGAAATGTTCCTTTAGATGTCTTCTATGAGCTATATGTTTTTTGGCCCACTGCTCCTTCTATTGGTTGCCATGGAAACTGAAATGCAAAAAAATGGAAAAAGTACTTAAAAAATTATCTTCTCTGAAGCCATTGGGCCGATAAGGCCCAGGTTTCATCTGTGGCATCTTTGGGCTTGGGGATTGAAAGTTTGTGTTTTTTAAGATCATCAGCCCTTTAGTTTGGTTGCTATGGCAACTTAGAGTTCCCATTGACTTATAATGGGGAAAATTGAAAAATGGCATTTTCCGCCAAGCCATTGCAGATATGTTAATAAAGCTTTTATAGAAATGTTTCTTAAGATGTCTTCTATCAGCTATAAGTTTTTTCGGCCCACTGCTCCTTTTATTAGTTGCCATGGAAACCGAAATGTAAAAAAAAATGGAACATAAAATACTTAAAAGATTATCTCCTCTGAAGCCACTGGGCCGATAAGGCCCAATTTTCATCTGTGGCATCCTTGGGCTTGGGGATTGAAAGTTTGTGTTTTTATGAAAATCGGCCCTTTAGTTTGGTTGCTATGGCAACTTAGAGTTGCATTGACTTGTAATGGGGAAAATTGAAAAATGGCATTTACTGCCAAGCCATTGCAGATATGTTCACAAAACTTTTATAGATTGTTCCTTGAGAATTCTCTTATTAGCTATGTTTTTTTTTTTTTGCCCACTGCTTCTTTTATTGGTTGCCATGGAAACCAAAATGCAAAAAAATGAAAAAAAAACTTCAAAAATTACCTTCTCAGATGCCATTTGGCCGATAAGGCCCTGATTTCATCTGAAGTATCCTTAGGCTGGGGGATTGAAAATTTATTTTTATATAAAATCGGCTCTTTAGTTTGGTTGCTATGGCAACTTAGAGTTGCATTGACTTGTAATGGGGAAAATTAAAAACTGACATTTACTGCAATCAATATATGGAAAATAGTTATATATTTTGTTATCAACTCAACAGACTGTCAGACTGAGACTTTGTAGTTGTATATTTTGTATTAACGTGTAGTACTAATGTGACAGCAATTTTGAGCCTATATGAATTTCATAGCAATTTTGAGCTAGAGATCTGGTGAGCTTTGTGGCCCGTGGGCCTCTTGTTAATTCTGTGACCTGGACCCCAAGGTGACCCTGGTATTAAGAAAAAACTTTAGACCTATATCTATCATTATGCCATATATAAACAAAATCCTTTAGAGGGTTTGGAAAATATGAGCTTCTAAAACTGTAACTTGCAATTTTCTAAGTCCGTGATCTTGACCCCCAGGGGGTCAAGGTGGTATTACGTAAACCTTTAGACCACTATCTATCAATGTGCCAAATATAAACAAAATTCATTATAGGGTTTTGAAAATATGAGCTTCTAAAACTGTAACCTGCAATTTCTAAGTCGATGACCTGGACCCCAAGGGGACCCCCAGGGGGCCAGGGTGGTATTAAGTATAACTTTAGACCAATATCTATCATCGTGCTAAATATAAACAAAATCCATCAAAGCGTTTGGAAAATATCAGCTTTTAAACAACTTTAAAGTAAAACTTTAACATTAAATTTCTAAGTCCTCTAAGTCCGTGAACTTGACCTCTAGGTAACCTCCAAGAACAGGGATAGTACTAATTATAACCCTCTTTCTTTTTTTTCTTAAATAAACTTTACATCAAATTCAATGACAAATGTAGGAAGTCGTGGTTTACCGTGTTTACCAGTTGGTTGTAGTCTGTAGCGCTATGCTCAACCGTTATCATATCTCGCCATATTGTTGTTGTTGAGGCCAAGTGTAAAAACCGGTATTCACCGGTACCCAGTGCCAGGCTGGTGAGGGCGGCGGTCCCTCGATCGCATCAATTATCCTCAGAACTTTGAGGATGCAGGAAGTAACTACCATCCCCTAATAGTGTTCGGTTAGTAGCTAAATCTACAAATAAACGCAGGAGATAGTTACTGGGGAGTTTTTATGAGCAACAGTAAGATATAGCACGGTGCCACTAGAGAGAGTAGGTAAAACTGGAACGTAAGAGAGGCTTTATGAGCAACAAGGCGACTGTAAAAGCCATTACTTGAACTGAAATCCTGTGCTGTTTGGGATATTACAGTTTGATTACAGGCAAGGTAATTGTTCAGCTACTAGCTGTCTTCATTATAAGATAGTGTTTGACCAGTTTTTATGCGATTCTTTTATAAATGGTTTGCAACATTGAGCAGCTCTATACAAGGCAACAGGTGCAGTCCTAATGAATGACAGCACAGAAATCTCTGGGTGTCACGTGTACAGTCTTATCTTTTATTATTATTTATTTATTTATTATTACTCTAGCCGTCTGGTATGTCGGTGGTAAGCCTATAATGGCCTGACTGATATTGGTTCCGGTAACTAGACATACCCAATTTTTCACAGCCAATGAAATCCCAATTTTTCTTAGCCAATGAAATGCCACGTATCAAAGTAAATAAACAAATTATTCAATATAAATGCAAGAGTTCTTTTTGAATATAAATAGGCGTCTCAATGAATATAACCGCAACAATATATACAATAGAAATAAACGAGTTTTGAATATAAATAAAGCAATTTACAAATATAAACGGAAAACCTCAAATAGAAGCAATAGTTATTTAATACAAATCTAGAAATATAGAATAGAAATTTAAAATATGTAATAGAAATGAAACAATTTAGAATAGAAATCAAATGAGATTGAAAGCAAATGCGAGCATATCAAATATAAATCACTATGTACAGAATGTAAATTTCGAAATGTAGGATACAAATGCGAAATATACAATAGAAATGAAGTAATATAGGATAGAAATGAGCAGAAGTTTAGTACAAATATGAAAATTTAAATGCAAATTACAATTATACAATACAAATACAGTGATTTAGAATATAAATGAAAAATATAGAATATAAATGAAAGTCAATGAATAGTAATGGAGCAATCTAGCATACAAAACATTAATTATTAAATAGAAATAAAAGAATATATAATATAAACAAAACTTATACAATAGGAATGAACAGATATTGAATACAAATGATCGATTACAGAATTGAAACAAAAAATCTACAAGAGAAATGAACAGAGACTGAATACAACTATGAAAATATACAATACAAATGAAGGATAATCAAATACAAATATAAAAATATCGAATAATGCCACGTTTGACATGCCATACCCTATGACATAATTTGAGTAGCTAACCTCTATCAACAAAGTCTTGATAGTTGAAACAGGCTCTAGAATAGCAGACTTACTGTGAGACATAAACTCCGTAAGCACTGTGAGACATAAGCTCCGTATGCGGGTGCCGTAGGAATAGTAATACTCAGAAATGGAAAGTTCACTAAGGGAAAAATTGAAGTCGTCGCTCTTGCCATAAAGGCTGTGTTTAACTTCAGTGCCGGGGCGTCCTACTGATTTGGCATCGTAGGGTAAGGGCCTTCTGTGCTGGTTCTTTGGACATTTTTCTCGCGTCTTTAATTTCTCTTCCTTCTCCTTCTTTCTAGGAGACGGCTCGATACTGAAATAATGTCTCAGAGGGCCGTTAAACCGAAAACAATTAGCCAATCAATCCAAAAGAAAGCTGACAGAAAGTTAGTACAAACTGTTCGTGATACCTTAAGGTTGTGAACAGGGTCTGCAAACTCCATCACTTCTTTTCGTCGAAAGTTTCAAATTTATATGTGCTCCACTTTTTATGCTTGACAAGCCTTCTTGATTTTCTAGTATTATATGAAAGATGTCCTTTGGCTGTCAATTTGTTTTCAAAGCTTTAAGATTTTTCCTTTGTTGTCTCGTTTGTTCTTTGATACTTTCTGTGTATTTTCTTGTAGTAAAATGTCTCTGTCCCGACAAAGTTATAATCAACAACCATTTGATCAAGTATTTCAGTAGAAATTGGATTTTCTAAGTAGATTCTGTGCAAATGGCTATATGAAGCATTTATGCACTTCTTTCTGTTTACCTTCGAAGACACAGCAGTCATTTCGTTTTGCCGATATCGGTCTCATTTCTCCATAGCGTTAATACTATAGTCACCTGATTCCAGCGGCCCATTCCGAGTAAATGTGGTGAGAGTCTCTGTTAAAATTCCTGCCTTATTTCGTCTGTTAAACTAGAAATTGGGTTTGTAAAACACTATGCCTCCAACCATGCTTGCCACTAAAGGTGTCAAAATTTAGAATCAAATCTTTACTAAAATATTAACCTCATCAAGAACTACATTATTATGCCAAAAATCAGGTTCCTAGATCAATAAATTGAGACCTTGGAAAAATGCCAAATTCAAACAAATTTTATGGAATTCTCCCAAAAGTTTATCAGGTAATCTACTCTTCATATCTGATCAATATACCAAACACATCTGCTATAACTCAAATACTTTTTGAGATATCTTGCTAACAAGATCATGTTTATGAAGGGGCATAACTCCAAAATGGGGCAGAACGTAGGGAAAAAATATGTGTCAGTTATTTTTCCATAAGGAATCCATAGATAAAATTCCTAAACCCTATGCCCAGTGGATCTAGAACCCAGTAGCTGCGTAAGTATTGAACATCAGGCGAAATTAATGAATGTAGAGTTACATAACCTGTACTCAAGTATTAAACTCATCAAGGACTATTACGTAATCAAACATCAGCTTCCTACCTAAAGCGGTTCAAAAGTTGGAAAAATGCCAAATTCAAGCGGAGGCTACAACTCCATCAATATTTTACTGAATTATCCAAAAGGTTAATCAGGTTCATACTCAATCAGTATACCGAATATCAAGGCCATAGCTAAAATACTTTTTAAGATATCATGCTAACAAGACAGTCATCTCATTTTTCTAAAAGGGGCATAACTTTTTTCTTGTCAGCTAATTTTCCATAATAAATCCACACATGAAATTTCAAAACCCTATGCCCAGTGGTTCTTGAACTCAGCAGCTGCATTATTATTGAACATCAGGGGAAGTAACTCGGTAATTTGGGGTGGTTGGGTGGCGCGATGGTGCTGGGTGTAACTTCCAGTGCCGGGGCGTCCTACTGACTTGGATAATAGTAGGGCAAGGGCCTACTGTGCTTGCAGAAGGTGCGGGTGGGGGTGGTTTGGACATTTTTTCTCTCGTCTATCATTTCTCATTTCTTTCTCCCTCTCTTTGGGAGACGAATAGTAGGGCAAGGGCCTACTGTGCTTGCAGAAGGTGCGGGTGGGGGTTGTTTGGACATTTTTTCTCTCGTCTATCATTTCTCATTTCTTTCTCCCTCTCTTTGGGAGACGGCTCGATATAGTCTGAAATACTCTCTCAAAGGGCCGTTAAACCCCAAACAACCAAAAACTCGGTAATTAATCAATGCAGAGTTACCTTACCGGTACTAAAGTAATTAACTCATCAAGGACTACTTCTATACCAAAATTCAGCTTCCTAGCTCAAGCAGTTCAAATGTTGGAAAAATGCCAAATGTAAACAAGGGCCATAACTCCATCAATCTTTTACGGAATTCTTCCAAAAGTAAATCTGGTAATCTACATCTCATACCCAATCGGTATACCGAATGTCAAGGCCATAGCTCAAAAACGTTTAAAGATATCTTGCTAACAAGAGTCATCTCATTTTTAGCTCACCTGGCCCGAAGGGCCATAGTGAGCTATTGTCATACCAATGCGTCCGGCGTGCGTCGTGCGTCGTCCCGAAATTTGTCCGTCAACACCTAAAAACAAATTTTCAAACATCTTCTGTAAAACTACTGGTCCCATGGTTCTCAAATTTCACATGGAGCATGACCTGACTCCAGGGTCTGAGAATTATAAAATTGGGTCAGGTTGAAAATCCAAGATGGCCGCCGTTACTAAAAATAGCAAAAACAACAAAATAATTTTCTTCTCCAGAACCACTGGGTACATTTGTCTGAATTTTGGCATGGAACATCAGTGAAACCTTTGTATTCAAAATTGTAAAAATGAAAAAAGTCTGTAGCGGAGTTTTGTCACAGTGACCTACTTTCTGTTTACGAGTGTAATTTTGCTCAAATGCCAATGTCAAAAAACGACTTATTCAAACGACTTCAAACAACTTCTTCTCTAAAACCCATGGGTCTCAAATTTCACATGGAGCATGACCAGACTGCAGGGTTTCAAAATTGTAAAATTGGGTCGGGCCAAGAATCCAAGATGGCCGCCGTTACTAAAAATAGCAAGAACAACAAAATTAACTTCTTCTCCAGAACCATTTGGTATATTTGGATGAAAGTTTGCGCGGAACATTAATGGGACCTTGGAATTAAAAATTGTAAAAATGAAAAAAATCTATAGCGGAATTAGGTCACAGTGACCTACTTAGCGTTTACAAGACCGATTTGGCTCAAATGTCAGTATCTCAAGAAAACGCAATCAATTCTGGTCAGTTTTGGTCAGAAATGGTCCCTGAAAGGAATTATTTCAATTTTGTGCCAGTTGACTATCCAAGATGGCCACCCTGGGGGCCGTTACTAAAAATAGCACAAAGATAAAAATGACAATTACTCAAGAACCCTTGAATGGAATTTGACCAATTTTGTGTCAGAATGTTCCTTGCATGATGCTGTTTCGATTAATTGGAATTTGGCTTTCCAAGATGGCCGACATCTGCCGTTACTA
This sequence comes from Ctena decussata, assembly GCA_963989385.1. Lineage (NCBI taxonomy): Eukaryota > Metazoa > Mollusca > Bivalvia > Lucinida > Lucinidae > Ctena > Ctena decussata. Next base: position 63,689,186 of record OZ022509.1, read on the forward strand.
AAAATAGCACAAACATATAAATGACAATTACTCAAGAACCTTGAACGGAATTCGACCAATTTTGTGTCAGAATGTTCCTTGCATGAAGCCGTTTCGATTAATTGCAATTTGGCTTTCCAAGATGGCCGACATCTGTCGTTACTAAAAATAGCACAAACACAAAATGACAATTACTCAAGAACCCTTGAATGGAATTGGACCAATTTTGTGTCAGAATGTTCCTTACATGAAGCCATTTCGATTAATTGCAATTTGGCATTCCAAGATGGCCACCATGTGCCGTTACTAAAAATAGCACAAAACATGAAAATGACAATATCTCAGTAACCGCTGAATAGATTTTGACGAAATTTGTGTCAAAATGATTTTTGCATTGAGATGTTTCAAAAGTAACTAAATATAGACAAGTCATAATGGCCTTTGTTACTAAAAATAGAAAAATGTGAAAATAAGAAAATCTCAGTAGAATTGGACTAATTTTCTGTCAGAATGGTCCTTTCATTAAGCTTTTTCGATTTTCTGCATTTTGGCATTCCGCCGTTACTAAAAATAGCACAAAACATGAAAATGACAACATCTCATTAACCGCTGAAGCGATTGAGACGAAATTTGTGGCAAAATGATTCTTGCTTTGACGTGTTTCAAAAATAGCCATCAGAGGAGATGGCAAATCCCCCGACCGAAGACCCCCATGGGCCTTGGTAAAAAGGGTGCACTTAAAAACACATTAGTAATATATTGTCGTTCTTTTATGCTTCTGATTGACATTATCTGTTTAACAGATGCATGATTATCTAACACTCAGACTACACTCAGACTAAAACAGTATGCTTGACAGCTAAAAAGAGGTAATATCTCAAACAGCCACCATATACACAAATGTATAGCATACGATACATTCAACTTTCAAAATGTGTGAATAACTTCTAAAGTACAAGCCCTACAAATCTAATTTTGAGCTCTCTAGTAAGTGAATTTGGACAAAGAATCCAATAATGGAATTTTTTTTTTTTTTTTTTTTTTTTTGGGGGGGGGGGTGCGGGAGGGGTCACGGGAATGTGGAGGGGTAAGAGAGAGTTAGGAACACTGATAAGATATCACAGCATGATCATCAATATTCTAAAAGGTACACGGTAATTCAAATACTGGAGCTGGCCAGGGTTATACAGTTATGGAGCAGAGACCCAAACAGCAGCTCAAACTAGCAAAGGGAAATAATTCACTGAGTCTAAAAGCAAGAGTTATCATTCATGTATGAGACAAATTGTCATGACCTGTTCTGCATATCTGTGAAGTATCATGAAAATATTTCGAAAGGTATTCAAGCTATGGAGCGGACACCTAAAATCATCAAAGGGAAATAATTCCAAAAGTAAGAAAGCAAGAGTTGTCATTCTTATTCGCGACACATCATCATGACCTGTTCTGTGAGGTATCATGAAAATATTCCAAAAGGTATTCAAGTTATAGAGCGGACATGAAATCAGACCTAAAACCATCAAAGGGAAATAACTCAAAAAGTAAGAAAGCAGGAGTTGGCATTTTTGTTCGCGACACATCGTCATGACCTGTTCTACATATCTGTGAAGTATCATGAAAATATTCCAAAAGGTATTCAAGTTATAGAGCGGACACGAAATCATACCTAAAATGATAAAGGGGAAATAACTCAAAAAGTAAGAAAGCAAGAGTTGTCATTCATTATGTGACACACCGTCATGACCTACAAAGGGTATTCTAGTTATAGAGCAGACACGAATCTGCCAAAAAATCACACCTAAAACTATCAAGGGGAAATAACTCAAAAAGTAAGAAAGCAAGAGTTGTCATTCTTGTTCGCGACACATCGTCATGACCTACATTTCTGTGAAGTATCATGAAAATATTCCAAAGGGTATTCAAGTTACAGAGCGGACACGAATCTGCCAAAAAATCACCAATGGGGAGATAATTCAAAAAGTATAATAGCAAGAGTTACCATTCTTGTACGCGACACATCGTCATGACCTGTTCTACATAACTGTGAAGTATCATGAAAATATTCCAAAGGGTATTCAAGATATAGAGCGGACAAGAAAGTGTTTACGGACGGACGGACGGACGGACGCCAGGCTCATCGCTACATATTGACCCGTCAAGTTGGCCTCTGTTACTTAAAATAGCAAAATATGAAAATTAGAAAATTACAATGGAACTGGACCAATTTTGTGTCAAAATGGTCCTTGCATGAAAGCTTTTCTTTTGCAATTTGGCATTCTAAGATGGCCGCCATCTGCCGTAACTAAAATAGCACAAAACATGAAACTGACAATATCTCAGTTACCCCTGAATGGATTTTGATGAAAAAATTGGTGCCAAAATGATTCTTGCATTGAGGTGTTTCAAAGTGAAATATATAAAGACCAGACAAGTTGGCCTCTGTTACTAAAATTAGCAAAATGTGAAAATGAGAAAATCTCTGGAATTGGACCAATTTCGTATCAGAATGGTCCCGTTGCACAAAAGCCAGGTGAGCGATATTAGGCCCATTTAGGCCTCTTGTTCTAAAAGAGGCATAACTCCATAAAGGGGTCTAACTGGGAACAGAAAAAATATGTATCAGCTAATTTTAATGAGGAATCCATATATGAAATTTCAAGACCGTAGCTAGCAAGGTTCCAAAGTTACAGCAAGCATGCAAAAGTGTGACGCACGCATGCACGCACTCACGCACGGTTGGACAAGCCAAAAGCAATATGTCCCACCAACTTTTTCAAAGTTTGGGCATAACAAGAAATGTTGCAGTATGTAACAAATGCCCCCGAAGGCCCCTTAAACTGACCTTTGACCCTCATTGGGACCTTGACCTTGAGCAAGGAATCCCAAATCTTGCAAGTAAGATGCCTTTTTAATATGCTTTACCTTTCTGTGAAGTTCGATGAAATCTTTATCAGCAGCCACCTCTAACCGCCGACAGTGACCTTGACCTTGTTTTTATTTGTACCTTGACCTATATATCATGCTTTTGGAAATTTAAAAAATATAAATATTATATGCTGAACAAAAATGAAAACGCTACCAGTGATTTTCTGTTTTGTGGAACCAGAAAGGCTCATAAATAAGAACGCATTTTAAAGGAAAATGCATGTGTAAAGTCATGATACCAAAAGATAGCTGTAAAAGCCGCATCGGATTAAGTGACCAGGAGTCCGGTTTTCTACTGCGCAAATACGTAACAGTCGATCAGGCATTTTAAACTTGATTTGAAAAAAGGAGTAAACGACACATTTATCATACTGCGCCGGAAAATGTCGTCCAAGCAGACAATTAGGTTTCTCTGTCACTGATGGGCGGCCTTTCTTACTAGTACACAGTTCCTATCCCTCAAGCAAACCATCAATTACTTGTTGCCTGAATGTTACTGTAGACATGGGATTAAGATTCTTAGAAAGACTTTTAGAGTAAATCATTTATCCATTTACTAGTGCTACCTCCCTTAGCCTATGAAAGATGGTCATATACCACTTCGGATACTTATGTGGGTAATTGTATGACCCTAACTTCTGGTCTAAAACATCCACACCATTCATATGGCTATTATATGCAGCACACATAACTGTTCTGGCAACACTTCTTTGACCTCCAGTTGCATGCTTGTCTCTTACTGTCTTTTCATAATTATTATCACTATTTATCATATGACGTCGCATCTGAGAGTGTAATAAAGCCATACATTAAAAACGATAATCCACTAGTGGATTAAATATGCAAATAACGTCGTAACGTTATACGTTGACGTCCATTAAAACGTCGCGTTTTCTAATGGCGAAATCATGACGCTTTAGTGCAAATTTTGCTAATAAAATACGATTTTAGTGTCATATGATAAATAAAATCTTGCATTCGTGCCCCTGTATTATTGAATTTATTAAACTCGTTGGGGAAAATCGATAAGATGCTCGGCAAAGCCTCGCATCTTATCTTTTTCCCCCAACTCGTTTAATAAATTCAATAATACATGAGCACTCATGTAAGATCCTCTATTTACAGAACTCAAGAAATGAACGCGTTTTGTACCCATCATTGTACACGTAATCAGATCTTGACATCGCATGAACACCGGGTCATCACCCTTACTCAGTACCAATGCTGCGGGTTCCAAATCCTATGGCATGAACTTCCTGTTTGGTTTCACAGTACCAACTGCTCCTATCCCACGAGCTTTCAATTCCGCAAAGAGTTTTGGCGACGAGTAAAAATTATTCATGTACAGCTAGTACCCATCATGCTAGAAACCTGTTACCATTGCAAGACAAGTTTGTTCTGTTATGGATAATGTTAATGTCATATCAAACTCAAATGTATTCTTCCCAGTGTACACCATAAATTTCATGTCCTGGGTTCCAAACCCGGTCTGGCCACATACTTTCGTTTCTCCCTCCGCTGCATCAAGAAGGGCAGTTGTCAGTTACTGGCGAAAGTATGTGCACTTACTACTGGTGAACCGCTTAGGAGGCCTAAGCCTGCCCAGGAATAGTGTGGTAAGGTTCACTGACCGTCCCGACATGACCATAGTTGTTTACCGTGGACGTTAAGCATGAAATCAATCAATCAAACCATAAATTTCATTTGCCGGGCCGCGTAGCGCAGTCGGTAGGGCACCTGACTTTTAAGTCAGAGGTCCCGGGTTCGATACCCGGTGTAGGCACATAGTTTCGTTTCTCATTCCGCTGATTCAAGAAGTGCAGTTGTCAGTTACTGGCGAAAGTATGCGCACTAAGTACGGCTAAGAGAGAGACACTATTCAAATGTTTGGTTTTCTTTTTAAACGAAAACAAATCGTATAGTCCGTCCGTTTGCTCTCAAATGCAAACGAGGTTTAGCTGGTATCGAAAACGATGAAAGTCCCACTGAATGTTCTAATGTCCTAATTATTAGATCACCAGAGCCGAAGGCTCCGGGGGAGATGATAGGATAGGCAGTTGTCCGTCGTTGTATGTCGTCTGTCCGTCAACACTGACAAACAACATCTTCTCTGAAGCCACGGGGCTGATTGGGTCCAAATTTAATCTTTCATCTTTATTGTCCTTGGCTTGGGGGATTGAAAATGTGTGTGTGTGTTTTTTTTTTATGAAAACCGGCTCTTTAGTTTGGTTACTATTGCAACTTAGAGTTTTTACTGACTGATAATGGGGGAAATTGAAAAATTGTCTTTACAGCCAAGCCATTGCAGATATTTTGAAGAAACTTTCATAGAAATGTTCCTTGAGTAGTCTTCTATCAGCTATATGTTTTTGGACCCATTGCTCTTTTTATTGGATGCCATGGAAACCAAAATCGAAAAAAATGGAAAGAAAAATACTTATAAAACTATCTCCTCTGAAGCCACTGGGCCGATTGGGGCCAGATTTTATCTGTAGCGTCCATGAGCTGGGGATTGAAAGTTTGTGTTTTTTTATGAAAATTAGCTGTTTAGTTTGGTTGCTATGGCAATTTAGAGTTTCTACTGACTTATAATGGGGATGGGAAAAGTTGGCAAATGACATTTACTAATAAGCCATTGCAGATATTTTGACTTTTATAGAATTGTTTTTTGAATAGTCTTCTATCAGCCATATGTTTCTTGGCTCACTCAGTCACTGCTCATTTTTATTGGTTGCCATGGAAACCAAAATGCAAAAATGGAAAAAAATATTCTTAGTAATTACCTTGAAAATTGAAAAATGGCATCTACTGTCAAGCCATTGCAGATGTTTTGACAAAACTTCCATTGAAATGTTCCTTGAGTAGTCTTCTATCAGCCGAATGATTTTATGCCAACTGCTCATATTTATTTGTTGCCATGGACACCAAAATTCAAAAATAGAAAAATACCTTAAATTATCTCCTCAGACACCATATGCTCTTATGAGGCAGAGACTTTATAGACATACTAGCCTTTACAGATTTTACGTTTTTCATTGTCATTTTTCAATGGACATGGTTGGTATGGCAACTTATGATGAAACTAGACAATCACTAAAGGTGATGAATGCCCCCGCCATATGCCTCACTAGATGAGTAATGAGTTAAAATATTTGTGTGAAGTCACATCAAAATCTGTCAATGAATAAAGGTGCTAAAGCGATGACAAAGTTTTTTTTTTCTAAAAATAACAAGTATGACCTTGACCTTGGATCTACAACCCTAAATAAAGGCACTAGAACCATGACAAAGATTTACATGTTCCTATAATAGCATATGTGACCTTGACCTTGGACCTACAATGCTGTAACGTGAATTTGTCCCAGATATTGTCATGCTAAATATTTGTGTCAAGTTCTGTCAAAATCATTCCAGAGGGATGACAATGTATTTCTAAAAAAATAGCAAATGTGACATTGACCGTAAAATTCTGGATCGCGAAATTGTCCAAGATATTGTCACACTAAACATTTGGGTGAAGCTACATCACAAGAATTCCGCGGTATGCTATGTCGCACCTGCCATATGCTTTCTCAGTAGTAGACACCATGGATAGAGGAAAGTGTACACTAGGTCTGATGAATAATTTAGAAATTTGAGCAAATTGGACTTACAAAGTAGAAAAGATGCAGTTCTATACATAAAGGTATACAGTCAACAGAGTTAAAAATATAGGTTAAAGGCATAAAGTAGTCAAACACTCAAGGACACCAGTTTAAGGAAACATTTTATGCCATATCTGATGATTGTTGGTGGTACTGTTAGTGAGAAATGAACTTGAATGCTCTTGTCCACATAATTAAGGCTGGCGTTGACATAAAATTTCCAAAAGCATGATATATATGTCAAGGGTACAAATAAAAGCAGTATCCCAGAAGAAGGGTTGAAACAAGTGCATTAATCATCAAGTCCGTTCTAAGATGAAACTTTATACTAGGTTTGATGATTTTAGGCATCGTAGATTGAGAGATGGACTTGAACCATAGGGTTGACGTATTTTTTAAGTGAAATTTTACAAACGTCAGCAGAGCATGAAATATGGGTCAAAGGTCAAAGTAAGTGTAACAAGCCTCTAGACAATTCTAAGTGGAAACTTTACACCAGTTTTTATGACTGTAGGTATCATAGATTGAGAGAAATGGACCAGTATGCTAGGATTGACATAATTTCTGAGGTAAAATTTTACAAGGTCAGCAGAGCAGAAAATATAGGTCAAAGGTCAAAATAAAGGCGACAATCCTCTAGACCATTCTAAGAAAAAACTTTATACCAGGATGGAGAGAAATGGACTTAAACACTTGGGTCGACCTAATTTTTGACGTAAAATTTTACTTGTCATTAGAGCATGAAAAATAGGTCAAAGGTCAAAACAAGTGCAAGGTTCCTCGAGACCATTCTAAGAGGAAACTTTATACCAGGTTTGATGATTGTAGGTATCATATATTGAGAATAATGTACACGAACGTTAGGGTCGACGTAATTGTGGACGGACGGACTCACTGACGGACGGACGAACGGATGGACTGGCGGACGGACGGAAAAGTGCACTCCTATATCGCACCTTGCTTAAGCACGTGCGACAAAAATTGTCAATGAATAAAGGGGCTAGAGGGATGAAATTTTTTTTTCTAAAAATAGCAATTGTGACCTTGACCTTGGATCTCGGAGCTGAAACGGTAATTTATATAAGATACTGTTACACTTAACATTTATGTGAAGTTATATCAAAATCGATCCCTAAACAAAAGCGTGAAGTTATATCAAAAGTCAATCCATTAACAAAAGCGCCAAAGCGGTGCCTAACTTTTTCTGAAAATTGCAACTGTGACCGTGACCTTGATCCTACCAACCAGAAACGCAAACATGTTCGAGGTATTGTCATACCCAATATAGCTGTGATGTAATACCAAAATCGGTATATAAATGAGGCCACTAGAGCGATGACAAAAGGTGAGCTTGTATATGAGCCATGGAAATATGGTCAAAATATGTCATTCAAGGGGACATAATTCTGCAATAAAGGCCTAACTCAAAGTTCTGTTTCCATTATGCACATGTTCAATGCATGTATGAACCCTGTTGCAAGTTCCAAATTCCAACACCAAATACTATTGGAGGAGTTGCAGAGACAAGAACAGTACTTTAAAGTGTGGAATACAGTCAAAGTGTGGAATACAGTCAAAATATGCATGCCATTCAAGGGGAAATAATTCTGCCATAATGACCTGGATCAAAGTTCCGTTTCCTTTATGCACATGCTCAATGCATGTCTGAACTGTGTTGCAAGTTTCAACTCCCTGCATCAAATACTGTAGAAGGAGTTGTGGAGACACAAACAGTACTACATATGTGACTAGTCAAAATACGAGGGTTGATCCTGAAGTAATGTCACTGTAGCTATAAAATCGTGTAGAATAAAGAGAGAGCAACAATATTTCGCAGCCAAGGACCCGAATCTATTTGCATTATGGTCTGAAAATGCCATAAAAAACAGTACGCAGTAACTGAGATATCGAGATCAACAGAAGGCATGGTAACGAAACGCGCCGCACGTCAATGACGTCGTTGACGCACCAGACGAAGTTACGATATTGTGTCATGTCACAAGTAGCATATTCGTTGTTCCAGCAAAGCACTAATGTCTGTTCACCCATGTTTGTCTCATCTTTTAATATTACTTGAACAGCCCCGCGGCTCAAGTTTGAGAATTTACACAATATTCAATTTGCAGAACATCGATCTTCATATATGGGATCCGAACAAGAGTAACGTTATTGTCTGGCATTGTACATAAAGGTATTCCGGTTTTCGGACTAACCTCTAGCGACTCATCTGCACCAGTATCGCGCTGATTGCACCTTCACACAAGCCTCATAATAACTGTTATATCACCACATGTATAACTAAACAGCTCTAGAGTCTCTGATGGTGATATCCCAATTTTGAGGCCAAAACGCATATTTATCCGCTGACGCGCGTTTATCAGAAATCAACATTTTTACCCTCGGCAGTAACAAATACTATCACTAGCTAGCGAATTTCAAACTGCAGAGACAATATTAAAATTTCACAAGTGGGCGGCAGAAATATATTTCGTCATCGTACCAAATTTTCATCTGATTTGGCGCGTTAGTCTGATTTTGATTTGTGATTGTCTTTGAAATTTATGTTCATGTAATTAACGATATTATAACGTGCGGCGCGATGGCGTCGGTGGCATACTTTGAACGTCTATATAATTGGAACAGAAAAAGATATCAACGTTATATTTATTCTGTAAATCAGAATTATATTACAGTGTAGCTTGGTGTAATTTTTGTAATAATGCTACGTTGAATAAGCGCGCAATGGACGCAGTGACATTACTTCTGGATCAACCCTTGTATGTATGTTCTGCAATAAAGGCCTAAATCCAATTTCTCTCTCCTTTATGCACATGTTCAATGCATGACTGAACTGTGTTGCAACTTTTCAATTCCCTGCATCAAATACTGTAGGAGAAGTTGCGGAGACAAGAACAGTACTACAAGTGTGAATATGGTCAAAATATGTATGTTATTCAAGGGGCATAATTCTGCAATAAAGACCGGAATCAAAGTTCTGTTTCCTTTATGCACATGTTCATTGCATATCTGAACTGTGTTGCAAGTTTCAACTCCATGCATCAAATACTGTTGGAGGAGTTGCGGAGACAAGAAAAGTACAACAAAGTGTGACGGACGGACAAGGGCAAAACTATATGCCCCTCCCCACTACGTGGCGGGGGCATAAAAAAACAACAATAAATGGGATTCCTTGCCATGCCACTGCAGACATTCTGACTTAACATTTTCAGAAATATTCCTCTAGGAATCTTCTATCGGCCCTATGTTTTTTCTGCACACTGCTCATTTTGATCCATTGCAATGGCAACCAAAAGAAAAACATGACAAAAATCCTTCGAAAATTTTCCCTTTTGTTTCCATGGCAATAAAAGTGTGGAAAATAGTTGCATATTTTGATATCAACTCAACAGACTGTCAGACTGAAACTTTTGTGACAGCAATTTTGAGCCTATATTAATCTGACAAGAATTTTGAGCTAGAGATCTGGTGAGCTTTGTTGCCCGTGATATTCTACATGCATAGAACATGGAAGTTTGTTAATGATTCCACCACCTTTGAAATGGAGCGATGCTGAGACAATGAGATAGGCTATTGCCATAATCAGCTACGAGTCGCGTATGTGCTAAAAAGTTTAACTACAAACTGGTCCTTTTATCATGGCCTTGAAGAGCAGAGCACACATGCAGAAGAAGGAACATGGGCCAGACTACGTAGTTTCGGCTAATAAAGCCTCCCCAGTGATCCTGACAATATCTGGTGACGAAACCAGAGAAAAGCATACTGAAATTTCTTTAATTGGGCAGTCGATTCAAAGACTGATTAGTATCAAAATAGAGACTAAATAATAATACAATACGATGATCTAGAATAAGAGTCTAAATCAATCTAAAATTTCAGATTTCTCAGAATATATCCTCTGATCTCAATGGGGGGAAATAAAATATAATCTGCGCTATGAACGATGTACGGGGGGCGTTTTACGGCCGCCAGACGGCACAACATCAGCTGCAATGAAGTAAAATTAAAATCTTAAAGGGTTCCTTTAACAACTGAGCACACATCCAAAAGACGGAGCATGGGCCAGGCTACATAGTTCCGGCTTATATAGCCTCATCAGTTACCCTCACAATATCTGGGGACGAAACCAGAGAAAAGCATACTGAAAGTTCTTTAACTGGGCAGTCGACTGAAAGACTAATTAGTATCAAAAAGAGTACAAATAATATATAATACGATGATCTAGAATAAGAGCCTAAATCAATCTAAAATTTCAGATTTCTCCAAATATCCTCTGATCTCAAAGGATGAAAATAAAATATAATCTGCACTATGACGGTTGAAAGATATTTCATCTGCACAACCTATCTTTTAACCCACCAGCCGAAACATGCATTTAATCATTTCTACTATTCTATCGATCGTATTGGTAAATATAGTAACGACATTGCGGAAAAACACAAAAACTTACGATTCCAAAAAGAAAGTCGCAACTTCATTGTGTGTAGTGAAGTTTTTCTCCGACTTAAAGCTATTCCAGCGGCCAATAGCGCTGCCTCTCTGCTTCTGTCTTCTTTTCTGCGCTGATTCCGTTACAAGCGAGAATTTTCGTTCTCTTTTTGTAACTGTTGCTGGCTCAACATCCATCGACGCCATTTTCTTTACTCACTCTTGCCCATGCGTAAGGAGCTTACATAATAAATAGGGGCTGTTGCGATGGTGCTGTGTGTAAATTCTAGCGCCGCGGCGTCCTACTGATTTGGAACATGGTAGGACAAGGGCCTGTTGTGCTTGCAGAAGGTGCGGATGGGGGTTGTTTGAACATTTGTTCTCTCTTCTGTCATTTCTTTTCTCTCTGGGAGACGGTCCGACATAGACTGAAATACTGTCTCAAAGGGCCGTTAAGCCCGAAACAATCAATCAATCAATACTTACATATTAAATAAGGGGGCGTGTTTTGTTTAGCTCGCCTGAGCCACCGGCCCCGGAGGAGCGTATAGGATGGGAAGGGTCCGGCGTCGCCCGTCCACAATTTCAAACGACTTCTCTGAAACCACTAGGCCAATTGTAACAATTTTCGTGTGCAGCCTCCAGGGCTCATGGGAACGAGAAGTTGTTCAAACGGTCCTGGTCACATGACCAGTATGGCGGCCACGCCCATATACGGTAATCACCCACAAAAATCTTCTCCAGAACCATGGACTGATTGCCTTGAAACTTGTATTTTTCTCCGGGTACACAAGTACTGCAATATGACCTTGGATTGACCTTGACCTTTTACGGCATGGTCAAATTTTCTTTCTGGTGTTTTTATATGGGAAAATGCTTGAACATAAGATTTTATGGGAAATGTTGAAGATTGATATATATACAGTCATCTTAGTGAGCACATGAAGATATATGAATACAAGAGGTCAAGGTCAGTCTTTGACCTTGGTCTTGGTCTCACATTTCGGCAATTATAACCAAATTTCATATATATTATGACAAGCCAAGTGCACAATAAGTCTACAAACATAGGTTTAAAATTACAACCTATGTTTGAGCTTCTAACCTTAGGTTTTTAAAGTATTAACTTCTATCATAGGTTTTAAAAAAAGACATTCTAAAACCTATGATATAACCTTCTAGCCTACGTTCGAAACAAATTATGCTTGCTAAGTGCACAATAAGTCTACAAACATAGGTTTGTAAATTGCAAACACGGGTCTTTACTCAAACGTATGTTTGAAAATCACTATCATAGGTTTATGGTTTTCTATCATGTGTTTTAAAATCTCTGTGCTAAACAGGATCTTACAGGAGTGGTCATTTTATATGAAATTTATGAAACGAGCCTTCGGCGAGTTTCATAAATTTCATATGCAATGACCACGAGTGTTATATTCTGTTAATCATATGACCCTTTAAAATGGGATTTTAATGCCTACAAACTGAAAATTATTTTAATAGGAAAACATATTGTTGACATGGACGTTGTCAATGACGTCACGTGTACGCGCCAAAGTGTTATTACACGTGTGGTCATACAATAGTTATGACACGACGTTATTCACTGAATAAAAACGACGTCATATGATAAATGGCATTATTACCAATCAAATGATAGACATAATTAACTGTACAATTATTGATATATTTGATATAGACATTGCAAAGTTGGAGAGACAGACATGCCGACAGCCTCTGATAGATGAACCAGCAGGGGCAACATCAGAGACATCAGAGACCTTGGAGTCAGCAGACGAAACAGTACCAGATCCGCCAGCTGCAGCTCAGCCTACAGAAACAGGCAATAGATTTGCCAATATAAACATGACTGTCCAACAGTACAGCCAAGTGAACGAGAATGAGAACACCAGAAAAAAGACCTAGGACATCAGAAATTATTTGAAAGTTTCCTCCAGACCAAACAGGAAAGTTGGCAAATACATGCAATCCCACAAAGTGAACTGAATGCCTATCTGTGTGAATTTATCTTAGAGACGGCAAAAAGATGGTACGCATTGTGAACCTACTTCCCTAAGATCAATCATTTCCAGATTGGATGGTTATTGGAAGCTCCACAATTACAATGTTAGCATAGTCAGAGGAACTGAATTTCAAGAAACTATGGACGTATTAACAAACAAAGGGAAAGAACTGAAGAAGAAAGGCTTAGGGAATTAGGCCCGTGCACCAGATGCGATAAATGACAGGACAATAGGCAAGCCAAGTGGGAACAAAACCTCCAACTAGTATGATTCAAACACTGTGGTTGAACTGCCTGCATTTCGGCATGAGGTGTGGAGGTAGTGAACTTAGGCATGTACATGTGTCTTTTTTCTTGAACTGTATAAACATTCATTTGCCTGAAAATGGTTTTGTCATTGATGCAGGATTATTACGAATCACTGATGAATGTTCGGTGTGTAAGGCAAAAATCTGTTCCGAGGATCACTGTGCAGACGCACCACAAGGCATGCCGAGTGATGCCCCAGCACACTGATCCGAGGAACAGAAATAGGAATTTATGACAACATCCATTTGTATAGAAAAATCACTGTGCTGGAGTGCCTTGCCGAGTGCAGCCATGACAAAGCGATCACAGGGTATAAACCAGTCCGGCAGTTTTCGCTTCCTGCTGAGACTGTCCATCATATTTGGCTTCAGCCGAGACTGTCCATGATTTGCTTCCTGCAGGGATTACCGTCCTCGAAAAATTGATTCCAGTCGAGACTGTCCGCGTGACTCTGCTACCTGCCGAGAGCCTCGGCAGGAAGCAGAATCACGCGGACAGTCTTTGCAGGAAGCCATTTATTATGTACAGAAGTCTCAGAAGGAACAAGAGATTACGGAAAGTCTCGGCGGAAGCCAAATATGATGGACAGTCTCTGCAGGGATGCCAAAATTTGCGGACTGATTTATACCCTGTGGTGATCGGAGGAATAGACATTCTTATTTAAACCAAACAGACATCACAGGTTACTTTTACTGCACAACTAGAAATGGGGAATGGGGGAGGGGAGTGACATATTCCAATGATCAAAGTTCTTTCTGAAGTACCCTAGTTATATGAGGTATAGGTAGAAAAATGATGCACTCAGGTTTGATTTTTTTGGCATCACAAGGATGAAAGCTTTGCCGAGTGATCATGGAAAAGAAATTTAACCCGAGGGTCACTGTTTGTCATTACGAGGCTTTGCCGAGTAATGCCAAACAGTTATCCCAAAGGATGAAAACTTTATTGCCAAAATTATATTTATTATCCCTTTTAATCTTCGATTGTCCATCTGAAGCTATTCAGTGGCTAAGTGCCAGTGAAAGGGCAAAATGAAAGAAATTGCCTAGCCGGAAAGTGTAAGATGGGGTGATTGGGAAGGTTTAATTGTTTTGATACATGTCCAAGCAAGAGCATCGCATGCGGGTGCTATCGCTCGGCTGCAGTTGCTTTTAGAAATATCTCTTCTTGATAGTAACCAACTAGTCTAAGTTTGTAGTAAATGTCTCCAGTAATGACAGAGATGATTTTCAGTCGAAAAAGGGGCATAACCGTGTCAAAATATTGAGAGTTACCTGCCCTACTGGTAAAATTCCCCTTTTGATAGTAAACACCTAGTCCGAGTTTGAAGTAAATATCTTCAGTAATGAGAGAGATATAAGAAAATATCAGTTTTTGCACGACGACGACAAAGCAGAAGTCGACAGGGCCATAACAATACCTCGACGCTTTCATCGAAAACAGCCGAGCTAAAAATACACAGAGGATCTTACACTAGTGCTGAATTCATATGAAATTACTACAATCTTTCACGCATGTTCGTTTCGTATATAGAGGACCTTACACGAGTGGTCATTTCATACGAAATTTATGAAACGTTCTTGCCCTGCTTGCGTTTCTCTTGTTGACGGAAATATGACCGTTGAAAGTCGTCCGTGTCACACAAATGTGAAAGTTTTATTTAAAGTTTATTTAGATGCTTGTATTTCCAAAACCGTACAAGGTACTTGCCCCATATTTGGTATGAACCTACCCTAGAGCATTGGCTTTTGTTGTATGCAACTATGCCCCTGGGCCTCGCCCCAGGGTGAGGCCAGAAGTCAATATCTAGGATGATGAAATTAACAAATGTCTAGGATGATGTTGATGTTAACAAATGTTAAAGTTTGGTTAAAGTTTTTTACATGCTTATATTTCAACAACGATTATTTTCTCGCCGCCGCTGTTTGCTTTTATTGTTCTCTTCAAATCTGTTTTACATTGAAAATTCAAAGACTAGGACGAAACTGCGCCTATCCAGATGAGACGGCTCACTATGAGTTATTTCATCTGGATCTATACTTTTTCTTGCAAATAAATTTTTGCTTTCAGCACTCTGAAGGCTAAGTTTCCTTTATTTGAGCCGCGACACGACAACACCAACAATGTGGTTGTGCGCCCAGCGCAGACTAAGATCAGCCTGGGCATCCGCCCAGTCTGATCAGAGCCTTCGCTGTCCGTATGGAGGTGGCTTAGGCCCATAACTATCCTTTGAGCACTAAACGAAGAGTCTGATCAAACTGGGCGGCTCTCGGGGGTGGTCGGGTGGTGCGATGGTGCTGTGTGAAACTTCCAGTGCCGGTGCGTCCTACTGATTTGACTAATAGTAGGGCAAGGGCCTACTGTGCTTGCAGTAGGTGCGGGTGGAGGTTGTTTGGACAATTTTTCTCTCGTCTATCATTTCTCTCTTCTTTCTCCCTCTCTCTTGGGGACGGCCCGATGTAGACTGAAATACTCAAGGGGCCGTTAAACACAAAACAATTCATCAATCAATGGGCGGCTCTCCAGGCTGATCTGAGTCTGCGCTGGGCACATAACCACATTGTTGGTTTTGTCGTGTCGCGGCTCATTTAGACAATGGCAGGATAAGCTGCACCGATTCTACTATATTTATTCGGTTGTCAGACGGAATATTTTTCTTCCGAAACAAATAAGAAATCTAGATCTATCTTATAACACAGATCCAGATTTCCAGGAGTGATTTGGAAGGGAAACACATCTTATAGCAGAATTTCGTAAAACTGATTTAAACTTTGTGACACTATTTTAGAGAATAAAATATCCCGTTTTAAAGCCGATTTGGTGATATATAGACTGAAATACTGTCTCAAAGGGCCGTTAAACCCCAAAAGAAATACTGTCTCAAAGGGCCGTTAAACCCCAAAAGAACCTTTTGGGGTTTAACGGCCCTTTGAGACAGTATTTCAGTCTATATCGGGTCATCTCCCAAAGAGAGGGTGAAAGAAGAGAGAAATGATAGACTATAGAAAAAATGTCCATACAACCCCAACCGCACTCATTAACAGCAAGCACAGCAGGCCCTTGCTCTACTTTTATCTAAATCAGTAGGACGCCCCGGCACTGGAAGTTATCCCCAGCACCATCGCACCACCCAGTTTTATAGCCGAATAATTACGGTACTTCGTTTTAGAGCTATACGGGAATGTCAACATTAAGCTTGCAAATCGGAGGTGTGTTTTACGCCTACTGTTCCTTTAAAAGGTCTACTGCAATCGGTTTACACTTACATCAGCCACAGTAAATTATAGCGTCTGATCAGGGTTTATGCTGAATACATTAGACTAATATGAGCCGCGACGTGGGAAAACCAACAAAGTGGTAGTGCGCCAAGCGCAGACTCAGATCAGCCTGGGCATCCGCCCAGTCTGATCAGAATCTTCGCTGTCCGCATGAAGGTAGCTTCGACCCTTAGCTACCCTTTGAGACTTTAACAAAGAGTCTGATCATACCGGGCAGATGCCCAGGCTGATCTGAGTATGCACTGGGCGCACAACCACATTGTTGGTTTTCCTGTGTCGCGGCTCATATATAGATACTCTTTAACTGTGTAGACCCTATTTATAGAGATATCCAATATTCAGCCTGTTTCTGTGTTTTCCAAACAAGCCTGAATTTAATGCAGAAAATTTAATAACACTGGGATCTAAAGCAAAGTTTATAAACAGATTGTATTCATCACAGGAAGAATACACAAAAAGCTATGGTAGACACGCGAAACATGTGCTTATGCCTTAGGGTGGTCGTGGTTGGGCGTAGGTGCTGGGTAACTTTCAGCACCGGGGCGTCTTACTACTTTGGAAAGTAGGAGGACACGGGCCTACTGTGCTTGCAGTAGGAGACGGCTCGATATAGACTGAAAAACTGTTTCAAAGGGCCGTGAAGCCGAAAAACAACCAACCAACTAACTCATTAACAGCGGATACTCAGATTAGACTGTACGCCCGCCGCACCTGCGCAGCGCAGTTGATATGCGCAGTCTGTTGAGATTGCTTCGAGAATGCTCGTTGGTTGGTTGATTTGATGCTTAACGTCCACGGTAAACAGCTAAGGTCATGTCGGGACGGTCAGTTAACCTAACCACACTATTCCTGGGCAGGCTTAGACCTCCTAAGCGGTTAACCAGTACTAAGTGCACATACTTTCGCCAGTAACTGACAACTGCCCTTCTTGAATCAGCGGAAGGAGAAACGAAAGTATGTGGCCAGACCGGGGAGAATGCTCGTGTCTAAAATCTTGTTTACTGACAAATGATTGATTGATTGACTGTTTTGGGTTTAACGGCCCTCTCAGACAGTATTTCAGTCTATATCGGGCCGTCTCCCAGAGAGCGGGAGAAAGAAAAGTGAAAAGATAGACAAGAGAAAAAATGTCCAAACAACCCCCTCCCGCACCTACTGCAAGCACCGTAGGCCATTGCCCTACTATTATCCAAATCAGCAGGACGCCCCGGCACTGGAAGTTACACACAGCGCCATCGCACCACCCGACCACCCCTACTGACAAATGAAAGAAAATAAAAGACAGAGGTACAATAGGCATAATGGTGCTTATTGTTTAATTCAGCAAAAACGAGGAGGCAAATGACGTCGATGCGAAGTCTTTACGACGTCATTACGACATAATGTGCCTGCTAAGAAAGGTTCCGACCAGACTGTTCAGATATCCGCAAATGCGTAGTCTGTTCAGAGCCTTTGCTGGTCGTGCGTATCGTGTATGCTGGTGTCTAAAACAAAGTTTATTTACTAACAGAAGAAAGGACGAAAACAAACAAAAAAGTACAAAGCCACGACAGGCAAAATGGTGCTTATGGTAAAATCCAGCAACAAGGCCAGCGGGCACAGACGTCATGTGACTGCTGGGAAGAGTCGTTAATGGAAGCCCCTTATCTGGACCCCAATGCTTCCCATAAAAATATAGATAAGAAGGGATGCAACTACTATAAAAACAGAGTGACTACTGAAATGTATCTGCCCCGTTACTGCGGCTATGGATTCGTTCCGCTGAGGTGCGGGGGTAACGTCGATATGAGAATTGAAATATGATGATGAAATGTATCTGCTTACATCTAGTCAGTCTCACTATTTAAGATTCATCAACAGTTACATCTGTTATTCCATAACCTGTTGTCATTAAGAACAGGTCCTAGATCGAAACGGTATAATGCGTATCCATTTCTTAGATCGTTCCCGGTCAGTTCAGGGCCGCTGTGGTCTCGTTATTGCGACACAATGAGTTATATCAATGTCATAACTGGCACATGTATGACTGGGCGTTCCTGGATATTTGCCAAGTTAATGAAATGCTTTTTCTTGTACGTCCCAATCATGGCCGCAGTACTCTCAACAAAGGCCACTGTCACCGATCATGGTAGGTACGACGAGTTTATCATGTCCCGGGAAAATGGGTTTTGGCCAGCAAAAATGGTAGCAACTTTACATATGGATACTATGCAGTCGCCTCCTTCAAAACTTTGTTATGGCTAACCAGAATTGCAGGATTAGTTTTCAGTTTCGCAAAGAGTAAATATGCATCTTCAATCCGCCAATTGAAATATTTTATTTGTGATTTAATATGTGGGTACACATCTCGCTGGGCGGAATTGCGTCAATGTCAGTCTCAGGATAGCCGTTGATCGGCATATTTTACCGCACACCCGACGTTCTGCGTGTTAATAATCTTCGTTTATTTCTGACCTTCTGTTTGGTAAACGTATTCTTTTCATAGCAGAGGCGGTCGGGTGGTGCAGTGTGTAACTTCCAGTGCCAGGGCGTCCTACTGATTTGGATAATAGCAGGGCAAGGGCCTTCTGTCCTTGACGCAGGCGCGGGTGGGGGTTGTTTGGACATTTTTTCTCTCGTTGGACATTTTTAGCTCACCTGAGCCGAAGGCTCACAGGTGAGCTTATAGTATAGGCAGGCATCCGTCGTCCGTCGTACGTCGCCCGTCAACATTTTCAAACGACATCTCCTCTGAAACTACAAGGCCCATTGTAACCAAATTTCATATATAGCATCTATAGGCAAGGGGAACCAATAATACTGTTTTTTATCCAAATCGCTTCAGAACTTTGGTTGCTATGGCAACTTAAAGTTTCCATTGACTTGTATGGGAAAAATTGAAAATTTGCATTTATTGCTGTCACTACAGATATTTTGACAAAACTTTTTCAGAAATGTTCCTTGAGTAGTCCTCTATCAACCACATGAAATTGATGTCAATTGCACAATTTGGCTGGTTGCCATGGCAACCGAATGATTAAAAATATAAAAAATATTCAAAAATCATCTCCTCAGAAAATATGCAACCAGTAAAGTCCAAACTTCACAGAAAGGATCTTAGTACAGGCTTCTATAAAAGTACTGTTTTTCTTGGCAATTGCTCTAGCAGTTTGGTTGCTATGGGAACTTAAAGTTGCCAATGACATAATGGCAAAATAGAAAATTTACATTTATTGCTATGTCGGTGCAGATATTTTGACAAAACTTTCATAGAAATGTACCTTGAGTAGTCTTTAACCAGCCTTGTTAAATTTATGCAAATTGCGCAGTTTGGCTGGTTGCCATTGCAACCAAATAGTTAAAAATAGAAAAATATTAAAAAATCATCTCCTCAGAAACTGTGTGGCCAATAAAGCTCCATTTTTACCAAAAAAAACCCTAGTACTAGCCTCTATAGAATTACCGTTTTTCATGGCAATTTCTCCTGCAGTTTGGTTGCTATGGCAACTAAGAGTTTCCATTGACTTCTAATGGGGAAATGGAAATTGGCAATTTTGGCTGTCTCACTGCATTTATTTAGATTTTCTTTCTACAGAAATGTTTCTTGAATAGTCCTCTATGTTTTTAATGAATTTTCTCCAAATCGCTGAATTTGATTGGTTGCCATGGCAAAATATAGGGTAAATTTTCGGAAAAAAAAGAAGAAAAAATGAAAAAAATCTTTTGCTCAGAAGCCATATGGGGGGATGAAGCTGATATTGTGCAAACACATTGAGGACAGAAGCCTCTACTTAAATTTTGGTTTTTCTTCCAACCCCATAAGAACTTTGGTTGCTATGGCAACTTACAGTTTCCATTGACTTATAATGGGAAAAGTGAAGCCATGAGGAGGATGAAGCTGATACTTTGCATACTTATTAATTTAGCCTCTACCTAAAGTATATTTCATATTATCATTGCCCATGTGAACTGGTTTTGCTATTGCAACTTAAAGTTTTCATGGACTTACAATGGGGAAAGTGGACATTTGGTATTTATTTATGTGATACTGCAGATATTTTGACAAAAGCTTTACAGAAATGTTCCTAGAGTAGTCCTCTCTACCAGCCATATGAATTTTGCCCAAGGACCTGATTTTGATTGGTTGCCATTGCAACTGAAAGGCCAAATTTACATTTTTTTTTTCATTTATTTATTTATTTTTGCCAAAGATCTTCTCAGAAGCCAATAAGGGGGGATAAAGCTTAATTTTTGCATAAATGTTTGTGAAATTATCCTCTACATAAATGGTGTGTTTTATTGCTGTTGTGCATGTTGTTTTGTTACTGTGGCAACTTAGTTTTTCCAGCATAACCTCAGTGCTCAGGTGAGCGATATAGGGCCATTGGCCCTCTGGTTTCTTCTTACTCTCTGGGAGACGGTCCGATATAGACTGAAATACTGTCTCAAAGGGCCGTTAAATCCAAAACACATCAATCGTTTCATAGCGTGTTCGACATGAAATAGCATTTTGTGTTAAAGTGCTGTAACCTTATCACTCATAATGGTTTGTGTTTATTCGGGAGGCAATAGGACATTTAGAAACGACGTACAAATTCCTGATTAGTAACCTCATTCCAAGTAGCAGTTATTCATAAGTTTGCACCACTCCAGTTGAGCTGCATTTCCATATTGGAATTCTTGTGTAATATGAGCCGAGACACGAGAAAACCAACAAAGTGGGATGGCGTCCAGCAAAGACTTGGATCAGCCTGGGCATCCGCCCAGTCTAATCAGAGTTTTCGCTGTCCGCGTGGAGGTAGCTTAGAGCCTAAGCTACCCTTTAGGTGCAAAGCAAACACTCTGATCAGACTTGGCAGATGCTCAGGCTGAACTAAGTCTGCGCTGGGCGCACATGCCACTTTGCTGGTTTTCCGTGTCGCGGCTCATATGATGATGATTGTTATTCGGGATATTGATTCCCGGGTGGGTTTAGATAATGGCTTTTTGTAACATAAGCCCTTGTCGGTGCAGCGCATCGGCTAATTAGACGGAAACTAATGCAAACTGTCAACTGAATACTTCACCGGTAAGATACCCTTGGTTTTATTGCTATTTCGCTGTTATAATATGAGCCTCCGTCTCGCGGCTCAATTATAATGTTTCGAAATATTAGAGCATTACTGTCTGATCAGATAAGAGAAACCAAGATAAGACGGTATGAAGTCATAAAGGAGAAAATATGAGCCTCGACACGACAAAACCAACAAAGTGGCATGTGCGGTTAGTGAACACTCAGATCAGCCTGGGCATCCGCCCAGTCTGATCAGAGTCTTCGCTGTCCGCATGGAGCAAGCTTAGACCCTTAGCAACCTTTAATTGCACAGCAAAGATTCTTAACAGACAGGGCGGCTCTGATCTGAGCCTTCGCTGGCGCACATGCCACATGGTTGGTTTTGTCGTGACGCGGCTATTTTTATTGAGTTTACTGAGTCTTCGCTAGGCACACATGCCACTTTGTTGGTTTTGTCATGTCGCGGCTAAATTTAATATTCCTACGCTCTGCACTGTCTGTCACCGCCTGAGCAACCTTCTGGCACATCACTGTCGTAACTTCACCAACCTTATGGCACATCGCCAGCTTATATTTTAACAACTGTGCAGTGTTACCGTCATTACTTCTTGAGTCGCAGTATTAAATCGCAAATCCCATTGCAATTAACTAATGCATATAGCAGCGAAGCTCAATTTTCCTGTTTTGTCTTATTCTTGCGTAATTCTTGCTTATTTACTAAATTTTGTGTCTGCTCCACGGCCAGGTGAAACAATAATGGAAACGTCGAAAATTGTTTTGGCTTTGTCCTACTTGAGTATGATGAGAGGTACGTGGTCTTCATTATATGAGTGTACTGCATTTATTCGGTAATAATACAGGAATTAAGCCGAGACGCTACAAAACCAACAAAGTTACATATGCGCCCAGCAAAGACTCGGACCAACCTGGGCATCCGCCTAGTATGATTAGAATCTTCGCTGTCGGCTTGAAGGGAGCTTTGGCCAATCGGTAGGGCACCTGACTCATAAGTCAGAGTCCTGGGTTCGAAACCCGGCCTTGCCACTTTCGTTTCTCCTTCCGCTGATTCTAGAAGGGCAGTTGTCAGTTACTGGCGAAAGTATGTGCTCTTAGTACTGGTTAACCGCTTAGGAGGTCTAAGCCTGCCCAGGAAAGTGTGGTTAGGATAACTGACCGTCCCGACATGACCGTAGCTGTTTACCGTGGACGTTAAACATCCAATCAATTAATGAAGGAGCTTTGGTCATTAGTTACCCTTTTAGAGCATAGCGAAGACTGGTCAGACTAGGCGTGGCGCACATGCCACTGTTTCGGTTTTGTCGTGTCGGGATTCAAGTTACCCATCCAAAATTACCACAAATAAGAAAATCTGGTTCGTACTTTTGAAAATATGCAGAAAATATAAACATATGAGTTGCTTCCAATGACTTTTAAAGATCACTTTTGAACACTTTAATCGAGTATTATAAAATGATAAATTAAGAACGCGCGATAAAAATTTTCTGGCAAAATTATCAAGTAACGCCGGTTAAAACGTGTTCAGAATTAGCTGAAATTAAGTTTCATTTTTATTTCAGCTCAATTAGATACGGGTTAGGTTGCTTATGTTTTGCCTACTTTAGTTCTTTTGTTGAACACTATTACAGTTTAAATTAAAAACACTTGATGATAACTTTCAGACCAAAACATTCGATTCGACACGACAGGCTTTTTATCTATCAGAAAAGAGGCATTTATAAGTTCTGTTCTGTTTCAGTTCTCGTAACCAAGTGGCTCAGCGGTACGTAACCATAGTTGCATACACTTGGCGCCGAGTGTCCGTCCGTTGGCATTTATTATGTTACGGCTTCTGAATATATGTGCAAGTGTATCAAACAGTAGACTAAGTATACTATTTTCATAGTTGCGATTTCAAGACCCCCTCTCAGGTAGTATCTCTTAGTCTGTTGGAATAAGGGCTTAGTAAACGAACATTAACAATATGTTTTTAGTTCTTATTATCTGTAAGAAGAAACCATCCCGCTATGAGCCGTTTTTGTTGATGTATTATTTTACTACACTAAACTATTAATGATATTTATCTAATGCGGCTTGGGAAAAACAATTTTCCTTTCCAGCCGCTGTTTGAACGCTGGCAGCGCTGAGCACTGTCTCTAGTATACGTGACAAAAGAGTTAGGGATATTTGGGTTATCTTATGTCTATAAACCCGTCTGAATTGATCAAAAAAAAGTATAAAATGAGGAAAGCCCAATCCAAATGCTATAAAAAAGATTAAATTTTGTAAGTGTAATGTTTCACATGCTTGAGTTAATCTCAATCAAACAGGGCAGGGGTCACACGAAAATCTTCACAACTGCGTATAAAATAAAAAAATGTCAACTTTGAGTGATAGCTCTATGTGCAACAAACTGCGTAAGTAATATTGAAAATCTATGTTCAAGAGACGATTTTAGCAACGTTTTCAAACGGAAAAAATGCAGAAACCACAGAAAAACTTTAGTCCATGTCTACACCAGTTGCAAGCAAACAGCACCGTTCATTGATACAGTAAATGTTTTAGAAGTGGAATTTGTATCTGTGTTACTTAAGACGGGCCTTAAACGAACAAGGTTGTGATTAAGTTGGATACAGAACTTTACAAATCCACACTAAAAGTAGTCGGTGTTTTCCACCTTCCAAGAATATTTTGCTTTTGGAATCCGTCGCGCCTAGCTTGTTCTGACAAAAGCCGTAACATGTCACAAATTATACACGTCAAATTATGGTGTTGTTTTCTTTTTATTCTTTGTGTTTCTACACTTTTCATTGAAAACCCGATGGTAGGACTTTGGAGGTCACAAGCTTCTGCAGTTGTGGATTTGTAAAGTTCTGTATTCGTTTAACCAAAAAATTGCCCGTTTGAGACATGTAAAAATACGGATGCGTATTTCACTTCTTAGCCCTTTTTCAGTGGGTTGTGCTGTCTGCTTGCAACGAAGTTGGTCTCTTGCTTCGTTCCTTTAAAATAAAATTAAAATCTTAAAGAGTTCATTCAAGAACACAGAACACATTCAGAAGCAGAAACATGTGCCAGATTACGGAGTTTCGGCTGACAAAGCCTCCTTAGTGACCCTGATAATATCTGGTGACCAAACCACTTGAGACTTCAAAATCATTTATGCAGTTGGGTAAACACAAAGATTTCACTACAATGGGCATTTGTCAGTGTGTAAACATTTGTAAAGTTTTTCGACAGACTCCTACCCTGTTTGACATTTTAATACATTTATTTTATTTATTCATTTTTTTATAATTTTTTTTATTTATTTATTATTTATATTGCATACGTAACATCCCGCTTCTCAAAGTGGCTTCACTTATTGCAGTTTGAATGGAATTTCCTCAAATGATAATTTTACATGTCTGAGAAGACCGATCCTTACCGTTTTTTCGATACCTGTCCACATATAATCCTACTAACTTCCTTACTCCATATCTATCATACCCTATTCCTCTTTCCAACAATTTGCCCTTGGGGACAAAGCTTCATGTCCCCCCTACCCTATCCCTTTCTTCTGTACAAGTTGATCGTGGGGATGGAGGTACCTGGCCATGGAACTGACGCATAAATGCGAGGGACTCTCGTAGCTACACATCACTTGGGGTGGGGTGGGAGTAGGGTTTTCGAAACTAAAATGCTATTCAATGCCAAAATAATGCATTTTTGAAGAATATGTTTGGCTTTTGGAGCTTATTCCTATGGTAAGTAAGATTCTTATAAACCCTGCCCTTCAATCTTAATAGATTCTCATTAGCATACCTGGTATTTTATGCCAAGTAATCGAACTGCTGAAACTTACATGAAAGAGGCAGCAAAAGTAGAAATAGGCAAGAAAAAAGCAACCTAAACAGTATCTTATTCAACTGGAAAAAAAATGAAACTTAATTTCAGCCAATTCTGAACACGTTTTAACCGGCGTTACTTGATAATTTCGCCAGAAAATTTTTATCTCGCGTTTTTAATTTATCTTTTTATAATAATCGATAAAAGTGTTCATAAGTGTTCTCTAAAAGTCATTGCAAGCAACTCATATGTACATATTTTCCGCATATTTTCAAAAGAACGAACCGTTTGGGAACACATCTGATGAACAGCCTATGGCCGAACCTTGTTTACCAATTTCAGATTTAATGTGAGGAGAAATCAGACAGAAATTGCTTTTGGTTCAAACAGATCTGATAAAATAAGTTTTTTTGCCACCGAAGGCACCATCTCCTTTATTGCAATCATTTATATAACACCAAAGAAACAAATAATAACTTACCGGGTATGGGCGCCGCCATTGCAAATTTGGAGCGAATCGGCCATTTACCGGCGTTACAAACACATTTAACCGGCGTTTCGACCGTTTCGCCGGCTTCAGGGTTGCACAGTGTGTAAAGGCGGCGCTGGGTTTTAATATTTTCTATTTTTGAAATTCAAAGAAGAGCGTAGTGGTGCTGTAGAGAGAACAAGTTGAAATTAACATAGCTGACGGTATGAAAGGTGTAAGTCAGTTGTCTTTTTCGAAAGAAGTCCATTACTGTCAAAGTCATGCTGGAATTCACCTGTGACACAATAAATATGGCGTAAGAAGTCTGTCGCGTAGAAACAGAAGAGGCTTAGAAAAATTGTGGGAATTCAAAGGTGAGCGTAGTGGTGCTGTAGAGAGAACAAGTTGAAATTAACATAGCTGACGGTATGAAAGCTGTAAGTCAGTTGTCTTTTCTAAAGAAGTACATTATTGTCAAAATCATGCTGGAATTAACCTGTAACACAATAAATATGGCGCCAGAAGTCTGTCGCGTAGAAACAGAAAAGGCTATTTTTAAGACTGTTGTCACGAGACTGTCGCTCTTATTGGCTTGCCCGCTTCGGCGGGCGAGCCTATGTATTCAGACCGAATACTACTACCTGTCATGCGCACTCAAGCGGAAGACGCTGGTTTGTTCCCAGCTTAGAGAATGGTCCATAATTGCAAGTGGAGAACCAATATATGGAGAGCGTCTACGGGGCGCAACTTCGTTTGACTGTTTCGGTAGCACTTTTGTACCTAAGCACCGTAAAATAACGACATGCCACAATCTGGCACACCAAAATAATCGAACATGTCTAGCTTTCTTTGCCATGCATAAAACTCAAGGTTTTTTTATTATCATTATTTATCGGGTGTATTTGAATGTATCTTAATTGTCTACTGTCAAACTGCCAAATAATGACATGCGCAATTCGCGGGCATTATGTAAAACGTGGACTGGACTTGGACTCTGGACTTTGGACTGTGTAAAATCTGGACTCTGGATTTTGGACTATGTAAGACCTGGACCTTGGACTCTGGTCTTTGTAAGACCTGGACTTAAATATTCCAACAATAGTTGCTATGCCTGCACAAACAGTTGTTGTGTTATTGTCTAATGTCCACGGTAAACAGCTATGGTCATGTCGGGACGGCCAGTTAACAAAACCACACTATTTCTGGGCAGGCTTAAGAACTCCTAAGCGGTTAACTAGTACTAAGTGCACTTACTTTTACCAGCAACTGACAACTACCCTTCTTGAATCAGCGGAAGGGGAAATGAAATTAAGTGGCCGGACAGGGTATAGAACCCAGGACCTCTGGCTTACAAGTCAGATGGCCTACCGACTGCACTATGAGGGCCGGCTGTACAATCAGTGTAGAGTGTAGATCCAAATTAGACTGCTGGTTGGAACAGTCTGATCAGGGTCTGTGCCAACAGTTTTATTTAAGAGCATTTACTTGTTTTAAAGACAAGGTGTTTGATGGTATTTACTGGATACTATTTCTTTCTTTTTTTCATAAACGTGCATTGAAAATCAGTTTCATGAAAGTGTCTTACTGAAAAAATTAAATTCAAGAAAACACAACATGTGTTATATGGAAAAATATCAGTATCTTACAATTGCCATCAAACCATCATTTTCTAGGGCTGTGCAATGACAACATTTACCTTCCTTTTTAAATAAAACTTACTAAATCATAGAAGACTTCTTTTTTCTTTTGCATTAAATCTATATATATAATGACCAAATATATGATGACCAAGCACAATACACAAGTGATTCTGAAAACAAACATCCTTTGGGAGCAACAAAAATACACTAATTCCTTCATTGACTTGTAATCATTACCAACTAATTGTTATACTCTATACCACAGTCTTGCCGGGCCGGGCCGCATAGTGCAGTCGGTGGCGCGTATGACTTAAAAACCTGAGGTCCCGGGTTCGATACATGGTCCGGCCGGTTACTTTCGTTTTCCCTTCTGCTGATTCAAGAAGGGCAGTTGTCAGTTACTGGCGAAAGTAAATGCAATTAGTACTGGGTAACCGCTTAGGATGGCTAAGCCTGCCCAGGAATAGTGTGGTTAGGTTAACTGACTGTCCTGACATTACCATACACATATCATCTTACATGTTAGGAACTTGTAAAAGTTCACAAAAGTTTTTTTCCCCTTGTAATAATAGCCATTGTTGCGAACAGTAAGATTTTTTCCATACCAATCTGTCACACATGAGGCTAGTAGGACGAACTACTGCCACTGTTTCCTTCAGGAGTCAAGAATCACATATCATCTTACAGGTAAGGAACTTGTAAAATTACTGTTCAAATGTAAGATGTATTTTTTTCAACATCAAGACATCACGATCTGATAGTAAACATAACTTTGTCCCTGACCGAACAGTCCAGGGAATATATAGACAATATTGTATCTATCTGTGCTGGTGTATTCCCGCTTACTAACAATTCTGATAGCTGCCTTCAGCTTATACTAGACTGTAGCGCTTTAACTAAACTCCGTTCATTAATTCTGAAACTGGCTTTTTTGCCGCTCATACTTTTATAATCTAACCAATCCAGGTAAGACTGTGCATAGTGATAATGCTAGTCTTCCGCCGATTTCTCATCAATGTGCCCTATGACTCTGTCCATCGTAGGATGCTGGGCTAACCTGCACAAAACTGCAAATTACAGATTTTCAACCAAAGACTAAGTCCATCTGACAGGTTGGAAACGCCTTTTAATACCATATAAAGTGGTCGCTTTAAATAGTTTTGAATACGGGTGGGGTTAGTATTATAACACATGCTCTGCGCGTGCGAAATCAGTCAGCGTGACAACAAGCTTGTCATCCAGATAATTTTGTCTCATTTTGAAATTGATTGCACCGCATAAATTCACACTGGACAAGGTTTTCAGTGTTTCAAAATAGTATCGCCACCTGCAAACAACGTCTAAACGACGTCGTATCAGCGTCAGTGCGACGTAATGGTGTTTACTGGCGTTATTTTAACGCAAACATTACAGCTTCCCGCAGTATGTAATAAAGTTCTTAATTTCCAGAACATTTATTACCAATGTTGCGTTAAAACTGCAAAGTTAAATACAAGGACACAAGGACCAAACCGTACACCTCTCAAACTTATTACAGCTCCCCTTAATCAGTCTATTCCTCCTTCTTACCCCCGTCCACACCCACTCTAAAAAAAGCAGTCTCCCCCAAACTACCTACAACCATCTCCCCTCAATCAGTCTACTATCCAGACTTCCACCCCTCGACCTGATCCCTTCCAAAACACACACCTCCTTATTCAATCTACCACCCAAACCACCACCCTAGTCTGTAGACACACACCCTACAGCTCCCCCCTACTTCTTTTCAAGAAGCTATTCCCTCCATTAGTCTACCACTCCGACCACTCCCCCCCCCCCCCCCCCGACACGAACATCTGTATACGCAAGGAAGACCTTAACGTAAATACTACATCATTTGCGCAAATAGGATGCAGTCTGATCATAGTCAACTGGAAGTCGAAGTCAGCCTCACGGTACCGAGTTTAAGTGAAAAGCTAAGACACAAGTAAGCGGTTACTTTTTCTCGAGTGACATGCTTACCTGTACAGGCTGTTCGTTTTTTATATCACCCAAGAATGTTTATGCAAAAAGTAGACTCTGATATGACTGCACGATCTGAGTCTTCCCTGTTCGTACAATACAAGGGTACCTTTTCACAAGCGTGCAAATCTTTTACTTCAAAGAAATTGTATTCTAGACACTGGCGTACAAAGGTGGACCTGCACGCATGCCTGCGATATTTCATTCCGTACCATCCAGACTTTCTGCTGTACGCGAAAGCTGATACGAGCTTTTCTTTTCGCACATTTGATGTGTGGTTGTGTAGACACAGAGGCACATAACAGAGCCTCTAGCTGACTGGTTTGAGATTTTCCTGTTCGCAGATACATTATGCCACATTTTTGCATGAAACGTCACCATGAGAAAAATGATAGAAAGGAAAAAATAGATAAATGCAGGGACTTTTACGGGCCTGACGTTCGCTTCTGAGTCGGATAACACAACTGTACCGTTGTTTATATGTATACTACTTTTGGTACTTTCCTGAGAAAATATGACACTGGGTCTGTTTTTCATTCCTAAAATCCAGAGTTGTCAAAACTGAAAAATGTAGCTCATGTAGTAACTTGATATTTTTTTCTGTATTAAAATGTAGCCGATCTTCAAAACGGCTTATTTCTTTTATTCCTGTAACTTTGTTGGGGGGACAAAAGTTATTAACCAAATGACCAGCGTGATACCAACGTGGAATGTATCTGAATATGTATGACTTTAGGCTGTCAATTTTCATCAAATGGTCTTAGTTTGCGGACAGGTTTTTGAAATTTGCTGTTTCGTGCATGTAACTGCAGCATAAGACGCCAGGCTAAGATACATGAGACCTTTATGAGAAATCGGCGGAAGTCGAGCTTTATCACTATGCAAAGTCTTACGCGGATTGATTAGATTATAAAAGTATGAGCAGCGAAAAACCCAGTTTCAGAATTAATGAACGGAGTTTAATGATATGGACAACCCTAGTCCTGAACAGTTGCAGAGCATAGAATTTCATTGTCGGAGGCTGTGTCATGTTCTTCACTGTGAGAGATATAAACTCTTAGCATTGGTTCCAAGACGCCGGAGAACAAAAACAGTGAAAAAAACAACAGGTGCTGGGATAGTCTGTGGCACACATTAGCCGGTTTTAACGTAGAATTTTAAAATTGAGTTATAGACTGTACATAGAGACTACTTAGCATTGTAAAATAGAGTGGTGGTGGATTCGACCATTTTAACATTGAGTACTGTTTAACTCCAACTGGAGGTGTGCCGAGACGGGCAGAACTTCTACACAACAACAACAACATATAGCAATCATAAAGTGTCTCCAAGTAAGATACCATCTCCCAAGACCACAAACTATAAACCACAAAAGACCATAAACATTGAACTACATGTATTTCGGAAACAAAATGCTAACTTGGCAAGCCTTTCCTTTTAAAAGGAAATTTTATTTTTAGTATGCCTATGAAACCTAAGTGCCACGAATATATATGTCGTACCGGTATGTCGGGGTGGTTGGGTGGCGCAAAGGTGCTGCGTGTAACTTTCAGTGCCGGGGTGTTTTACGTAATTTGAATAGTAGTAGGGCAAGGGCTTGCTGTGCTTTCAGTAGGTGCAGGTGAAGGTTGTTTTGACATTTTTTCTCTCGTCTATCATTTTTCTCTTTGGGAGACGGCCCGATATAGACTGAAATACCCAAAACAACCAACCAACCAACGTACCGGTATGTCAGGTTTAAACAAGGATATTTCCTGTAGAGCTGAAAAATTAGTGTTTATTTTTCCGTAAGTATGTTTGCTTCAAAGTTCAGCGTACTCATTTGAGCCGCGACACGACAAAACCAACAGAGTGTATGTGCGCTCAGCGTAGACTCGGATCAGCCTGGGCATCCGCCCAGTCTGGTCAGACTCTTCACCAAGCGCTTAAAGGCTAGCTACCTTCATGTGGACAGCGAAGACTGATCAGACTGGGCGGATGCACAGGCTGATCTGAGTGCGCTGGGCGGACAACCACATTGTTGGTTTTCTCGTGTCGCGGCTCAAATTTTTGCTTTTCGCTGTAGCTTCAGATGAGAATTGCATAGAATACTTGACAGCTGAATCGGGCTGGTTCTCGGCACCCGATGACGACGGAAACGGCATTTACAATACTAAGGAAGACTGCTGGTGGATAATTGAAGCGTCCAGAGACCAAGTGATAAAGATAGAATTCATTCAGCTGGATATAGTATGTGTTGACTTCGTAAGGGTAAGTACTTTGAAGTTAAGGAATCATGTCACACATATGAGACGCGACACGACAAAACCAACAAAGTGGCATGTGCGGTCAGCGAAGACTCGGGACAGCCTGGGCATCCGTCCAGTCTGATAAGTCTTCGCTTGCGCTTAAAGGGTAACTAAGGGTCTAAGCTAGATCCATGCGGACAGTGAAGGCTCTGGTCAGACTGGGCTAATATGAGTCTTCGCTGGGAACACATGCCACTTTGTAGGTTTTGTCGTGTCCTGGCTCATTTGCTTTGATTGATTGTTTTGGGTTTAATGGCCCTTTGAGACAGTATTTCAGTATATCGGACCGTCTCCTAGAGAAAGAAGAGAGAAATGATAGACGAGAAAAAATGTCCAAACAAACCCCACCCGCACCGACTGCAAGCACAGTAAGTCCTTGCCCTACTATTATCCAAATCAGTCATTCATTTGCTTTGAGGTATACACCGAAATCGTCAATAATACGAAGTCTTTATAGTTTAATCCAAGCACAAATCATTATAAAAGGAGTACAACTTTCACGATTGATGACAGTATTTCGGCTGATAATTATTTCCGTGTCATATATCAAACAGATGAAGGAACAGCTATTTTAAATGGCGAGTCACTTCACAACTAGATGGTTGTCCCGGGACAACTGGTCGAGCCCGGTGTTTGCTATAGTGACCTGTAAGTATGTCAAGACTAAGTAACTGCTTCACTCTGGAAAGAAGCCAACCAACATCAAGCTTAGCCAGCATATTCCTTCTTGCCGGGCCGGGTAGCGCAATCGGTAGGGCACCTGACTCGTAAGTCAGAGGTCCTGGGTTCGAATTCCGGTCTGGCCACATACTTTCGTTTCTCCTTCCGCTGATTCAAGAAGGGCAGTTGTCAGTTACTGGCGAAAGTATGTGCACTTAGTACTGGTTAACCGCTTAGGGGGTCTAAGCCTGCCCAGGAATAGTGTGGTTAGGTTAACTGACCGTCCCGACATGACCTTAGTTGTTTACCGTGGACGTTAAGCATCAAATCAACCAACCAACCATATTCCTTCTTTTTTTCAAATTTTCATCTTTTAACATTTGGTCGCTTTTGAACTTGTCTTATATATAGAAACGTTTTATATTGTTGACGTTTAGACGCTGTATGCCCTTACCAGGGTTGAGTGTCTATAAATAATCAAATAATCTAACATTCATTCATTCATTCAAATTTTCACAAAGAAAAATAAGTAGAAGTGATGACCCAGACAAGCTCAATTTATGACAATTACAATATCTGGCCTTCAAGTGTGACCTTGACCTTGGACCTACCCGAACATGTATGTCACTTGACACTTCCACTCATCAAGAAGAAGAATTGTGCCAAATTATTTTTAAATCCATTTGTAAATGTTGAAGTTATGGCTCGGACAGCCTCAATTTATGGCCATATTATCATTTGACCTTCAAGTGTGACCTTGACCTTGGAAATGCCTGAACAAATGTTCCGAATGGCACTTCTCTCATCAAAGAAAACAATTGTGGCAAATTATTTTGAAATCCATCCACAAATGTAAAACTAATGGCTCGGACAAGCTCAAATTACGGCCATATCATCATTTGACCTTCAAGTGTGACCTTGACCTTGGACCTGCCTGAACAAATGCAATTCTTTACGTATTCCGGATGATTCTTCTATTTTCACTGCCGAAGCAAAAGCAATAGACTTAGCTTTAGACTTTATTGACAACTGTTACCTTAATGACAAATTTGTAATTTTTTCAGACTCTCTTTCTGTCCTAAAAGCTCTAAATCACACCTCTTCGAAGAATTCACAAATTCAAAAACTATTAGAAAAACATCACGAAATTTCAAACACTAAAGAAATAGTTTTTTGTTGGATCCCTAGTCACATTAACATAGCTGGCAATGAAACCGCAGACAGAAAAGCAAAAGAATCTCTTAGTCTAAATGTGTCTATGTTTGAAATTCCGTTTAACAATTTTAAACCCGCTATCAACAGGTACATCTTATCAAAGTGGCAAACATCATGGGACACAGCTGTTTTTAATAAACTTCACGCAATTAAACCTATCATTGGGAATAACCCTTCATTTATTCGAAATTTAAGAAGAGAAGAAATTGTAATTGCTCGACTCCGCATAGGCCATACAAGAATTACCCATTCGTACTTACTAAATCGTGAAGAACAGCCTTTCTGTATAGTTTGTAACCAGCTCTTTACAGTTAAACATATTCTTATTGACTGTGTTGACTTTTCACAAAACAGAAATAAATATTTTCGAGCTAATAACTTGACGCAACTGTTTCAAGATGTATCTGTTGACAGTATCTTATCCTTTTTAAAAGATATTAACCTTTTTAACAAAGTATAAACCTTTTCTACATTTTTACCATGTATTACTTCCATGTTAATAATGCAAAGTTAGTTTATAATGTGCCGTACCTTCCAGTTTTGTTTATATTTTAGTAATATGCAACCTTCATGACGCAAATGACCCAGTGGGTTGACGCGTCGTTAAATTTGAAATCATCATCATCATCATCATCATGAACAAATGTTCCAAATGGCACTTCTCTCATCAAACAGGGTTCGCACAGACCTTGAAAAGTCCTTGAATTTGACTCTGGTCCTGGAAAACTCCTGGAATTTGAAAATAGTGCCATTTGTCCTGGAATTGTCCTGGAATTTTGTAAAATTGCCCTTGAAAATAATAAAATACATCGATTCTTTTTTATTCTTTTGGATTTATGTGATGCGCAAAAGAAAACCGAGTGAAAATCGCTAGATACGTCGAAGAGCGAGGTGCGACCGTATTCAGATTCATTTTTACCTGTAGTCCCGGTATTTATCAATACCATCATCCGGTTGTAGAATAAAGTGCGACTTGTTTCCGTTTCTTCGTTTCCGGCTATAAAAAGTGCAAATTTTGCGCTAATTTAAATCGAAGAAGATCAACGAACACAATGGCTTCGAAAGGCAAATGTGTATACAAAAACGAGTGGGACAGGAACCCCGCTTAATCCAAATGGATTTGCACCTTCAAGACTGACAAACTGAAAGCGATCTGTTCGGCCTGCATTCGTATTATAGACATTTCCAACATGGGGGAATCGGCCCTAAAGTCTCACGCAAAAGGAAGCAAACATATTGGGAATGTGGCTTACGAAGAAAAGTCTGAACCCTCCCACAAAATAACAACATACTTCCAGTTTGGCTCTCAAAAGTTGAAATCTGAACAATGTTAGGTGAGTGACTGATCGGTCGTTAAACTTGAGTCCTTGAAAAACGAAAAAAAAAGTCCTTGAGTTCTGTTCTCTTATTTCTGTACGAACCCTGTCAAATAAAACAATTGTGCCAAATTGTTTTGAAATCCATCCCCGTAAAACTAATGGCCCAGACAAGCACAATTTATTGCAATTTTATCATTTGACCTTCAAATGTGACCTTGACCTTGGATCTACCTGATCAAATGTTTCAAATGGCACTTTTACTCATCAAGGAAAACAATTGTGCCAAATTATTTTGAAATCCATTCGTAAATGTTGAAGTTATGGCTTGGACAAGCTCGATTTATGGCCATTTTACAATTTGACCTTCAAGTGTGACCTTGAACTTGGACCTATCTGATCTAATGTTTCAAATGGCACTTCTACTCATCAAGGTGAACAACTGTGCCAAATTATTTTTAAATCCATCCGTAAATGTAAAAGTTATGGCCCGGACAAATCCGGACGCACGCACGCACTAACACATGGACATACACCAAACTGAATTTGTAACAACTATGTCTCGCTCACCACAAGCGGGCTCGACAAAAATACTTCTGTGTTTCTGGTTCCCCGTTGAGCACATAAGTATACACAAAAGCGAGCCCATGAATGGGATCTTCTACCATATATTGTATCTAATACCATCTTTAATTTACTTTACGTTGGATTTACAACTTAGTTGTGCTTATGCAGTACCCTTCGTGTGCTTGTGCCCTTGTAAAAATATTCACCAGTTGCGTTAAGCTCAGTTTCTATGTAAGCGCAAGGGCTTCAGTCTTCAAATTTGCTCCATAGATACGTCTAGAAAAGATTTACTGAAAGCAGTGATACATATCGGGTCATGGGCCAAATTTTACGGTTGATTGAGCATAGAAAAATACTCACCTGTTGCGTTAAGCTCAGTTTCAAAGAAACTGCTTGGGCAAGAGTCTTCAAAGTTGCTTTATAGATACGTCTGGGGAATATCTAATGGAAGCAGATATACATATTTTGCCATGACCTATATTCCACGGTTAATTGAACATAGAAAAAATACTCACCTATTGCGTTTTTCTCAGTTTCTAAGTAACCACAAGGGCATGCTCAATAGATATGTCGGGGGAAGATCTACTGAAAGCATCGACAATTATTTGGTCATGGGTTAAATTTTACGGTACGGTTGACTGAACATAGGAAAAAAATATTCACATGGTTTCTAATAATCCGCAAGGGCTTAAGTCTTCCAACTTTCTCCATAGATACGTCTGGAACAGATCCACTGAAAGCAGCGAAGCATATTATTAGCCTATGACATATTTTTTGGTTGATTGAACATAGGAAATAATATTCACATGTTGCATTCAGCTCAATTTCTAAGTAACCCCAAGGGTAAGAGTCTTCAAACGTTCTCGGGGGTGGTCGGGTGGTGCGATGGTGCTGCATGAAACTTACAGTGCCGGGGCGTCCTTCTGATTTGGATAATAGAAGGGCAAAGTCTTACAGTGCTTGCAGTAGGTGCGGGTGGGGATGTTTGGACATTTTTTAGCTCACCTGAGCCAGAGGCTCCGGGGGAGCTTATAGTATGGTCAGGCTCCGTCGTCCGTCGTCGTCCGTCCGTCCGTCGTCCGTCCGTCCACAATTTCAAACGACTTCTCCTCTGAAACCGCCGGGCCAATTGTAACCAAATCTCATATAGAGCCTCCTGGGACCTTAGGAACAAAAAGTTGTTCAAACGGTCCTGGTCACATGACCAACATGGCCGCCATGCCCATATATGGTAAAAACCTAAAAAAATCTTCTTCTCCAGAACCAGTAGGCCGATGGCCTTGAAACTTGGTATGTAGCATCGAGTATGCGAGTACTTTCAAGATTGTTCAAATTATGACCTTGGGTTGACCTTGACCTTTTTTACGGTAAGGTCAAATTTGCTTCCTTGTGCATTTATATGGCAAAATGCTAAAACATAAGATAACTTGGAAACTGTTGAAGATTTTGGGCTAAAAATTGGTATCTACAGTCATCTTAATGAGTACATGAAGATTAATGAGTATAAGAGGTCAAGGTCATTCTTTGACCTTTGACCTACAACTCTCATATTTTGACAATTCCAAACAATCTCCTCAAAAGCCCCTTGGCAAATTGAAACCAAATTTCATATAGAGCCTCCAGGAGTTGAGGGAACAAAAACTTATTCATACGGTCCAGGTCACATGACCAACATGGCCGCCACACCCATATATGGTAAAAACCTTTAAAAATCTTCTTCTCAAGAACCAATTGACCGATGGCCTTGAAACTTAGTATGTAGCTTTGGGTACTCGAGTACTATCAAGATTGTTCAAATTATGACCATGGGTTGACCTAGATCTGTTTTACAGCAAGGTCAAATATGGGAAAATGCTAGAACATAAGATTTCATGGAAAGTTTTGAAGAGATATGCCTAAGAATTGGTATATACAGTTATCTTAATGAGTACATGAAGATTTGGGAGTACAAGAGGTCAAGGTCATTCTTTGACCTTGGACCCAGAACTCTCATATTTTGACAATATCAAACAATCCCCTAAAAAAAACTGTTCCAGTTTTAACCAAATTTCATATAGAGCCTCCAGGTATTGAGGGAATGAAAATTTGTTCAAACAGTCCAGGTCACACGACCAACATGGCCGCCAGGACCATATGTGATAAAAACCTTTAAAAATCTTCTTCTCCAGAACCAATCGACCAATGGCCTTGAAGCTTGGTATGTAGCATTGGGAACTCCAGTGCTATCAAGATTGTTCAAAATGTTGACCTTGGGTTGACCTTGACTATTTTACTTCAAGGTCAAGTGTGGGAAAATGCTAGAACATAAGATTTCATGGAAAGTTTTGAAGATTTATGCCTAAAAATTGGTATCTACAGTTTTCTCAATGCGTACATGAAGATTCATGAGTACAAGAGGTCAAGGTC
The DNA here is from genome assembly GCA_963989385.1 of Ctena decussata. NCBI lineage: Eukaryota > Metazoa > Mollusca > Bivalvia > Lucinida > Lucinidae > Ctena > Ctena decussata. The sequence goes on from OZ022509.1 coordinate 63,727,209, forward strand.
ATTCTTTGACTTTTGACCCAGAACTCTGTCATTTTGACAATATCAAACCTTCTCCTCAAAAGCCCCTGGGCCAATTTTAAACCAAATTTCGTATAGAGCCTCCAGGGGGATAAGGGAATGAATTTTTTTTTTCAAATGTCCAGGTCACATGACCAACATGTCCTCCATGCCCATATATGGTTAAAACCTTTAAAAAAATTTCACCAGAACCAATTGTCCCATGGCCTTAGAGTAACTTACCCTAGAGTACTGAGGCTGAATGGACCCAGGTGAGCTACAGGACCAATGGTCCTCTTGTTCTCTCGTCTATCCTTTCCCTTCTTTCTCCCTCTCTGGGAGATGGCCCGATATAGACTGAAATATTGTCTTAAAGGGCCGTTAAACCCAAAACAATCAATCAATCAAACGTTCTCGATAGATACATCTGGGGAAGATCTACTGAAAGCAGCGATGCATATCGGGCCACGAGCAAAATTTCACGGTTGATTAATTATGGAAAATACTCACTTATCGCGTTTAGCTCAGTTTCTAAGTAACTGCAAGGGTAACTTTGCAATCATTTTGCGCCTTTAGCAGCCGGGCCGCGTAGCGCAATCGCTAGGGCACTTGACTCATAAGTCAGAGTTCCTGGGTTCGAAACCCGGTCTGGCTACGTACCTTAGTTTCTCCTTCCGCTGATTCAAGAAGGGCAGTTGTCAGTTACTGTCGAAAGTATGTGCACTTAGTACTGATAAACCGCTTAGGGAGTCTAAGCTTGCCCAGGAATAGTGTGGTTAGGTAACTGACCGTCCCGACATGACCATAGCTGTTTACCGTGGATGAATCAAATTGACTTATTTTTACGGCTGATGGAACAGCAAAAATATACACCTGCTGCGTTTAGTAACTACATGTGCAGGAATCTCTATTGATACATCTGGGGAAGATCGTCTGAAGGCAGTTATGCATATAGGTTTGATTGATTGATTGATTTCTTGCTTTACGTCCACGGTAAACAACTATGGTCATGTCGGGACGGTCAGTTAACCTAACCACACTATTCCTGGGCAGGCTTAGACCTCCTAAGCGGTTAACCACTACTAAGTGCACATACTTTCGCCAGTAACTGACAACTGCCCTTTTTGAATCAGCGGAAGGAGAAACGAATATAGGTTTGTAAGTTATATTTCATATTTCAGTGGTATTGCCATGATTGATGTAAGAACATGATTTCTTGGGAATCAGTATGACCCAAAGTTTGACCGCACACTAACTGAAGGTCAAAATGATCTACATCAATTGGTCCAGTGATTTGGCCATATATCTTGAAGATAATATGATGTACGAGCATGATTGCTTGGGCTAATCACTCAGTATGACCGATGTTTGACCTCAAACTAACACTAGGTCAGTGACCTATATTTCTTGGTCCAGTGATTTTGACTTGTATCTTGAAGACAGTTTAATGTACGAACATGATTGCTTGGTTGATTGAACATAAGAATAATATTCACCTGATGCGTTCAGCTCAATTTCTAAGTAGCCGCAAGGGATAGCGTCTTCAACTTTGCTTAATAGATACATCTGGGGAAGATCTGCTGAAAGCAGGGATGCATATCGGGCCACGGGCAGAATTTCACGGTTGATTGAACATAGAAAAAATACTCACCTATGGCTTTTGGCTCAGTTTCTAAGTAATGCAAGGGTAACAGACTTCAAACTTGCTCCATAGATACCACTTAGGTTGGCTGGTTGTTTTGGGTATAAACGCCCTTCGAGACAGTGTTTCAGTCTGTCGTCTCCCAAAGAGAGGGAGAAAGATGAGAGAAATGATAGAAGAGAGAAAAAATGTCCGAACAACCCCTACCCGCACCTTTTGCAGCACTTGCCCTACTTTTATCTAAATCAGTAGGGCGCCCCGGAACTGGAAATTTATGCGCAGCACCATCGCACCACCCGACCCCTCCGATACATCTTGGGCAGATATACTGAAGCAGCGATGCATAGCGGGCCATGGGCTAAATTTCTCGGATGATTGAACATAGGAAAAATATTCATCATTTGCATTTAGCTCAATTTCTATCCGGGCCGCGTAGCGCAGTCAGTAGGGTGCCTGACTTGTAAGCCAGAGTTCCAGGGTTCGATACCCGGTCCGGCCACTTACTTTCATGTCCCCTTCCGCGAGCTCAATAAGGGTAGTTGTCAGTTACTGGTGCAAGTAAGTGCACTTAGTACTGGTTAACCGCTTGGATGGTCTAAACCTGCCCAGGAATAGTGAAGTTAGGTTAACATACCGTCCCGACATAACCATAGCTGTTTACCGTGGACATTAACCAATAATACAACAACAAAGCTCAGTTTCTAAGTGGATTTTTATATAACCTTTCAGTTATTGTTCCCATGACCTGAAGAGGATCATATGATACCGAGGTGGGGCTCAATTGAATTTTACTAGATTGTCCTTTTTAGCCATTTTATCAGCAGAAATTCTTGCCTCCGCAACAACTCCTTCATTTATCAAGGGATTTGATGGAACTTTCCTGGTATTGATCCCTTGACAAAGGTGATAATATTTTACCGAGGTCATGCTCCACTGATTTTTACCAGAGTTATGGCCTTTGTAATTTTTTCAACAGTCCGTCTTGTCTCCTCAACTCCTCTTGTAGTTTTTATTAGATTTTAATGAAACCTTTCAGTCATTGTTCCCCTGACCTGAAGAAGATCATATTATACCGAGGTCAGGCTTGACTGATTTTACTAGAGTTATGGCCCTTTGTTAAATTAAGCTATTTTATCAACAGAAATTCTTTTCTCCGCAGTTCCGTTGCTTGGGATTTGATGAAACTTCCCCGTGCCGGACCCGGGGTTGAGAGAATAGGCCGGACGCCCTCTCCCCTTGCACAGTCAGTAGAAACGGCTCGTTTGCCGCGAGCTGCGACCCGTGTCGCTGGAAGAGGGGATCCTGGTGATTGAGCATGTCGACTGTGCTTGACGATTGCCATCTGCATGCAACACATTACTTCGGCCTTACTTTTCAGCTAGACGGGATGCCCTACGGGCTCGGGTATGGTCAATCGGCTTTGTCGCGCAAAGCCCTATGAATAATCTTTGCTTTCTCTTCGTTTTCTTTTGTATCTTCCTTGATGCCAACCGTGTTCCCATTCGTCTTTTCATCTGTCTTTTTTATTCCTAGTAGGCGGCGGCTTAACGGGTCAGTCGTGTAGGTATCTTACTTGTACGAGTATATCTCAGTGTATCACTAACACTTGTGAATTGGAAAGCCACTCATTTTGGATGTTCCCTCGTTGGGCTCCGAGGCGGGCGGAGAGCATGTGGGATGAATTTCGATCCTTTTCTGTTATGGGGAGAAATAAACAAATCGTCACAACCAAACGTCAAAAAACGCAAACAGTCAACTGGAGAGTCATATTAATCTGATTCTTAACCAGAAACTCAACAGTCCAGTTTAGCAACTAACATAAATGTACCGCGCTTCTTAGTCGTAAAGTCACAAGAAGAAAATCGTACAATGGCAGATCTGTCCCCTTTCATGATTGAAAAATGTATTCAATGAATTGCAGGACACATGAAAACAATTAAAAAAACTAAAATCAGGTGACCTGCTGTTGGAGGTTGACAGATAGCAACAAGTTGAAAACCTGTTAAAGAATCAAGATTTTTTATCTCAAAGTGAAAATTTCACTGCATAGTTCTCTCAATTCTTCTAAGGGTGTCATTCGCTGCCCGGAGCTACGTCCTTGCAGCGACAAGGACATCATTGAATATTTGAGACAGCAAGGATTCATTGCTGTACTTAGCGTCAGCATTCGCAGAGATGGTGTAATCAAACCAACAAATACATATGTTTTGACATTTAATACGCCAATTCTTTCGAAAAAAAAATCAATGTTGCTTTTCTATCTGTAAACGTAGAGGTCTATATTCCAAACCCTCTAAGATGTTATCAGTGTCAGGTTTTCGGCCATCATGAAGATCATTGTACAAAAAAGCCGAGCTATGCAAACTGCGGTGAAGACAGGCATTGCAGTGATTACCGCTACTGTAAAAATACAGCTAAATGCGTCAACTGCAATGGCAATCACCCAGTTTTTTCTCGTAACTGTCCGACTGTGCACTTAGTACTGGTAAACCGCTTAGGAGGTCTAAGCCTGCCCAGGAATAGTGTGGTTAGGTTAACTGGCCGTCCCGACATGACCATATTTGTTTACCGTGGACGTTAAGCATCAAACCAACCGACATGGAAGAAAGAAAAGGCGATTCTCAAAGTCAAATTCGAGAGATCAATCACTTTCCGAGAAGCGCGGAAAATCATTGAAGAGCAATTTGGTTTAAACAATATTTATTTCAACTCATTTACACACATAACACATACAATAAATAACTGGAAAACAGGATCTGATAACAAGCGATAACCACTTATACAATCATCTCCTGAGCAATTTGCAGCTCCAGGCAAAAGTTACGCCAACATCACAAAAGTTGCTGATGTACACGTTTCATGTAATGATGCACAAACGCAAACAGACCAAACGTGCTTTGCTGAACAAACGCCAGCTTCATCGACAGAAACATCTTCACATAAACGTGTATCTCGAATGGGACAGATTATCATGAATGCAGTTCAAAGGTATTCAGCTCAGCCAAAACCTGCTGAGTCTGCCAAAAACACTGCTGAAATGAAATATGTGCCAAAAACTAATGACAAAGATAAAACAGATACAGGTAGAACAGCCAAGGGATCGGATGATCCCATTAAAACACATAACAGATAAGGTGCCTTTAACGAGGACGACATCGATACATAGATTTGTCCTGCCAGTCCTCGTAAAGGTATCGTAGCTAGATTACATACTTCCTAAGAAAAGATCTAACATTATGCTCCAATTTTTCTGTACACATAAAAGATAATAATGAAAAATAGAATTATACAGTGGAATTGTCGAGGCTTTAAAGCCAACTATGAATGAACATTGCTGCTCCTTAAGGATTATGAGCCTGCTGCTCTTTGTCTTCAAGAAACGCATTTAAAAGACACGGGTAACCTACCTATTCGAATCTATACTCCTTTCCACACTTTTAGTGCAAACAATGAGAGGGCCGCCGGTGGTGTCTCTATCTTTGTCAACAATAATGCTCCTCATAGTCAAATGCCTTTACACACGAATTAACAAGCAGTTGCAGTTAGTATAACTCTTCATGGGATAGTTACTATTTGCTCTATATAATTCCCCCTAGTTCGAGATTGTCACTCAAAGAGCTTGATGATTTTGTCCCACAACTACCTTCTCCCTACATATTGTTGGGAGACTTAACGGTCATAATGTCCTTTTGGGTTCAAAAGATATTAATGATAAAGGCAGAATAATTGAAAATCTTATTGATAATCGCCGACTGTGTCTGTACAACACTAAATCTCCTACGTATCTACATCCAGTCAGTGGCTCATATACTTCTTTAGACCTCTCTATGTGCTTTCCAATTCTCCTTTTAGATAATGATTGGAAAGTTCATGATGATGTCTGTGCTAGTGACCACTTTCCAATTTTTCTGAATAATATTGGTCCAGACATTGAAGAACCAGTTTCAAGATGGAAATTGAATAAAGCTAACTGGAATCAGTTCCAAACCCTTTGTGAAACTCAACGTCTTGAAGACACTCAACTTCTTGAAGACACCGTGCCGCAGGCTTACGACCTTATTGATTCATTTGCATCGATTTTTATTTAAAAATAGCAGAAGAAACTGTTCCCAAAACGTCAGGAAAATCAAACAAGGTTAAAAACCCTTGGTTTACAGATGAATGCAAAACTGCTATTAAACAGCGTATAGGAGCACTGCGGCAATTCAATAATCGTCCAACACATGGTAATTTAAATAATTATCGTATTTTCCGTGCAAAAGCTCGTCGAACAATTAAAGAATCAAAGAAAAAGTCTACGTTTCCAAATTGAATTCTCGCACTTCAATGAAAAAGTATGGAACATGGTGCGAAAGATTCAGGGAAAAGGAAAATCCAGCTCACTGGGACACTTATATATAAATAATTCTAAAGTTACTTCCAAAAAAGACATTTCTTACACACTCGCTGATGCTTTTTCGAAAAATTCTTCTACTGAAAATTATAGTCCGAAATTCAAAAATATTAAAAAACAAAAGCAAAAGAAGACCCTAAAATTTCATCCAACAACACAGAAACTTATAACCAATCTTTCTCTCTTTCGGAACTTAAAGATGCCCTTTCAAGGGCCAATGATTCATCTCCGGGTCCTGATGATATCCATTACCAGTTTTTGAAACATCTTCCAGACTCGTCTCTTTCGGTTCTTTTGAAAATATTTAATGACATTTGGGAGACTGGTAATGTGCCAAAGTCTTGGAAGGAAGCTATTGTAATCCTTGTTCCAAAACCTGGAAAAGATAATACGAACCCGAATAACTATCGTCCTATTGCTTTAACGAGCTGCATATGTAAAACATTGGAGCGAATGATCAATAAAAGACTCGTTTGGTACATTGAAACAAATAATATTATTACAGAATTTCAGAGCGGTTTCAGGCACCTACGCAGCACTAATGATCACTTGGTTAGATTGCAAACTTTTATACGTGAACCGAACCACCAACTAAATGCTTTGTACCACTTCAGAAACTGAGGGTGAGGTTGGGCCTGTAAAATCGATTTAAGCCCCCAGTAATTTATTCATTACTGACCGTTCCAAGGCGGTAGTTCTGTTGTGGTTCTCTGTTGCCTGTTTTTGGTGTCAGAGTTTCTGTGATGTTTTACCTTATGTATGTTCTTATTATTTTTGGTTCGGTTTGGGTTGCTGAGTGGCCACCTTTTGGGAACAAGCTGCTCACTCGGTTGGCCATATGTTCTCTGTATCTTGATTATTTGTAATCTTAGTTGTTTCCAACTATGGTTTGAGGGCTGAATTTGGATTTGGATTGTTTCAGTTCCTGGTCTTTGCATACATTTTACTTTCATCAAGAAGGAGCTTTAGTTGCTGTCTTCTTTGATTTAGAGAAGGCATACGATACAACATGGAAGTATGGTATGATGAACGATGTATGTGAAATAGGTCTTAAAGGCCAGTTACCAATATTCGTTCAAAACTTTTTATCTAACAAAGAATTCAAATTACGTGTAGGTTCAACTCTGTCTGAGGCATACGATCAACAACAAGGTGTGCCTCAAGGTATTATTTTATCTGTTACTCTTCTCAGTCTTAAAATAAACAATATTGTAAAATGTCTTGATCCTGGTGTTGACTGTTCTTTATATATGGATGTCTTTTTGTTCGGTCAAAAAATATGCATGCCATCGAACGTCAACTTCAACAGAATCTTAACAAAATCCAAACCTGGGCGACTGAAAATGGATTCAAATTTTCTAAATCTAAGACTATTTGCATGCATTTCTGTCATCTTCGAAAAGTGCATGATGATCCAGTCCTAAACTTGGACGGAACTCCGATTCCTGTAGTACAAGAAAATAAATTTCTAGGCGTTATCTTTTACAGAAAACTCTCATTGATTCCACACATTAAACAATTAAAAGCAAGTTGTTGCCCACACTGACTGGGGAGCAGATCGTAAAGTCTTACTAAATATTTATAGAACTGTTATACGGTCTAAACTTGACTTTGGCTCTATTATACATGAATCCGCAAGAAAATCCTATCTGCAAATGCTTGACCCCATTCACCATCAGGGACGTAGACTTGCCTTGGGAGCTTTCAGAACTTCTCCCTCGGAGAGTCTCTTTGCTGAGGAAACGAACCATCACTTTATCACAGACGTCTTAAACTCTCTTTGCAGTATGCCCTTAAACTAAATTCAAATCCATCAAACCCAACATATGAAACGGTTTTTCGGCCACAATATAAAACATTATTTTTCATGAAAATAAACCAAATATGATTCCATCCTTTGGCATTAGAATCTCCTCAGAATTTGAAAATATGAATTTAGATTTAGACAGAATTGAACAGTTTAAAGTTCCAGATGTGCCACCTTGGACATTAACTCAGCTACGTGTTCTGTTTTCTTTGCATACTGATTAAAAATCTCAAACTGATCCTCTGGTATTTCGAACTAAATTTAATGAACTGCTTTCTGACTGCTATAACTTTGAGACTTTATATACTGATGGTTCAAAGTATGGAGACACAGCTGGATCTGCATGTTTTTCTCCATCCGAAACATACAAATGTAGATTAGCTGACAATGCCTCTATTTTTTCAGCGGAGATCAAAGCTATTGATTTAGCTTTATATCATATTGAACAGTCCAGGAATACATATTTTATCATCCTTTCTGATTCCCTCTCTGTTCTGCAATCTCTACATAATCGCCATATCGGAACATCGTATTTTGTTGGCTTCCCAGTCACGTTGGGATAAAAGGCAACGAAAAGGCCACCATTGCTGCACAATCGGCATAAGCTCTTCATATTTCTGATCTTAAAATTCCTTACGCTGATATCAAACCTTGTATAAACATCTATCTTCATAATAAGTGGCAGATCTCATGGCATGCTGCTATCTTTAATAATCTGCATTCTATCAAGCCATCACTTGGTGATTCGCAGTCTTGTTATAGAATTGACCATAAGGAAGAAGTTACTTATGCTCGACTTATAATCGGCCATACGTTTATTACTCATTCATTTTCGTTGAAAGGCGAGGATCCGCCTTTGTGTATTTCTTGACAGGAACCTTTTACTGTCAAACATTTTCTTTTTGAGTGCACTGATTTTCGTATTGTGCGTGCTAGGTTCTTCCGTGTAAACAATATGAAACAACTGTTTGACACGGTTGAACCATCAAAGATCTTTTCAGTTTTAAAGGAGATCGGCATATATAGTAAAATATAGTTAAGTTGAGTCGAGGTGTTTTTAAACATTTGATTTAAATCCATGTTTACTCGTCTCGCTGATCGAGAGTTCGTTTTACTTTGTCAGTCTTAAGATAGCCGTTGATTGGCGTATTTTACCACATACCCGACTTGGTTCATTTTTATACTGTGCATGCATTTCTGACCTCATACATATGAAACATATTCCTTTATATCGCTTTCGGCGCGAAATGGGCTTTTTGTGCCGACGTGCCGTAAAACCCATATCACTCACTCACTTGATGAAACGTCTTTGTTAATGTTACCATGACTTGAAGAGGATCATATTATACCGAGGTCATGTTTGACTGATTTTTACTAGAGTTATGACCCTTTGTCAGTTTTAGCGATTTTGTCAACTGAAATTCTTGTCTCCGCATTTCCTCCTTCATTTTCAAGGGATGTTGATGAAACGTTCTAGTTATTCGAACCATGACCCGAAGATGATCGTACTTTACCGACGTCATGCTTGACTGGTTTTTACTACATTTATGGTCCTTTGAAATCTTTCCAGTAGTAAGTCTCGTCTCTGCATTAATGATTTGTTTTGGTTTAACGGTCCTTTGAGACAGTATTTCACTCTATATCGGGCCGTCTCCCAAGGAGGGAGAAAGAGGAGAATGATAGACCTATTTAGAAGGGTTAAAATGAGAACACAATAAATTAAACAGCACTGAACATAAAACATATGCAACCGCAACGAAAGTACTTTCGTTGCGGTTGCATTTGTTTTATGTACTTTCGTTGCGGTTGCATTTGTTTTATGTTCAGTGCTGTTTAATTGGACTGTTAATTAACAGTGCTCCCTTGGACTGGAAGTTACACACAGCACCATCGCACCAGCCGACCACTCTCATTTTGTCTCTGCATCTCCTCTTGCAGTTTTCAGTGGATTTTGATGAAACCTTTCATCTATTTTTCCAGTGGCCTGAGGAGAAAATAGCATACTATAACGAGGTCATGCTTGACTTCTTTTAACCAGAATTATGATCCTTTGTAAATTTTAGCCGTTTCAGGAGATGATATATATAAGCTTCAAGCTTACTTTCAAATCCTGATTTATTTGTTGTATGCCTATTATGTTGTAAACTTATTCCTGAATAAAATAGTGTTTAAACCGATTTTAGCCATTTCGTCAATAGCAAATCATATCTCCTCAACTCCTCTAATACAGACCCCTACACAGACCACTTCCTCATTTGAGCCCCAGTCCAACATGTTAGTGAAAGTACCTTGGATTTATGAAATAAATAGGAGCACTGGTAGCAAAGCTACTTATCTCCACAATCACTTCATTTTAATTATGTTATCATTTGTCAATGTGTTTACATTTTCTAAATTTCGGTAATGTAGTTGGTTGGTTGGTTGTTTTGGGTGAACGGCCCTTTGAGACAGTATTTCAGTCTATATCGGGCCGTCTCCAAAAGAGAGGGAGAAAGAAGAGAGAAATGATAGACGAGAGAAATGTCCAAACAATCCCCACCCGCACCTACTGCAAGCACAGTAAGCCCTTACCCTACTACTATTCAAATAAGTTATACGCCCCGGCACTGGAAGTTACACGCAGCACCTTTGCACCACCCAGCCACCCCCTCAGGAATGTATTTCATCCTTTTGATACTACATGTAGCTTTTGTGCATTTTATAACAACCAATTTACAGTTTTGGAGATTACATTTTTTCGTAAATTGATCCTTAGAATCACAACATACATGTATGGTAAAAATTAGAAAATAGGTTTTATTATACATAAATTTATTTTACAGTAAACAAGTTGACTTACACTAAAATATAAGAGGCTGAATAACCTGCCATTTCAAACCACAAATTACATTGACTTAATGTTTTGTTGAACGTTGTGATTGTGAAGCTAAGCAGCTGAGAAAAAAAAATCTACCCTTGCACAAACTTTCATTATCTCCCTCCCATCATCTCACTAACATAAATACTGTTGAAAAAGTGTCCTACTGATTTGCATAGTAGTAGGACAAGGGCCTTCTGTGCTTGCAGTAGGTGCGGTCGGGGGCTGTTTGGACCTTTTTATTTTTTTCACTCGTCTATCGTTTCTCTCTTATTTTTCACTCTCCCTGGGAGACGGTCTGCTATAGAATGAAATACTGTCTCAAAGGGCCGTTAACCCTAAATCAATTAAGCAAAACATCATTATTTAGGAAACATATATAATATACATATTCACCACAAACTGACGTATACAAACGTCGGGGGACACTTGGCCTTCGGCCTTTTATTATGCATTAGACAGTTGCATGTCTTGCTACCGTAGGGCTTTTGATTGCTTGGTTGCTTTGGATTTAACGGTTCAAGACAAAATTTCAAATCTATAATAGAGAGAGGAAGCAAGAAAACAGCTATGATACCCGAGAGAAAAATGTCCAAACTGCCCACCTGCACCTACTGCAGGCACAGTAGGCCCTTTCCCTACTGCTCTCCAAATTAGTACGACGCACCGTAACTGAATTCTGGAAGATTTACCCAGCACCATCGCCCGACCCGACCATCCCAGCAACCCCAAGGCCGGGGAACAAAGGCACTTGGCAGTTTAAAGGTAAACGTCTGATCAAATGTTTCTTACTAGCCCCGGAGAATGAGTTCAACAATTTGGTTCGAAATCATTGCCTCAAGTATTTTAACAGCTATTTAATAGGCCCACACATGTACGGCACTACAGGGACAAAGCTTACTTAAAGCACAGTTCTCAAGCCTCTTTATTTCAGGCATTACCTTGGCCAAAGGGAAGCTGGAGTTGAAAAAGACTGGTGCATTACTCCTTTTAACGTTAAGGGTGTAGTGCGATGGCGCTGTGTGTAACCTTCTGTGCCGGGGCGTCCTACTGATTTACGTGAAAGTGGGGGGGGGGGGGGGGAGGGGGTGTGCGATGGTGCTGTGTATAACTTCCAGTGCCGGGGCGTCCTACTTGAAATACAGTAGGAGAGGGGCCTACTGTGCTTGCATTAGGTGCGGGTTGTTTAGACATTTTTCTTCTCTTCTTTCTCCCTCTCTCTGGGAGACGATCCGATATAGACTGAAATACTGTCTCAAAGGGCCGTTAAACCCAAATCAATCAATCAATCAATGTTAACTTTAATCTATTGTGGATAATAGATTTTCGACGGACTACAGAAAATTGGAACATACTGCAATACTCTCGAACTACCATTGGAAATGTCGAGGACAAGAGTAATGCGTGTTCAGTTCAAATCCGGATTTGAAATGCACTGTGGGGGCTTTAATGCAACATACGAGCTAATAGCAGGTAAGCAGTCTGGGGACTTATGGATTTCCATCACGCATATTTGTGATGGTCAGCCATAAGTCTTACATTTTTCAGTCCAACTCACTGAAATGGCAAATTAACCTACTGGCAGTGTTCAGTATGACCTGTCTACACTTAAAATTGATATTTTGTCCAGCCCTTAACTATTCTCAATATAAACAGTCTTATTTTGGTTATGTCTGCAGAACTATGGTCAAAATTAGGCAAATATTGCTGTGTATTTGACTTGTTTTATTTCCAAGAAAAATATGTATTTACTTTCTATTTTTTATAAAGTGTTACGATCAAAATTGTCTACAATGCTTGCTTTTTTGTAACGGATGCTAACTGTACGAGTTACTCAAGGTTTTGCACCAGTTACTCGACAGAAAAGTACTTGGGGATTTTTTTGCCTTTGTTATGGTCAGCAATAACACCAGAAGAAACCAACGTTATGGCTTTCCATCACGCTTCATCCTTCGGACATGTAGCGACATCTTGTGGTAAAAAATTCAGTAATTATGTTATGGTAAACCATCATGTCAGTTCATTTAGAATGCATGGTGAACCATCACAAATATGCGTGATGGAAATCCATAAGTCCCCAGACTGGTAAGGACTGGGTATGAAACGGGATGAATGAAAGAATTGCGATTCAACGTTCTTTTCAGCAGTATTTCAGTAATATCAGGATGATGGGAGGGTGATAAGGGGGGTGATAATGAAAGGCTGTGCGCAATGAAAACCCCGTTTACGATAGGATAGATTCTCGCATCAAGCGGGGCTTGAACCCGGGTCCGCTAGACCAGTAGACTAGCGCTTACGCTAGACCAGTAGACTAGCGCTTAACCCACAGGGCTACCAGCGTATGTAACGGGGCATCCACATTTGTTAGAAGAGGAAAAAAGTCTCTGTTCCTCGAATTGGAGAAAACGGACAGACTCGCTTCCAAGATGTGCATCGAATGAATTTGTTTCGTTGAGTTTCATGAACATCGTTATGACAATCAGACAAAGGCAGGACCTTTGGAAGAGGCTAAATTGTTGTATATCACAGTCATCACTGTAATCGACTTGGCATGCATTGGGCGGTTGCGTCGGGATTAACGGCTGTATGAGACAGTTTTATAGACCATATCGAGCCGTCTCCCAGAGACAGGGAGAAAGAAATGGGATATGATAGGCGATAGAAAAATATCCATTCAAGCAACCCCAACCCGCAATTACTGCCAGCGCAGTAGAACGTTGCCCTACTGATATCCGAATTAGTGGGACGCCGAAATTGGTTGATTGTTTTTGGTTTGACGGCCCTTTGAGACAGCATTTCAGTCTATATCGGGCCGTCTCTCAGAGAGAGGGTTAAAGAGAAAGAGAAACGATAGAAAGAATGTCCAAACAACCCTCACCGCACCTACTGCAAGCGCAGTAGGCCCCTACTGCAAGCGCAGTAGGCCCTTTCCCTACCATAATCCAAATAAGTAGGACGCCCCGGACCTGGAAGTTACACGCAGCACCATCGCACCACCCGACCACCCCCAGGACGCCGAAAGGTACCCAGGACCATCCCCCGGCCGCAACAACCCCCACTTGGCATTGATAATTGTTACTGACGAGGTCGGGTCGGGCTGATAGTGCTGAGTATCTTCCCTTTCATTGCCGAAGCGTCCTACTGATTTTGATAATAGTAGATTAAGGGCCAACTGTGTTTCCAGTAGGTATGGGTGGGGTCTATTCAAAATATGTTCTCTCTTCTATCATCCAATAATGCATCTCCTTGTCTCTTGGAGAAGGCTGTATATAGACTGAAATAGAGTTTTGAAGAGCTATTAAAAATGATGAACACCAGATATTGTCAGGGTCACTGACGAGGCTTTATTAGCCGAAACTACGTAGTCTGGCCCATGTTTCTTCTTCTGAATGTATTCTCTACTCTTGAAGGAACTCTTTAAGATTTTGGTTTTAGCACGAAAAACGGTTACTTGTAGGACGCTTCGGCACTAAATGTTACTCAGCGCCTTTGTCCGACCTCATGCAACATGCATGCTGCCATATCGCCTTATAGCAACATGCTGACAAATGTGGTACAAGCTTTATCAGTATCAATGGGGAGAACGTACGGGGTGTATTGCAGTCTTCATAAGGCGTTCTGCTTGCCTATTTTAACTACTGCGTTATGCGTTCTATATGCCCTTTCAAAAGCAAAAGACGATCTGGATGGTCATTAAAACGAGTATTCTGGGAGTTATGCATGCCCAACTAAACGATTGCATTAAGCTTTCTTCATGCCACGTCCACCAGAAATTACTGAAACTAGAAATGGACTCATCTAAACGATACGGAAGGGCAAGTCTGCTGGATAAAAACGGATAATAACACCTCCGAAGACCTTGCCACTGCAATAATAATGAAAACATTTAGGGGAGAGTCGGGTAACCTCGGACAGCGGGTAAATTCGGACAGTGACATTGTTCCCTTTCTATGTCAGTTGTTTAGACTTAAAACAAAAATAACTTGCCAAACAGTGAAAATCCTGATGAGACGGCTCATCATCATGAGCCGTCTCATCTGGATTTTCACTGTTTGCAATGGTATGTCCGAATTTACCTCCCTGTCCGAAGTTGCCCGACACGACCCTAGATTTTCTGGAAACACATTATGTATACTTAGAAAAAATTATATAAAAAAAACTTTACATTGCATTTCATGGCTTTTTTTCTCAAATGGAGAAAATTGTTGGGCCAATTCCGTCGATTATTGTGGGAGTTATGGCCCTTTTTCGACTTCATTTTGTACGAAGAAATGATTTCCGTTCGATATCTTTTGAAAGCATTGGTGTATTGAATTCATATTTTATACACAGGTGTATAATCATAAAATACAGGTCAAGTTCGATGTTGGGCAAAAATCTGTCGATTATTGTGGGAGTTATGGCCCTTTTTCGACTTCATTTCATACAATAATGGTTTCCGTTTGTTAGTTTTTGAAAAGTTACTTGTTTCTGGGCTATTTCCTTTGGGAAGTTGCATGGCAACCATTACTGCGATAAGATACAGAATGTCATCAAATATCAGTCATGACCCCCCCCCCCACACACACACACACACACACACTTCTCTTGATCCAAGAAGCACAATACATCTGCCCAAGGAAAACAATAAAACATGTACCACAGAAGGCTGCCTTTGTGAACCTAGTTGTGCTACAAGTGCCAGTACCTCAAACAAGGCTCCATCTTACTCAGGGCACTAGACGGGGGCATCCGTGTCGTATGGACACATTTCTAGTTTATTATTATTGCATTATGACAACTTCAAACAACAAAATCAGGATAATTAGATCGCCTCCTTAGGCCACAGACGAAAAATAGTTTTGTACAGTGTCACTGGCAGAAAAGGAGTCTGCTCCCCATACATCCTATATTGTATCATCCGTCTCTTGAGAGTTTGGCGTTTCTGGCGGCTCATCAGATTTACGTTGGCGCGAGGTCAATCTGCTTCTCTTGACTTGGACGGGGCTCTGCTTACACGAAATCTCGAAGGTCGGTTTACACCTGGGGATCGACCTCTTACATCCGGTTGGCTTTGTACTTTTTGCGGTGCCTTAAACGCCGGTTTTTCCGCACTATTTGATTGTTCATTCGATGTAGCGTTTACGTCACATAACCCAGAGTTTGTCTCTATAGCATCAGAATTAAAAACTGAGTTTGGCTCAGGTGGAACAGGAACCTGGGTTTGGGAATGCGCTTCCACGGGAGCTTGCGTTTGAGTCAGAATCAGCTTGCAATTCAGTTTCGTCGGTCTGGCTTATGACTTCCATTTCGTCATGTACTACCTTAGGTCGCGTTTCATGTGTTGCGGGTGTCGACTGAAGTACCCCTGGCAAGCCAGTTTGGCGTTTTACTACCAGTTGACTAGGATGCCTAGTGTCGATTCTGCTGCCATAAACGATAGAATCCCACCCGGGGAATAAATCCAATGCAACTTTGCCGTTGACGATAATTTTTGCTGGGTACAATATTGCCACTTTTGCAAAAGGGTTTTCTTCTTTCAACTGTTTATATTCTGGCCATAAAGTTTTACGAGCTCTTGTTATCTCTATTGAGAAATCACGTGACACACTATACCGAGTAATTTTCAGTTTATAACCTTTCAGTCAAGCGGTAATCCTGAAATGGAACGATGACGGGTCGTCTATTATTTCCACCTTTATACCGACCAATTCTATGGGCCCTATTAATCGCAGATTTGTCGACGGATACCTCAAACTGGGCCTGAAGAAACTGACAAACTATATCAGTACAATTCTCATTGCGTCCCTCTGCAAATCCATGAAAGATCAAATTATTCCTTCTACTTCTTGCTTCAAGGTCTATAGATTTATACTCTAAAAGTCGGATTCTGTCTTCATGAGACTGCATTACAGATTGCAATTTGGTATTAGACTTTTCTTGGTCAACAACACTGTCAAGCATTTGTCCCAGATACTTGAACCGGTTTTCATATAAACATACCATATTCAATATCAAGGTTAGCTTTTCTTCACTGGGCAATGACTGATAATCTATGTCAGGTTCATTATCATTTGGAGGCGACAGTTCAGAACCACAGCCGTTGGAGCTATTAAGCTTTCTTTTCTTCTGATATTTTACTCGATGAAAAATAGATTCAGACTTATCTGACTGAGGACCGTCCGTTTCCGAATACAACGAATTAGTTCCACCGCCATCTTGGGCGGGGTCCGAAAGGCACGCAAACACATTACCATCGCTCCAAATATATCTAGAACTAGAACTTCCAACATTCGACCTCGCGCTAGGCCCCCTCTTGTTCGAGGACCTCTGCTTCTCACTAAATAAGCCATTTTCAGTCCAATAAGATATAAAGACTTTCAAATTTCTCAATTGTCTCAAGAGCCACACAAATAACGGCTACCACCACTAAATCACGTGACAATAAAACAAGAAAATCGGTGAAACCGATGGATGCTCCCCGAAGGCTTGGAATAGGAGAATGGGTATCCTGGTGAAGGTGCGATTTTCTGTGTAAATTAAATACAATTTAAAATGGAAAAAAAATAATTCTCTTAAATACTTTGAAAGCAATGCTCTAGATATGAATACAACTGACTGGGATACAGTTATGGTTCTTCTTCTCTGCACTTCTTGTCATTGCCCTCTATTATCAATATGTGAAGTTTCATTCATGTTCTCTAAAATATGTACAGAGATATACTCCAGACATGCTAAATAACTGAAAAATAGGAAGGGAGCTAACTCTGTGATTACAAAAGATAGGGTTCTAGTTCTTAAGCTCTGCACTTCCTTTCATTACCCTCTATCAATGTGTGAAATTTCATTTAGTTTCCTTCAATACTTCCTAAGATGTTCTCCATACAAGCAAAATAAAGCATAAAAATAAGAAGGGAGCTATCTCTGTAATTACTTATGACAGGGTTATCATTCTTGTGTTCTGCACTTTCATTTATTGCCCTCTATTAGTGTGTGAAATTTCGTTAAATTCCCTTATATACTTTCAGAGATATGCTCTGGACATGCAAAATACTGAAAAAATAGGAAGGGACCTAACTTTGTAAAGACTTAAGACAGGGTTATGGTTCCTGTGCTCTACACTCCCTCTTATTGCCCTCTTTCAATGTATGAAGTTTCATTTAGTTCCCTTCATTTCTTTTGGAGATATGCACCGGACAAGTTTAATATTGAAAAAACTGGAAAGGGAGCTAACTTCGTAAATTCTTGTGATAGACTTACGGTTCTTGTGCACTACACGTCCTCTAATTGTCCTCTATTAATGTGTGAAGTTTCATTTAGTTTCCCTTTATACTTTCAGAGATATGCTCCGGACAAGCAAAATATTGATAGAACTGGAAAGGGAGCTAACTTCATAAATACTTGTGATAGGATTATGGTTCTTGTGCACTGCACTTCCCCTCATTGTCCTCTATCATTGTGTAAAGTTTCATTTAGTCCCCCCCTTATACTTTCAGAGATATGCTACGGACAAGCAAAATATTGAAAAAACTGGAAAGGGAGCTAACTTCGTAAAAACCTGTGACAGGGTTATGGTTCTTGTGCACTGCACTTCCTCTTATTGTCTTCTATCAATGTGTGAAGTTTCATTTAGTCCCCCCTTATACTTTCAGAGATATGCTCCGGACTAGCAAAATATTGAAGAAAAAAAACTGGAAAGGGAGCTAACTTCGTAAATACTTGTGATAGGGTTATGGTCCTTGTGCACTGCACTTCGCCTTGTTGTCCTTTATCAATGTGTGAAGTTTCATTTAGTTCCCTCTTATACTTTCAGAGATATACTCCGGACAAAAGTATGACGGAAGGACGGACAGACGGACGGACAAAGCGGCAACTATAGCTCACCCTTCGGGGAGCATAAAAGCTAGGCGTGATTTAAGGGTCCGATTTTCCGTCAGTCCGTTCACATTAACGTCGACCTTGGGGTTAAAGGGCAAGTATAAAGGTGATTTTTCATTACATAATGGAGAAGGGCTGGCTCTTACAGCTGAGAATCGAAAGCCACATCAACTTTTCACAAGTAGTTCTGGCGATATAGGGGCTGGTCGGATGGTGCTGTGTGTAACTCCCAGTGCCAGGGCGTCCTACTGAGTTGGGTAATAGTAGGGCAAGGGCCTACTGTGCTTCCAGTAGGTGCGGGCGGGGGCTGTTTGGATATATTTCTCTCGTTTATCATTTCTCTCTTCTTTCTCGCTCTCTCTGGGAGACGGCCCGATATAGACTGAAATATTGTCTCAAAGGGTCGTTAAATCCAATACAACCAACCAACCAATTTTGGAGATATAAGGAGTTGAATACGCGCCTGTCATTTAAAGCTCGAAGAGAGAGAAGCATGTTTATGGTTATTTGTGTAGAATTTGTTAAAGATTTCTATATTACGTTCTTATTTTACATTTGAAAAACAATATTTCATATCTCCTGTTAAAATGAGCCGCGACACGAGAAAACCAACAATGTGGTTGTGCGCCAAACGCAGACTCGGATCAGCCTGGGCATCCGCCCAGTCTGATCAGAGTCTTCGCTGTCCGCATGAAGGTAGCTTAGACTCTCAGCTAACCTTTGGGCACTTAACGAAAAGCCTGGTCAGACTGGTTGGATGCCGAGGCTGATCTGAGTCTGCGCTGGGTGCATAACCACAATGTTGGTTTTCTCGTGTCGCGGCTCAAATATCGATGTCTTGCCCAGCACTAAGAGAAAGAACGCAAGAAACTTTCAATGAAAATGTACAGTTTCCAGTATCCTGGGTCCGTATTTATAAAACGACTTAAGCGGTTGCTATGCTGTTGCTATGGCTAAATTTCTATGAAGAAGATTCCCTACAACTATGAAATTTGCTCTGGAGGAACAGTCTGAAAAAAGAATGTCATCCAGAGCAAATTTTATAGTGGTAGGGAATCTCCTTCATAGAAATTCAGCCATAGCAACAGCATAGCAACCGCTTAAGTCGTTTTATAAATACGGCCCCAGGATACTGGAAACTGTACATTTTCATTGAAAGTTTCTTGCGTTCTTTCTCTTAGTGCTGGGTAAGAGATCGAGTTGAATACGCGCCTGCAATTTAAAGCTTGAAGAGAGAGAAGCATGTTTATGGTTATTTGTGTAGAATTTGTAAAAGATTTCTATATAACGCTCTTATTTTACATTTGAAAAACAATATTTCATGTCTCCTGTTAAAATGAGCCGCGACACGGGAAAATCAACAATGTGGTTGTGCGCCAAGCGCAGTCTCGGATCAGCCTGGGCATCCGCCCAGTCTGATCAGAGTCTTCGCTGTCCGCATGGAAGTAGCTTAGACTCTAAGCTAACCTTTGGGCACTTAACGAAAAGTCTGGTCAGACTGGTTGGATGCCGAGGCTGATCTGAGTCTGCGCTGGGTGCATAACCACAATGTTGGTTTTCTCGTGTCGCGGCTCAAATATCGATGTCTTGCCCAGCACTAAGAGAAAGAACGCAAGAAACTTTCAATGAAAATGTACAGTTTCCAGTATCCTGGGACCGTATTTATAAAACGACTTAAGCGGTTGCTATGCTGTTGCTATGGCTGAATTTCTATGAAGGAGATTCCCTACCACTATGAAATTTGCTCTGGAGGAACATTCTTTTTCAGACTGTTCCTCCAGAGCAAATTTCATAGTTGTAGGGAATCTCTTTCATAGAAATTCAGCCATAGCAACAGCATAGCAACGATTTAAGTGGTTTTATAAATACGGCCCCAGGCCCTTATGATGTCTGGGCATGTGCTGTCATGCATTTGCGACTTAGTTCTTTTAACGCACACCATTCTAAAGCACTTTAATTTATCTTTCCAATAATATATAAATCAACTGCTAAGTATCAACCAATAGGATACCCTGCAATCATTTACATTATTTCTGAAATGTCCCTCGTATTCAACTAAAAAGGTAGATATCCTCTACATTTTTTGCTTAGTATAGATAAATAGCCTTAGTTTTTCAGATATGTACCAAATTCTAATATTGCATTTAAAAGTTGAACATTTTTTGGAAAGACTTCGTCGTCAATGAAATCAAATAGACAGTCACAAAAGTTTGCACAGAAGCTGATTCCCTTTGTAAGATGAAAAGAAAAGAGGTACACTCATAAAAATGTATTAATGTTTGAACAGCAGACCAATACCGCTTTTACGGCAGTAGCCATTTTGTACAAAACCAGTACATGAAAGACTTTGCATATTCTGAAATCCTGAAAATCCATTTCCTTTATTTTCTTAGATCCTGAGTGCGGTTATCGTGCTTGGCAAATAGCGGGGAGTTTCGGAACTTTGGACACGTCAGTTAACATAAATGATGATTTACAATTCAACTGCGAATGGGAGATACTTTATTCAGACACGAGACCTGTAATACAAGTCTATGTGGGAGTATTTACATCAGCTGCCAAAGACTGGAAGAGTGGCATGGATAACACAGATGATGCATTCGTAAAGGTAATTTGAACCGCGGGGGTGGTGCGATGGTGCTGTGTGTAACTTCCAGTACCGGGGCGTCCTACTGATTTGGAACATTGTAGGGCAAGGGCCTAATGTGCTTGCAGTAGGTGCGGATGGGGGTTGTTTGGACATTTTTAGCTCGCCTGAACGAAGTTCAGGAAGAGCTATTGCACTACCCCCAGCGTTGGCGTTGGCGGCGGCGTCAGCAAAATGTTAAAGTTTTACGTTAAAGTTTTTATGTGATTGGCAAGGCGCTGTCAGGCGAGCTATCCTGTCCCTGTGACAGGTCTTGTTTCTCTCGTCTGTCATTTCTCTCTCTCTGGGAGACAGCCCGATGTAGACTGAAATACTGTCTGAAAGGGCCGCGAAACCCCAAACAGTCAATCAATAAAGGTAATTTGAACCGCGACACGACAAAACCAGCTAAGTGGCATGTACGCCCACCGAAGACTCAGATCAGCCTGGGTATTCGCCCAGTCTGAGCAGTCTTTGCTGTAGGCATGGGGATAGCTTAGGTCCTTAGATACGCTTTAAGTGCTCAGCAAAGACTGATCAGGCTGGGCGAATGTCCAGGCTGATCTGTCTTTCCATAGCGCACATGCCTCTTTGTTTTCTCATGACTATAGAGTTTTTGTCAAAGATGATTGGCTCGCCTGAAAAGTATGAGTGATTTTAGTGAACTCGGGTTTTACGACCCCACTAACACAATTCTCATACGGAGATGAAACCGCGGTTTAAAGTCTAACCCAAAACACTAGAGAAGCAGGATTCGAACCTGTAACCTCTGGACAATGTCCAATGCGTTATTTACCATACTACCGCCGCTCCTGTTTGAAAAATAACACCAATTCGTGCACGTACTGTAGTTATTCCATTCAAACTGCGATTTGCACTGATTAATGGGAGTTTCTGCAGTCCATCGTTCAATATCCCCATAAAATGAGCTGCGACACGAGAAAACCAACAAAGTGGTTGTTCGCCGAGCGCAGACAGATCAGCCTAGGCATCCGCTCAGTCTGAGTCTTCACTGTACGCAAGGTGCTGGCTTAGACCTATGGCTACCCTTTAAGAGCAAAGCGAAGACTCTGATCATACTGGGCGGATGCCCAGGCTGATCTGAGTGCGCTGGACGCACAACCACTTTGTTGGTTTTCTCGTGTCACGATTCAAATAAAAGCATGCAATTTGTGAGGAAGGGCTTTTGAATCTCGTGCTACCTCTAGGTCACTATGACCTTTATTTCACTGTTCACTCAAATTATCATATCTCTGGTAAAATTTTAGAGGTTTGAATTTTTCTTAGAAGAACTGCTTGTTCTGACAATGCAGTTGATCTCATTTCACTTGGCAAGCATTCTCCATATTCAAATTGCGCTTGTTAAAGTCAAGCTCCCGCAAAGTAGCGCTTTATTGTCTTCCGACAATTCTTGTTAAGGCTATTCTATCGAGAACCCTAACTAGGTTGTCCTTTGGAATATCTTGAAGTTGTGCAGCAATGTAGATGAGATTTAGACGGAGTGCATAGTATAAGAACGGCTGCTGCTCCTTACTCTCATAGTCATGTCCCTTTAATTACTTTTAAGACTATTTTGTGCCCACCATTACTAGGTAATTGTGCGGAGTATCTGAATGACACTTTATGGCAGTGTGCATTAGCTTGAGGCTGTGGGGTTTCCCTCCCCTTTCTTAATTTAGAGTTACATCCCTCTGATAAGTATTTACATAGTATTCTTGTGCACTCATTATATTCTGTGTGTGGCTGGTTGTCGCCGCTATAAATCTGCCAGAAGATTAAACTCACCCAGAAACGGGTGTATATTGCCCGACTTGCGGTGTTTTTGATGTCTTCTTTCTCAGTGACATTAACTCTAAATTGTATTTTAAACGGAGACCCCATTTTCGAAGGACTATGTCGCTCAGCGAAGCAAGCAGGAAGTCACAAATGTTATTCCCCTTGGTAAAGTTGACAGAAAGACATCGATGCTAACCCATTCATCTTAATATTATCTCTTAATGGTTGTTCGTTTTTTTATTTATGTCAAATGGTTAGAGGCGTACGGCTATGATGCAGAAGATCGTGGGTCCAAATTACAG
The DNA here is from genome assembly GCA_963989385.1 of Ctena decussata. Taxonomy (NCBI): domain Eukaryota; kingdom Metazoa; phylum Mollusca; class Bivalvia; order Lucinida; family Lucinidae; genus Ctena; species Ctena decussata. Next base: position 63,750,466 of record OZ022509.1, read on the forward strand.
TACGGGTACCTTACCGAATCAGAAAAGGCTTCATGCAACGAAAGGAGAGGGATGGCCTACGTCTATCATTTGTTGTTTCCAATGTGCGATAAGCCTCTGACACATTCTGCCCATGCAGGCACTGATCTATGGGAAACCTTTTATACTTTTTTTTTCTAATTTGTCCATAGGTAATTGCGGGCACCGAGCAAACATATTTCTACAGCAATCTTGTTTACGATCAAAGGCGAGTAGTATCAGCTTATAAAGAAGATGTAAAAGTTTATTTATCGGTAGAAGACAATGTAAACATCAGTCTGTTAGTACATTTTACAACAACAGGTTTGTTTCTAAGTTACCTTATTGATGGGTGGTGGATGACATGTGTTAAAAGAGCCGTTACACGAGAAAAACAACAAAGTGGCTTTTTCGCCCAGCGAAGATCGGCATCCGCCAAGTCTAATCATAGTCTTCGCTGTCTGCATGGATCTAGCTTAGACCCTTAGCTACTCTTTAAGCGAAAAGCGAAGACTCTGATCAGACTGGGCGGATGCCCAGGCTGACATGAGTCTGCGCTGAGCGCACATGCCACTTTTTTGGGTTCCTCCTGTCTCGGTTCAGTTATGTTAGAGGCTCTTTCAACAGGATTTTAGTCATGTCGCGCCGGCAAAGTGTGATAATATAAGCCTATATACGTTGGAACTCGGTGAGACGTTCGTCGCCCGCACGATTCGAACCCGGAATTCTAGCTTGACAGGCTAGCACGTAATTACCTGAGCTACCAGGGCTCCAGTTGATTAGCAAAAAGCTACATAAGAGTAGTTTTGTTAAATACACTCACACAGTGAGGATGTGTTATATACATGTATCATTTTATAAGCGCGCCTTTGCGAAGCAAAGAAGAGCTTATGCTATACCCCTGCGTCGTAGTACGAGTATGCGTCAGCGTTCGAGTCCGCGTCCAGGTTCTACCTATGTTAACCATTTGCGTTTTGTCAGAATGTATAAGGGCTAGAGTAATGAAACTCTGACACCCTTACATCAGCACTATGTCAACCGAATGCATGCACCATGTGTGACCTTGACATACTTATCAGGGCCTTTTGACTTTACAAAATCAGGCCAATATATGTGACGTTCTCTGGTATTTTGGGTCTTATGGAGGTAGATGGTCGACTTTTTTTATTTTTGCATTTTTCTAAGACTATGATATCTGCCAAAACCACGTGGTGCAATATGAATGCTGGATGAGCCCTTGTTATGGCGTAATCACCCTTTGAATACTATCAGCCTGATCAGCTTAATCAAACCTGACGTTATTGTTTTAAACGACGTCATGACTCTCTTGTGAATTCTGTTTCAATAGTTTATTAGATCTACTTAGAAATTATAGTGATTGATGTTAAATCATTTATTAATTTATTTTGGAATTAATTTCATTTTTGTGGATTTATTCGATGTGTAAATCACGCCAACTTTATCACAAACTGCGTGAAATGCAAAGGGGTTATGCTTAGTTTATGAGTGATTCGCCGGAATTTGCACATAGATAAAATTTGAAAAAAAAAGCCAAAAAAAATAAAATCAATAGAAAATAAATAAAGACTCACTCCTTAGAATTCAAACTTTGTCGTCAACGTTTTACAGACGACGCCATATTGTTTTTTCCTTCTCTAAAACCAGTAGAAAGAAAATAGTTCCAAGATTCCTGCTCATGGAAATTATTAAAGTATAAAACTTTGGTTTCGACCACAATTTGCATGAGATTAACGGAGTTTGAATTATTAATAGATGATTTCACTCATTATCTGTTTATTTTAAGACACATTTACTTGTCAGTTTAGCCAAGGTAGGGTAAGATTACTATATTGTGGCCTGCCAGTTTGTGCGACTGATGGTAAAAAAAAACTTAATGAAATAGAATATAATAAAATCGACATATTTCAGAGAATTTCAGCAAAACAATTAAGACTCGGGATGTTTGTGATTTGTTACCCCATATGTCATTGTTTTTAGGTCAGTCGAAAAGTGCATAATAATCACGAGCGTAAAGCGGAAGTGATCTATCCACTTTTGACTGACAGATTGACCAACAAAGCAAGACCAGTACGAATCTGTTTCAACTCTATAAAAACAGGTTGCAAAAATAGTATTATTATTCAGATTCTCCCAAAGTTACTGCCAGCACGTGAAGGTTTCCTAGATTTCGCACCTTCTCTTTGGAGAGTTCGCTTCTAGGAATTTTTTGCACAACTTTAGCCCAAGTCCTTTCGCTACCTCGTTGATGTTCCCTTTTGTACATCAACTTACCGATAGTTAATCACTTATAGTCATCTGTTTTAATGCATATTCTTTTAGACTTTTTATTCTATTTTCAATGTGCCGGTAGCGAATATTAAGGGTAGTGAAATTGTATCGGTGGCGAAAAGGTTTTAGCTAACATGAATAGGTTGCGAACTGTAACTTTTAGGTGCAAAACATCCGTAAACCAGTTATCTTCGATGGCTGTCGCTTGAGTATCGACCCGTCGGAACATCGCTTGGCTAATTCCGTGAATCAACCTCGGATGTGTAACGTGGACCTATTAAATCACATGACTGCTGTTGGGAACAACGACGTAAACAAAGATGGCCGCAAGTGTCGCATCGAGTAAATAATAAAATGAAAAGAAACAAATGTATTTTCTGTCTCGGCATCAATAATTGACTGTTTTGTTTTTCCAACAGCAAAGCAACAAAGTAATAACCGTGCAATAGCTGAATAGGTCGCAGGTCGAGAATAAATTGTCATTCGAAGACATACAGATCTGCGTTTTCGGCGTATACTTGTTATGGCGCCCAAAATGTTGCTTGTTGCAACATATTTCTCCGCCGACATACATCCGAGGTCTGATTCACGGAAATGGCCGAGCGGTGCTCCGATTGGAGCATCGACGTTACGATGAGCATTTCGCTTTATTATGGCTTAGTTACCATACCAGTTCCGTCATAATTCGAACCGCGCCAATGAGCAAGGGGGCGGGGAATTTCATTTATATTTTTTACTCAAATGGGGGTGGAGGGGGTGGTGGTCAGAATTCTTTCAACAGATTTAATTTTTATAAAATGTCTTAGACCCCGTATTTTTCCTACATTTTCTGAATATTATATGCCCATTATCGTGTGTGTGAAAGGTTGAGAGGGCGAGAGGTCGGGCGGGTGGTTAATATCAACTTTTTTGTCACATATCTGTGTGTGTGTAAGGGGGTGGGGAGGTTCGAAAAATAAGTCTGGTGAGACTGGGGGGAGGATGGAAGGTGTCGTAAAAAACATGACATTTGAAAATGTATACGCCCCCCCCCCCCTCCCCCCCACACACAAACATCTGATAATAAATGGCTCGTCCCTTTATTTACACCATCATCATCAGATTAGCTGGACTAGATCTATCATGCCTTTATTTGTTGTTTTGAAAAAAGCGCGCTGTTGTAACTATTGTTTACAATGGCCGCTGACTGTAAGTAGGCTACGATCAATAACAAAGCGAGATGAAAATCAATACATGAACATAGTAGGTAAAAAGTGAACCATGGGAGAAACCTTCGGTCTCGATAATGGAAGTAAGTGCGCGCTTGGCGATAAGGTACATCGCCATTTTCATTTAAATGACGTCGTTTGAATTCACGTTTTCTTCTGATGACGTTTGACCGTCACAAGACCCAAAATCGCAGAGAACTTTACATATGTTGAGCAGTTGTGTTTAAATCAGTTTTAGCAAGATATCTGAAAAAACAGATGTTAGCTAGGGGCGTGAAACTTTGCCAGTTTCTTGGGAATGATCAGAAAATGAACTGATTAACTTTTGACCCTTGAAAATGTCGGCATCTTGACTTAGTCAGCAAAATATCTCGAAAGTATTTTAGCAAGGGACTTGCAAGTTTGTCAGCTGATTGGAGATGATGCGTAGATTAATGACTCAAAGTTTGAATGGATTTCATCAATATTTTTAGAAGTTATGGCCCTTTAAAAATCTCGGCATCGAAACTGTCAGCAAGATATCTCGAAAAGTGTTTAAGCTAGGGACTTGAAACTTTGTCAGCTGATTGCAAATGATGCGTAGATGGACTGATGGACCTTTCAACATTCTGTCAATATTTGCAGGACTAATGACCCTTTGAAAATTTCGGTATTTTGACTTTGTTTCGAAAATATTATAGCAAGGGACTTGCAACTTTATCAGCTGATTGGAGCTGATTTATTGTTTATATTTTCAACAAATTCCGTCATTTTTTAGCTCACCTGAGCACGAAGTGCTCAAGGTGAGCTATTGTGATCGATATTTATCCGTCCGTCTGTCTTTCCGTCTGTCGTCAACAATTTCTTCAAACGACATCTCCTCCTAGACCAGTTAGCCTATTTCAAAATATTTTCACACAAATGTTTCTGTTATAGCCCCAAACCAAAATTGCTAAAATGGTTCCGCTCCGCTGAACAAAATGGCCGCCAAAGCTAAAAATAGAAAAACCTTGAAGCCAATGGCTCGATTTCAAAATAATTTCACAGAAATGTTTGACTCATGGCCCTGAACCGATATTGCTTAAACGATTCCACTCCGCTGAACAAAATGGCCGCCAGAGCTAAAAATAGAAATCTAAAAATAGAAAAACCTTTAAAAGACATCTCCTCTGAAGCCAAGGCTCGATTTTAAAATAGTTTCGCAGAAATGTTTGACTCATGGCCCTTAACCAAAATTGCTAAAAAGTTTCCACTCCGCTGAACAAAATGGCCACCAGAGCTAAAAATAGAAATAAATCTTAGAATGACACAGAGGGCACAGTTTTGATCCAATCATTATGAAACTTTGTCAGGTTGTTAATCTTTATAAAATCTATACCAAGTTTTAAACTGGCTCATGTGGGGTCAAAAACTAGGTCACTAGGTCAAATCTTAGAAAAACTTTGTGTTTACTCTAGAGGGCACAGTTATTATCCAATCTTCATGAAACTTTGTCAGAATGTTTATCCTTATACAATCTAGGCCAAGATTGAAACTGAGTCATGTGGGGTCAAAATCTAGGTCACTAGGTCAAATCTTAGAAAAACCTTGTGTACACTCTAGAGGGCACAGTTATGATCCAATCTTCATGAAACTTTGTCAGAATGCCTATCTTTATAAAATCTAGAGAAACTGGGCCATGTCAGGTCAAAAACTAGGTCACTAGGTCAGATCTTTGAAAAACCATGTGAATGCTCGAGAGGGCACAGTTTTTTCCCAATCTTCTTGAAACTTCGTCAAAATGTTTATCTCCAACAAATCTAGACCAAGGATGCAACTGGGTTATGTTGGATTAAACACTAGGTCACCAGGTCAAACCTTAGAAAAACATTGTGGATACTCAAGAGGGCACAGTTTCGGTTCAATTTTCATGAAACTTTGTCAGAATGATTATCTTAATGAAATCTAGGTCAAGTTTGAAAATGGGTCTTGTCAGGTCAAAAACTAGGTCACTAGGTCAAATCATAGAAAAACCTTGTGTACACAATTGTGGCTTTATTTTGCATTGAATCTTCGTGATACTTTGTCAGAATGTTTATCTTCTTACACCTCTTGTTTAAAGTTATGGCCTTTTGAAATTTTCGGCATTTTAAAATTGTCAGCAAGATATCTCAAACAGTATTTGAGCGAGGGACTTGAAACTTGGAGCTGATTGTAGATGATGCGTAGATTAATTGTTTAACACTGAATTATGTCAGTATGTGTAGAAGTTATGGCCTTTTGAAAATTTCGGCATTTTGACTGTCAGCAAGGGGTGGTTGGTACTGCGAAGGTGCTGGGTAAAATTTCCAGTGCCGCAGCGTCCTACGGATTTGGAAAATCGAAGGACCAGCGCCTTCTGTGCTTGTAGTAGGTGCGGATTCTTCGGATCATTTTTTTTTCTCTCGTCAATCATTCCTTTTCTATCTTCCTCTCTTTGGAAGACGGCCCGATATAGACTTAAATACTGTCCCAAGGGCCGTTAAACCCAAAACAACCAACTGTCAGCATGATTTCTCGAATAGTATTTGAGATAGGGAAACTTTCCCAGCTGATAGGGTATGAGGAGAGAATTATTTAATCAACTTTTGAACGAATTCCGTCAATTTTTAAAGGAGTTAAGGTTCTTTGAAAATTTCAGTATTTTGTACTTGTCAGCAAGATATCTCAAAACGTATTTGAGCTACATGTAGGGAGTTGAAACTTGGTCGGCTGATTTGAGATGATAACTAGATTGACTAATCAACTTTTGAATTCCATCAATTGTTCTTAGTACAGATCATTCCCTTTTAGGGTCAGGCATATTGTGAGGGGCATAGAGTGTTACAAACAAATTTGTCTAGTTTTTCAGTCATATCAGGACGATCAGAGGATAATAATGCGAGGCTGTGGGCAGCGGAACCCCAGATAAGACCCGCTACAAAATATTTGCCTTCAATTATTCTGACGCAATGCTGCATCATAAAACCAAACTGTTCCATTTTAGCACCATTAGGTAATTATGAAGATGTCCAAGATTGTAGAATATGTACGATATTAGCTCTTTCAGATGGTGTTTCGGGTCATGGAGGAATTCGTACTGACAGCGACGACATCATATCTTTCGTGAATGAGGATCTGAATTGCGTGTGGCTATTCGTTGCACCTGAAGGTCACGTGGTAGAATATGAATTGGACATAATAAAGCGGGGGGTATATATGGACTTCTGCCAACATGATTTTATTGAGGTTAGTGTGTTTCTTTTTTTAGCACGTTAAATCATTACGTTGAATCAACAATAATTTAGTGTTGATTTGCAGAGTTGAACTACCAACTAATTGTGTGCACCGCGGCGGAGGGTGAGGGTGAAGGTTTTGGCCCAGTAAAACCGGTTCAAATAAACCCCCAGTAGTTATTACTGACCGTCCCAAGGCGGTACTTTCGTTGCCGGAGCATTTGTCTTATGTTCGGTGTTGTTTAACTTATTGTGATTTCATTTTAACCCTTCTGTTGGTCTAAATTATTTAGTTCGGTAAAGATAGCTGAGTTGCCACCTGTTTGGGAAAGAGCTGCTGACTCGGTTATCACTTGTAATTTATTGTTTGTCGGGATGTCAGTGTCAGTCTTTCTCTTTGATGTTGGGGATAGGGTTTCGGATCTGATTCAGCCGGTCCTGAAGTGTATTTACTCTTTAAATTTGTCATTTTATGATTAACAACACATGAAAGTATACGGCTTGTGCGAACTGAAATGACGCGGGTCAACCGTGCACAATTCAATCAGTCTTGCCGTTTTATCCCTCGACCGAAAGGTTCGTGGATAAAGCGATGAGCCTGATGTGATTTCGTCTGCCTGTCGGTTCGTAAAAAATTTTGTTCGCTCCATATTATGAATACCTCTTGAAATATTTGCATGAACTTCACAGTTACACAGAACAGGTCATGACAATGTGACATGTACAAGAATGGTAACTCTTGCTATCATACTTTCTGAGTTATCTCTCCTTTGGTGAGTTTTAGGCCGAGTCCTGTCCGCTCTCTAACTTTAATACCTTTTGGAGTATTTTGATGTTCTTTTACGTAATGAATGGTTACTCTTGCTATCATACTGTCTGAGTTATCTCCCCTTTGGTGTCTCTTTTGGCAGATTCGTGACCGCCCTTTACTTGAATAACTTTGAAATATATTGAGTCAAAAAAGATCCCATACATGAAATATCTTCGGTTGCCACGGCAACTGCAGAAGCTATGGAAATTTAGTTTTTACTCATTTCAAAAGAGTATACATTTGCCTAATGAACACATTTATTCGTTATGGTATTTTAAGGCTACACAAGCTACAAGGGCCTTTTGAATATGTATGGAGTAATTTTTCATTTTTGCAGAGAAATATCATTAAAATTACTCAAGTTCAAAAAAAAAACACAGGAGATGACTTACATATAAGCGTTACGCATACTGCCAGATCCTGGCCCCGAGGTTATAAAACTTTTTTCATGCTCAACTCAGCTGAGCATGAAATTTTACCTGCTAATAAATAGCAAATTACTGATAAGTGCAGTTGTTTTCTTGCTCACTTTAGCTGAGTATGAAATTTTCTCTGCTTATGAATATGAAAATGCCAACATTAGTTGGCATTTTCATATTTATCAGCAGAAAAAATTTCATGCTCAGCTGAGTTGAGCACGAAAAAAGTTTTATAACCTCGGGGCCTGTATTGCTTCTCTGTATTATTCATATGTATGTATAAAATCTTTAAATAAAAAAATATTGTTTAAACCAGCCGTCTTTGCTACTATAAAGTTAGATTTTGGTTCGTGCCGTCATTAAGTCTGGGGGTCCAAGCGTTGTGCAATCGAAGAGGTATCAAAGTGGTTAACCTTGTTAAGGAGGATCCCTGGTAGCTCAGTAGGTTTGGCGCTGGCCTGTTTATCTAGCGGTCCCGGGCTAGAAACCCGCTGTGGGCGGGAATCTTTACAAATGTAAACGGGGTTCTATTGCACACACCGATCGTCCTAATATGACTGAAATACTGTTTAAAAGGACGTAAAATTGAATTCATCCATCCATCAACTACATTGTTTGGGTCAACCACCAAGCATTCCGTTTGTCGAAAACCTTCCATGTTTTAACCAATCTTTTTATATCGAATTATATTAGGTACAACATTTCTACCAATTATTTTTCTGAATTTATACACCAAGTCACCATGAAATTTAGGTTCCGAAAAGCCTTGCAGATCTGACATCTTATTTAGACATTAAGTCGAGAAAATTTGAAAACGTGGGCTTCATATTCATCATTTAAAGAATCATTTAAAGACCGTTTTTCCTGCAGACTTTTGACGGTTACTTCTTAGACGATGATGCCAAAATCCAGAGCCTTAGTGAAGTGACCCATGTTACAGACATCAGTTCAATTCCACATAAAACTAAAACTAACGTGTTAATACTACATGTTGTTTCCGCTTCTACGGGGTGCGGATTTCAGTTGACATATTTACACGTAAACGGTAAGTACAGAGTGAATCAAGTCGTTTTGCAATTCGTTTGATTGTTCGGTGTACCTACAGGCGCGTTGCATTAATTTCATATCTATGCAAAATTTTCATAAGTTTTAGCATACCCCAAAGTGCATTCAAGCTTCGGCTTGAAGTCACTGTTGTCGAAAAATCTTACACTTACCATGGGAATAAATGAAGGGTCACTGCTTAGGATTCCAGAAAAGTTTGCTGTATAGAATATTGAGAAGAAGCGATTTTGCAACCTATCAGTTATCTTAAGAATATTGATAAGTGCTGAAACGCTTCCACGTAGTTTAAGTCTTTTCGCGTTGTACAGGAATATTGTAATGAAAAAACAAAATCGGCATTTCAATGACAAATATTTAATCATGTTTTATTTAATCAAACCCCGCACAAAATTTCTTTTCTACAAGAAAATATTCATCCTGTAAAAAAGTAAGGCGGGACCGTCTTTGAGAAAATAAGCGTAGGTCCTGATCTAGAAAAAGTTAAGCTTGCTTTGGACCTTTAAAAATTATGATACCTCTACTATCCAATCTGCGAGCTATTTTGCAAATATATACTTTAAATGCCATTTCGCTTGCGGTCACGCACTGAAATTGGAACTTTAACATGATAGAAGAGAGGGGCGGGGTAATTTACTTTTGTGTATAAGAAAGTTTTAAGTTCGATTTGTTTGATTTTTTTTTCATCACCTGTCTTAACTATTTAACAACACTGATCAGGTGATTTCAGTCATCCTGTTTTGTAAGTGCGAAAATGTGTTGGCAGTGCTTGCAAGTAGGTACCCTTTTTAAGGGTATGTATTTTCTTGCAGAAAAAGAAATTTATCCGGGTTTTCATTTCATATAACATTTTAAATATTTGTTATTGAAATGTCGATCTTGTGTTTTCATTACAGTGTTCCTGTACACCGCGAAAAAGACTTTAACTACGAGGGAAGCGTTTCAGAATTATTCAATATGAGTATAACTTTGATAGGTTGCAAAATCGCTTCTCCGCAATGTTCTACACAGCAAACTTTTCTGGGAGCCTAGGCAGTGTCCATTTATTTATTTCCATGATAAGGCTTTTTTTTCGACGACAGTCACTTTCAGCCGAAGCTAGTATGCAGTTTGGGGTATGCTAAGACTTACGAAAAAAATGAAAGTATAAAATTAATGCAACGCACCTGTACAGATAGTTTTGTTTCTCAGGTCTGGAGGTAGCAGGACTGTATTTTCTGCTGATTTGCGAATTATTTTCCCTCCTGTCTCTATGCACGGGGGTGGTCGGGTGGTGCGATGGTGTTGAGTGTAACTTCCAGTGCCGGGGCGCCCCACTTATCTGGATAATAGTAGGGCAAGGGCCTACTGTACATGCAGTAGGTGCGGGTGGGGGTTGTTTGGACATTTTTTTCTCTCGTCTATCATTTCCTTTCTTTCTCCCTCTCTCTGGGAGACGGCCCGATATAGACTGAAATACTGTCTCAAAGAGCCGTTAAACCAAAGCAATCAATCAATGAACAAGTCCCCATGCATAAAGCTTGTTAAGGCCCTGTCACACTACAACGTTTCAGACAACGTATGTCAACGTATGAAAAACTTATCCAATACGCTGGCATACGCTGGAGATAAATTAAAACATCAAACAGCAGCCGGTTTTGGAACGCACACATAGCGTACTGAAACGTATAAATAACTTATTCACAACTTATCCCTAGCGTATACATAACTTATACAAGCGTATAACAGCGTGTTCCCAGCGTATCTGTAGCGTTCTTGTCTTATGCCGAACGCATGCACAACGTTAGTCTAACTTACGCCGACCTTATGTATAGCGTGTTGGAGCGTGCATCGACGATCAGATGTAAAGCGACGGCTCTCTACAACACTTTTTATTGTAGTGGGCGTTGATCGATGGACATGCCTAAAGAACGAAAATTAGAGAACTTTGCAGGTAGTAGCTGACCACGTGCATGCCTACCGTCGTCCCAATCATCACCCGACTGCCGTGCCTACGATGGCAGCCAACCTCCCTCTCGCGCAGATTCCAATGCCTCTTTAGTGGTATCCGTGGCGGCATCTGCAGCAGCTGTGGTGGCATCTGAAGTATTAACTCCCTCTCAAGCCCCAAAACGACAAGCAGAAGCGGTCCAAGAAGATTCCTTATTTAAAAGTGATGAATTGCTGATCTGTATCCAATATATATAGCTGAAGCCCAGGTCGCTGGCGGATATGTTACCTAAATACGCTCAGTGCGTTCGTGATACGTTGAATAAGTTCTAAGGTCGTCAGGCATAGGTTGGATACGTTCTGGATACGTTCGGTATAAGGTACAGGTAAGTTACCTATAAGTTAGAAATAAGTTACGCGTACGCTCCACATTGGACCTGCTGGCTGCCGACGTATGTCAACGTATGATTAACTTACAAGTTACGTGCATGAACGTACGCATAACTTACCTGTTGCGTACACCAAACTTATGACTAACTTATAAACAATACGTCGGCGTACGCTGAAAATTTTATGCATGCACAAAATTATGGGCCGCATTCGACGTACAACAACTTATACCAACGTATTTGAGCGTACTCGTAGCTTGTTCATAACGTACCCCTAACTTATTCAACGTACACCAGCGTGTATACTAAATTTCTCATACGTCGGCATACGTTGATGCTATACGTCACCGTGTGACAGCCACATTACCGTCATCTGAACCGCGTATGTATGTGGTCGGTGTTAATGGAAAATAACAAATAATATCTCAAGTGTCACCAATCCAATTTGGGGTGGTTGCGGTTGGGCGATGGCGCTGGGTAACATTCAGGGCTTGGGCGTTCTACTAATTTGTAATTATGGGGGTTTCTAGTGAATGTTTTCACTTTTGTTGTATTTTGCTTAGAGTAATCAGTAAGAACACAGTGCTAACCCTGATCAGACTTCGTGTTCTGCGGCGTCTTATCTGTATCTAGAACAGTTAAGGTCAAGAATACGTAAATGACTGGCGAAATTAATTACGTGCGTCGCGAAGGACGTTACGTCACGAAATACTTCCTAGTCAGTGTAATTTTCAATATGGCGGCCCCATCGGACATTCAATAATAACGTCAAACATGGGGAAATTGGAGTTGTTGTCATTGTTTATTCAAGCCCTTTGCTGATAGTGCAAAGCCAATGTTCGTTTTTTCCCTGTATGTTAGGAGTTTTTTCATCCACATAAGTGCATTCATACAAAATTACTGAGAGAGAGAGAGAGGACAGACTGACAGACAGACAGTGTTTCATGTGTAACAATTTAAGGCTAGCCGAATACATGTTCCCTCCCTGCTTTCTGGGCTCACAGGACTTTTCAGACACACATATGCAAGGAGGCGGAGCCCATCTTTCTCCTTCCGCTGCGTTATCCTTCCCTGATTTGAAAAAGCTACCCATTTACTCCTGGCTTGACAAAGAGCCTTTTCCATTCGCTAGCTGGCCGAATCCGGATTCGAACCCGCAACCGTCTGCGTCATAACCGAACGTCCACGGCGCCGGTGGGATTGCGCATCCGAAATATCAATAAACCAAGTAAATGTATGCCAGCTGATTTTAGAGCATGTAATATTTATTATAATGCCGATTTTTGCGATTTTAATACACATATCCTATCTGGACATCGAAAATTTTATTTTGATTACAAAATAAGAATGATACAATATTTCTTCCACTTGTTGTATGCCGTTGCCAAAAATATAGCGGGCCTCTTACTCACGCCTCCGCTACAAGAAGTCTTTACCTTTACCTATCCCGCCGACGGTGGATTTGGAAGTTGACTTTGTAACTTACCATCATCTCGATATGACTGAAATATTGTCGAAAAGTCAATTTTATCTGACTAGCATGAGCCACACCGACAGAACACAAGTCGTCAATAATATGATACATGCACACAGATCAGCCTGCGCATACGCATAGACTGATAAATCTCTTCGCTGTTCCTCACGGAATCATTGTACCAGAGGACAACAAAGGCTCTGGTCAGGTTGGGTGGGTACGCACACTGATCTGAGCTTCCGCTGACTGTATGTACCCCAAACAACCCATTTTATCATGGCACCGCGCATTTTATGATCTAGGCTAACGCAGTTTTTTATGTTAGGCTCTGTCGTGTCGGCTGCAGTAACCATATTACTGTTAGAATGTGTTTGCAATTTTTACTAACTTTTGTTTACGAGAGTCTGAAAAATAAATTCTTTCACTTAAGCCTCGTTCACGCCACCAAAGTTTCTTTGTCACTGAATCTTTAACAAAGAAAGTTTGCCAAACATTTTGCGTTAACACGGAGCAAATTATTTGTTAAAGAAAAATGTGGCATGGAATCTTTGTCAAATAAACTTTCGCAAGGAAGTATTTGCAACATTATTCGTCAAGGTTACCTGGACAAATAAACTTTGCCCGTGTGAACGGCCAACCATGCCACATTTTCTTTGTTAAATATACTTTGTTCAAAATCAAGCCGATTTGATTATGAGCAAAGTTTTCTGTGCTTATCTCCATAGCTAGTTTCTTTACATATTCTATGGCAAATTTTCTATTCACGCGGACAAATTTTGTTTGTCATAAAAACTTTACCATATAAATCTGGCTTTACCATATAAATTTGGCGATGAAGTTGTTGCATATTCTTTCATTCACACGAGCAAATTTTTCTTTTCCTACTTTGTCACAGAAACTTTGCCCGTGTGAACGAAGCTTAAGGCAGTCATCACGAGAACCCTATTAGTCCTCATCTTTCCGTATTCTCATAACGGTCTTAGTATGTCTCATAACGACGCCAGTAAACGACTGCAACGTCGCTTATAAATGACGTCGCGGAATGTCGTAAATTTATACATACCTATGCTTGCTTATCAAGCGCTACTTGAAAAACGAACTCGGTAGTCAAGGACTTTTCTTACCTCATTTTAATCGACAGATACTGTGACATAAAATATCAGTTTTTGAAAAAAATCTATGTAGTGGTAAACAAGCTGTGTACGTTTAAATTTTAAAATCTGAGATTTTCATCGCATTTCTATTGCCGCCAATGGAACGGCCTCAAAATTCCATGTTTTTCAATCTGGTCTAGCGACTAAACGAACTCGGTGACCTATCTTTTTTATTGCACAAATCGATGTAATACATAAAAATGCACCCCTGTTCAAAATTTTAAAAAATTCTATGTATGTGCCATTTACGTATTCTTGACCTTAGACATTTGAGCCGCGACACGAGAAAACCAACAAAGTGGTTGTGCGCCCAGCGCACTAAAAAAAGTCTGGGCATCCACCCAGTCTAATCAGAGTCCTCGCTGTACGCTTAAAGGGTAGCTCAGTGTCTTAGCTAGCTCCATGCGGACAGCGATGACTCTGATCAGACTGGGCGGATGCCCAGGCTGATCTGAGTCTGCGCTGGGCGCACAACCACATTGTTGGTTTTGTCGTGTCGCGGCTCATTTAATAAATGGACTACCTCTACTATCCTATCTGCGAGCTATATTGCAATAATACTTTTAATGCCATTTCGCTTGCGGTTTGGCACTGGTATTTGGAAACAAGACAGTAAAGAGGGCTGAGGTAATTTACTTTTGCTTACGAAAAAGACCAGTTGCCATAAGGGAGGGTTTTCTGGTACAATTATAATTGAATAATATTTTGTGAATAATTAGCCCTAGTTAGGGGACGTTCATCCATAAAAAGCTTAAGTCAAACTGAGCTTTGGTTTCATGTACACACAGTCATAAAGGTAGGTGGGGTAATTTCATACCAGTCGACCCTGATAAAACTAAGTGGTAACTTATAATCTTCCAATAATAGGATGACTAAAGGCTGTGGCATATCTTCAATGAACAGTGGACACATTTTAAGATTCTATAAGGTTTCTGTGTCCACTACATATCTATGCTAAAACATATCACTTTACTTGCAATTTTTAGATTTTTGTGTATTTTGCACCTACCAACTTTGCAGAAAAACCACCACGTTTCTTTATCAAGCTACAGTATTTGCAAATGACTGGAAATTGCAGAATTATGAGCATTTTTCTGTAACTGTTCTGAAAAATTGGTTATGTGCCCTTGAATGCAGAAAATTGTGTTAAAAATCTGATAAAACGTCAATTTTGTATGTTACAGATTCGTCATTCATTTAAGTGTCTCCATAGTCCTACCATTCGTAACAACAGCTAAATGCAAATGAGCTGCGACACGAGAAAACTAACAGTGTGGTTGTGCAACCAGCGCAGACTCAGATCAGCCTGGGCATCCGCCCAGTCTGATCAGGATCTTCGTTGTCCGCATGAAGGTATCTTAGACCCTTGGCTACCCTTTAAGCGCTTAAGGAAGACTCTGATCAGACTGGGCGAATGGCTAGGCTGATCTGAGTCTGCGCTGGGCGCACAACCTCATTGTTGCTTTTCTCGTGTCGCGGCTCAAATCACTATGAACGGTGGTTCACTCACATTTCGTGCTTAAAAGTGCGTTGATATGCATATACAGAGTCATACAATGAGCAAAAAGTAAAGAAAGTTTATTTCGTGAAACATTATAAATTTCTCCACAAAATATAAGTTACCTTTTCTGATTTCCCCGTCGAGCGATTCACTTTAAGAAAACGTGCGAAATTGACAGTGGAACATGCCTGTACATTGTATTTTTACTATTTTATTTAAGTTTATGATATCGAAAATAGGTCAGTTTAGTTGCCAAATCATTTTTTTCAAAAACCGATAAATGTGAAACTCATGGACGTTTTCTTTGTTTAAAATTTGGTAATAGTGGCCATTTTCAATTACGAAACTGTAGTGAGAACCTTGCAGCGATACCTGACGATAGAATATTTTATGAATTTATACCACCGATAGATCAATGGTACCTTGAATATTCTGACAGAACTGACTACAAAAACAATGTTAATTCAGATCATACCAGAGTCTGTATTATTTGCCAACAGTGATATGAAGCATGTTCTTATCAGATAAATGGACTTCTCTAGGCTCGAAGATGGAAAAGGTCAATAAAACATAGTTAAGTCGTCCTGTTTTTACGCAGACTACATTTATTTATCACATAACTTACGGCGCGGGAGTGTAATAAAGCCATGCATTAAATTCGGTAATCCACTAGTGGATTAAATATGCAAATGAGGGCCGCATCACTGTATTACTACGCACTGTCAAAAATCAAAACAAACAAGATGGCGTCCAAACAAATCGCAGTTGGCGACATTGTCAAAATTGACGGCTCCGGCCGGGGTATTGTTATCGAAACGGTTTTTAGAGGGTTTGGAACCACGTATGTAGTCAAACTATGCGACACGGATTACGAGGCAGAACTTCACGGAGAGAGGCTAACGGTTATACCCCAAACATTTCGACGCCAAAAGACTCAGACTGGCTCGGATTCTGTCCTTGGTCCTTCAGGCTCTACAAATGCAAGATTTCAGACAGTTTCCGAAACTGATGTCGACGATTTTAGTGAAAAACATACAAACAAGAAGACTCTGGCAAAGACTATATCAGATTTGAAGGGCCTTGAAGACTTTTTTCCGCCTGCCTGATGTCAGCGAGTCTAGAAAGATCCATCAGATTCAACCAGACGAACTTACTACATTGCTCTGCAGGTTTTTGATAGGTGTGTCTACCAACCGGCGTCTAAAGTTTTTGTTTAAAAACACCAAAAAGAGACTTTAAATACCCCAAATATTACTGAATATAGTGCACATTAGGGACGAGTCATTTATTGTCAGGTGGGGGGGGGGGCGGGTACATTTAGGGGGGGTCGGAATTTTTTTTGGTGATGTACTGGGGGGGTCGGAAATAAAAAAGCCATGGAGCAGGGGGGGGGGTCATATATTTTATTCGGCATATTGGGGGGTCAGAATTCTTCCATCAGTCTTCTTTTTTTAAAAAGGTCAGCTTCTGGGGGGCCTTTCAAATTTCAAATAAAGTGATATGTTTTAGCATAGTCTACTGCTTATTTTTATATGCTACAACCTTTAGCCAATCTATTATTGGAAGACCGTAAATTACCAATTTGTTTCGTAAGGGTCGACTGGTAAGGAATTACCCCGCCCACTTTTAAGAGATAGTGTACACAAAATCAAAGCTCCATTTGACTTAAGCTTTTTATTAATGAATGACCCCTACATAGGGCTAATTGTTCACAAAATATTATTCAATTATAATTATACCAGGAAAACCCCCTTTTATGGCAACTGGTCCTTTAAATTTCGATTTCGTTGGCTTTTTCCATCTCCTGTCTTAATCATTTAACGACACTGAACCGGTGATTTCATTTATCCTTTTCTTTTACTGCGAAAAGGTGTGAACAATGCTTGCTTATAGGTACAGTGCTTGGATGAAAGTTGGGAAACACTAGACGCCTCATATATATCTATGGTAATTGCTACATTTCTAAAAGTTGCAATGCTTTGCTAAAATATTAACAGAAAGAAAAACTGATAATTTCAAGAAAGAATAAGAGCTATTATCTCAGTTTAAAGCCTGTATTACAACAAACAGAGACGTAATAAGACGTATGAAACACTTGCATAGATAAACTGTGCCCACCCCTCTCTTCTGTCCTGTTGTCCAGTTGTCAGTGTCAAAATGCAGTGAAAAATATTCTTAAAAGCGCGCAAATAGGTTAAAACAGGAAGTCTAATAATTCAATTCCAAAAGCAAGCCTGATTTTACAACAGGACCTATACTAATTGGCTCCAAAGAATGTCCCGATTGGCTCTTTTAAAAGATAAATATTTTCTTGCAGAAAAGAAATTTATCCCGATTTTCATTAAATATAAAATGTTGAATATCTGTTATTTAAAAGTGTATCTCGGTTTTCGATCACCATATTCCTGTACACCGTTAAACAGATTTAAACTACGTGGAAGGGTTTTGGCACTTGCCAATATAGTTAAGATAACTCTGACATGATGCAAAGTCGCTTCTCCGCAATATTCAAAACGGTCAACTCATCCAGAAGTCATTGCAATGTCCCTTGATTCATTCCCATGGTATATGCGAGATACTTCGGTAACAAAGACTTCCAGCTGAAGCTAGAATTCAAGTGGGGATATGCTAAGACTTATAAAAAAAATTGCACAGGTGTAAAATTAATGTAACGCACCTGTATACTCAAACGCAAAAAGAACGCACATTTGCCTTTCGGTGTTTCTATATCAAAATAGAAATCTGCTGAAAATCACCAAGAAGTGAGGGAATTATCAATGCATTGAGTACACTTTATTATAAACTAATTGAAATTCACGCGTAATAAAAGCTTAAGTAATCAAAGGGCCAAATTATAAAATCACAAATTTTGATCAGTTAACTCATTGTCTACAGCCGAGTCTTACCTGGCTCCAAAACTGATGCCGTCTTTATCAAGTAGCACTCTTAAAACGTCTAAGAAATATCAAGGATTTTTAGTATTGCTAATTTTGGTTCAGACGAAGTTTACCCTCTGTATATAAATGCCGGAAAGTAAGCAATTTTCGCGGCAGCAAAAGATTTTTTTTTGTATTGTTTAGCAAACCGAATTGGAGCTGGATCCCAGTTGAGGTTAAATTGAGGGGCTACTGGTCACAAACAAATGGAGTATACTAACAAAGGGTAGTAACTCTGTGGATTCTTTAAATAAAGCAGCCACCACTTCAACTTGTGGGTGCCGAATCCCTGAAATCACTGAGCAAATTTAAGTAAAAAAATTATACTGCATCTCTATCTTGAAGGACAATCTATGTTTAGCGTTTTGCAAGACAAGATTTTTCCAGGAAAACGTTTCTATCAGCCTTAAAATTTCGTAACTCTGACCGGAATTGAGTCAAAACAGAACTATTTCAAATCAGAAGTTGCTTTAAACGGGTCCTTTGCCCGTAGTCTTACTCGTTTCGAATACCAAATTACAAGGCTTTTCTAAAAATTTGGTGATTTAGACAATTTTCAGAAAGTTTGAAAAACTTTGGAAAATGCAAATTTTTGCATGTGCGATTTAACTGTATAAAAGTCAAATATTGTAAGGTTTATACCGTTTTCTAATTGTCACATCATGCTGAACTCACGTGCAGCAAAATCGTATCGAAAATATAATTTGTGAAACAGTGAACAAGAATTTTGTGATTTTGGCCTTTTTGACAAAAAACTGCATATTTTTCGGAAGAATTGCACTATGACATAAAATGCTGCAAAATCAATGACCACTTTTAGGCAAATCCAAGTACTAAGAAAAATAAAACATTATTACTTTTAATGAAAACAATGCAATAAAAATGCGTTTCTTTTGCTGTCGAGTATCTAAGGTGTACTTCAAGGAGACCTTATAGACCCCATTTATATAATATGGGATCTTAAATAGATGTTCATTCTTTTATTGCCACTGTTAAATACATGCAAGATTTCATAAAACCCAGAGCATGCACAGATTCGAAACTGTTCCTATCGTGACTGTTACAACCACTTAACAAATAGTTCACGTATAGGTAATTTCTGCTTTCGTCGTATTCAAAGTAAAAAGATAGGCAATGATAAGGAATTAATAAAATCAAATCCCACAGTCCGCTTTCAAAACCAATTGAAGAAGCACATACACACAGAAATTGACACAAGTATACGAAAGACACGCACAGGAAACCGAATGAGCAGCTAATTCCCTAACAGATGGTCATTCAGCTACCCCCATATTAGCATCAACATCTATTTGTACTTATTTTTTTATTTTAATTACAAAACAGAAGGCAGATTGGGCAGCAATACAGGCGACAAAACCGCCAGAGACTTTCGACAAGCGGACACAGCACAATATAACATCAAGGAACCGCAACAGAAGTACCGCCTCGGAACGGTCAGCAAAAGGCTGAATTGATACTCTCTTTGTTTCCTGTGCACCAGGCGGCCGTAAAACGTCTCCCCCGTACATCATCCATACTGCAGATTATATTTTTGTTGTTCTTTGAGATCACAGGATATATTCTGAGGAAACAGGAATTTTTGATTGGTTTAGATACTTTTTCTAGATCATCGCTTTTCAATCATTTGGACCCTGTTTTATACTAATCAGTAATTGAATGACTGCCACTTACAACACTTAAGAAATTACATTATGTTTTTCTCTGGCTTTCGTCACCAGATTTTGTCAGTGTCACTGATGTGGCGGCCCGTGCTGGTCGCGGGAAAGAATAGGCCAGACGTATCCCTATGCATGACGTTAAAACTGTCTAAAAGGGGGCGGTTGGTTCGCCTAGTTGCGACCCGTGTCGTTGGAAGAGGGGATCCTGGTGATTGATCGAGCTGCCAACGACGTAGTCAGTCTGCAGAACATCACTCTGGTTCTGATTTCAATTGGGGATGATTGGTTGGTGCGATGGTGCTGGGTATAAATTCTAATGCCGGGGCGTCCTACTGATTTGGATAATGGTTGAGCAAGGGCCTTGCGGTAGGTTCGGGTGGGGGTTGTTTCGACATATTTTCTCTCTTCTGTCATTTCTCTTCTTTCTCCCTCACTTTTGGGAGACGGTCTGATATACACTGAAATACTGTCTCAAAGGGCTGTTAAACCCCCAAACCAACCAACCCTGATTTCAACTAGACGGGAGGTCATTTGGGCCGAATATGATCAGTCGGCTGGTCGCACCAAGCTCTGGGAGCGACTGTTTCTGTCCCTTCCCTGTCTTCTGTATCATTCTGAGTGCTTATGTAGAGCCTTGTTCTTACAGCTTCTGCTGACTCAACACAGTGCCAGATACAGTTAATTGATGACTCAGGGTGGTTTGGTTATTCAAATGATGGAGACATTGAAGCTTACGGCACTTTAGATTGTTGGTGGCGCATCGAAGTATTTACTGATAAAGTGATATCAATAGTATTTCACGAAATTGAAGTAGGTGTTTCAAGTTCTGGGTGCGGCAATCTTGAGGTAGGTTACTATTTTGAATTTCCATAAATGACCGTAAAATTGACCGAAAAATGGAAGAGTTTGTTTTAACTAGTATGTAGTCATTCGTCCAAAAGATGCCGATAGAATTAGATCAGATTGCTCTTGATCTTAGATTGCATTGTTAGCTCAGGCCATAGGCGCTTGAATCATTTTGATTGAGGTAAACGAATACACGTTGTTAATACATACAGACAAAGGGAGAAACTTGGTGTCAAAATATGTAGGTACCTTGTTTTTTGTGTTGTTTTTTGTCCCGTAAAAATATTAGTACGACAATTGAATTATTGGCAAGGTGTGTAGCAGAATACGTCTTCTAAGCGATATTACATATTTTTTCCTAGACGATAAAGGTGGAGATTTATTGTCAAAGCAATAATCTGCATTAAACAATAAAGAAAATAACTTATCTCCCCAAAAGTAAGCGGACTTAGCCAGTATTCAAGTGGTTAAGTGATACCGAGTTATTTTCGGAAGAAACGATACGTCACGCTTAGTCGGAAAATACCAGGAGAGTGTGTACTGCAAAGATTTGTTCTGAACTTTTTAGGACCGCAATTAAGCCAAAGAGATCGGAAAGTTCGTTCCGGTTTGAGACAGCATCTCTTCATTATTTTCTTCACAGACATAACAAACAAAGACCTCGTCCGATTTTGTCTATTTTTGGCTTGCGGTCTCGACCGCAGGACAGTATTCAGGTGGTTTACTGATACCGAGTTATTTTTGGAAGAAACGATACGTCACGCTTAGTCGGAAAATACCAGGAGAGAGTGTATAGCAACGATTCGTTTTAAACTTGTTTTAGGGCCGCAATTAAGCCAAAGAGTTCGGATAGCTCGTTACGGTTTGAGACTGCATTTCATCATTATTTTCTTCACAGACATAACAAACAAAGACCTCGTCCGATTTTGTGTATTTTTATCCATATCCAATTTACCTCATCTGCTAAAAATAACAAATGGAAACTTTATTCTATTTTTTATAGTACATGTACTTTTTTTTAATATTTTCGTAGAAAAGCACGTTTTTCTTTTACAAGTGCCTTGAGCTTGGCCACATTTCTTTTGCTTTTTATAAACTGATTGGTTAAAAAATGAAACTCTGAATATAATGCGAAGTATTTGGCTTTGCATCATAAGAAATATACCAAAACCTAAGAAACATTTTTATATATAGCTTAGCGCAAAGCATTAGCTTTTCCAAAAATCATGCAACGGCGTCGCGAAAAATAGGCCTTAGGGCATCGCATAATCTGACTAGTCAGAACAGCCGGCACACTGTCCAGCGCCGGTGCATTCATGGGATCTGATCAGTCTTTTTCGGCATATATATTCTTCATGATGCAGTCATCTTTCATGCTGAGTACAGACTGATCAGACTGCGCTTATGCCGGAGTGGGCTGATCTGTGTATCTGTAAAGCCTGATAGAGCAGAGTTCAAATATATTGATCCATTTAGAAACAAGCGCTTTTGACGCTTTTCTTCCCTTATCACATTTACTGAAAAAAAGTATCCCATCTATCTGTGTGTGTGGCTTATATCTACAACTGACCGTGTTATGTATCTAAAAATCGGTAATGTCGGTGAGTAATTAACGCGTACGCATTGCAACAGGCATTTCCATGGCACAGAGCGATATATAATGTACACATTTTTAGCATCTGAAAAATTTCCTATTTGCCATCAACATGTTCACTAATAGCCTGAACTGGAAACCTCTAACAATGATACAGGTACAGAAAAAGGGGACAATTCAGAATTGTTAAAATTTGAAACTGTTAGGGATTCATTGACAGCTTTATGACATTGGAAAATTTGATTGGATGTTGCGATGATGCTGGGTATAACTTCCAGTGTCGGGGCGTCCTGATGATTTGGTATACAGTAAGGCAAGAGCCTACTGTGCTCGCAGTAGGTGCGGGTGGGGGATGTGCCGACTTTTTTCTTGCTTTTATAACACTCTCTAATGTATCTATACAAATGTAAAGAGAAATATTTACACACGTCGACGATTTCCTTAGATGAACTTATACTGGGCTGACGATGTTCATATATCCACGAAGAACACACATTCATGCAATCTTACGCGTAAGCAACGTCACTGATAATTCAAATAGATGATTGGTCGACGTAACGTTTAATATACGTCATGTCATAGTGACGGCTGCTGTACTTATTACCAAACACGTTGGTTAATAACTATTCTTCGTCCTTTGCTTGGCGTTATTAGTCAGAAATTATGAATGAGTAAAAATATTGATGTAAAACATAGCATCAATATAAAAGATAAATTTCATTTGTCACGAGTTTATGGAAATATGAACGCAATGGGTTCCGTGCTTTGTTGTTCCGAAATGGTGTAAAGCAAGTTATTGTCCCAAACAATAGCAGCATGCATTTTCTTCTCAGAGTGTCAAAATTTTGTTCCAGTCACTGCCACTGATTCCACTTAAACCAAATATAAACTTCAGTAAATATAAATTTATTGTCTTCTTTTGATGCCAAGTTCAGATGTGCCAAGATTCCATAGACATGGGTTTGAAACAGTCTTTCCTTAAATTTTGATTCAGAATAATGCGACTCAACAGCCGTAAAGAAAAGACTTGAAATAGGTCCATATAGTTTTTTTTTCCTTTAGACATGCCTAACGGCCGGCCAACACGTTGGAAAATGTTGTTTGTTGTTGTTGTTGTTGTTGTGTGTGTGTGTTTAAATGTTCCCTCAATTTCTTTTATAAATAAATTCTACACTTGTTTTTACCTTACATCCGTGGATAATGCCACCGTTTAAGAAGTTAGAAATTAAATAATTTGCTAACAAAAGTTAGCAACAGAAAGTGCACTAACAATCGGGTTCACTTCAATAACAACTTATGAAATTTTCACTGTCTTAGCTGGGCAAGCCTGCCTTCTAAAAGGAAACTTTATTATCTTTATCCGAGTTGCGTCATCTGCTAAAAATGACAGATGTAAACTTTATTCTATTTTTGTAAGTACATGTACTTTGGTGTTTTTTTAGCTCACCTGAGCCGAAGACTCACAGGTGAGCTTAAAGTATAGGCAGGCATCCGTCGTCCGTCCGTCCGTCTGTCAATATTTTCCAACGAATTTCCTCTGAAACTGCAAGGCCCATTGTAACCAAATTTCATATATAGCATCTACAGGAAGGGGGAACCTATAATACTGTTTTTATCCACATCGCTTCGTAACTTTGGTTGCTATGGCAACTTAAAGTTTCCATTGACTGTATGGGAAAAATTGAAGTTATGCTATGTCACTGCAGATATTTTGACAAAACTTTTACAGAAATGTTCCTTGAGTAGTTCTGTATCAACTACATGAAATTCGTGTAAATTGCACAATTTGGCTGGTTGCAATGGCAACCGAATGGTTAAAAATAGAAAAAATATTCAAAAATCATCTCCTCAGAAACTATACAACCAATAAAGCTCAAACTTCACAGAAAAGATCTTAGTACTAGTTTTTAATGAAAGTACAGTTTTTCTTGGCAATTGCTCCAGCAGTTTGGTTGCTATGGGAACTGAAAGTTGCCATTGACTTATAATGGCAAAATGGAAAATTTGCATTTATTGCTATGCCACTGCGGATATTTCGACAAAACATTCATAGAAGTGTACCTTGGGTAGTCTTTAACCAGCCATGTTAAATTTATGCAAATTGCGCAATTTGGCTGGTTGCAATTGCAACCGAATAGTTAAAAATAGAAAAATATTAAAAAAATCATCTCCGCAGAAACTGTGTGGCCAATAAAGCTCAAACTTCACAGAAAGAACCTTAGTACTAGCCTCTATAGAATAACTGTTTTTCATGGCAATTGCTTCAGCAGTTTGCTTGCTTCGGCAACTAAGAGTTTTCCTTGACTTATAATGGGGAAAATGGAAATTGGCATTTTTTGCTGTCTAACTGCCGTTATTTAGATGTGTTTTTTTATAGAAATGTTTCTTGAGTAGTCGTCTACAATTCATATGAATTTTCTCCAAATCGCTAAATTTGATTGGTTGCCATGGCAAAATATAGGGTAAATTTTCGAAAAAAAAATCTTCTGCTCAGAAGCCATATGGGGGATGAAGCTGATATTGTGCAACTGTGTTGATGACAGTAGCCTCTACATAAATTTTATTCTTTTTCTTCCAATCCCATAAGAACTTTGGTTGCTATGGCAACTTATAGTTTCCATTGATTTATTATGGGAAAAATGAAGCCATGAGGCAGATGAAGCTGATACTTCGCATACATATTAATAACATTAGCTTCTACCTAAAGGCCGGGCCGGTTAGCGCAATCGGTAGGGCACCTGACTCGTAAGTCAGAGGTCCTGGGTTCGAATCCCGGTCTGGCCACATACTTTCGTTTCTCCTTCCGCTGATTCAAGAAGGGTAGTTGTCAGTTACTGGCGAAAGTATGTGCACTTAGTACTGGTTAACCGCTTAGGAGGTCTAAGCCTGCCCAGGAATAGTGTGGTTAGGTTAACTGACCGTCCCGACATGACCTTAGTTGTTTACCGTGGACGTTAAGCATCAAATCAACCAACCAACCAATTCTACCTAAAGTATGTTTTATATTATGATTGCCCATGTGAATTCGTTTCTATGGCAACTTAAAGTTTCCATAGACTTATAATGGGGAAAGGGGACATTTGCTATTTATTTCTGTGTTACTGCAGATATTTTGACAAAACCTTTACAGAAATGTTCCTGGAGTAGTCCTCTGACAGCCATATGAATTTTATCCAAATACCTGATTTTGATTGGTTGCCATTGCAGCTGAAAGGCTACATTTTCTGGGTTTTTTTTTTTTTTTTTTATTTTGCCAAATTTAAAGATCTTCTTCTGAGAAGCCATGAAGAGGGGCTAAAGCTTTTTTTCATAATGTTTGTGATATTATACTCTACATAAATGGTGTTTTTTATTGCTGTTGTGCATGGTGTTTTGTTGCTGTAGCCTCAGTGCTGAGGTGAGCGATATAGGGCCATTGGCCCTCTGGTTTTTAAATATTTCCGTTAAAAAGTACGTTTTTCCAAAAGTCTTTCTTATTATTACTATAACAAGATGTAGTAAGTAATGATAATTTAAGATTATTATAAAACACCTCCTTAGCATGTGTTTTAAGATTATTAACTTTATTACGAATAATTTTATATTTGTACCAATCTGACAATAACGAGGACTTAATAGCTTTGGACTTCAGACGATCACGTTTTCTGGAATATTTACGAATTTCTGTATCGTACCAAGGTTTATTACTTGGTCGAACAGTGATATCTTTATGAGGTATAGCAGAATTAACAAATTCCATAAACTTATTTGTGAACAGTTCGCAACAATCATTTGCGGTGCCTTCCTTCAGACATTCCCAATTAAACAGTCTTAGTGATTCGTCAAGTTGAGCAAAATCTGCTCTTTTATATAGCAAGATTCTGCGGCTATATGCACAAGAAACAGAATAATTATGAGGCTCTATTAAATAAGTCGCCGAATGATCTGAAATATTAGCTGGATTTGTAATTGTACCAGTATCACGAATTGTTAAATCATCCGGTACTGTAACGGGATCTAAAAGTGCTCTCCCGCGTGTAGGAACATTTATATTTTGTAAAGAATTAATTGTTAAAACATCTTGTGAATAACGATAATTATGATTCAACAAATCTTCATTCAAGTCGCCCTGAATTATTAGAGGTACATGCTGCTTAAAAAGTGTTTTTATAACGAAAGATCAAAGGGTAGTTTTCTGCGCAGAAAAATAAAACTAACATTGTTATTGAAAATTTACGTAGCGCTGAAGGTACATTATTGCTTTATCAAGAGTGTCTTAGCAATTATTTGTTCCAACTCTTTCTCAAATTGTAAGGTTGACCGGATGAAAACAGTAGCTTTTCTCAAATGATATCATACTGCTATCCTTGCGTCTGACCAGTTCTCGATGAAGACCAGTTTCCGAAAGGCGAAAATTTTGATGGAAAGTAGCTGCATGTATACAATATTTGCAAAATAATCATTTCCTTTTTCAAACACCGTCTTCCTCCCTTTGAGATATGTTTATTTCCACACCAGTTTGAAATCACTGCCATCTTGCTCCGCCATTGTTACAAATTAATGTGGGCAAAGTACCCAATCATAAGTACAAATTCGTAAACCATATAAACGTTGCTAATTTCGAAATATTTTAGACACATTTACACAGACATGAACTCCAAAACAGAGGGGTGATCAACTGCCAATTTTAATACACCCGCCATATCTATTTCTCAATGGAATAGGTCAGTGAAACCATGCTTTTGCTTAGACCATCAAAGCAAATCCTCTGTTCAGGAGAGGTATCCTCGGAAAAGGAAACTATCCTGAACGCCCCCCCCCCCCCCCCCCCCCTTTGCTTTGAAATTTTGGACCAAACGGCAAAAATGGAAATGACAAGTTGTTTGGATCCCTTAAACGTTTGATCAATCCCCATTAGATGTGAGATTTTGTACGGTTTCCCATTTCCTATTATTCTCTATATATTTGTAGGTATATGGAAGTAACATGTATCCACGCACGATTAACTGTCGAACTATGTCTTTGCCAAAAAGTATAGAGTTTTACGACAGGACGGCTCTTGTGACGTTACTGAAGTTGAAAACGAATGTGACAGAAAACACGGAATTCAATGCAAGCTATTCCTTAACTGACGGTATTTACACGATTATTCCGCAAACGAGGGGAGAACTTGGGGATTGGTTGGGCGAACATGCCATGATCCTTTTTTTCCTCCTGTCTGTCTTTCCGTCCATTCGTCACACTGTACGGCATAGAGTTTGTATAATCTACTTTTCCCCAAGTTTTCAATGAATCTTTTGCAAACTTCTGTACAATAAGATAGGCATGTTGAAATGTGAGAAAGGTAAAATGAATTTAACAGAATTATGGTCTTTTGCCTAAATTTTGAATCTATCCAATGACATAACATCAGTTTATATCTGCCCCGTGCTCGCATTTCCTTAGCGGCGGCGGCGGCATTAGCAAAATGTTAAAGTTTTACGTTTACGTTTTTTAAGTGGTGGGCAAGACGCTGTAAGGCGAGCTATCGTGTCCTGCTGACAGGTCATGTTGATATATACTGGACAAAAAAGTTAGGGATCAAATATTTGACTGAAGCTTCAGTCATGAAAAATGAATTACCCAAAATAATTTTCTTCTGTTCAACGGCACAGAAATGCATGAAAAATATTGGAATCGGATCACGTGGCACACCAGTAGAAACGAATAAACAGATATACCCCTAAAACTGAAGTGAAAATTGGCATCACCACATAATTGAATGGCCGTGATTCTTCGCTTTATCCATGCAAAACTATTGCCGGTGCTCATCAATATCTCTGTGGGTCTGAATAACTGCATGACTGCTACTCGGTGTTCTTTTGGTAAAGCGCTAGAAGCTCATTTGGGGACTCGTTTGCCATTTTCCATGAACGGCCTGAATTAGCTCTCCAGAATTTTCTTGAAGCGTCTTGTGATTAGAATTGGTGTTTTGTAACATCTTTCAAGCATTTTCAATCAGATTTAAAACTTGCGATTAATTAGACTTGTCCATACGGACGACAGTCTCTGTCCCAAGCTCCTGGTTCATCACAATAACACTGTGAGGACGCGCAGTGTTTGTCCATTTAATGTTTAATCGCCCTATTGCAGCGGAAACGGTTAGAGACGGTCTTTACACAGCTAATTTGCGCACTTGCATGCTGGTAATGAAGCAAGGATAGTTGCGATTCCATAGAAATGCGAGGCGACAGTCGGCAAAAATTGGCACAAATTGGCAGCTGGGTCACTGGACCCATGTTCTTTCACAGATGAGTTCAGATTTGTATGTAGATGTACACGATGATGGGAGAAGGGTGTGACACCTGCCAGGTACACGTTGTGTAGACTATGAATTGAACTGTGTTGAGGAATATGAGATGTCTCGAGGAGGGCGGGTGATGGTATAGTGCGGCATCTGGATTGGCAGCTGTGTGGACTTGCGCATGCCAGACAGAGGCGCTCTGATTGTTGTTCCAGTTAGGAATGACACGTTTTATCCAATTACGAGACCGTTTGCTGCAGTTTTTGGCAATGACATCAAACCACAGGGCAAATATGGTGGACCAGTACCTAGCGACAGAAACAATCGCCCGCACTGACATGTCAGTTTGACCACAAGTTTAAAATCCGATTGAGCATCGTTTGGACATGATACACCGCCAATCCTGATCACGAGAGGCTTCCTGTAACTCAAGGAGAGCCCATTCTGGCTTTTCGTAAATATGGCAAACAAGTCCCTAAATGGGCCTCTCAGAATTTACCAGAAGCATACCGAGTGTCTGTCATGCAGTTTTCCAGGCCCTTGGAGGTCACACTGAGAAATGAAAATGATTTTGCATGGATAAAGCCAAAAATAATGGACATTCAGTTTTGTACTAATGCCAGTTTTCACTTTGATTTTAGGGGTATGTCTGTTTATTCATTTGTGCTGGTATGTCACGTGATCAGATTCCAATATGTATCATGCAGTCTGGTGCAGCATTGTTAGATGTGTTCAACAGAAGAAAATGATTTTTTAAAAATTACTTTTTTCAATATAAAAATTTCAGTCTAATGTTTGATCCTTAATTTTTTTGTCCAGTATATAATGTGGAATTGTGCACACTGTACAGCATCTGGGAGTTTGTATAATCAACTTCTTCCCAACTTTCAATGAATCTTTTTTTAAACTTATTTACAATTAAGATATGCATGTGGAATTGTGCACTCTGTACGGCATCTGGGAGTTTCTCCCCAGCTTTTCAGTGAATCTTTTTTAAAGTTAGTGTACAAATAAGATATGCATTTGGAATTGTGTATTCTGTATGGCATCTTGGAGTTTGTATAATAAGCTTCTCCCCACTTTTTCAATGAATCTTTTTTAACTTAGTTTTCAATTACGATATGCATGTGGAATTGTGCACCCTGTACGGCATCTGGGAGTTTGTATAATCAACTTCACCCCAACTTTACAATGAATCTTTTTTCAACTTAGTGTAGAATTAAGATATGCATGTGGAATTGTGCACACTGTACGACATCTGGGAGTTGGTAAAATCAACTTCTCCCCAACTTTTCAATGACTCTTTTTTTAAACTTAATGTACAATTAAGATAGGCATGTTGAACTGTGAGAAAGGTAAAATAAATTTAACAGAATTATGGTCTTTTGCCCAAATTTTGGATCTGTCCAATGACATAACATATAGTTATATCTGCCCCGTGCTCGCATTTCCTTCTCTCGTTTAATACTTTTTAGTATGCATTCAAACCTGTTGGGGGTGGTTACGGTCTGGCGATGGTGCTGGGTAACTTTCAATGCCGAGACGTCCAACTGAATTGGATAATAATAGGACAAGGGCCTACTGTACTTGCAGTAGGTGCGGGTGGTTTTTTTTTATATATGTATATTTTTCTCAGCTATCATATTTCTTGGACGGACACACGGCGCCAGTTGTGTGCAACTATGGCTACGTACCGTTGAGCCACTTGGGTAACGTCGATAAGAGAATTGAACTGAACTCAACTGAACTATCATATCTCTTCTTTCTCCCTGTCTCTGGGTGATGGCTCAGTATGGACTGAAATACTGTCTAAAAGAGCTGTTAAACCCAAAACAACCAACCAACAAATCAAAACTAACGCAACGCAGGGGGTTCGCAAGAGTCCAATTTGTTGCTTCTTAGCACTGTTGATCCATTTTCACCGTCTCGTGGGTTAAAAGAATTTCAAGCAGGTGGTTTTAATAAAGGTTACTGCACTAGAAGATGTTAATGTATTTTGCTGATCGTGCGTTTGCCTGATTTTTTTTTGGCAGATCCTGATTGTGGTTACAAGATACGGTCAAAAGCTGGTGGTTTTGGTTCATCTGACGCCGACCTTAACCGATATTATACGTCTGGGATTTTTTGCGAGTGGATAATTGTCTTTGATCGATACCAAGCTCTCTGGACCATCTATATCGCAAAACTGGATTTTGCTCGACAAAACGTCAGCTGTGAAAGAAACGGAGTAGCGGTATGCCGAACTGTGATATTTTCTGTAGATTAAACAGTTAACTATACTAGAGCAAGTGAGCAGGGGCTCACGTATACCCCCGACAAGTGCCACCGCCTAATGAAAGCATCCTTTAACACGCAACTTCAGTGCAAAAGTGATACATGTTCAAAATTCAAAGTCTGTGAACTTGACCTTAGGTTAGCAGCAGCATCCGTATGATGTAAACTTGTATGAAATAAGCCTAGTCATGTATCATTAGGCTCCATTGAAGTATCTTAAAACTATTAGCAACAACAAAAAAACTACGGCATATGGCTAAGTCATAGTTCTTGACCCCTGGCCCCACCCATGACCCTGACCCAGCAACTTAGGTAGTCGATATCGAAAACAACTGATATAGAGATACCATGAACCAAACATGGAAGAAATCTTCGATGCTGTTGCAAAGATATGAGCAGTCAGAAAGGTTAGGCACTAAACTTTGACATAATTAAATAACTAAGTCCTAATTATTGAACCCTAGTCCCACCCTTGGGCCTGACCCAGGGGTCTAGCTAGTTTGCTTCAGATGTAATGCTATAGAGATACCATGAACCAAATATAAAAAGAATCAGATGTGTGGTTACAGAGATATGAGCAATCAAAAAAGGTTTAACGCAAAACTTTGACGAAGTTGACGAACAGCGGGACGAACGAACAAACAAACGAAAGAACGAACGAACGGACTGCATGACAAAAACTATATACCCCTTGACATACTTCGTGTGTCGGGGGTATAATAAAGAAATTGCAAAAAACGCCCAGCCGCTGTAAATAAGTAGAACTGAAGAGTTTTGTGCAACGCATTTAAAGACTGTGAGCGTAGTATGCATCAATAGACTCTGATACACTGTTAGCAAAGCACCCGCATATCCAAAATTCTGTATACTATATCAGTTTGTGCCACTCTTACCATGAATCACCACTGGCGGCATAGAGGATCAGGCCGGGAATCATGTCAAGACCTGGGGCCGTATTTATAAAACGACTTAAGTGGTTGCTATGCTGTTGCTAAGGCTGAATTTCTATGAAGGAGATTCCCTACAACTATGAAATTTGCTCTGGAGGAACAGTCTTTGTAAGACTGTTCTTCCAGAGCAAAGTTCATAGTTGTAGGGAATCTCCAATATAGAAATTTGCCCTTAGCAACAGCATAGCAACGACTTAAGTTGTTTTGTTTATGAATACGGCCACTGGACTACCAAGATATTTCCTCCCATCATCTCCGACTCTTGCCGAAACGAAACACAAGCTACTCGAAGAAACTGAGGAGTAAATAGCATAGAAATTATGGTAGCATAGAAGTTATATCCAGTTAACACAGTAAGGTCAGTAAGTTTCTGAAGAGCAGGTTTTATGTCCATGGTAAAGGTCACAACTAGTGGGCAAAGGTCAGCTTAAGAGGCCTTCGGGGGAATTTGTTACATACTGTAACATTTCTTGTTTCCTTTAGCGCACATGAGCCGAAGTTTCCGGTGGCGCTGATAGGATAGGCAGACTCCTTTGTCTGTCGTCGTCTATCGTCCGTCCACACTTTCAAAGATTTCTCCTCTGAAACCACTGGGCTGATTGTAACCAAATTTCATGTGTAGACTCCAGGGGTCGGGGGAACAGAAAAGTTCTTCAATCGGTACTAGTCACATGAGCAATATGGCCGCCACGCCCATATATAGTAAAAAAAAATATGCTGATGACTTTGAAATTTGTGATGTAGCGTAGGGTTCGCGAGTACTACCAAAATGTTGAAATTATGACCTTGAGTTGACCTTGACCTTTTTAAAAGCACGGTAAAATTTGCTGTCTGGGGCTTTTATATGGGAAAATGCTAGAAGATAAGATATCATGGAGATTGTTGAAGATATTTTACTAAATATTAGTACAGTCATCTCAATGAGTACTAGTCTAGTCTAGTCTAGTCTAACCTTGTGAAGTCGTTGGGGCACCACAGATAACTCTACAACAACCCCTTTCCACCTAATCCTGTCTTCAGCTGCCCTAGTTGAGCCAGCAAAATCCATCCCTATCCATTCCTTGATATTGTCTTTCATCCCCTTCTTCTGTCTACCTCTCTTTGTCTTTCCTTTCACTGTGCCCTGCAGAATTGTCTTTGCTTAACCAGCAGACATTAAGATGTGGCCAAACCACATCAGTTTCCGTTTTTGACCAAGGTCAAGAGATCATCATAATCTCCAAATGCTTCCTCCGAACCTCCTCATTGGTTACATGGTCTTTGTACGAAATGTTTAGTAAATTTCGGTAGCATCTCATATCAAATTTCGCCGACTCTGCTGTCAAGGTCCATGAATCACAGGCATACAGAAAAATGGATATGACAAGGGAGCGCATCAGTTTCACCTTTCATCCAAGAGATATGTTTCTGAGATATGTTGATGAGTACATGAATATTTATGTGTACAAGAGGTCAAGGTAACAGATGTTTTGCGACAAACTGCATGCTTGGTGGTTGACCCAATTAAGGTTAACAGCTTTGCTTACCTCTTCGATTGCACGACGGTGGGTCGGGCCTCAGACTTTATGAAAGCGCCAACCTAAACATAACCTTATAGTAAAAAACACAGACGGTTGGCGCCTGACACCTGTTCCGGGACCTCTCGGGTCGGGCCTACCGTGGTTTAATTGGTAGGTTTCTTCTGCTCCAGAATTTCAGTGTTGCTATTTCTTGAGTCCTCATGTTTGCTTTATCTTAGTTTTAATTTTGATTTGTATGTTCCTGAGATATTACACTTATGAGTCTGGAATCTTCCAAGCACACCGAACAACTAAGTGTCTGATGAACCAAAGCAGGACCAAGGGCTCGACCGCAAACCGGATACGCCCCCAGTAATTTGATTGCTGGCCGTCCCAAGGCGACACTTCTGTTTTGGTTCTTCTTAGTTGTTTCATGTGTTGTTTGTCACTTTGACTGGTTTGATATGAGCCGCGACACGAGAAAACCAACAAAGTGGTTGTGCACCCAGCACAGACTCAGATCAGCCTGGAGATCAGCCCAGTCTGATTAGACTCTTTGCTAAGGGCTTAAAGGGTAGCTAAGGGTCTAAGCTAGCTCCACGCGGAAAGCGAAGGCTCTAATCAGACTGGACGGATGCCCAGGCTGATCTGAGTCTGCGCTGGGAACACAACCACATTGTTGGTTTTCTCGCGTCGCGGCTCATATATAGTTTGTTATGTTAAGGCTAGCCCTGACATTAAAAAATTGAAAATAGGTAAAAATAGATGTTTACTGTTTTACGTATAATTTGTTCTTATTGTATAGTCCGTTTGCTCCCAAATGCAAACGGCATCCCCAGTATTTTCTCAAAATTGGTGAGAGGTAAAAGATTTTCGAATCGCTCATTCTTAATTTTCATCCTGTACATAACAAAATCATAATTTTGCAGAAATGTGAGGTTTTGCATAAAAAAGTTTCTATACAAAAACAGGACCTAAAATGTGTCAATTTCACCTCTAAATTACAAGGGAGTAAAAGCTGGCTGTTGGAATTCCCGTTTAGTTTTACGTGTTAGAGCATGTGACCAATGTATGCATCCCTAGAACAAAATTTGCATAATTAATTGAAATTTTATTCTAAATCCATTTTTTCTACTTTTTGTTTAACCCATATATTATTAAATTTTAAAACATACAATTTTTGTTCGCAAAATAATATAATAGTTCATTATTTATTTACAACATAGTACCACCTGACCAGTGATACCATGCGTTACGCGTGCGGGCAGGTGAATACATTTTACTATTTCATTCATATACGCCCACACCTGTAGTAAACAACGAGCTTACGCTGTTGCCTATCAACAATATTTTGGCTGTTCTAACAAGCATATGACGCCCTTCAGTGTAACTGCTAAGTTTTTGCATTAAGGTAAATGGAAAATATTTTACAAAAGCATCCAAAAATTTGGAGTTTCCGTATTCTGTTATGTATAGTTGTAGGAATCATTAGGACATTGGAACATTTGATGGAACTTTCATCGTTTTCGAGAAAATAAGCAAAACCCCGTTTGCATATGGGACCAAACGGACTATAAGAGTTAATGCTTTTTGTAAGACTATTGTGTGGGCGATGGTTGTTTTTGTTGGGTTGAACAACTAAGTACATGTACCTGATGAACCAAGGCAGAACAAAGGGCGGGGTTGGTCGACCACAAACCAGTTAAGCTCCCCAGTAATTTCATTACTGGCCGTCCAAGGCGGCAGTTCTGTTTTTTGGTTCTTCTTGGTTGTTTTATGTGTTGTTAGTTGCTCTGTCTGTTATTGATATATTGTTTGTGATGTTAGGCTAGCCCGTTGACCACTTACATGGGAAAAGGCTATTCACATGGCTGCCGCTGGTGATGTCGTTGGTGATGACTGGTTTTGTGTTATCTGTTTCCCACATTGTGTCTTGGGTTGGATCTGGAAGTGAATTGTTTCAGTTCCTTAGAATTTTCTATCTTACTTTTGTTCAAATGATGACCTTGGTGTTTGTAAAGGCAAGGTCAAATATGGAAAATGCTTAAATGTAAGATTTCCTGGAACATTTTGGCCTCAAAATTAGTAAACAGTCATTTTACTGAGTACATGAAGATTTGTGAGTACACGGTGTCAAGGTCATTCTTTGACCTTTTACCCAGGACTCATATTTTGAAACATCTCCTCAAAAGCCACTTGGCAAATTGTAACCAAATTTTATGTAGAGCCTCCATGGGTTGAGGGAACAATAATGTGTTAACCGGTCCCGGTCACATGGCCGCCTTGCCCATTAATGGTAAAAACCTTCAAATATCTTCTTCTCCAGAACCACTTGACTGATGACTTTGAAGCTTGGTATATAGCCCCGAATACTAGAGTAAAGCCGTGTTTAAATGATGACCTTGGGTTAATCTTGACTTTTTTACGGCAAGGCCAAATATGCTAGAACATGAGATGTCATTGAAAGTTGTGAAGTTCTGGTCCGGAATTGGTATATATATATACTTAGTAAAACAATTGAAGGATATTAGATTTTAATCCTAGTTGTGACTTTTACTGGAATATATACCAAATTAAATGTGCATGCATGTGTTTGTACCGGGTGTATGCAATTGATGCGCAGGAGTAATTAACGTCACGCTACAGTGGTTACTGTAAGGTAGCACTCCAAATGTACTGACCCCCTACTGCAAAAAATCACAAACAATTAAAATTGAGTTTAAACCTGCTGTTTTGCAAGTAATTCACATAGGCAGCTTACCTGATCATTTAAGCGCCTCTTACAATATTCTGATGCCAACTATTCTGCTGTTGATCAAGACTAAACTAAAGAATATCCAGGGCAATGAGTAGGAGTGGTCTTGATCCTTCAAATGTGCACATGTGTCAAATGCTTTTATTGTGTAACTAACGTTTTATGGGAATGGTGGTCTCCGTATGGTAAACCATTCAACTCTTTAAAACCGGTATTAACAACAATATGGCGATAAGTATGCATGTTTGTGAATTCATGCTGTAGGGGTTATTCCATTTGGAGCGGTACTGTACTGTAACCACTTAAGCGTGACTTTTATTGGACGGGCTTTTAATTGTAGATACCCGATACTATTGAATGCATGCATATTGAAATTTGTAAAGATTTTGTTTTAAGTAAAAATAATCATAGAATTTTGATATCCTTCAATTGTTTTACTAAGTATAGTTGTCTTAATAAGTACATGAAGATTCTTTGACCTTTGACCATGGACTTAAATATATTGACCACTTCATCCACTGTGCCAATTGTAACCAGATTTCCTACAGAGCCTCCAGGGGCAGAGGGAACAAAAATTTGTTCAACTGGCCCATATATGGCAAAAACTTTAGAAATCTTCTTCTCAAGAACCAATAGCATGCTGGCCTTGAAACTTGGTAGGTAGCATTGAGTACTCGAGTAATACCAAAATTCTTTTAATGATGACCTTGGGCTGACTTTGTCCTTTTTTACTGCACGGCCAAATATGAGAAATTCTAGAACGCAAGATTTCATTGAAAGTTTTAAAGATTTTGACCCAAGATTATTCAAACAAGGCCGTGAGTTGACTTTGACATATTTCATTGCAAAGTGAAATTTGTTTTCCGGAGCTTTTATATTGAAAAATGCTTAAATTTAAGAAATCATGGAATTTGTTTTGGCTCAGGAGTAAATAAATACATGAGCTTTTTTAGCACTCGAGGTCAAGGTCATTATTTGAGCTAATTAACGAATGTCTTTATAATCTGACAGTTTCAAACTATCAGGTTTGTTCAAATGATAACCCTAGTTTGACGTTTGACCTTTTACTCAGATGAGCGATTCAGGGCCATGAGATTCAGGGCCTCATGACCCTCTTTCTTTTTTCTAGCTTTGGGGCCACTCGTATAAATACACAAGCTGGTGTGTACCCGGCGGCAGTTACTCGACATTTGCTTCATTTTTATTTTCCGTTTTTCTAATAGCAGAGAGTGATGTCGAATTCCAGGCATTTCATGTCGAAACAGGTACTTAAGTTTTACTGAATTCAAGGGCGTAGCTACGTATACGGCAAATACGCAAGTGCGTATTGAAATTTTGTCAAATTGACAAAATTTCAAAACGCACCTGCAAATTTGCAGGCTGAAAATTTATAAATTAGACAAGATTTCAATACCAATTACCAAAGTGGCTGAAATACTAGCTTTCCCTTCAAGAAGTAGAGAATAAAACATGGTTGTGGGTATTATGAAATTGCCCCTAGTTACGCCCCTGGAATTACTGTCAATCTTCTTATTATTGGGACTGATAGTCTCAACACACAGTGCAGACCCAGATCAGGGGCCGTATACATAAAGCCACTTAAGTCGTTGCTATGCGGTTGCTAAGGCTAAATATCTAAAAAGGAGATTCCCGACAACTATGACATTTGGTCTGGAGGAACAGTCTTTGACTGTTCCTCCAGAGCAAATTTTATAGTTGTAGGGAATCTCCTTCAAAGAAATTAGCCTTAGCAACAGCAAAGCAACCACTTAAGTCGTTTTATGAATACGGCCCCAGAGCAGTCTGATAAGGCTGTACACTGTTTCACATTCAGTCTGCATCATTTGTACGCAACTGCCCTGTGAAACCAAACTGTTCCAGTTTATCAGTCATTCAAAGCTATCACAAGCGTATATTGGAAAGTGACTTTCACTCCGAAATGAAGTGATCGTAAGTTCATTTCGCTTAAAACGTCTGGTATTACAAATAAGTTTTGTATTGTACGAAATTACATGAAAATTAATAAATGTATTTTTGTGAATGTATGTTGTTCTGTAAAATGATAAGTATCCGTATAATGACATCAGGGGCTAGAAAATATAACGAATACACGAAATGCGTATTAAAAATCATTCCACCAATTATAGATCGGTCGCGCTATAGTGGCAATGTTTTGTTTACATTTTTAATGTCAACAGTACCTACACTATCATTACGGTGCAGTGCATGTAACTTCTTGATCTATGGTCATAATGGCACATTACGGTTAACTGGCAGTTCTAAGGACTTCTTCGATTAAGGCGAGGATTTTCCCCATTAGACCGGCGCGACAGGTCCGAATTTTCAAAAGTATAAAGTGTGCAATTTTTTCTTAGCGGAGCTTCCACAAATATGTAAGGCGTATGAAATCAGATCATTTGTGATTCAGACCCAAAGACATGGGGAGATAATCCAGTCTGACCCTACCTACCCTTAATTCAAGGTTTTCGCATACCTCAATTTTTGAGGTAATAAAAATATTGAAATCAGTCATTCATTTCATACATTTTTGTCATAAATGCATGCTAAATACATGCATATCACAATACAAAGCAATGATTTTCTTCTTGTTACGCCTGACTGGCATTTAAACATGCAAAACCACAGTTATACTTCCGGTCAAAGCGGCCAAAAGAGAACGCTTCACTATAACTAAAATACAAGTACTTTCCCCCCCGTGACCCAGCATTTCCTTCATGCAGCAGACTTATACGATGCAAGTACGCAATATATATGAGTGGGAAGCTGGGTCACGGGGGGGAACGATACTCAATAAGCCAAAGAAGAAGAATGGTCAACAGTAGCACTGTGATCTTCAAGGATTTTATTGTGTACCATGACCTTGAAATGAGGTCAAGGTCACATACATACAGTCAAAAGTATCCAGTGTTATCTGTTATGTAAGTAATGTAAGTCAAAAAAGGCTGAAATATATACAATAAATCATTATTTCAACGAACAGTTTGAGGAAAATTTACAATTTATCTCAACAATAACGTCAACGTATGTTTAACGTACTTTACATAGACACAAACACTTGAAAATTCATTTTCCATGCAAGTTACAAGTCATAGTCATAAATGCAAAGCAAAAGTCAGTGATCCGTATAACTTTTAAATCATGGGGAAAATTCACGCCTTAATCGAAGAAGTCCTTTATCTAAATGACACTTTTTGAAAGCTTAAAGACAGAAACTGTCTCTAGTTTAAGAATATCATTGATAAAAAAAATTATTCAAATTTATTCTTTCATTCCCGTGAGTTGGATAAGCTGAACTCTGCTATATAGCCAATCAGTCACCAAATCAAAATAAACACAAAACAATAACATTGCCAACTTATCGCGTCCGGACTATATCGTAATCGCTTTTTAAGCGCACCTGTCCCTCTAAGTGTCTCATACTTTTTCAAATAAAATAAATTAGCCGCTTAAAATACTGCCTAATGAGGGTTCACAAAATAATGTTTTCATTGAGAAATAAAAAAAAATATTTCAGAATTCTCCTTAGAACCTCTCTGATAATAGTCTTTAGAATCGGCTGGGCAAGAAGGGAGGTAAATATTTGCATTCCAGATTGATCTGCCTTTGAGGTGTGTATTCATACATGAGCCGCGACACGAGAACACCAACAATGTGGTTGTGCGCCCAGCGCAGACTGAGATCAGCCTCGGCGTCCGCCCAGTCTGATCAGTGTATTCGCTGACCGCATGAAGGTAGCTTAGACCCTAAGCTACCTTTTAAGCGCTTAGCGAAAAGCCCGAGCGGGCCAGGGGAATGCCCAGCCTGATCAGAGTCTAAGCCGGGCGCATAACCACATTGTTGGTTTTCTCGCGTCGCGGCTCACATGGACTTTCATTATTATGACAGATGGGTACACTTTCAAAGGAAGTTAATTCTAGCCTTTTTAGTTCGCCTGCGTCGGAGGCGGCACCCACACTTACATGTACGTCTTATGCCCCATTCACATGCGCAGATTTACTTACGTAAGTATATTTAAGTAAATTTGCTCACGTGAGTAAAAGTTACCTGGAGCAAATTTACTTTGCGTTCACATGGATTTTAAGTTCTAGGAGTATTTCTTTATATTTCCCAATCATTTATTCAAATTTCAGGGAATATGCACTACAATTCCGTGTGCTGCCAAGGAAAACGGAAACTTTTTCACAAAGTTTTAAAGGGCATTTCTCAGATCAGACCTCAGTCCAGTATTATCATAATATATTCAGATATAAATCAATATTGCAATAATATACTTAGCAAAAATAAAAACTTTACAGTCGTTATTTTTCATCCTATGGTAGTCGGGAAAAGTGAAACATAAAAATTCTTTTAATAAATAAAAAGTAATCATTTGGTATTATTATAGTCATACAAAATTCAAGAGTCTTTAGATACAACAATATTAAGACTTTTGTTAACGCCACAATGGTATTTTTCTGTTTTCTATGCTCAAAACCAAACAATTTTCGAATTTAAAATTGTTGAAGTCTGCTTAAATGAAAATTCTGTTGGCAATGCCTTTCCATTATTCCAATCTGTATGGACTTCTAAGCTAAATTTATGCCAAGAAGGCCGTTAGGACCAGACAAAAAACCTCAGTCCATGCCTTTATGAAGTCGGAAATTCAGTTTCAGTGGAATTCCCATTACACTTTAAAGTAAAACGATAGGCAATGATCAGGAATTAATACAATCAAATCCCATATCCCGCTCTCAAAACCAACAGGGAAAGAAGCACACACAGAGAGAAAAATTGACGCAAGTTCACGAAAGACACGCACGGTAAACCGAATGA
Source organism: Ctena decussata (assembly GCA_963989385.1). Taxonomy (NCBI): domain Eukaryota; kingdom Metazoa; phylum Mollusca; class Bivalvia; order Lucinida; family Lucinidae; genus Ctena; species Ctena decussata. Next base: position 63,791,539 of record OZ022509.1, read on the forward strand.
GAAGCTTTTTCCCAAACAGGTGATCATCCAGCTACCCTAATCAAAAACAGCATCAACATCTATTTCTATCTATTTTTTTAACTTACAAAACAAAACAAAAGGCAGATTGGGTAGCAAAACAGACGACCAAACCGCCAAAGAACATAGACAAGCGGACATAGCACAATGCAACATCAAGGAACCACAACAGAAGTACCGCCTTAGAATGGTCAGCAAAAGATAACTGTGTGTGTGTGTTTTACTGATCCAAACCTCTTTATGGCAGTTTATGAAATGGCTTTTAAATAAATTTAGTAATAAAGAAATTAAGTTTGCAAGACAATCAAGCAAATCTTGAAAAAAATAATAAAAAAGACACATCGGTAAAGAAAATATGCTGTTGCTTCCCCTAAAACCGTACTGATTCACCTTCAATACGGTACTTTCAGACTTGGAGGGAGCATGCGGGGGCATATTGACAAACAGTTCTGGAGTGATAACATCTGTAGACCAGGACCAGAATGGGTTTTATGACAATTATCTGAACTGCGTCTGGATCATTATAGCAGAAGACGGCTATGTAGTTGACTTCGAGTTTCTGCACGTAGACTTAGAAAAAGATGATAAATGTCGCTATGATTATATTGAAGTAAGTCATGTCCTCTTTTTTTACCTTAGCAGTACAGTATTCCCGACTTTGGATCACTGGGTTGCAAGTTCAAGTCCTGCTGGAAACAAGATCTATTTTTTTTTATTTATTTTATTTATTTATTTTTTTTTTTTTTGCACATAAACAGCGCTTCGTTGCACTTAGCCCTTCCTAACAATCTTCCTATTATCCCGATTTGACTGAGGTAGTGTTGAAAAGGACATGAACTCGCAAGTCATCCATCCATTCATACCTTCGCAGCATTAGCCCCACTCCCAACCCCAGTTTTGTCCCCACTCTTGCATCCTGTCCTATCTGCTGTACATTACCGGTGCAGTCCGACTTAGCTCTAAACTAAATAGTGCAAAGTTCGCCCGCCAGTACAGAGAGATAATCTCGCATGTTACTGGGTATCGCTTGCTAAATATTTGGTTTAAACAGGTTTCACGTAAATTACATGCATAGCATTTTTACATAGTATAAAATGGTTAACAGGATTTGTTAAAAAGCATCAAAATTTATACAATCATCTCCTGCACTTATACAATCATCTCCTGCACTTAAACAATTATCACCTGCACTTGTACAATTATCACCTGCACTTTTACAATTATATTCTAAACTCATACAATTATCTCCTGCACTTATAAAATCATCTCCTGCACTTATACAATCATCTCCTGCACTTGTACAATTATCTCCTGCACTTATACAATCATCTCTTAAACTCGCACAATCATCTCCTGCACTTATACAATCATCTCCAGCACTTATACAATCATCTCCTGCACTTATACAATTATATCCTGCACTTATTCAATCATCCACTGCAGAAGATGATTGTATAAGTGCAGGAGATGCTAAATATTTGAGTATCTGGATATCATTGTGTTTTCTGTTGCAGATGTTCAATGGAACCTTTCACGAGACTGCAAGTGTGTTGCGTATCTGTGGTCATTGGGAGTTCCCTAAAGAGATCTGGGTTCGGACAAATACACCCAAAGTCCGACCTGGCGTGTTATATATACAGTTCTTCACAGATTCTCATTTTGTCGGAGAAGGGTTTAATATGACATTCAACCAAGTGCACGGTAAGTAAGAGATTTAAAAGGGTTGCCACGCTCAGGGAAAGCATCTGAAAAATGAAAGTTTGTCCAAGTCAGGGAAATGTCAGGGAATTTTCTGGTTGGTTAGGGAAATTTGGAAAGGACTTGAAAAGTCAAGGAAAAATCAGGGAATTTCAAAATTATTGGCTTCGGCAGTCTTCAGAAAATATGATTATTCCGTTCAAGGGGAAAGATATACTAGTGCTTTCTACAGAGAAAGCCTGGCTCATTTGGGGCTACTCTTAAAGGAAAAAAATGCTTCCTGGGGCCGTATTCATAAAACGACTTAAGTCGTTGCTATGCTGTTGCCATGGCTAAATTTCTATGAAAGAGATTCCCTACAACTATGAAATTTGCTCTGGAGGAACAGTCTTACAAAGACTGTTCCTCCAGACCAAATTTCATAGTTTTAGGGAATCTCCTTTAAAGATATTTAGCCTTAGCAACAGCATAGCAACTACTTAAATGGCTTTATGAATACGGCCTCAGGGGGCCCAAGTTCTTTGCTTTAAGAGCAATCCCAATGTTTAGGTGATACAGTTGGCACTGTTGAAGTAAAGAGTAAATTTAATTTTTCGATCTGTCAAAGGGTATGGAAAACTGTTAAATATCAGTGAAAAATCAGGGAATTTTGACATGGGGGATAGGTGGCAACTCTGTGATATAGTATTTTTCATGTTAGTCAAAACAGCATGTTACACGAATAGGATGCTTGAAACAACTAATGCGCAAAAAACTGCAAATTCATAACAAAGATAATATGTTTCAGATGGATAGCCTTGTGGTTTTACAGCCCTTTCAACAATATTTGTCATATTCAGTCAGTGGAAGGGTGATTATTAGCTCACCTGAGCCGAAGGCTCAGAGGTGAGCTTATAGGATGGGAGTCGAGCCGTCGTCCGTCCGTCCGTGGGTGCGTGGGTGGGTGCGTGGGTGGGTGCGTCAACACTTTCAAACATAAATATCTCAGAGACCAGTGGGCCGATCGCAATCAAATTTTATCTGAAGCATCATTTGGGTGGGGGAAAGGCTGCATTAGGTTTTGGTGCCGATCAGCTCAGAACTCTGGTTTCCATGGCAACAGATAGCCCCCATAGGGTTATAATGGGGAAAACGGCGTCATCACGTTTTCTCAACTGTTTTTGATTAGATCCTTATCATACTTGCAGGTAATGATGACATACACAAGAGCTTGGATGAGTTCGAAATTTGGTCGGATTCGAGCACAGACTACGGAGTTAGCTGCCCTTGAGCGTTTGAAAAAAATCCCATAGGGTTATAATGGGGAATATGGCGTCATCACCTTTTCTCAACTGTTTTTGCTTAGATCCTTATCATACTTGCAGGTAATGATGACATACATAAGAGCTTGGATGAGTTCGAAATTTGGCCGGATTCAAGCACAGACTACGGAGTTAGCTGCCCTTGAGCGTTTGAAAAAAATCCCATAGCGTATAATGGAGAAAACAACGTCATCACATATTTTTAGAAAAACTTTGTCATCGCTCTATTGCCTACATTTCTCAACGGATTTTAAAAAAACTTCACACAAATGTAGGGCGTGACAATATCTCGAGCAAGTTCGTCTTTCAGGATGCTGCGCCCAAGGTCAAGGTCACTGTGGCTAATTTTAGAAAAACTTTGTCAGCGCTCTAGCACCTACATTTCTCAATGGATTTTAAAATAACTTCACACAAATGTAGGGCATGACAATATCTCGAGCAAGTTTGACTTTCAGGGTGCTGTGCCCAAGGTCAAGGTCACTTTGGCTATTTTTAGAAAATCTTTGTCATCGCTCTAGCGCCTACATTTCTCAATGGATTTTGAAATAACTTCCCACAAATGTAGGGCATGACAATATCTCGAGCAAGTTCGACTTTCAGGGTGCTGCGCCCAAGGTCAAGGTCACTGTGGCTATTTTTAGAAAAACTTTGTCATCGCTCTAAGGCCTACATTTCTCAACGGATTTTGAAATAACTTCAAACAAATGTAGGGCATGACAATATCTCGAGCAGGTTTGACTTTCAGGGTGCTGCGCCCAAGGTCAAGGTCACTGTGGCTATTTTTAGAAAAAACTTTGTCATCGCTCTAGCGCCTACATTTCTGAACGGATTTTGAAATAACTTCACACAAATGTAGGGCATGACAATATCTCAAGCAAGTTCGACTTTCAGGGTGCTGCATCTAAGGTCAAGGTCACTGTGGCTATTTTTACTAAAAACTTGGTCATCGCTCTTGCGCCTACATTTCTCAACGGATTTTAAATCAACTTCACACAAATGAAGGGGATGACAATATCTCAAACAAGTTTGACTTCCAGGGTGCTGGGCCAAAGGTCAAGGTCACTGTGGCTATTTTTAGAAAAACTTTGTCAGCGCTCTAGCATCTACATTTCTCAATGGATTTTAAAATAAATTCACGCAAATGTACATGTAGGGCATGACAATATCTCGAGCAAATTCGTCTTTCAGGGTGCTGTGCCCAAGGTCAAGGTCACTGTGGCTATTTTTAGAAAAACTTTGTCATCGCCCTAGCACCTTCATTTCTCCATGGATTTTGAAATAACTTAACACAAATGTAGGGTATGACAATATCTCAAGCAAGTTCGACTTTCAGGATGCTGTGCCCAAGGTCAAGGTCACTGTGGCTATTTTTTTAAAAACTTTGTCATGGCTCTAGCACCTACATTTCTCAACGGATTTTAAAATATGTTCACACAAATGTAGGGGATGACAATATCTCAAGCAAGTTTGACTTTTAGGGTGCTGCAATCAAGGTTTTTGATTAGATCCTTATCATACTTGCAGGTAATGATGACATACATAAGAGCTTGGATGAGTTCGAAATTTGGCCGGATTGGAGCACAGACTACGGAGTTAGCTGCCCTTGAGCGTTTGAAAAAAATCCCATAGTCTTATAATGGAGAAAACAACGTCATCACATTTTCATTTTTCATCGGATCCTCTTCATACTTGCAGGTCATGAGGATATGCATAAAAGCTTGGATTAGTTAGCATTTCGGCTAGATCCCACCACTGACTATGGAGTACCTGCCCTGAGCATCCAAAAAATCAGTGTCGCCACTTTTTCTTGGTTTCTACTGATCCGATCCTTTTCAAACTTGCAGGTAATGAGGAAATGCATAATATCTTAAACAAGTTCAAATTTTGGCCAGATCAGGCCAACCACTACGAAGTTAGCTGCCCTTGACAGCTCTGTCTATTGTGCTCTTGATCGGATACTTTTGAAACTTGCATATATTAAATGAGGGCATACATAATGTTTTGGATGAGTTTAATTTTCAGCCTGATTGGACCACTGACTGTGGATTTAGCTGCCCTTGAGCATCTGAAATATCCCTATAGGTTTACAATGTCTCTCAGGTGAGCAATTGTTGCCCTTTGGGCTACTTGTTAAAGGCTGTGTGCAGTGGAACCCTGTTTGCAGTCGGGAAGAGTGCAGTCTCTAGTGGAACTCAAAGACCGGCGCTTTACACAGATCCAGTCTCTTTCAGAAACCTTCACTAGCGAAGTCAGAATTTTCAGGGCATAAACCTTTGCACCATTAGCCGAAAATTTTAAGATCAATCATCATTTTTATGAAAAGGATAGATGATCGAATAAACATCGATTAATGAGACTGTTATAAGCCCACTGAGAATAAATGCAAGGTTTTCTTCATAAGCTATTCTCTTTCTCCTTGCTAGGTTTTATTGCCACTCGACTGAAAAGTCCACAGTGGACTTCTCAGTTGAGATGCAATATAGACCTTGAGCTGACCATAGACCCCCCTCCCCCCCCCCCCTTCAAGGGGTAGTTTTGTACCCTCTGATTTTCTGAAACTACATTATGTGAGAAACAAAATGTTAGCCCTCTGTACGTTGGGGCGTTAAAATGTAATGTAAACGTCAATTACACTACCCAAATTTACATATTCACGTTATAATAGAAAATACACATTGGTACATATACACGTTAAAGTATTCGCCCTAAGTAATGTTGGGTTTTGTCTGCTAGTACATACATCGCTGTTTAAAGGTAATTGACACTGTCAAGGATAAGTTGACTAACCCGTATAACGTAGTTTACATTGTATTTGATGTTTTGGCCCTTCAGTGTCTAAATACATGTAATATAAGGAGCCAATTGTAAGAATTGAAGAGAAGAGAAAAGTTATTGTCATATATATGACTGTTTCAATATTCTAGTAAACAAACAAACTAAAATCTTACAAAACTCGTCAGCAGTCACGATAAATATGTAACGTATATAACCACAACAAAAAATCGGAAAAAAACAACAACCAGACTTAATCGCTGAATTGGTGGACTGAAGTTTATACATGCTCCATCAATCTACTTTGATTCATGCCCAGCTTAGATAAGTTGGGCAGCAGTTAGCAGTGGATATTTTAAATGTGGGCAGAATCTTATTTTTGAAGAATTTAACCTACAAAATGACGAGAAAAGCTAAGAAAGCCAACATCAGCTGCGTTTTATTTTCAATGTTATCTGTATTATGTCTTAAGTAGACACTGTTGTGTATGTAAATATGAAGAAACGCCAATGTTATGTGCCCTCAAACTATAAAAAAAAACATCGGATAGTGTATATTTGAAAGCAGTCTAGCAGTAACGTTACGTTACATAATTGTAATATGTCGGGGGATAAGATTTGAAAAGAAAGGATAGGGTGATTTTTTCAGCTTATTCTGAGCCATGTGGAGGTTATCTCTCCGGGGAGTCAGGATGGTTGGTCGCACCGGATGATAATGATGATGGGTTTTACAACGTCAACTCCGACTGTTTGTGGACAATTGAATTACATGGTGATAAAGTTGTGAAGATCACATTTCAAGATATGAATGTAGAATGCTTCGATGACTTCATTATGGTGAGCTGTCATTTTTTGAGCAAGTTCATTGTGAATCTAATCCTTGTGCCACACCTTGAAGGGGAATACCGGATACCTTGTCAAGGGAAGCAGCTTTACCATTTCCTGGCCCCGAGGTCATAAAACTTTTTTCATGCTCAACTGAACTGAGCATAAAATCATTACCTTCTAATAAAAAGCAAATTATTGACAAGTACAGTTGTTTTCTTGCTCAGTTTAGCTGAGTATGAGATTTTCTCTGCTTAATAATGTGAAAATGCCAACATTAGTTGGCATTTTCATATTTATCAGCAGAGAAAATTTCATGCTCGGCTGAGTTGAGGACGGAAAAAGTTTTATAACCACGGGGCCTGTTTTGCCTTCCATCTCATTGTACCCTCCAAATCGGAGTGTAATGATCTCAAAAGAAAGAACTTCCTGTAAAGGTCAAGATCACGTAGAGAACGTACCACAGATTTTTTTTTAATTTGGCACTGAGGTACATCTTCACGTGTTTCATCTAATTGTGGAACTGTGCGATGAAAAAAGGTTTTATTAATTGCCAGATCAGATTGTTAAAAAGTGGAATTTCGTGCCCGTTTCTACTGACTCCCATTGTGAAGAAGAGCATGCGGCAGTGATAGGGTTTCTTGAAATTGAGTTGCGACACGAGAAGACCAACAAAGTGGTTGTGCGCACAGTGCAGACTCAGATCAGCCTGGACAGCTGCCTAGGCTGAGCAGACTCAACGCTAGCGCTTAAAGGGTAGCCAAGAGTCTAAGCTACCTCCATGCGGACAGCGACGACTCTCATCAGACTGGGCGGATGCCCAGGCTGATCTGAGTCTGCGCTGGTCGCACAACCACTTTGTTTGTTTTATCGTGTCGCAGCTCAATTAGTTGTACCTCGCTAGTACGGTACCCATTTCACATATGACAGGTATCTGAATAGCATTCGCGGGCTTATCGCCGGGAAATAGTAGTAATGAAATTTATCTTTATTTGATTTTATCGATGTGTAAACGCCGGCAAATCACGCACAAACTTAACAAGAAATATCTTTAAAAAAAGATATAAGACGAAGTGAAAGAAGACATATTTGAAACAAATAATATTTTTTTCATTTCTGTTGAAATAAGAAATTCGCTGCAAGCAAGGTTTCAGAATACGTCCCGTAAAATTATCTGCACTCAATGTTTTAAATACACTATACGCCTTTAATAATTAAAATGTAAAAAAGGACCAAAATCAAATGGGGTATCTATGAGAAATTTTTACTGTGATTGAAAAAAATCCAAGTTCAAAACCCTGTCGCTATGTCGTAATAACAAAATAAAAATTGGCTAAGTTCAAAATGCTGTAAATATGTCTGATATTATTATTGAATAGCAGTATCCTTATGTTGGGGTTATCCACTATGGCGGGAAACCAGACTGGTCCGTAAATTATTGACATTCTTCGGTACATTCCGACATGCTTCCGATGATACGGTACTGTATTTTACCTGTTTCAGTACAGCCGGGTGCGTAAATTTACCGGAACGGACCGGAATGGACTGAATTACCGGAACGGACACCGGAACGGACCCGTTTTCCCCTATCTTCAGTAGATATTTGTAATATTTTTTATTAAATAACTCTTATTTAATATTAATACATATTCTGTATGCCATCTAGCGCAAATCAATTAGAGATATTAGTCAAAATACTCTTTGAGTATTTTGCGCCATGGGTAGGCCTCTTAATACCCCACGCATATGCGTTTCATCTTAAAATCATATAATCGTATACAAAAATCTGGTTATCTTTCTTCTAAGACTTGGAGCGAATGAAAAACACAAAAATTCCCGAATTTTCGTTCCATAGTATCATGACCAACATTTCAGCCATAGAAAATGTGTAGTGCTATTGTGTTTCAGCTTTAAATTGAAACATTACAGTGGTCTAAATGTATAAAGGGAAACTTTGTATATCGATTGTACAGTTAGCACCATTATCATGTTTCAATAAGTCGTCAATTTATCTGACGTTTCGCCAATAGTCATTATCAGATATTGTCAAATCGAAATCAGGGGTTGCAAGTTAAGATAATACATGTTAGTCATAGGTAGGGCCTTGAATTAATCTGCGCGTGTAGATTGTATCAAAATATTTCAAAAATCGGCTGGAAATATGAATAATAAGGGTCCGTTATCGGGTCCGACCCGGTAATTAGGTCCGTTCCGGTAAATTTACACACCGAGTACAGAGAACTACTTTTTTACTACGAAAGACTTTTCGCACCATAGAATCTTTTTTTTCTCAAGCCATCGGCATTTGAGTTCCTCGCGTTCTGCTTAACTCTATCAATCATTACAGCGTTAAAGTGAAAAACATATTTAAAACTAAATGCAAAGTACAAATAATATCATTTTTAATGTAACTAAATCTTCTGACAGGTGAATAACAATTCCATGACATATGCGCTCTTCCATACAGAGATCAAGTCAAGTTTTGGCGGCAACGATGATTTTATTAGACTTCGTCTAAAAAGCCCGATATTAAGTTTTTGAGTGCTTCACCGGCGTTTAAACATCGATGAAATCAACAAAAATTAATTGCATTTTTTTACAATTCCACTGAATTGGTCATTTTGATTTTAAAATTGCCATCTATATCGAGTAAAATACTGTCATAAAGAAAGCAGTCACAGTAGTTCCCGGTTATTGTTTCAGGGGATTTATTTAAGTCTGAACACCGTTTTCTGTACTCTCTTGACCAATCTAATTGCACTTAATTAGCAGTAGAAAGTTGAGTTGGAATTATGGTGCAATGTATCACGTTATACTTTTCAAAGCGACAAACAATAAATTTCCACATAGCCACTCTGCAGAGGTTGATTTATTTTTATGCCCCCGAAGGAACTTCGGGCGGCATATTAAAATCGCCCTGTCCGTCTGTCTGTCCGTCCGTTCGTTACAAATCGTGTCTCAGCGATAACTTAAAAACTACTGAAGCAAATTTAATGAAACTTCACAGAAAGATAAAGCATAATGAGAAGGTGTGTCGCGCACAAGACATAGGTCCCTACACCCAAGTTCAAGGTCACAATTGGGTCAGAGGTCAAACCGTGACTCAGAATCATGTCTCAGCGATAACATAAACTACTGAAGCAAATTTAATGAAACTTCACATATAGATAAAGCATAATGAGAAGGAGTGCCGTGCACAAGACTTAGGCCTTACGCCCAAGGTCAAGGTCAAGGTCACAGAGGTTAAACCGTGACTCAGAATCGTGTCTCAGTGATAACTTATTAACTAATGAAGCAAATTTAATGAAACTTCACAGAAAGGTAAAGCATAATGAGAAGGTGTGTTTCGCACAAGACTTAGGTCTCTACACCCAAGTTCAAGGTCAAAAGTGGGTCAGAGGTCAAACCGTGACTCAGAATCATGTCTCAGCGATAACATAAACTACTGAAGCAAATTTAATGAAACTTCACATATAGATAAAGCATAATGAGAAGGAGTGCCGTGCACAAGACTTAGGCCTTACGCCCAAGGTCAAGGTCACAGTAGGGTCAGAGGTCAAACCGTGACTCAGAATCGTGTCTCAGCGATAACTTATAAACTGCTGAAGCATAATTCTTATGAAACTTCACAGATAGTTAAAGTATAACGAGGTGTGTCACACACAAGAATTAGGTTCCGAGATCCAAGGTCAAGGCCACAGTCAGGGAGTCAGAGGTCAAATCCTGTCTCTGCAATTTCTTAAAGCCTACTGAAGGGAATTTCATCAAACTTCTAAGAAAGGTAAACCATAATGAGAAGGTATGTCACACACAAGATTAAAGTTCCAAAATTCAAGTCAAGGTCAGGGTCACAATCTGGGGTCAGAGGTCTTGGCAATTTCTCAAGAAAGTACCAAAGTAAATTTCATTTAAATTTGCAGACAGATAAAGGGTAGTGAGAAGGTATGCCAGGGTAAAACAAGTTTGGACCAAACTTCAAAGGTCAGCTCCTCCCTCTTTGACGCAGGCGAAACCACAGAAGCAAATCTTTATAGATAAGCTGTGTCAGGTGCATGGTTATATTCCTATAGTATACCCAATGTCAGAGACGACAGCACAGATTGAGTAGTGGTTTATGTCAAGGTATACTCTTAAACTTCTGAATTGCATTTGAATGTCGCAGAAAAGTAAAGCGAATTGAGAACCTATGTGATGTGCAAAATTCGGGTTCGTCCTTAATGGTTAAGGACACATCCACGAGTCAAAGCTAGTTCAAGGGGCCTTCGGGGGCATTTGTTACATACTGTAACATTTCTTGTTTTATTATTTATTTATTTCTTTTTTTTATTTTATTTATTTATTTATTTATTTATTTATTTGCAAATTCAGATATACGATGGGTACAGTCCTAAAGGTCCTTATTGCGGCACAGAATTACCTAAAGATATAATCGCAGAAGCTAGAAGGCTGCATATCATGTTTGTCTCTGACAGTGTGGAGAATGTTGGAAGATTTCATCTTAGCTATGAGATACTGGATGGTATGGGCCCACTGGGTACACAACGTCATGCGGTTGAATCAGCGTTGATTCAACCTTGTATGCCTACTGTGATGGATTACAAATAATAATTTGAGCCGCGACACGACAAAACCAACACTGTGGGTGTACGCCCAGTGCAGACTCAGATCAGCCTGGGCACCCGCCCAGCCCAACCAGACTTTTCGCTAAGGGCTTAAAGGGTAGCTGAAGGTCTAAGCTACCTCCATGCGGACAGCGAAAACTCTTATCAGACTGGACAATATTTAAATTTCTATTTTATACTTAGCAGTGAAGCATATCTAGTACAAATGAAAGTAATATTGTCAACAGAGAAAACATATCGTATCAGTTCACTAGTGACTGATACGATTTATATTTTTTTCGCTGAAGCAAACCGCGGCTATTTTTGACAATTTGGTAGCGTCCTCCGCACTCGTGACATTGCTGATATTTTCAACCCATTCGATGAAATATATTGGTATTCGCCCCCAAAAAATGAAATATTCTCTATATAGCCAGGTTTTAATGAGTGACACTACATGTGGTCTTCTGGACAAATGATAATTGAGCTGCGAAATGCAAAAGGTTGCTGATGCCACCCTGATGCCAGCAGCGAAGGCTCAAACCATCCTGTGTAGCCACGCAGTCTGGCCAGAGCCTGAGTGCTCGAACACAATATGTAGACAGACCCGACCAGTACGCGGACACTTTTAAGAGTGTTTTACCTAATGCTAATACTTCAGAGCGTTTCAGACTACCAGATGAGCATTCAATTTCATGAAATTCCTTGTGCTAAATATAGATGAAAGGAAAACGTGAAAAAGTCATCTGCGCATGCGCAACATAACACTGTTGAGGCCATGCTATTTGCTGTATAGAAACAGGCTTATCATACCAGTACGCGGACACCTTAGAATCTGAATAAACTGAGATGGTATTTATACACTGCAATACTAATAAAATCACAGATACATGTAGTTAATAAAAATGTATAAATAGCGTAAATGTCTATTCTGATTTCATATTGACACATGGCTGTTCGCTTTGCTTGTTTGCGTGCTTGCCGCAGCCAAACTGAAGAATCGATTGTGATACCCGTCTGAAACAGCCCTGCAAATTCAAAACTGTGCTGTGTAAATATAAAAGTGATTGACAAAAAGCTAAAGAAATGGCGCCTTAAAATAATGTTACAAAGTCACTTGAATTTAGAAAGTATTTCAGTGTTTATTTCACGCCAAACACAAAAGTGTCCGCGTACTGGTAGTGTCCGCGTACTGGTCGGGTCTGTCTATTGAACCTGAGATATTTCCTGACACAAAAGGCTCGGGTCGGGCTCGAAAAGGCTTAAGCAAGACAACATGGATTCACAGCCTGATTTGAGTCTTTGTTGTTTATATATATGTTAAGCCACGTTTTTACATGATGTAGCATGACGCAGGTGAATTACGAAATTCCATACCCCCTCCCCCCACCCACACACACACACCACCACCACCACCACCCTATCAGAAGCTGTCTTAAACTGAGCTATCAGCGGCAGCTTCACATTGTTACAACACCATTTCAACGTGAACACACCTGGTAGACTATGTTTTTAAGGCTGATACGAAACGAAATAGAGCTGTTACAAAATGAAAAAGAGTCATAGTTACCAAACGACCTGATCATTTGGTCGTTTGGTAACTATGACTCTTTCGTTTCATAAAAGCTCTTTTTCGTTCAGGTCGTTTGGTAACTATGACTTTTTTTCGTTCCGCGATAGCTCTTTTTTGTTTCGTAAGAGCTCTTGTATATACATAGTTAACCATGGGTGGAGAATCGACCATATAATGGCGTTTGCCGACTTCGTTTCAACTTCATGTGCCCATTTGGTATACACGTGTACATGTAGCCATAACTTATTTCAATTTCCAATATTAAACCTTGAAGTGCAAAAAAACTAGTTGACTTGCAAACAGCTTAGATCTTGATGTGGCAGCTCATCATGAGCCGCCTCATCTCATCTACACTGTTTGCCTTCTGGTCTTTGAATTCTCAGTATTATATAGCGTGAACAAGTTTTTCATTTATTTATTTATTTTTTTGTATAAATTTTAGAGACGTAACTTTCGTCATAATTGAGCTGCGACACGACAAAACCAACAAGGTGGTTGTGCGCCCAGCACAGACTCACATCAGCCTGGGCATCCGCCCAGTCTGCTCAGAGTCTTCGCTGTCCGCATGGAGGTACCTTAGACACTTAGCTACCCTTTAAGCGCGCTGCAAAGACTCCCATCAGAGTGGGTAGATGCCCAGGCTGATCTAAGTCTGCGCTGAGCGCACAACCACTTTGTTGGTTTTCTCGTGTCGCGGCTCATATAATGCTTGTTACACTTGGAGCTGTACTTTACATTGTAACGTTTTCTTTACCTCAGACACATTATGTGGCTACCTTACGTCGAATATAGCTGGTCGATTTGGGTCGTTAGATACCGATATCAACAGCTTTCGACATTCCCGGGTAAGCTGTAAATGGACAATCCAAGTTTCTGATGCTTATTCAAAAGTACAAGTGTACATCACTAAGCTGGAATTTTCAGAGGAAAGTAGCGGATGCGAGAGGAACGCTTTACAGGTACGTAAGCTAGTTTTTCGGACATGTTGATGGACCAGTTTCTTTTCTTATCTACAAGGGCTATATAAGGATTATGTAGGGAAAGTATATACCTTGCAAAGCGATACAGTTAATTGCCTTCTGATCTTAGTCCATTTCTTCTTTTCTTTCTTTCTTTCTTTCTTTCTTTTAAATTCAATAGATTCAATCAGCCCATCAATGGTATATGAAAAAGGGAATACTTTAAGGCCCAGGCTGATCTGAGTCTTCGCATGGCGCACATGCCACTTTGTTGGTTTTGTCGTGTCACGGCTAATATAAGGATAGACGAGTCCATTAGATATACATGGGTTAATATACCATTTTTTTTCTTTTCAGATATTTAACGACACTGTGGTTATTGGTAGCTACTGTGAACAGATCCCTACTACTGTGATAACATCAGAGTCAACCTTCTTATATGTTCTTCTGAAATCTGATAACAATGTTACCTTTGATGCATTGTATTCGACAACCGGTATTTGTGGGAGATCTGACCGAAACAGTCTCAATTGCGGAGGTAAATCGTCGGTTTTATTGCCTCAAATTTCTCTTAGTGGAATCGTGAACGCAATATCCTACCATAAAACGTGTCTCCTACCCAAAAAGGCAATTTTAAGACCGTTAAACCCGTTCTAATGCAAACTCCAGCAACACATAAACAACCCGGCCCCGAGGTTATAAAACTTTTTTCATGCTCAACTCACCTGAGCATGAAATTTAAAATGCCCATTAATATAAAAATACCAAGAAAGTCAGCATTTTTCAGGCTCAGATAAGCCAAGAAGGCTATTTTTTCTGCTCATAAATATTAAAATGCCAACAATTGTTGGCATTTTAAAATTAATGAGCAGAAAAAATTTCATGCTCAGCTGAGTTGAGCATGAAAAATGTTTTATAACCTCGGAGCCAGAGTGAGAACTGCTTTCAATTAGAAACCTTTGATTTGAAGGTTTTTAATCCAGTTAGTGCTTATTTGAAGTCAGAAACTATGGTTTAAGACAAATTTTGCCAACTACAGCCAGAAAAGTTAGACTCTAAGGCCCAATTTCACGTCGAACTTAGTACACGAATTTAGCATTCGGAACACCAAAATTTTACATTGCGCCTTACGGTAAAATAGACCACAGACTTGTTACTTTGAGTTTTAACTGTGGCGTGAAATCGGGCCTAAGATTGAAGATTTGAAACCTAAGTTTAAAATCTAGAACATTTGATTGATGAAATCTAGGTTGAAGTTCCATCATAAAATTCTATTCATTGAGACAACTAAGTCATGGCAGACAGTGGAGACCCAGACCAGACTGCTCCTACACTGTTTGTCATTCCATATGCATCTTTTGACGCATAACTGCATTGTTAAACCAAAGATTTGCATTTTTAGGACTATTACAGTTATTATTTTAGATGTCCCAATTTTTAGAATTTTACAGTCAGTCCTTAACCCTTTTCAGACTTGAAAGTCGTTTTTGGGACATATGGCTAATGCAAACAGTGCAGACCCAGTTCAGGTCCTGCAGGCTGCGGAGTCTGAGCAGGATCTACACTTTTTGTTTACGAGAAGTTAGATGCCAAATACATTGAAAATGAAAACATCCATCAGAAACCCCTGAAATTAGTAATGGGTTTTTCTAAATAATAAAGATGGACATGTGCACTGGTCAAAAAAAGTTAAACGAGGGTTTGAAGACTTATTGTGTATTTTGAAATTACTGGTACCTTTTTTCAGATGACACCGAAGAATGCGGAGCCATTCTAATACAAAGTCCTGGTGTTATACGTTCCATGGATCAAAATCAAGAGCAAATCTCTGGCAGTCTCAATTGTGTCTGGTTAATTGTGGCACCGGAGGGTAGTGTTATTAAGTTAGAATTATTTGGATATGTGGATATAGGATCTGACAATGATTGCTCGCACGGTTCGATTCAGGTTAGTATTTTCAGCTCTGTTGCATGATCAGATACGCCCCAGGGATCTTCCTTGCTTTGCCTTTTAAAATTTAAGGTGAATATGTACACTTTCAGGGGAAGCAAATCTGCAAGTTTATTCGTGCCTGCTTTTCCAAAAGGATCAATTCTACGAAAAGATTACTCACATATGGCCATGTTTGCTGACCTTCAAACTAGGTGCCACACGTAAAATAAGTTATCCACACATTCTTTATGTATAGAATTTCTCTCAATTTGAAGAAAAGTCTTCAATTTTTATAAGAGTAATCTGTTGGACAAGGGATTGATTTACCAAAAAAGTAAAACATCAAATTAGCCGCGACAGTGCAAAACCATCAAAGTGGTATGTGCGCCCAGCGAAGACTCATATCACCCAGTCTGATCAAAGTATTCCCTGTCTGCATGGAGGTAGCTGAGACCCATAGCTACCCTTTAAGCGCACATCGAAGACGCTGATAAGACTGGGCGGATGCCCAGGTTTATCCGTGTCTTCGCTGGTCGCACATGCCACTGTGTTTGTTTTGTCGTGTCGCAGCTCAAATTGTTCTATTTTTCCCAACTCTTTCTTGTAGCTTTACAAAAACACCTTCCACGAAGATTCAAGAGTTATATCGTTATGTGAGTCCAGAAATTCCTCAAAAGAAAGTGGATCTGCAGTAAACACAACAAAAGTCGAAACAAGTGTGCTCTTTGTTCAGCTCTTGACAGACGAGTATACTGGTCAAAGACAATTTAATATGACTTACGGTAAGATAGTATTTAATTACATGAAGATATGTCAGTAATCAGGGTATCAAGCAACATATTTTAGCCACATCATGTGACTTCCAACAGTGTATTTAACATGCGATATTCGCGGAGCATCCTTATTGTTTACAAGGGGGAAGGGGGTTGTGTCTCACTGTTGGCTGTATTCTTTGGGCCAATTCCATAGATGGCTGATGTGACCAGTGAAGGCTCTTGTCAGACTACACTCAAGTGCAGTCTGATCAGAACCGTTGCTTGTCGCCAATACCACATTGATTGAAATCACACGAATGTTTGGGCCAATGCCATAGAAGTGACAAGAGCCTTTGCTTGTCACCAATGCCTTATGGATTGAAATTACTTTACGTGGCTCATTATGTGGTTACTGAGCAAATTTCTTGTAATTTAAACATGTTAAAAAAATGTTAACAGACTCGTCTGTATAACGGCATTGTGCACTGTGAGTCACAAAACTTTATTCATGACTGGATTCTTAGCAAACAGTGTTGACTTTGATTAAACACTGCAAGCGCGTATAACACAAATGTGAGATGCACCTTCGTACTCCGGGACTGTGGCTCCAGTAACCAAGCACGACTGAACAAAACAAAATAATGAATATTAAAACATAACTTGCTTTATGTGTGTAAGGCAGGGGCGTAACTGCCTATACGCAAATACGCAGGTGCGTATCGAAATTTTGTCAAAATGATTATTTTCAACAGGCACCTGCATATTTGATGATGCTGAAATTATGTTAATTGGACAGGATGTCAACAGTAACTGCAAACAGACATGACCACATGAAATATCTTTGGGGCTTAACTCCTATTTTTGCAGGGGTATAAAACATAATTGTGCGTATCATGTAATTACCCCTAGTTACGCCCCTGTAAGATATGTTGATACGCTTCCAAAGAAGATAGATCTGATCAGAGAGTATTTGAGCCTTATTTTAAGCTGTAAAGGCAAAACTATGTTTTACCGCCATTTTCCTGAAGGAACTTTTGTGGCTTCCTGTCTGCTTCCGTAGACAAGGCACCCCTTTCAAACTGGGGTGTACTTTTATATGAATGAATTTGCTCCCAGATGAGCAAATTGCTCCCAGATGAGCAAATTCTTTCCTTTGAGAGTTCATCCCATAAAGGAGGTAGTGAAAACTGAAAATGACAGTGCTGCTTCCCTTGAAATTGTACTGTTCTAATGTATCTGGTTGCTCTCATAAATTTACATTAATGTTTTTGGTTATTTCAGAATGGGAAGTCATGTCTAACAAAGCAGCGATGTTGATCACAGCTACACTAAATAGACAATATATTTTACCCATGTTTGTTTTAATTTCATTTTTCATGTACGAATTTACGGCTTTAAACGAATAAATGTTCGAACTTGTGTACAAGTCATGGGTTGCGTCATGCGAAAATGTACCCTACGGCATGTACAGAAGGAAAGCAAAATCAGGTCAGCCTTAGCATCCACAAATTCTGATCAGATTTAAATCTTGGATATTCCGTTTTCAGATAAACGCTCAGACTGATCAGTTTGAGGAAAAAGCAGGCTGAATTAAGTATTTGCTTGAGGTCCGTCACTCAAATGTAATGCATAGGGAAGAAATCATTGCGCAGGCTGACCTGAGTTTTTTCTATAAGCACATCCCGTTAGGTACTTTTTCAAATATGATAATAAAATATACAATTACATAGGAAATGATGTGATATTCACCAGAGAATGACGACCCTTTGATTGGACACTAGGCATAAATTGTTAATATGTGTATGTACACCTTCATGCTTTTTGCGCAAATTAAACAAAACACGAAACAACCTTTGTGACTTGCTGTTTGCTTTCAAGGGAGACAAACCTTTCAAAAGGGTCAAATCTTATACGGAAGGATTTGTTTCTGGTGGGTCAAATCTTAAAGGAAAGAATTTGCTCCTGGAAGAGAAAAACACATTTCTTTAAAATTTGACACCCAGACTTGTTCGCTCTGAAAATGCACCGTTTACTGCAAGCAATAAAATGAGCACTGCTTGTGACGGGGTACTTTATATCTTTTAAACACTTTCTTCTAGATAGCATGGATTTTCGTATTACGCGAGCTAGGTTTTTCCGAGTCAAAAGTATGAAACAACTGCTTGACACAGTTGGATCAGGAAAAATCTTCTCTTTTTTTTAATAGATATCGGCATATATAGTAAAATATAGCTTAGTCAAGTCATTTGATTTAAATACATATATGTGTTTCAGTTTTAAGATAGCAGTTGATCGGCGTATTTTCCCACATACCCGACTTGATTCGTTTTAAACTGTGCATTTCATTTCTGACATGCATTTGACAGGTATTCTTTGATAGCGTTTTATGGCGCGAAATAACCATTATTGTACTGGTGTGCCGTAAAACCCTGCCTTTTTATTCGAAAATTATATATATTTACTTCTATGCATTCTTGTTTGCTTCTCTGGATGAGGTAAGTTATTCCTTTATTCCATTCCCACCTTGAAGTTAAAAAGTCAAGCTTCTGCAATAGTCAGCAAAATTACCACATTGTATAAATGAGCCGCGACACGATAAAACCAACAATGTACATTGGCTGTGCGCCCAGCGCACTCAGATCAGCCTCGGCATCCACACAGTTTGATCAAACTCTTCTTTAAGTGCTCAAAGGGTAGCCAAGGGTCTAAGATACCTCCATGCGGACAGCGGAGACTCTGATCAGACTGGGCAGATGCCCAGGCTGATCTGAGTCTGCGCTGGGCGCAGGACATGGCTCAATTATACAGTAGAGAAATACAGAAGTACCCACCATGCGACCAGGATTAGAACCCAATCAGCCACCAAACAACCATTTCCCATCCCATTCACCATCATATCACAACTTAACTTCCTACTAACTTTCAGTGATACAAGTAACAAGAAAATACCGTAAAATTGTAAAACAAAGACAGTAAAATTAATTATCGAAATAGAATTTGGGCGTAGGGTGCAGCACTGAGCAAAGTTTGATCGATGCATTCATTCATTGATTTGGGTTTGACGGCCCTTTGAGTATTTCAGTCTATAGATCGAGCCGTCCCCCACCCCGCTCAGAGGGAGGGAGAAAGAGAAATGGCATACGAGAGAAAAATTTCCAAACAACTCCCGCCCGTACCTACTGCAAGCACAGTAGGCCTTTGCCCTTTAATGTTCCAAATCAGTAGGACGCCCCGGCACTGGAAGTTGCACAAAGCACCATCGCTCCACCCGACCACCCCGCTACTGAGCAAAAAATGTAAATGTAATGCAAACAGTGTAGACCCTGATCGGACTGCTCCTTAATATTGGGAGAGTTAGGTCTGAGGTGTCCTTATTGGCCACAGGTTTAAAATATATGTACATGTATCTGCTTAAGCCGGTGTTAGAGGGCGTGAGCAATGTTGCTTGTTTGCTTGCTGGTTATGAGCAGACTCAATCAAACCGAGTCTGCTATTTTCGTTTTTCCTCCTTGTTTTCAAAAGATCTTTCGTTTGAGAATTTTAATAACTTCAGAAGTAAAGATCTTTTTGGTTTTTGAGAAAACCTACATAGGATTGCTCGATCCACTTAAACGAAATCATAATGAAATTTTTAGGTTGCGTAACATATGGATATATCACTAGTCAATTATTATACCATCATGATTTTAACCGAATTTCCATTAACAAAGAGTTTGAAGAGCGAAAATGGGACGTTATCATTTCGAATTTGTTGTTTGTACCTTATCTTCTGAAACAAGTCTTACTAAAATTGCCGTGATATGTTATACATGTCATAGGTCTGTCCCAAAGCAAAGACAAATATTAGCCAATATACGATTTTGGGGTAAAAAAGTTGAAACTATGGACCCTTTATCGCAGAACCGCACCAAGTGCTATAGCAGCAAGATGATTATGGTACCTTTCCGCATAAAGGCGATGGTATGCATCATCTGTTGAAGTATTATTGCTTATTCATCAAATTAGCCGCGACACGAGAAAACCAACAAAGTGGTTGTGCGCCCAGCGCAGACTCAGATCAGCCTGGGCATCTGCCCAGTCTAATCAGGGTCTTTGCTAAGCGCTTTAAGGGTAGCTAAGGGACTAAGCTAGCTTCGTGCGGACAGGGAAGAGTCTGATCAGACTGGGCGGATGCCCAGGCTGATATGAGTCTGCGCTGGGAGCACAACCACTTTGTTTGTTTTCTCGTGTTGCGGCTTAATAAATGCGAAGAGAGGCAATGGCTGATCAATAAAACAACAGGTGCATTAACTTCTTTGAACCTTATGGCATATATAAGCGCAGTCTTATTCTTAATGTGAATGAGTACACTTTCAGGGGAAGCAACTTAATCACTTTCCGTTCTGCCTCCTTTCTCAATAGGGTTCCACTTTGAAATGAAAGAATTTCTTGCCCTGAAGAAAAATTTACTATTTACTTTCTAAACTTTTTAAAAGAAAGGTTACTTTCCTGACGATGAAGTCCTTCATCATCCGAAAAGTTATCAGTTGTTTACTTTTGTAAAAATGGTTCTAAAATATGAAAGTGTGCCCATACACATTAAATACTGTCAAACGTCGCCAGTTATCGTCAGGAACCGTTAACTGCCGTTGTCGTCTTTGTTAATCTTCGGCTCTTGCCGGTGTTAAATGAAGCTGACAACGAAAGGATACTATATTTGAGCCGCGACACGAGAAAACAAAGTGGCTGTGCGTCCAGCGCATACTCAATTCAGCCTGGGTATCCGACCAGTCTGATCAACGTCTTCACTATCCGCATGGAGCTAGCTTAGATCCTTAGCTACCCTTTACGCGCTTAGCGAAGGCTCTGATCAGACTGGGCGGATGCCCAGGCTGATCTGAGTCTGCGCTGGGCGCACAACCACTTTGTTGGCTTTCTCGTGTCGCGGCTCAATTTTGTCAATGCTAAGCGGTTTCTACATCTGTCCAATTAAGTCTCATACCATACATGGGTTCGGCTGGGATAACAGAAGTTTTGATTTACCTGGCATCAATCGTCAACTGGATTTGAAACGCTTTTTCGAAATCTATTTAGTATCACAGGTAATCATCTTTTGTTTAGTATTGCCACCTTGTGTTAAGGCATGCTTAATTTAGCTTTGGAAAAAGTAATTGCTTTTGCACAAAGTGATTTTTGTTAATTTACTTACTATAATAGCGTATTTGCCCGATGAGTAAAATCTTGTCGAATTAAATTTGTCTTGAGCTTTCTATTTTTGTTTTAGACCAGGGGTCGTATTTATAAAACCACTTAGGTCGTTGCCATGCTGTTGCTAAGGCTAAATTTCTATGAAGGAGATTCCGTACAACAATGAAATTTGCTCTGGAGGAACAGTCTGAGCAAATTTCATTGTTGTAGGGAATCTTTTTCATAGAAATTTAGCCTTAGCAACAGCATAGCAACCACTTAAGTCGTTTTATAAATACGGCCCCAGATTTTAGAGTAAAGGATACTATTTTAGTTTTCTAAAATTGCAAATATTAGCGAGCAGATTCTTTTCCTAAAAGTACCTGTTGTAAAAATACAAACAGTCTTATCCTTTAAAGTGATCTTTTTCTAAAAGAGGGGGAAACGCCATGAGCTGTAGCCATACATTTTGTCTTTACCTGATCGTTTAATACTTTCAGAGGGCGAGACTGGCTAAGCTATTAATATGGATATGCTTCAGCTTGCAGTAGTAGCCGCATTTGTCTTCCACGCATGCATCGTTGCTAGAGGTCACCCAATCACCCGCCTGATAGATCTGACACACGTGATTAGTAATGAAACAATATTCTGGCCAGGGAATCCGGAGTACAACTTTACCATTTTGCACCGCAATCTGACACCGCCAGGATTTTGGTAGCTATATGTATCTTCTTATATAAAACTATTTGACAGAGGACTACCTGTTGAAAATTGGTGCCTTTGAACTGACTTTAAAATTGGCGCACATATATATTCTTGATTTTTTTTTCTAAAATGATTGTTTTGGATTGTTCTGTTCTAGAATGGTCCTGGTTTGACCTGTTTGGCATTGGTTTCACTTTATGGGAATAATGAGCTTGTACCTATGCCAACCGTCTACTTGTGTGTCAACGTTTTGTGGTTTCACATTTTACCATTCTTCTTCATGGTGTCACAGGGGAACTGATTGCGGCACTCCCTGGAGGTCGTTTCATTGTTAACATTTCCTGAAAGTTCCGCTAACTTCTGCAGAATTCAAAGAAGTGGCGCCTGTACAGCTGCTCACTTTGTTTCCTTTTTATATCCCCGGCATACGGAGTATGTCGAGGGGTATATCATTTTCGTCAGTTCGTCCGTCTTTCCCTTAGCCCGTCCGGCCATTAGTTAACTTTTGCTTCACAGTTTTGCGTCAAGTTTCATCTTTTGCTCTCTTTTCCTGAAAGTCTTCACAGGAACTTGTTCATAATGTGCTTTATATTACTACAGGTTAGATGCTGATCAGTTTGCATCACATGGATGCTGCTGCTGGTCTAAGGTCAAGGTCACAGACTTAGATATTTGTACAACAGTTGCGTTTAAGTTTTGCGTTAAGTTTTTTTCTTTTGCTCTGTTTTGTAAGTCTGTACTGAAACTCATAATGCTTAGTGTTACTACAGGATAGATAGATATCAGTTTGCATCATCTGGATGCTGCTGCAGACCTAAGGTTAAAGTCACAGACTTGAAAATTTGTATTACGTTAGTGTTAAAGTTTTGCATTAAGCTGTGTCTGTTTGCTTTTACTTCATAGCAAAAGGCTTTCACTGATATTTTCTTATATTTACATTATTGGTGTGTTTACTGAAAAGCCCTATAGTAACCCATTGGAACGTAATGTAGTTTACATTTCAATAATTACATTGAGACACGCGACGTCAATGACGTAAACATAAACAATGGCTCTCTACCAGCTGATTGGGCGTCAGCAACGTCATGACGTCATGCATGCCGTTCCGCTAATACCAGAAAACCCTGCGTGTACATGTTTTACTGCTTCAATTTTAGGGCTTATATAAGATTTTTCCTGAAAGATTTGATTAAAACGAATGTAAATATAAGCAATGAACTTAATTTTTCTGATGTTTATCGAAGTGTTAACTACATTGGGTCACTAGCAAAGTTTACATGAACCCCTTCGGGGTTCATTCACTTTGCACGTGACCCAATGTAGTTTACACTTCGATAAACCTCAGAAAAATGAAATTCATTCCTTAAATACATACGAGTGACAGTCAATGTTGACTCGTATGGATGAGAAAATAACAGTGAAAGCGTTTTGCTTTGAAGTAATAGAACTTGTGGATATTTTGGCTAACTTTTTGCAGGAGCTTGAATTATTAATTTTCAGATTGAAATAAAATTGCGCGTTTATCAAGCGTGCAAATAGATAAAGCAAAGTGATAAACATAGTATCCCAAAAGTAGCTGAGTATCCAATATTAAAGTTTCTTAAGGTGTGGGGTAAGCCTACATGGTTTTCTGACATTTAAACAATGGGGGACATTTGTTGTGACTTCGCTGGACGAGAAAATCCTTCCGAGAAGGGAGCTACTGTTTAAGAAACGAATGTCTGCTAGAGGAGAAGATACTTTTCTTTAAGAGTTTACCGCCATTTGAATAGAGAAGCAGACATGGAAATGACAGAGTTGATTCTATAAAAACTGTACCCATTAAGCGTAAACAAATAATTTATCAAATAATATGTCAGTGTTTTCACTGGTTGCATACCTAAAACTGCGAGAAAAAATCTTTGTAGGTTTGAAAATAACTACTTAGCTACAGCTGAGCATGGCGGCACTCACTTTGATGCACCTGCGCATTTCTTCAAAGGTGGATGGCGAAGTCAGCAAATTCCACTAGAGCGCCTCGTCGGACCTGGCTGTATTATAGATGTCAGACGGAAAGCGTCCGTTGATCCGGATTACAGAGTCACTGTTGAGGACTTAAGGGACTGGGAAAATAAGTTCGGGAAGATTCCTTATGGTGCTGTCGTTCTGATGAACTCCGATTGGGACAAAAAATATCCGAACAAGACACTTACTTTTGGATCTGATGATCCAACTGACCACACCACGTTTCACTTCCCAGGATTCCATGAGGAAGCAGCCGATTGGCTAGACAGATATCGAAATATCCTCGTGATAGGAGTTGACACGCCTTCACTGGATTATGGCCCATCAATCAAAGCGCCTGTTCACGTGAAAGTGAGCGGCGCAAATGTTCTGGGGCTAGAGAATGTTGCTAATTTAAACAAGTTACCCCAGGCTGGTTCGACGATATATGTTGGAGCGATAAAATTGTTTGATGGAAGTGGAGGACCCGCAAGGGTATTTGCGACAGTTGCTGAAGGTACGTAACGTCTGCAAATATATTATTAGCTGAAACATGTTAACCCCTCTTCTCTTCCATTCATGAAATGAAAGTCTGTTTATTAGATAATGAATGCAATGCAGCCAATATTTTGAATGTGGAGTCGAGTTGACTCTCGTAATCTCAAACACCGATATCACAAAGTATCCTCTTATGACAATAAAAATATACTTTTAACAAATTTAGTGTTACAGGCGTTTCTGTATTTAACTCCTTGAGGGTCGCTAAGCCCCAAATGTTTAAAATAAATACAGTGATTGCAGGTCTTGGCAGGCAGCGAGCATCCCTTTCGAGCCACACATACTGACGCATTCCGCGAGGCACAGTTGCTGCAGACATCAGGTAAGAGACGCCTACGTATTAACATGCAAACACAGGCGCCCCACCCCCAATCGAACCACCTAAACCCTGAGAAAGGCGACAGAGAAGGGCGTTATATGAATATAGTTTGGGCACACTTTCTTTTTTCTATAAACTTTAACTCCGAATATCTCAATTACTGGTAACTCAAATTATTTTTTCTGGGACAAGCAAATTTACTTTGAGGCACCAGTAGTTTTGAGATTAACTTCGACTTTGAGATAGCGAGAGTGGACTGTATTAAGATGTATGAGAATATCTCCGTGCCTTACCACCATTTTCACGAAAGAGTAAGACTTTTGTTACTCTCTATATACTTTGCGAGTGGCGATAGTGTAGTGGATAACGCGCTGGACTACCAATCCAGGGGTCACAAAATTGACCCCCCGGTTCTCCGGTCTTTCGGATGATTTTAAACTAGGGTCCCGTCTCTGTATGACCCTTTTATTGGTGGGACAGTAAACCCGATTTCACTCACTTGCATTGTTTACTTTCCAGGAGGACGTGAGGGTGGGGTTGTTTGGACATTTTTGCTCTCCCCTATCGTATCTCTTTTCTGTCTCCCTCTCTCTCTGAAACGGCTCGATATAGACTGAAATACTGTCTCAAAGAGCCTTTTAACCCAAAACAACAAACCAACCATCCAGGAGGACGACGTGCTTCAAAAATATTAAAGCAAGGGGGTTTCCTCATTAGGTATCATTATGGTAACGGTTTAAATCGTGGTAACCAACTACATTTGCAGATGTTGTAATGCAAATCAGTATTGTAGAAATGAGCAGATTGACTGGGTTTGTCAGCGAAGCAAGTACGCGTGTATATTCTGTCGTGTCAAGGATGCATGACAGCCGTTGCAAGAATAATAGTAACTAAGATGGAGTTTAGACCGAGACAAGAGATCTTAGGCTCATTTTCAGATTATTTAATCTCATTCCTTGCTTTGCAAAACCAAGCTAACATGTCGGTGTCTCAGTAAAAACGTTAATTATTTGTCTCAACCATTTTATGCTGTGACTCTACACTGTAAAAATGTCTGTGGATTTTACGATAGAATACCTGGCAACCAGCTGCTAGTCCGTTTCCCGTTATTTCTACGGGCGCCCGTAAACATTGGCGGAATCATCACGCAGAGTAGGGTAGAATAAGACAGGAATGTTTTGGCCATTTTTGAGAAAGGTCAGTTAACATAAATCTACCATATCGAGATTTCAAAAAATGATCTACAGGCAGATCCCCGTAAGAATAATGGGACGTGGACTGGCAGCTGGTTGCCAGGTATTCTACCGTAAACTCTACGGATTTTTTTACAGTGTAGTGTACTGCATTAGTTATAATATATGTATTTCTCAAATAGTAGCACCATTAGTTACAACCCACCACCCCCACAAAACCTTCTCCCCACACAATCCCCTTCCCATCCTACAACATTCTACACAATCACAAACCGCATGGAGGGTCAATCCTTCAGCATCCCCTTTGCATCATTTTGTCTGCCGCTGAAAGATATGCCATTGCAAAAGAAAAAAAGAAAGAAAAAAAGAAAGAAAAAAAATCAGTTTCTTTAGAAAAACACCTATGTATTCAAAGACTTATCTCTCGAAGCTAACAAGACTGCACGGGTCTACGGGTCTACAGACTGGATTGGACTTGAGTAAAAAAGAAAGAAAGAAAAAAAAAAACAAATTTCAGTTTCTTGAGAAAAACAACTATGTATTCAAAGACTTATCTCTCGAAGCTAACAAGACTGCACGGGTCTAGGGGTCTACAGACTGGATAGAGGCTTGAGTATTCGAACATATATTAGCCCCCCCCCCCCCCCCCTCCCCCCATCCCCATCATACACACACACATACACATCAAACACATACATTCATTTTTGCGTTGCATGCCTAATTTCGGTTTTAACGCGCCTTTGCGAAGCAAAGGGGGAGCTTATGCTATACCCCCGGCGTCGTAGTCCGAGTATGCATCAGCGTTCGCGTCCGTCTCATTGAGCAGTTAACCTATGTTAACCATTTGCGTTTAGGTCTTTTTCTCATAACGTATAAGGGCTAGAGTAATGAATCTTGGCACACACTTACATCAGCACGTGATCACTTGAATGTATGCATCATGTATGACCTTGACCTACTGGTCATGGTCTACTGACTTTGAAAAAAATTAGGTTAATGTGGTTTAACCTATGTCAACCATTTGCATTTAGGCTTTTTCTCACAAAGTATAAGGGCTAGAGTAATGAAACTTGGTACACACTTACATTAGCACATGATCACCTGAATGTATGCACGATGTATGACCTTGACCTACTTGTCATGGTCTATAGATTTTAAAAACATTTAGGTCAATGTATATAAAGCATTTGTGTTCAAGTCAGTTTCAAAGTAGAAATACACACACACATACACACCACACACATACACTCATTTTTGCGTTGCATGCCTCCTTTCGGTTTTAACGCGCCTTTGCGAAGCAAAGGGGGGGGGGGGCTTATGCTATACCCCCGGCGTCGTAGTCCGAGTGTGCGTCAGCGTTCGCGTCCATGTCATTGAGCAGTTTAACCTATGTTAACCATTTGCGTTTAGGTCTTTTTCTCATAAAGTATAAGGGCTAGAGTAATGAATCTTGGCACACACTTACATCAGCACGTGATCAGCTGAATGTATGCATCATGTATGACATTGACCTACTGGTCATGGTCTACTGACTTTGAAAAAATTAGGTTATTGTGGTTTAACCTACGTTAACCATTTGCGTTTAGGCTTTTTCTCACAAAGTATAAGGGCTAGAGTAATGAAACTTGGTACACACTTACATCAGCACATGATCACCTGAACGTATGCACTATGTATGACCTTGACCTTCTTGTCATGGTCTACAGATTTTAAAAACATTTAGGTCAATGTATGTTAAGCACTTGTGTTCAAGTCAGTTTCAAAGTAGTAATATGCCAGTGCTAAAGAAAAAAAAAAGAAAAATAAAAAAAAAACAGTTTGTTTTGTAAAACCACTATGTATTCAAAGACTTAATAACAGCAAAATCGGATTGATCAATACAGTGTCTTTAGGTTATTATCTCTCGAAGCTAGCTAGACTGCACGGGCCTACAGACTGGTTTGAGTATTCGAACGTACATTAGCCCCTCCCCCCCACGCCGCACACACACACACATACACCACACACACACACACACACTCATTTTTGCGTTGCATGCCTCATTTCGGTTTTAACGCGCCTTAAAGGAAAGCTTATGCTATACCCCCGGCGTCGTTGTCCGAGTATGCGTCAGCGTTCGCGTCCGCGTACATGTCTGTGAGCAGTCTAACCTATGTTAACCATTTGCGTTCAGGTCTTTTTCTCACAAAGTATTAGGGCTAGAGTAACGAGACTTAGTACACACTTACATCAGCACGTGACCACCTGAATGTATGCATCATGTATGGCCTTGACCTACTGGTCATGGTCTACTGACTTGGAAAAATAGGTTATTGTGGTTTAACCTATGTCAACCATTTGCGTTTAGGTCTGTTTCTCACAAAGTATAAGGATCAGCATATGATCACCTGAATGTATGCACTTTGTATGACCGCGACCTGCTGGTCATAGTCTATAGACTTTGATAAATGTTAGGTCAATGTATGTAAGCATTCGTGTTCAAGTCAGTTTCAAAGTAGTTCTAAGGGTTACAGTCATAATATTTGGTCATTACTTGCATCTGGACAAGGGCATGTGTGTATAACCAACCATTTAGGAAAGTGACCGACATTTTCACGCTCCACTGACTTTATGATATTTCTCAGTCCCTGTATGGGTTACAGTTATGATACTTTGCACGCACTTACACATGGACAAGAGCATTTCAGCAGCATCCTCTCTGTATAGATTTGAGGTAAATTTTATGCTTCATTGACATTATAATACGCTTCACTGACTTTGTGATATTTCTCAGTCCCTGTATCGGTTAGGGTCATGATAAATGGCAAACACCTACACATGGGCAGGTACCATTTTAACACCATCATCAAAGTATGGATTCGACCATTGTTTTTGCTTCTTTACTGACTTAATGATACGCCTCACTGGCTTTGTGATATTTCGCAGTCTCTATATGGGTTAGAGCCATTGTACTTGGCACACACGGTGCGGGGAGAACGTCAACAGGAGAATTGAAATACACTTGGCACAGACTTATATATGGACATATTTTAACATCGCCATCCATGTATGGATTTGACTTGTATCTTTTGCTTCACTGACTCAGTCATATTTCTCAGTCCCTGTACGGATGGCAATCATTATACTTGGCACTCACATACATTTGGAGAAGAGCCTTTCAATACCCCCATCGCTGAGAGAATCAAGCACCTGTAAGGCGCGCTTTGTTGTCTTCTGACAACCCTTGTATATATGTGCCGATTACACATCTTAGTTTACTTCCTCTTACTTGGAATGCTAAGGTGAGAGTCAGTGCACAATTATTTTCTTTGACTGGATGAACCTTCAGGATATTCTATTCTATTCTATTCTATCCCATAACCTTGTAGAGTCGTTCGCGCATCACATATGACTTCGACACAATCCGTTTTCCCCTTGTCCTGTTTTTAGCTGCGCTAGTTGAGCTAGCCATATCTATCCCTTTCCATTCTTTAATTTTGTCTTCCCACCTCTTCTTCTGTCTATTCGTCTTTTTCGTTTCATTGTGCCCTGTGAAATCGTCAATGCTACACCAGAAGACCTTGAGATGTGACCAAACCAACTTAGTTTCCGTTTCTCGACCAGGGTCAGTAGTAGTTCATCAAATTTTCCAATTTCTGCTTGGAACTTTCCGCGAACCTCCTCATTCATTATAATTATGGTCCTTGTTTGGAATGTTCAGTTACCTTGATTGATTGATTGATTGATTGATTGATTGATTGATTGATTGATTTTTATTTGGTAAAAACAACATACATGTACAACAATAATACAACAATTACATAAAAAATGATTGAAATTTAAATGTTTAAAAGATATATGAATAGATTTGTATTAAACAAAAAAAATGCACTTTGTAAAAATATTTTTTAGAAAATAATATATATGTGTATAAATATCTGTAAAATAGAAAAATAAGTATTTACTGTTTTTTATAATTTAAAATATTTAAAGTCATATCACACATTTCTGGATTTTCGTTATCACAGCTCTGTTGATAATCACAGTTCATAAGGAAATGACTAGAGTTGCATATAAAAATTTAAATTTTGGTGACTTCAAACATAATTGAAAATAACTTTCACCACACACATTCGCGGACCATGGGAAAATCCAGTGAGTCGTCATAGACAGTACTTACTCATCGATGGATCTGGCACCGGAGTGTTACCGTCAGTGAGGCTTCTCCACGAGCCACCCCCATCTCTCGAGGAACAGTGCTCCCAGAGCAGATGGTGGACCATGAATGTGAATGGTGAAAATCAAAGTCAATATCTGAAATGCCATCAACGGTGAATTTGGAGGCCAAAACCGAAAGGAAACTATGTACGAGCCCTAAAATAAAATACAGCTTGAAACTAAGTACCGACAGTATGTATGTTGAAGAAACCTAGGATAACCCATGAAAGCCCGTAGGCTTATTTCCAATGGGGTCCTAATTGGTTAGATTCAAGGTATGGAGGTGGGGTGGGGAATACGGACTGGGAATCGACACAAACCTAAGTTACCTACATACAAATGAAAGTGATCTAATAATAGCAAAATATATTGTTTTCCATAAGCTGCATTTGTGAGTTCAAATGTCTTTTAACTGAAGTTTTAAACATGTTGAAACTTACATAAGTTTTTATTTCAGAAGGTAAACTATTCCAATCCTTAATACCATTAAAGAAGAAGGTTGAAAATGCCTGATTAGATACTCGAGGAACAACAAAATTTTCAGAACTGCCTCTTGTATTATACCCATGAGATTCTGATACCTTATGAAAATGATCCGATAAATATGAAGGAGAAGTGCCATTGGAAATCTTAAACACGTGATTAAGTCTGAGTGCTACCTTGTGTAGCATCTCATTTCAAAGGCCTGTGTTCTTTTCTCTAACTCTGTTGTCAAGATCAACGATATACAGGCAATGACAAGGGAGCGAAGAAGTTAAAGATATGTCGTTATCTCTCCAAATTGGCTTCAGCTTTGTAAGAGCTGAAGTGGCCTGTGCAATCCTTGAGAGAACCTCCTGTCTAGAGCAATTATCAGAGACAACTGCTCCAACGTATTTGAAGCTCGTTACGGCTCGTTTAATAAGGTTCAAAGACTGATAACTATAAAAAAAAGGGTCGAAATGATTAAAAGGCTATGATCTAGAATAAGAGTCGAAACCAATCAAAAATTTGTGACCTCTTCAAGATTACTTTCAGCATGACTTTGCTTGCATGACTGATGAGGCTGATGGTTCTGTAGTTATGGCAGAGCTATAGATTGCCCTTTTTATGGAATGTAATAATCAGTGACTTAGTCCATGGGGTTGTTCATTCTCCTGGGGCCATATTTATAAAGAATCTTAGATTTTTACTTAAGTTTCATCTTATCTTAAAATTTTCATCTTAGCTAAGAAAAAATCTTAAGTTCTTATTTATAAACGAACTTAAGAATTTTCTTAGCTAAGAATTTCTCAAACTAAGTTTTCTAAGAATGCGTGAAAATCTAAGAGTGCACGCGCTGTTTATTGGAATTTCCGAGTTATTTTTAGACTGATAAAGCAAAGGCCATTATATAGATACGTGATTTAGCATCAGAACAAAGGAACTTTCGGTCGAAACATCTTGGAATTAAGCTGGCTCAAAGAATGCAGTCTTAATGATCAATGAAATAAGTTTCTTGGACGCGTGCTTGACGTCTGATCAGACTTTCCTGTTCGAATAAACACAGTGAATGCTGTGAAATCTACTATCACTCCAACAAATACTGTTGTTGTTTTTGTGCAATTCTCGTAACCTAGAACGCAAAGTTAAGAATGATTGTGAAATTTATTTGCCCATTTAGGGTGCAACGTTCGGCAGCAACTTCCTGTCCGCACCTGTCTCCCCACCCTACGACCCTCCTGGAAGTGTGCGTGTGTCACGTGGTGTGTGTGTGTGTATGTGTGAACCGCCACCCCCTCCCTTTCAGATGCAGGCCCTGCAGTAACAGCGTATTTTTTTCTGCTGTGACGTAACATAAGGTAAGCCGCGCGCGCGGTCCAGCGGCGGATAGAACAAGTATTCAAAGGGCTGCGAAAACAGAGCTTTCACTCGTTTTAAAAATTTCATACATGGTACACGAACGGTATATCTACAAACTATGAAATCCTACGACAATCTTCATTTCAACAGCTACCGTATGACATTTGCTCATCTGAGGACAGTCACCTTCAGTGCCAGCGATGTTGTTTCTTCGTCCAAGCACTGATGATAAGCAACTTCAATCAGCATGATCAAGGCATTTTGAAACTATAAGCCCATAAAAAATTATCCTTAAACTTTCGAATGAAATTTTTGACTCTCATAGGTCCTTGATCTTGATTTGAACGTCACCAGTCGGATATGCGTGTGGGTGGGTGTGTTCGGGGAGGGGGGGGGGAGTGTACTGCGCACACCTCTAGAAAAGCACCTAGCACATTTCTTACTGTCAAATGAATCCATCTCTCTAGATTTTCTTAGAAGCATTCTAAAGATGAAGAAAAGTACTCCACTGAC
Source organism: Ctena decussata (assembly GCA_963989385.1). NCBI lineage: Eukaryota > Metazoa > Mollusca > Bivalvia > Lucinida > Lucinidae > Ctena > Ctena decussata. The sequence continues at coordinate 63,824,427 of OZ022509.1, forward strand.
GATGGTATATGGGGAATTTGGGAGATACCCGATTGTAATCCAAGCAAAAAAGAGAATGGCCAACCATTGGTCAAAGATTTTAACCGACAAGTCTAATTTCATATAAAATGTACTCAGTTTTATTGTATCTTCATAAGAAAATATATATATTCCTGTAAATGGATTTTATGTATTGAAAATGTATTACAAAGTGTTGGTTTGAATTATGTATGGCTAGAAAATTCTGTAAATAATGCTGACTGGTTATGCAAAGAAGTCGAAAAAAGATTACAGTCTCAATTTGTACAAAAAAGGAATTCGGATGTTTATGGTAGCTCAAAATGTATAAATTATCGTATGTTTTAAATTTGAATTTGTCATAGAAAAAATATATTACTGAATACCAGCCAAATCTGTGTATTCCATTTGCAAGAATAAGAACAACTAATAATAAATTACCAATAGAAAAGGGGAGGTGGGAGAACATCGAGCGGTCTAATAGATATTGTACTTTATGTAACCTAAATTCACTCGGTGAGGAATTTCACTGTATATTAGAATGCACCTATTTTAGAGAAAAACGTAAACTATACTTACCTAAATACTACTTAAAACATGTTAATATATTTAAATTTCAGAGGTTAATGTCAACAAAAAATATGAAGTTACTTAAACAACTTAGTAGGTTTGTATCTGATATCTTAAAATTCTAGTCCCCGATAAGCTGCGCACGCAATGTTTCACAAATGACTATGTATGTCTGTCTATACGATCAGTATTCATTTTCTCTTATGTTGTTTTGTCACAAAATTTGTGTTGTGTTCTGTTCTGTTCTATCAACCCTGTTGTTTTCTAATTCTCATAACGATGTTCCCTAGAGGCTCAAGTGAACGTTGCGTCTGGCACCAAGTGTGGCCATTAGGGGACACCGGGGTTGAAAGTGCCACGGGTTGGTTGTGCCAAAGGCCATTATCCTACCGTTTCTTTGTCCATGACGTTATGGCTGAGAGTTTTAAACGCGCAATTTTTAGAACATTTTCCTACGAGAAAATCGCTTTTAAATTCTCATAACTTTTGATTTTATATTCGAAAATCGATTTTTCCGAGGTGTAAGTAAAGTTTCGAAATTCCGATAAATTGATTATTATCCACTATATGATACCCCGAAAGAAAATACTTTCTACGCGATAGTTGTTAATCAGACAAGCCCTAACATCACTGTCATTTTAATCGATATAACGCAAGCAGTTTTTTCACGTATGATTATGGTGAAAGACATGGATGGGGCGGGGTAGGTTGTGCCATCAGACAAGGGGTAGGTTGTGCCACTTTGTGTCAGTTTAAATTAGGCCTAACTGTGTGCAAAAGAGTATTTTTGCTATGATCACACACGCACGCACACACGCACGCACGCATCAGCGTATGAGCATGCGCACGCACACACAAACTGTTTTCAAAATCAATACTAATTTAATAAAAGATCCCCGTTTGTTTCAGAAATTTAATGGTTCTTACGAAGCGCCACTATGCTGTTTATTCCCCCCCCCCCCCCCCTTTTTTTTGGATATCCAAAAATCATTTTTGCCAATTTTGGTATTGCAACAATTAATTTATGGATATATCAGAAAAATACACTTTGTGATATCACGAAATAATAACGGATATCCAAAATTATTTTGGCTATCCATAAACTGGTTTTCAGATATCCATGGATACCCAAAACATCGAATTATTGATATCCCAAAATCGAATAATGTATATTAAAAATCAGGGACAAGTGACCGTTAATCAAGTGAAAAAAGTGACAGCAAGTTCAAATTATAATTACCTGCTGATTACCAGCTAACGTAATTGCGCCGAAAATAATAGCTCTATATCTACCTACTTTTAAGGTTTTGTGAGGCGCTTTGAATACGGCAAACCATATGTTTGGACGATTCAAATTTCTTATTACTATTTTGTAGAAACTTGAAAAATATTTTGCGGAGTCCGACCGCGAAATTCCGCGAAAATTAGGCGACGCGAAACTTTTCCATTATACGGTAGTCTTATGCAGCAATGTATTGTCAGGGAAATAACTTTCAATTTCCTAGGCGCAATGGTTCTCCAGCCCAGTAGCTGCATCAGGCGTTAAGGACGAGAGGAAGAACTGACGAACAGATAAGGCGACGGCAACTTGCCCTTTCAACTTCTTTGAAGTTCGGGGCATAAAAAACGGAAATAAGAAATGCCAGGGGATTTAACCTGGGGTGAGCCGGGTTCAGAGCAGAATGGAGTACCACAGAACAGCTCTTCAACCTTAGAATCTTGTGTGAAAAGTATCTTAAAAATCAATAAAATCTGTACCATGTCTTCATTAATATCAAAAAAGTCTCTGGAAGAGTATGGCATGCAGCCTCATTGGCCACAATGCGGAAGTACAATATTAGTGCAAATCTAGTTTGCACCGTTGAGCAGCTCTACGTAAAGGCTACAAGTGCATTCCTGATAAATGGCAGCGCGAAAGAATGATTCAGAACAACAGTTAGAGTAAGACAAGGATGTCCTTTGTCACCCACCCTGTTCAACACTTTTTCTCGAACTCACCGTTCTGATGCTCTGGAAGAACATGACGAAAGGTTAGCAAAGGCGGCAGAAATATTACGTATCTGCAGTTTGCAGATGACAAAGACGCTCTAGCTGAGGTAGAGCAGGAACTAGAAGCCCCAGTTGAAAGTCTGGCCAACCGTGCACAAGTTTTAAGATGGAGATCAGTGCTAAGAAGACTAAACGGATGACAAACAGCGCCAATGACATCCAGAGGGAGATCAAGATAAAGGGCAGAAGCTGGGTGCTGTAACATGCTTCAAATACCTTAGAGCAGTTGTCTCAGATGATGGGTCTAAACAGGAGGTTCTCTCAAGGATTGAACAGGACACTTCAGCTTTTATAAAGCTGAAGCCAATTAGGAGAAACAACGGCATATCTCTTGGATCAAAGGTAAAACTTATGCGCTCCCTTGTAATTTCCATATTTCTGTATGCCTGTGAATAGTGGATCTTGACAGCAGAGTCAGAGAAACGCAGGCCTTTGAAACGGGATGCTACCGAAGATTACTAAACATTTCGTACAAGTACCATATAACCCATGAAGAGGTTTGCAGAAAGATCAAAGCAGCCATTGAAGAAGATAATGAACTTCTGGCCCTGGTCAAGAAACGGAAACCAAGATGGTTTGTCCACGTCTCAAGGTCTTCTGGTTTGGCAAAGACAAGACGTTTCTACAGGGCGCAATGAAAGAAGAAGAGGTAGACAGAAGAAGAGGTGATGACAATGATATTAAACAGTGGACAAGAATGGATTTCGCCAGCTCAGCTAGGGCAGCTGAAAACAGGACAAGGTGGAAAGGGATAGTTTTAAAGTCATCTGTGGTGCCCAAACGACCTTGAAAGGTTAAGGGATAGAATAGAATAGAACCAGATATTTGTTACTATTCACAGTTTGGTGAATATATTTCCGTCACCTGACCTTTCAACCTTAAAGGAATATGAAACATGCCAGAAGAAGACATGTCTTAAAATAAAAACTGGCGAAAACAAAAATACTCCTGGAAATTTCCACAAAGAAAATATTGAAAATTCATGGTGTCTCTCATGGAATGCTGAAGGGAGCAGTCTTACGCCTAAACTGCATTAACATAAGTATTTTACCTGTGTTTTACCCTTTCAGATATGTTTATCTGTGAAAATACTGGTCAAATGAGAAACCTGAAGTTACCACATTATCCGGCGTTACTTTGAATTTCGCATATTGTGTCTGAGTCTATGCCTCCTCAGGCAAAAGATCCTATGCAATCGGTTGTTTAAGATGTAGTTTTATTTAAAAATGCTAATTCATCCACTAGTTGGTCAAGAATTTAAGGAAACTGAAGAAAGTACGAACCCTCTGGCTTCAAATGCTGTCTGAGCGTTTGGTCGAACATGCAAAACAATTTTCTCCTTGACTGATTGCATATTTCAACAATATCTATGTACCAACAGAAGATCTGGCGATTAAAGGCATCTATGTAGATCCGGATAGGCTAGTTCTAATGCTCACACAAAATCTCCTTACGTTATAAATAAATAGTTTTTTCAACCCACCTCGGAAACTGTCAACAATAATGGCGGCGAATCCTACGAAAAATACCACAATCCGGCGTGAAAACACCGCAAATCCTGCGTTTCGACCACTTTTCCGGCGTTACGGTTGGTCCCTGTGATTAAGTTTGTAGAGAAATCGAACCAAAGAAAATCACAATCAAGTAATATTTTTAGACTTAGACAGTCAGAAGAATTATCCTTCCAAATGATAAGGAAATACATTCTGTAAGTTTTTATTACTCTCTCTCTCTCTCTCAGTAAGAAATTGTTTTTTTTTCTTATCTTCGTAAGTCTTTGTTCTCGCGTACCCTTGGCCGACGCCTATTCGTAAATCGAATTTCCCACTGCGCCATTTCATTGGATGCGATTAACTTCCATCACATCCAATCAAATTATCATTACAAAACATTTTACGCAGAACAGGAGCCCTTGTCGCTAGAAAAAGATCGTGTTTATCGTGAACAGTTAGGACCGACCATTTGATATTCTGGGGGGGGGGGGGGGGGGGGGGGGGGGGGGGGGCCTGGTACATTTATCAAAAAAATTCCCTGTCTTTGGATATGCAAGTAAAAAAAAACCTGGCTCATAAGGGGGTTCAAAAAAATAATCTGGCTTCAAAAGTAAGAGAAAAAAATAACCTGTCTCCATCCAAAATTTCAACAAAAAAAATATAGTCTGCAGATAATTCCATTGGAATTGAGTTTTTATAATCTCTCTGGCTTCTGGGGGCTGTGCCCCAGACCCCCATATTTATAGTTTTGTTTTAATATTATCTTTACACCAGCGGGCCCGCATGTGCATACATTTACAAAAAAATCCTATACAACATTCACATACATGTATCATTGATCTGCCACATTACTAAGTAAATGTTTCCACTAAAACTGAATTGCAAAAGAGCCACTAGCTTATGGGAGACAAAACCATTATGGCAAAATAAACACTCTAAAAGGCAAAAGTCCCAATATAAAAACTCTTATTTTTACCATCATTCCTAGTTTTTCTCTTGTTTCCAGTCTTAAAATTGCCATTGAAATTGGGAAATTGCTTTAGAATCTGGGGGGCGTTGCCCCCCAGACCCCCCCTTTGTTAACTTCTTAGCACATACCTTTCAGCCATTTTATTAATTGCCATTCATGTATAATGTGACTATCAGTAAGTATTTATCAAACTTTCTAAAGGACAAATAAAGCATGTTTGGGCATATATTGGGATAGAAAAAAACTTAAATTCATTAACTTAACTTTGCCAAAATAGCCCTGAATTTTGGCAAAAAAATCCCTAATTTAAGGCCTAATTTTTTGCCAAACTCATACAGGGATGTTTGTATCTGTACCTTAGATGAAAAGAGTAACATGCTCCAGACACTGGTTTGCAAAAGCAAGCTAAGCCATGCCCTTATCCTGGTTAAAGACAGCACCACTTTCTTTTTGTGAGAAAAAAAGGTGTAAAAAATACTGATGTGGGTAAAATAAAAGGATATTAAGATCAAGTAAACAAGGATCTATTAGTTCAGCTCTATAAAAAAAAATAACCTGTTTGAGTTAGTTTGTAAAAAAAATAAATTAGCTTCCACAAGGTGAAAAAAAAAGAAATTGTTTCCAGAGGCCAGTGAAATAAAATGTTGTGTCTCCATCAAGAATACCAGCCCCCCCCCCCCCCCCCCCCCCCCCCCCCCCCCAGAATATCAAATGGTCGGTCCCTTATGCCTATAAAGTAGACGGTCAATATACAATCAGTTCATCCGTGTTTTAGAACAATTATGCGATAGATAACTGTGCTTTGCAGCAGATCTTCTGAATGGTCAAAAAATAACGGACCAAGGAAAAATACTCGCTGCCGCGACCAAAGGGCGGCGCTGCGGGAAATCTGATATGCGAATGGGCCGTCAGGCTAGGGTTACGTAAGGAACAAAGTGGACTACGTACCCTTTGCTTGCGAAGATGTTGCTTTCTATGAAACACTGTGTCCATTCGTGTACGCCTATAAATGCGAGTTGGAGCAGTGTACGCCGAGTTAGAAGAAAACACGTCTCGGAAATGTAATCATGGCTTTAAAGTAAGTTCATTTATCAGGGCTTTTCGTCATCTAAATGTAATAAACTAGCATGAGTGTATCTATAACTGAATAAGCTTTCAGACTGATATAGTTTCACGTGAATGCAATGTTCAATTTACAGAATATTTAACCAAATCTGTACATTCTTTCAAGTGAGACTGCATTTACTGAAAAAGAATTCAGTATTTCTTTACAAATACATGTATCTTTTGATTGATAGGTTCCTTATTAGCTAGGCAGATTTATATTGAAGCTATTGTAATAGATGAATCGAACAAAACCTGTCTGCTTTGAATATAGAAATCATTTGTAGGCAGGCTGTAATGGTATGAAGTGCACGCCGAGTTGCAAATACATAATTAACGAAAATACGGCGAGTTGGAGAACCCATGTACGCCGAGTTTAAGCTTTTTTGTCAAAAAGGGTGTACGCCTAGTTGGAATAAAGTACTGCTCTTTGGGATTTTTTAAAACAAAAATGACATTAAATTTAGTTGCAGCTGTCTAGCTGAGCATTTCTTGACATTGCTTCGTACTGATAGTGTTTAAAGTACCAAAGTCAGTCTGTTGTTGTGGGCTGCTCGATTGCTTGTATGAAAAATCATTCTATTAGTAAATTCAAAAGAATGATTGAGAATATTGTAAATAATTAAGCATCCACATTTTGTTTGTCTTCCAGATATGATGAGTTTGCCTGTCGATGTTATTACTGTTCGTTCAGAACATTTTCTTTTCAAGAACTATTATCACTGTTGCTTATACTATTCGACGGGTGAAATTTCAGTTCGAAGATTCACTTTATCTGTTGACAGTGGGAAAAGTAAATTCCAGTCTTTACATTTTAAACTCATTCCAAAAGAGTACAAAAGGAAACATCTGTACTGACTTCCTCATTAAAAAAAACTTCCAAAATGAGGCTCTTCTTTTAAAGGAAGGCATTGGCTGCTTGGGCAGCAATTCTTCTCTTCAAGAATTTAGAAGGACGGAAAGAATGAAAATGACAGAGTTGCTTCCCCTGAAAGTGTATTCATTCACCCAAGCAAAGTATCATTTTCTAAAGAAAATGAAAGTTACTGATATGCTAAGGAAAAGGACTATGATTTATTGACTCTTTTGTAAGACTCTTTTCTGATTGAAATAGCTTTGAACGCACTCTCAGTCGCTCTCTATTGGCAGACGCATTACTCTGTACCCTTCTCTAAATCAGAGGGGTAGAAACGCAATAGTTCTACATTTACTTTGCTTTACTCCAGGTCGGGCAACTCTTATCCCTCAATTCTTCAAAAGCAACCCTAGAAAAAATCTAGTTGTTTTTTGCTGTTATTTTCGTGTCCGTCCCAGTTTTCGTCTCTCCGCATATTTTCGTAGAATGTAATTGTCCGTACGTCTGCACAAGAGATCTATTCTATTCTATCCCGTAACCTTGCTAGGTCACTGGGGCACCACAGATGACTTCGAAACAACCCCCCTTCAACCCTGTTCTGTTTTCAGCTGCCCTAGTTGTGCTGGCAAAATCCATCTCTGTCCACTCTTTAATATTGTCTTCTCACCTCTTCTTCTGTCTACCTCTTCTTCTTTTCCTTTCACTGTGCCCTGTAAAATCATCTTTGCTAAGCCAGAAGACCTTGAGACGTGACCAAAACACCTTAGTTTCCGTTTCTTGACCAGCGTCAGGAGTTCATCATAGTCTCCAATATTTGCATGGATGTTTCTGCGAACCTCCTCATTAGTTATATGGTCCTTGTATGAAATGTTCAGTAACCTTCGGTAGCATCTCATCTCAAAGGCCTGCGTTCTTTTCTCTAACTCTGCTGTCAAGGTCCACGATTCACAGGTATGCAGAAATATGGAAATGACAAAGGAGCGTAAAAGTTTCACCTCTGATCCAAGAGATATGTTGTTATCTCTCTAAATTGGTTTCAGCTTGGTAAGAGCTGAAGTGGCTTGTGCAATCCTTGAATGAACCTCATGTTTTAGGCCATCATCTGAGACAACTGCTCCAAGGTATTTGAAGCTTGTTACAGTACCAAGCTTCTGTCATTTTACCTTGATCTCCCTCTGGATGCCAACTGCACTGTTTGTCATCAGTTTGGTCTTCTCAGCACTAATCTCCATCGTATACCTTGTGCAGGTTTGGTCGAGACTTTCAACTAGGGCTTCTAGTTCCTGCTTTTCCTCAGCTAGAGCATCTATGTCATCGGCAAACCGCAGATTGGTAATATTTTGCCCCCCCCTAATATTTTGTCCCATGACCTTTCCGTCATGTTCTTCCAGCGCACCAGACATGATCCATTCGAGAAAAATGTTGAAGAGGGTGGGTGACAGAAGACATCCTTGTTTACTCCAACAGTTGTTCTGAACCCTTCTCCTGTGCTGCCATTCATCAGGATTGCACCTGTAGACTTGTCGTATGGCTGCAAGGGCACAGGAGATAAATATGTTAAATAGGAGACGGTCTCGCAGATAAAATTATGTTGCAGGAATGTTGAGGGCTGTTATCATTGTGTCCGAATATACATGCGCAGAAAGGCAAATCCCTTACAGTAGCGACTACATCAACCTAAACTTTGTGCTTCTTACTGGGCTTGAAGGGGTGATCACGTTGATGGTTGTTTGCCCATTCGTTCTTGTTTTAAGGAGACCACCACCCCTGGTTACAAAACCATATCAGGCTTATTGAGTCAGTGTGTGTTGTGTTTTGCGTGCACATGTACAGTTTTGCCGGTTTTATCAGGCGGACGCTACCACCATCGTTCATTGACGCTGTAATCACCAGCTGCGATTCTGATGCCACTTATTTCAGCCCAGAATACACTGGCCATGGCTGTGTATTTTCTAGTCTATTGGAAAAATGGATCGGACATGTGCCGTCCGTGGGAGTCGAACCTGCGACATTTTGTGTGAAAGGCAAAGATTATCCGCTAAACAAGGCGCTACACAGGGTGTGGCGGTGGGGGTGCTAAGGTGTTGGATACCGATATTTTTATTGAGTTGTGTCAAAAGGGACTGCAGTTTATAACATACTTATCAGCCTGTGCGTGTGGTTAAGGGTATAAAGCTTATAACCATGGGCAGACTGCTTTTGCACTATGTGATACGCAACCGTTTTACTCGCAGCTTAGTCAGCGTTAATGGTTGGCGCTTGCTGGTTTTAGCTAGGATGCTTCGAAATTTTCTTCAGGAACAGTTTATTTTTTTTTTTTTTTTTTTTTTTTCGTTTCATCACTGTACTTAAACGCATAATGTGGCTTCATAATTAACTCTATCAGTGGAAGAGCGTTCAGATACACTTCCTTTAAACAAATACAAAATCTGTTATTTTGTCAGGTCAGATAAGAGCATGCTACATGTTTGGTCATTAGTCTTTGAGCTTGATGTTTATGTACTCTAACTCGCGGTACACCCTTATGTCAACAATGATTAAACTCGGCGTGCACAGGTGCTGCAACTCGGCGTGTACTTTGGCAACACCCCTGGTGCAAACAAATACAGACAGCTCTCTCAGTTTTACGATCAGCGTTTTGTGGCTTCGCTCTTATGGTCACAATTGGATCATTTCTTATTCCATTTTATAATTTTGGTAAATGAAGACAGTGTTTGCGTATATTGAGTACAATTTAAGACCAGTAGCACATATTTTGACATGTTTTGCAAACATTTGCGATGTTTCTTGTGTTATTACAAGAGGTGGTGCTTTGAAAATTTACTTGCGGTTGTAGATGATGTCTAAGACGAACACTGCGAAGAAGAGAGGGACATAAACCTTAGTTAGCTGTTAAAACACATGGCAAGCACTTACCTCTCGTCCTCGAGCATTCTCTGAATGTGTTCTAACTCGGCGTACACTGCTCCAACTCGCATTTATAGGCGTACACGAATGGACACAGTGTGAAATCCTCTTTTTGTTTTTGAACTTTTATTGCACTCGTGAAGTGACCTGGCAGGGCGGAGCTAGCGTTATGGATCAGTGCATTGTGAAACAGGTAATTCCTGTTTTCGCCAACAATCGGAAAAATATCCGTACGACTTCGTTAATCCTCGCCTTTCTTGTTATAAGTTATAACAGTATTTTAACCAAATTGTGTACAAAGCCTCGTGGTGTAGTGTATCTGTAGTCGGATTGCAAAGACACTCAGTGCTACGATATAGGGTTCAAATCTAGGTTGATAATAAAAAAAAAAATCTCATTTTTTTTCTTTTCAAACTTTATTTTATTTATTCACTCTTCTTTTGCTCGTGCATGCATATAACTTTTTCTCGAGCATAAAATACCATAATCTACTTGATGCCCTCGTACATATTTCTGGGCATAATCAGACAAACAAAATCTCTGAAGATTTTCCTTTTTAATTTTGAGCGTAAAGTATATGGAGTTATCAGAACAAACGTAAATTTCTGTCAGGCAAAATAATCATTTGTTACCTGAAAACTTAAAAAGAAAGAATAAAAAAACGTTATAATTTTAGGTATATTCGGACCTTGGACCCTTATAAGATAACAAAAAGGTTAGCACGTCTAGCAGAGGTCCACTACACCAAAGAGTCTTTACACATTTGTCAGATATAGCTAACAGTTATAACTCATGCATGATACGCGATGATTAACGAATACTTACGAATATATTTCCGATTGGTTACGAAAATGTTTTTTTACCTATTTCATAATGCATTGAACCAAATCGATAGCCCCGCCCTGCCAGGTCACTTCACGTGGGCAATAACTTAGTTTGAAAATTGTTGTAAACACAATGACGTTATATGTTCACCAGAAAACATGTCAGCACGGCGGCGATATGTGCGTGCGTACTTTACAACGTTACATAACACACAGAAAAAAAAACAATAGATCTTGTTTCATTTTGGGAAAAGCACAGAACGCATGTGATAAAAACGGTTACGAAATGTCTAGCGTTGTATTGTCAGAGATATCGGTCCGTCGACAGCTTCATATTGGCCAACTTGGAGCTGGCGGGCCGATATGCCAGGCAATGCAACACTAGACATGTCATAACCGCTAAGTACGATCGACGTTCTATTTCATACTTAATTTGACAGCGTCGGTCCACTTGCTGTCGCTTGTTGAATGTAGTTCATTTGGATTGATAACGATCAATACGATCGAGTATGTTCTCTGCATGTAAAAATGTATTCGTGTCGATTAGCTGGTGTGCAGCCTGGTCGATTGATAAAAATGACTACGACAGAACAATTGACTGGTTAATCATTAACAACTGACATAAAAATAGTGTGTGTTGTTTTTTGGAAATTTTATATCGATTGATACTGAACCTTTGTCATTAAAAGGGAGTCAAAATTAAATGACTGATTTACTTCTCTTTGTGAATGCTCTTTCACCTTGATCCTTGTTACGACAGGGCCGGAAATTTCCACTGGTCCGCTCGCCATTATAAGTGCAGTTGTATAAACCAGTTCCGTCGCATTCGTCTGTTGCGTCCATGTAAGAAGAGTTACCCCACCGGGTATTCAACGTGGAAATGACGTCGTATTGACCTCGATGCGACGAGATGATGTCGCATCAACGACAATACAACGTCACTTTGACGTCAATCTCGTCGCATCGACGTCAATACGACGTCATGTGCCTGCTGGGACAATTTAAAAATCTGTCGGCTCTGACTCAGAAAAATCCATCGAATGGCCTAGTAGAAGAATCAATTGATTAACTTTTTTTCGAGAGCTTCGTGAAAGGTGTATTTAAACAGCCCTTCTTATCATTGAAGATTTCCATGAAAAAAGAGAGAAAATATGTGAATATGAACATACCCAGTGGGCACATGACGTCGAAATAACATCATACTGACGTTGATGTGACGTGATGACGTCTCATCGACGTCAGTGCGACGTCATTTCAACGTAATATGCCTGCTGGGTACATGTTACTCTTTTCTGATGCTGCATTTGTGCAACGCATCTGCTGTGTAAGGGGCTCAGGAGATACCTAAATATGCCTCATCCCAACAACCTCCCCATCACACCACAAATTTACATAGAAGTCATTCCTGGACCTACTTTGGCAGGGACGGGAAGAAGGGTTGGAGAGGGGTGGGGTGGGGGGACTTAGGGAATGGGTCTCTGCTGCTACACGTAAATAGAATTACCGTCAAGATGTTTTGGGATGATTCTGGAAAGTGTCCAATACCACGGTAAGGTGGTTTCAATAACCGTTCACAACGAAACTGCCAGCTTTTTTGAAAGCCATCACTTGATTAGTCTGACTAACTTACCCGCGAAAACAGGTTTTCTGTCTTCCACAGTTGACAGTTGCTGAACCTGACCATCTGTTGGGCATTTTTGCTGGCTGCTGTGCTGATGTATCGAATGATATCTATTGTTTTCTAAATTTTTAACCACGAACGAAACTTGCGAAATTTCTGTCTACACACTGTGTGTTTACACACGAACCAGTGCGGATCTAGCGCGATACTGGTAGGAACCGGCCAGGCTTTCACCACGAAATTGGTAGAAATCGACGAAAAGTTGCTAGATTAGTACGAAATAGGTCGAAATCATCCGTTTCTAAGATGAAAATTTGTCGACTGCACAATGTCGGCAGCCATGTTTTTTCCCTTAGCTAAAACTTAGCAAAACTTAAGAAAGTTAAGTCACCTACCGAGCTATCTTAAAGTTAAGACGAATCTTAAGTTTTCTTAGTGTTAAGTTGGTTTATAAATATGACTTAAGAATTTCTTAACTTTAAGCAGGAATCTTAGCAAAATCTTAGAGTTAAGAGTAAACTTAAGTTAAATTCTTGACTTAAGTTGCTTTATAAATATGGCCCCTGTTCTCCAGATCCTGTTACAGATCTCTTAAAACATCAATCATGGCCTCCCCACCAGCTTAAACAAGTTCTGCTGTATATTATCAACTCTGGCAGACTTCCACTTCTTTAGTGCTGCTACTGCAATCTCAACTTCCGCACGAAGGATCGGTTGTTTCCTCTTGGGGCTGATTGCAGTCCGGAACTGCATTGGCACCATAACGCACACGGTTGTATAGTTCGCAGCAATATTCTGACCATCTGCTAGGAATCTCTTGTTCTTCTGTAAGACATTTCCCAGGCCTGCCCTGGATAATTGCGGACCTACCTTGCTTCTCTGAAGTTGATCCTTCAACAGCTGGTATGCTATCTTGCTGAAGGTTTTGCTCAGGCAAGTTTCGATATCCTCGCACTGAATACCTATCCAGTCCTCCTTAGCTTTCTTCACTGCCTTCTGAATCCTCTTGTTTGCTTGCCTGCTCCACCTGCTTCATACCGCCTCTTCTTTAAATCTCCCCTCTCATTACAGAGGTCGCGAACCTCTCTGGTGACCCAGGGTTTTTTCATGCGACGATCCTTCCCAATTATCTCACTGATTGCATAAGGCACTGCTGTATTGTAGTTGGTAATTATAATATCTAAGTCCATGTCTTTGTCCCTCAGACCGATGAGTGGTGCGAATTTCCCACCTTTCATTGCTTGAAATGTGCATGCAACATCTGGGTACCTTAACTTCTCAAGATCAAACTTCCGTCTTGGCTGGGTTGGCTTTCTCGCGTTCGTCAGACGAACTCGGAAGGTCATCAACACTAGGTCATGGTCACTTCTAATGTCTGCTCCAGGAAAGCTCCTTGTCCTATAGGGGTAGTTGGGTGGTGCGATGGTGCTGCGTGTAACTGCCATTGCCGGGGCGTCCTACTGATTTGGTTAATAGTAGGGCAATGGCCTACTGTGCTTGCAGTAGGTGCGGGTGGGGGTTGTTTGGACATTTTTCTCTCGTCTATCATTTCTCTGGTTTTTCTCCTTCTCTCTAGGAGACGGCCCGATATAGACTGAAATACTGTCTCAAAGGGCCGTTCAGTCCTTGTCCTGTGGATGTTAACACCATTGTCGGAAGTGCTTCCTCCCCAAGATGTAAACAATCTGACTGTGGTGTTTCCCATCTGGGCTGTGCCTTGGCCATCTTCTTGATGGTTAGTGAGGGCCAAAGGTGTTTGTCAGTACTAGGCTGTTAAAGGTTGCAAACTCTAGACGTCTGAGACCTCTTTCATTTGTCTCGACATTGCAGTAGGGGCCACAAACGTCTTCCCAGTCTGTCTGTTCATCCTCTACAATTTTTGCATCCCAATCCCCTTGTACTACCAGAATGTCCTTCTTTGGTCTATGATTTGCTGGAGTTGCTGGTAGAAGTGCTCAGCCTCACTGTCATTAGGCCCAAATGTTGGTGCATAAACCTGTATGATGGTGACATCGAAATGAGCTGCTCTCAGGTTGATTGAGACCAGTCTGCTAGAGACTGGCAAGACAGCACTCACTATTTTCTTGTGCACAAGAAATCCAACCCCATACTCGTGCCTGTCCTCTTTTCCTCTGCAACAAGCATTGTGTCCGTCATCTGTTGACGTCTTGTCAAAGTTTTTCCTGCGCATTTCGCAGAGTTCTGGTATGTTCTTTTGATACCAGTCTATGGCATGAGTCAGCTTATCAAGTTGTCTAGCTGGTCTCAGAGTCCTTACGTTCCAGGTTCCAACTGTGATGTTCTCTCTTCCTCTAATCTTTTTCATGTTTGTTACACCAGTGGCATACTTTTCACCTACGTCCCAGTGTCCAACAGTAGGCTCGGTCATTGTTAACCCGGGCTGCGATCGATCCGTTATTAAGGTATCTTTAAGATTGTCCATCCATAGTGTTTCTTGGGAGAGTTAAGCCTGACGGAGCCCATCCCTCTCCAGGCTATATGTGTTGACAACCGCCGAAATCCTTGATTACTGTATGGCTTGCCTTGGTCACGAACGCATGGCCGTTGACTCAAAGAGTACTTCCGCCTGGGTCGTTGACTTCTAGGAGTACTTCCGCCCAGTGATGTTGTGTTAACATCACCCCTTATTAACTCATCGGGCTGGGAGCTTCATAGATGTGAGTATATACTTTCACGATATACTTTCACGCAAACAGTTCCTTGGTTCAATGGTCTCTGAGGTTGACCTGAATATCTTGCTTGGTATGGCAACCTGAAAAGAGCCATTTATAATCCTTTTGAAATGTTAAATAAGTCCAGAAACCTCACACTGGATTAGGAACCAATTCACACATTTGAGCCACGACACGACAAAAACAACAAAGTGGTTGTGTGCCCAGCGCAGACTCAGATCAGCCTGGGCGTCCGCCCAGTCTGATCAGAGTCTTCGCTGTCCGCATGGTGCTAGCTTAGACCCTTAGCTACCCTTTAAGCGCTTAGCGAAGAGTCTGCTCAGGCTGGGCGGATGCCCAGGCTGATCTGAGTCTGCGCTGGGCGCACAACCACTTTGTTGGTTTTCTCGTGTCGCGGCTCATTTCATATTGCTTCTACAATTTTTCATATTGCATCAGGCACCATATTGCATCAGGCGCCATATTGCATCAGGCACCGGAGTACAAGTTCAGATACCTTTTACAACGTTTGCCTGTTGACTATTAAAAACACAGTTTGTCAAGCCTGAGATAATGTGGGAAACGAGAGTATAAACTTGTTCAAATTTTATGGAAGAAAGTTGTATCGAAGAACACAGAATATATAATGACAGTGCCTGGCATTTTGAGCCTAGTGGAGGTGCGACGTTGACGTCACGAAACGTGAAATGAAAATGACGTCATAAAATTTGCACGTAAAATTAATTGTATTTCCGCGCACTGACTAATAAATTTCAAAGCGTCACCTAAAAAGACTGATTCAACATTTCTATCGGCGTCTTTAATTTTCTTCATCTATACTCCTTTAAGAATGTTCGCATTATAGATCTTTGAAAAGCGATGTCACGAACCAGTTATAAAGGTTTATCCAGTTAGTATGTAAATTGTATTCAATCAGTAAAACAAATACAAAAAATCTGGTTGGTGTGAATTTCATTTGCACTTGCAGTAAACCTTAGCGCTATTTCTTTGTGCTTCTCATAATGTATTCTGGAAGCATTAATAAATATGAAAATGTTAAAAGAAAACCCTTCCGATTTTCGCTAAATAAGGCTCAAAATGCCAGACACTGTCACAATTATTATAGTCGCGGGCTTGAGTGGGTATTTCTTAGTATCTGTATTAGAATTTTGATACCCTTGTAGTGGACAAGAAGCAATCCTTGGTGGTCATCATCCAATGCATGACCCAGCAGAAATTTACTGCTGAATCAATAATGAATCAACGTTGATACTCAGTGTCGAAGCAAAGTTAAATCATACTTGAATGTGAAAATGGATTCAACATTGAGGCTTCAATATTGATTCAACCTTTGTTATTCAAGGTAAAATCAACGACACTGCAAGTTACCTCAGCATGCGCCTAGTTCAAAACAAATCCTGTCAGCGTTGATGCCTTTTCTTATAATATCATGGCATATTGCATCCACGTATATACGACATAGAGACACGCTAGTATGCTGTGTTTACAGTACGTTTACAAGGAGAAAGTATTAATCAAATTTGATACTCTCTATTTTACATCGAAGACTCCTCCTACGGTACAATAAAAAGTTACAGAAATGGGGAATCTGTTGTTTAAGAGAATACGCGTGTTTGTGCTTTGTGACTGTGTTTGATATTGTACCACCTAACCGTTAAAATAAGTAACATGCAGGTCATTTGAAAAGAAATAGACACCACTTCATTGTAATATTAATGGTTATATTCTTGCAGTCAGTATTGTTTATAAGTCACTACGTTCGCTCTTTCTCCTGGTTAGCAACATCGAGCCAAATAATGAGTTCGATTATCATGGTGAGTTTGGGAATATTGTTAATAAGCGCATACAGTTTCGTTTAGTAAAATAGGAATACTCATGCAGACGTGCATATGTATAAAATACTTAAATGAGATTAAAATAATAATATGAGACATTTTCCAAAGTAAAATGGAAACCAAATGTTTCCATGCAGTAAGACGTTTTGAAAATATATTCATTTTATATATTGCCTATTACAGGTAGGCCCTTTGATATGGCATATACAGAGTTATGCAGTGTGAACACTCTTTTTGCACATTTTGAGAAGGCCAGTTAACTTATTAATGAATGTTACTACTTAATTATATCTAGAAGCAGTAATTTACAACTATTTTAATTCTAACAAACAAAAGATCAGCTGATAAGCAATCCGTCTTAAACAACTTTTTTACTTTTCTTAACATAAATTCAAAAATTAAGTCTTACCATGTTTAAAGGAAAAAAGTTACACTATCGGTGTTAAAACGAAACCGCTTATGGCCTTGTCTCAGGCGTGTCTAACGATAATGGTGCGTGATATGATTTAAATTTGAAATGATTGTGGGAAAAATATTTAATGCAGTTGACATATCAAGTAAGGTTCAATACCAGATCAACTTACAATATTCCATGTTGAAAAGCCATTTTTAACAAATATTGGATCAGTCTTATCTATCTATCTATCTATCTTGACATGATCCACAACCCCCTTTCGGGTATTATTTGGATTTCACCACGCATGGTGTGTTAGTAAAGGAAGTAAAAAAGTGAGATAGTGCAGAATAAAAAGATAAAAAGAAAGGTGAAATATAGATGAAAGGGTTAGTGTTAAGAAGAGCTTAAAATCAGGATAAAAACAGTATTTATGTTTAGGGGAGGGTATGACTGATCTTACTGACTCCTAATTTAAAGAAGTCAAGATCTGAAACTTGGACGAGATCAGCTGGTAATCTGTTCCATAGTACAATAGTCATGGGAAAGAATGAATACTGATAATAACAGACAGATGTATGGATCTGTCTGTAAGAGAGAGGATGCATGTGACGAGTATATCTGGTGGGCTGTTCGAAATATGACGGAACGGGAATAGCAACCAGGCCATACACTACCTTATAAAACATAGCGAGACGCGCATCGTAACGTCTGCACTCAAGCGACCGCCATCTTAGGTTACTCATAATTTCTGTCACGCTGCTGTAGGGAGAGTAATCATTTGATACCCATCTTGCTGCCCTTCGTTGAATCATTTCAACTTTCTCTATATTTTCTTTCATGTATGGGCTCCAGACAGAAGACGCATATTCAACCTGCGGTCTTACTAGTGAGTTATATGCCAGTGTTTTAATTTCTTCATTTTTTGTTTTCACATTTCTTTTTACAAAGCCTAAAGTTCTATTAGCACTAGCAGTTATATTGTTTATGTGAGAATTCCAGCTAAGATCTGTGCTGATGCTTACCCCAAGATACTTGGCTGCATCTACAGCCTCCAGTTCTTGAAAGTTCAGTGCGATGAAATCACCAGCTTTGTCGTCAATTACCATTTAGTTTTCCTGAAACAAATGCTGTCGGAATATCAAACAAGAGTTTAAAACTTATGCACCTTTTTAGCTCACCTGAGCCAGCGGCTCCGGGGGAGCTTATAGGGTGGTAAGGCTCCGTCGTCCGTCGTCGTCCGTCCGTCCGTCCGTCCGTCCGTCGTCCGTCCACAATTTCAAATGACTTCTCCTCTGAAACCGCTGGACCGATTGTAAGCAAATTTCATATAGAGCCTCCTGGGACCTTAGGAACGAAAAGTTGTTCAAACGGTCCTGGTCACATGACCAACATGGCCGCCATGCCCATATATGGTAAAAACCTGAAAAAATCTTCTACTCCAGAACCAATAGGCCGATGGCCTTGAAACTTGATATGTAGCATCGGGTACGCGAGTACTACCAAGATTGTTCAAATTATGACCTTGGGTTGACCTTGACCTTTTTTACGGTAAGGTGAAATTTGCTTCCTTATGCTTTTATATGGCAAGATGCTATAACATAAGATATCTTGGAAACTGTTGAAGATTTTGGGCTAAAAAATGGTATCTACAGTCATCTTAATGACTACATGAAGATTTACGAGTACAAGAGGTCAAGGTCATTCTTTGACCTTTGACCCTGAACTCTCATATTTTGATAAGTTCTAACAATCTCCTCAAAATCCACTGGGCCAATTGAAACCAAATTTCATACAGAGCCTTCAGGGGTTGAGGGAACAAAAATTTATTTATACGGTCCAGGTCACATGACCAACATGGCCGCCATGCCCATATATGGTAAAAACCTTTAAAAATCTTCTTCTCCAGAACCAGTTAACCGATGGCCTTGAGACTTGGTATGTAGCATTGGGTACTTGAGTACTATCAAGAATGTTCAAATTATGACCTTGTGTTGACTTTGACCTTTTTTACGGCATGGTCAAATATGGGAAAATGCTAGAAGATGAGATTTCATGATAAGTTTTGAAGATTTTGGCCTAAAAACTGGTATATACAGTCATCTTAATGGGTACCAGAAGATTTGTGAGTACAAGAGGTCAAGGTCATTCTTTGACCTTTGACCCAGAACTCTCATATTTTGACAGTATCAAACAATCTCCTCAAAAACCTCCAGGGGCCAATTGTGACCAAATTTTTAGCTCACCTGAGCCAGAGGCTCCGGGGGAGCTTATAGTATGGTCAGGCTCCGTCGTCCGTCATCGTCCGTCGTCCGTCCGTCCGTCCATCAACATTTTCAAACGACTTCTCCTCTGAAACCACTGGGCCAATTGTAACCAAATTTCATATGTAGCCTCCTGGGACCTTAGGAACGAAAAGTTGTTCAAACGGTCCTGGTCACATGACCAACATGGCCGCCATGCCCATATATGGTAAAAACCTAAAAAAAAATCTTCTTCTCCAGAACCAGTAGGCCGATGGCCTTGAAACTTGGTATGTAGCATCAGGTACGCGAGTACTACCAAGATTGTTCAAATTATGACCTTGGGTTGACCTTGACCTTTTTTACGGTAAGGTCAAATTTTCTTCCTTGTGCTTTTCTATGGCAAAATGCTATAACATAAGATATCTTGGAAACTGTTGAAGATTTTGGGCTAAAAATTGGTATCTACAGTCATCTTAATTAGTACATGAAGATTTATGAGTACAAGAGGTCAAGGTCATTCTTTGACCTTTGACCCAGAACTCTCATATTTTGACAATTCCAAACAATCTCCTCAAAAGCCCCTGGGCCAATTGAAACCGAATTTCATATAGAGCCTCCAGGAGTTGAGGGAACAAAAGCTTACTCATACGGTCCGGGTCACATGACCAATATGGCTGCCACGCCCATATATGGTAAAAACCTTTGAAAATCTTCTTCTCCAGAACCAATTGACCGATGGCCTTGAAACTTGGTTTGTAGCTTTGGGTACTTGAGTACTATCAAGGTTGTTCAAATTATGACCTTTGGTTGACCTTGATCTTTTATACGGCAAGGTCAAATATGGGAAAATGCTAGAACATAAGATTTCATGGAAAGTTCTGAAGATTTTGGCCTAAAAATTGGTATATACAGTTATCTTAATGAGTACATGAAGATTTGTGAGTACAAGAGGTCAAGGTCATTCTTTGACCTTTGATCCTGAACTCTCATATTTTGACAATATCAAACAATCTCCTCAAAAACAACTGGGCCAGTTGTAACCAAATTTTATACAGAGCCTTCAGGGGTTGAGGGAACAAAAATTTATTTATACGGTCCAGGTCACATGACCAACATGGCCGCCATGCCCATATATGGTAAAAACCTTTAAAAATCTTCTTCTCCAGAACCAGTTAACCGATGGCCTTGAGACTTGGTATGTAGCATTGGGTACTTGAGTACTATCAAGAATGTTCAAATTATGACCTTGTGTTGACTTTGACCTTTTTTACGGCATGGTCAAGTGTGGGAAAATGCTAGAACATAAGATTTCATGGAAAGTTTTGAAGATTTATGCCTAAAAATTGATATCTACAGTCATCTTAATGAGTACATGAAGATTTATGAGTACAAGAGATCAAGGTCATTCTTTGACTTTTGACCCAGAACTCTGTCATTTTGACAATATCAAACCATCTCCTCAAAAGCCCCTGGGCCAGTTTTGAAACCAAACTTCATAAAGAGCCTCCAGGGGGTTGAGGGAAAGAAAAAAATTTCAGATGTCCAGGTCACATGACCAACATGTCCTCCATGCCCATATATGGTTAAAACCTTTAAAAATCTTTTTCACAAGAACCAGTTGACCGATGGCCTTAGAGTAACTTACCCTAGATTACTGAGGCTGAATGGACTCGGGTGAGCTACAGGACCAATGGTCCTCTTCTTTCTCAATGAACTTGTCTAACGGCGATTGTAAGTATTTACTTGCTAACCTACATTCCTTCATTGCCGGGTACATAATACTAAAATTATTCAAAGACAGGAGCACTGTAACTACCGTAGAGTGTAGTATATTCAATATTGTTGGTAAAATGATAAAGATAGCAGACCCGGAAACAGGTCTACCTTATTTGTTTAACCCAGTCTGTGCCATTAGGTAACAACAAAGTTGTAATTACTGGATATAGAGACAGATTAATACAAAAACAATTTTCTCTATCGTCTGATAAGGGTTAACTTTATTATCGCGTATTTTGGTTCCATTCATTCTTGTGACAGGCTTATACCGCCCGCTTATTTACCCAGACTCCCTGAGTGTTTACAATACCCCCAGCGTCAAAATAAAGTTAGATAAAGTTAACATAAATACAACTTTCCAAAAGAAAGGCAGTGGCGGTCGTCGAACTTGACAACTTGAAATTATTTGTTAGCGTGATTAATGTAGACTTCTATTTACCAGCCCGGCATCTCAATCTATTTTTGTGCAAGAATTTTGTTCAAGCTGTCCTTATATAGGTTTCTGATGCTTTTTAACTGACAATTTACCTCTTGTAGACAACTAAATTTAATATGTACTGAATATATTAAAGAAGGCAATGATCAGCGTTCGAGACAGTAGACTTCCGCATATTGTCCTAAACACTAAATGGGAAAGGAAAACAATAAAGTCGGCTCACAAAGCAAACCAAGACAAGCGAAAGGCCCAAGGACCTGTGGTCGTATTTATAAAGCGACTTGCGTGGTTGCTATGCTGTTGCTAAGGCAACATTTCTATAAAGAGGATTTCCTACAAATATGAAATTTGCTCCGGAGGAACAGTCTTTGTAAGACTGTTCCTCCAGAGCAAATTTCGTAGTTGTAGGGAATCTCCTTCAAAATAAATTTAGCCTTAGCAACAGCATAGCAACGGCTTTAGTCGTTTTGAAACATACGGCCCCAGATCTTTCTTTGAAAATGATCCAAGGTTATCCTAAACAATGTGCACAATGTCAGCTTAACGCAAAGAAGACAATAATACGCCACAACAGAAGCATTTTACCCAGAAAACGTATTCTCATCTCACAGAGGTGCCGTTATAAATTTTCTATTCTAGTTTGTGTCCTTGGCGCATATGCAACGCGTAAAGGACACACCAAAACACGCGTTCGGATATGAATGGCCAGAGTATTGGTTGTTCCAATCCCGCCATATCGACCATTAGGGCTACCGGTAGATTGCGAGCCAAGTCCTAGCTGTTCGCTTCCCTGTATAGATGTGCTTGCTGTGGCTATTAAAGCATACGCCAATAAACGGTACTGCAAATGTACTGATTGATTTATTGCTTTACGTCCACGGTAAACAGCTATGGTCATGTCGGGACGTTCCGTTAACCTTACCACACTACTCCTGGGCAGGCTTAGACCTCCTAAGCGGTTTACCAGTACTACGTGCACATAGTTTCGCCAGTAACTGACAACTGCTCTTCTTGAATCAGCGGAAGAAGAAACGAAAGTATGTGGCTAGACCGGGTATCGAACCCAGGACCTCTGACTTATAAGTCAGGTGCCCTACCGACTGCGCTATGCGGCCCGGCAAAGGTACTGGCCTACTTTGCACCCATGTTCATACTTTTGGTTGAGTAAACGATGCCGTACAAAAATGAGATCTGTGCAGATTGCACAGCAGCTAGGCTTTTTGCTACATGATCCAGAATGTTTTGAAGACTGGTCGAAGTTTGTGTGTCCGTACCCTGAATTCGTCAAGCCTTCGCTACTTGTATTCATAGGTGTCAAAGACACATTTTGTCGTGTCTTTCCTCAATGTTTTCTGATAATATTGCAGTTTATTCCAGTCTTGTATGTTTGTCTTCTGCCAATCAACTGCTATAAATCCTATTATGTTCACACCTACATAGTGCAATGTTTCCAAAACAGGATTAGAATTTAAATACCTTGCATATCTCGGACAGCTAAAAAAAACAGCAACCAAACTATGCTGTGCTGTAAATATATAGCGGTAACCTTCAAACCCTAACGAAATTATCTAAGAGGAAACAGGATTGGATAAGGTTCGTTCCAGTTAACACTGTGTTTTCTTATATAAGTAAGGTCTGAGAGGCCGCAAAACTGTTATCATAAAGAATAAAGTCAAAACAGCAATAAAATGACTGGAAAATATATAGTATTACATACATACACTATTATTGGTGGACTATTAACATTGGCAGTTGCAGTAGGTTGTGCCTTTGGTAAGAAAAAGTTCTTTTAATAATTGTTATCATTATTATTTTATTATTATTATTATTATTATTATTATATAGTTCGTCCAGATGATTGTTTAAATTTGTTCTTAAAAAGAACAAAAAACAGTTAGAAGATTTCTTACTGACAAATGAAATAAGGGTTCATTTCAATCGCATTTTTAACAAATCGTAATTGAAAAGTACTGTGAACAATATTACTTACCATCATCAATTATAATCTAACCACATTTTAAAGTATATAGGTGTTTTATACTGACTCCTCATCGAAACTTTTTCTTCCTCATTTAAGAATCTCTTGTACCCTCTCAATCAGTTTTGAGTAAAGAGCAATACCTACCATATACTTTAGGTGGGAGAACAAAACAAAAAAGACGCTACATAACGGTCCTCGCCGTCAATTACAATGACAGACCTAAACAAGTCCTATCGGCTGACCGGTAGTAGATTTTTCTACTCCTGGTCATTTTACATTTTTGACACGAGCCGAGGTCGTTTTATAAAAGACACATCAAATGACAGCTCGTGTCAGCTACTCTGTATGTGTTGTAGTGGGCGATACTAATAACTAACCTCCGCTACTGAAGCCGTACCGTTATGTAACAGTGATAGTTAGTGATGAAATACTGTAGTATAACAAAATGTATCTGGATATTTGGAAGCAAAATGATGGCCATAATAAAAAAAAAACTTTCATGGAACCTGATTAGCTCTGAAGTAGAGGAACATTTGAGTTTTTTTGAATGAGTTAAAACCTACTACTGAAATACAAAGGATCTCTGACAGGTTTAAAACTAGTCCGAAATAACCTTTTGAAATACCCAAGAACTGTTTTTGAAATTTGTTGCTCTCAACTTCTCAGCTACACATACCTGGCTTTATTAAAATGTATTTTCTGAAGTTTAAGCACACAGTCTTCCATTTTGCCAGATTGTGTAATTAAATATAAATTAAATGTAATGGAAAATGGAAACCCTGAAGGTACCACCCCCCCCCCCCCCCCCCCACCCGTGCCTCAGAAAGCCACTTTGCTTGTATGCGTGTGCCATGATAATACACATTTTATGTCAGCGAGACACATGATGGGAGAGATATTCTACATTTGAAAAACTCAACAATTACGCCCTTAACATGTTAACATTTAGGGAAAGTCCTGATTATTTGAAAATAATGCATTGATATACCTTTGAATACTGCTTTTCCGTTAGCGCTATTCGTACGAATTTTGTAGCTGTATTCGTAGACAAACATGCGACGCTACGAATACGGCTACTGTTGCAGAGGTGATGGCATGATGGCATCAGTACTGGAGTTTAAAATAAGTTAGCCGTCCGTCTATCCGGATAAACTGGCTCCTGTGATCCTGAAAATGTTCAAGCTAATTTCAGCCAGTATGCTATAGCAACAAAAGAGAAAAGCTACAGAAACTCTTAAAGCTAGGCTTACGAAATTTCATGAGCACGGACAGACACATGGACGGTCAACGTGAAAACATAATACCCCACCACTAACGTGTTATAATCCAATGCCCGTAACTCTAAAGGTAATACAATTTGGATTCATTAATATGCACATGCATCAGCGTCCGTGGTTCCTAGTAATACTCGAATGGATATGAAGCTAGTCTCAGAGGCGGTGAAGGAAATAAGGAAACAACGGAAGATAAACAACTCAAAAATTCCATCCAACATGTCTGTAGCACTGGATCTTTGCTGTCTCTGTAATCAAGGATCACCAAGCCCAACCAAGCTCTGTTCGGAGGAAAATACGTCCTGCTCCAAATACAGCTGCTCTTCAGAAAGCTGGCTATGTTCATAGCCTCCTCCGAATAGAGCAAACGGAATCGCTGTATTCCAAAGTAGCCCTATTCGGTAAAACAATGTATAATATCAGCAAAATGTTGTGTTCACATCAATTGAAGCCCCATTTATCAAGCAAAATATAAGCATCTTGTAAATTAAAAAAAATGGACTTATTTTAGGAGGCCGAAATTTCACATACCCCTCTTCATAAAAATGGTGTAAGGTAGTCTAGAGACATAACAATTCTTGACTGTTGAAACTTTTTTTATAATGTGTAAGTCTTCATAGTAATGCAAGATATTTCAACTATATTTTCCAGAGGAAATCAATAATTTATTGAAAATAAAAAATGGGAAATTTGCATTGATAGTGTCGGAGATCCTTAGGAACAAAGTTCTTTCCGTCAAAAGTAAACGCTTTTTTTGGAGGGGGAGGCGCTTGTCAACAATATAAGCAAATAGGAAGCCAGTAAATAGTTGTTTCCCTCTGGAAGAACTTGTTGACAGAAAAGCAGTTTGCCATACAACTGAAAGAGGCATGTAAATTAAAATCCTGAACTGAGGTGTACTGATACAGGATGCTATTCCGTATTTCTGCAGAGGATGGTTTAGCACTGATAAGATATAAAATTCAGTGGCCTTCGCCTGTTTGTTCCGCCTGCTTGTAACATGGACGGAATGGACGGAACATAGAAAACAAAATAGCTGATCTGAACTCTGGGTCCTCTATTAAGTTGTAAGAACCATCGTATTTCACGAGGGTGATGATTTTGCTATCTAGGGTCGAGTCTGTCTGCTAACTTCGGCCAGCAGGTAAATTAGGAACTACCATTGAAACAGTGAAAATCCAGATGAGACGGCTCATGATGAGCCGTCTCATCAGGACTTTCACTGTTTTTAATTCCAAACAACTGACATATAAAGGAAACAATCTCACTGTCCGAACATTACCTGACTCTTGAACTTAGGGAACGTGGAGACCGTTTGAATCGCGACACGCAAAAATGATGCCATCAGCGAAGATTCAAAGCAGGATATGTATAGGCTGGAGGCTGATTGGAGCCTTTTCTGGTTTTGACAACGAAGAATCTACAGGCACTAAAATAAGATTACAGCTCTACTGGTTAGAGCCTTCGCTGTTCTTAAATACTTTAGACACTGTTTTACATGACGTGGCTAGTCTAGACTTTTTGCTTAACACTGTGTTAGTGGGTCTGAGTATTGCTTCATATGTACACAACATTTTGCTTCCAGCACAGAAAGTCATATACTACTTACCCTGTCTAATTTTAACTGTATCTTGTCTGATGTGCACAACTCGGTTTTGCATTTTCGCTTCCGCATACAGAAAATAGTGTTGTAGTGGAAAGTTTACAATGTACAGGAGACAGGGCATCGAATACATTACGAAGAATGCAGTCAGCAGTAGGCAGTAAATATTCAGTATTTGCGCATGTTCTTGCGCGCACAGTCATTGTAGTATTATGCAGTATACAAAATCCGGTATTCTTTGGGTCAAGCGCATGCGTAGTCAAAGCTACAGCAGAGAGGGATACAAGAACAAGGGACAGGAAGCACTAGTTTGTCAACAGTCCGGTAGAGCGTGAACGGTCAATAATGTTTGTGCATGTTTGACAAAAGACAGTTTTCAGAAAACAGTTGACAGGAAAAGTCGTAGGTGTACAAGGAACCTCCTTCGGAAAAGAGACCCTAAATTTGTTTATTATTATTATTATTATCATTATTATTATTATCATTATTTCCATGTGGGAATGGCATAGCAGTTTGCTTCCTTTTCTTTTTCAGCTGAGACATGTGAGGACAAGGTGTTATGCAAACTCTACAGCCAGGCAATGTGTACAGATCCGACGTACTACGAATGGCGCCGAAACAACTGTCCGAAGTACTGTAGCATGTGCACGACAGGTAAAGTCAAGACATACCGTATAGATGGATCAATGACTGGCGATTTTACGTCATTTTCAACAGTATTTCAGTCATATCAGGACGATGCGACAGTGATAATGAAAGGCTGTGTGCTTTGGAATTGCATGTAAGGTTGAGCAGATAACCGCCGCCACAGGAATCGAACCCGGTCCCGCTAGGTCGCAGGCAGCGCTTACTAGTAGTAACAAGTTCTTTTTTTAAGAGTAGACCTCATTCTGAAAGGGCTTCATCTCTACATACAATGTGTTATTTCAGGAGTCTGCATGCTACGGTTAACGTTATGATTTCCAACGGCTTTTGATGACGATTTCTACTGTTAACGGCCATTTAGCAGACGATTTTAACAAAATAAATATTTATTTTCATATTTTCATGCGAATCTAGCCTTTTATGCTATGCCGAAGAATTCCAACCCATACTGTTATCCCTTTATAAACAAAATTTTTCTTTTTTTTGGCAGTTTTATCGAAATAGGCTTAGCGAGAATCCCAGTCATCACAAGCAGGTTTTTACTGGCTCTATTTACTCCTGTAGGAATATTGCACTAAATTGTAAATGTACACCGATATTTACTGCAGCATGCACGAATGTATGAAAACATGTGAATTTTAGCAAGATGCTTTTATAGCTTACTACGGCTAATCCAAACCTTATGTATTGGATTTCGAATGTTATGCTTACGTTTTCTACGGTGAACGTTTATGTTTCCTACGGTGATAGTGTGACATGAAAAGCAAAATAGTAAAATAGAAATAGTAAACCCATGTGTGCAAACTCAACGATTGTCTCAAGGTAAGGTCGAGTCTTATTCACAGATATAAGTGCAGCTGGAGTTTACTCCAATAAGTAAGGGTTGGTCGAGGAAAACAGCGAACCTCCCTCGACGGTGGCTCGAGTTAAGTTTGATCAATATTTCAGCGATTTCATGGCTATGATATGACAATGCGAAGAAGCCATCTACCAAAAGCTGTTGTTATTGTGTGTGTGATAAATTCGTATTTTAAGGGTGCTGCGTTCCACAGACAGACTTTTGGCTTAAAGTTACGTCATGTGATTTGTATTTCTTTCCAGCTATAATGTCGTTTAAAAACATAGGAATAAAATCTTAAAGAGTTCCTTCGAGAGCAAAGATTATATTAAGAAGAAGGAACATGGGCCAGACTACGTAGTTTCGGGTAATAAAGCCTAAAAGTCTATATTCAGACGTCTCCAAGAGTGAGAGAGAGAGAGGGATGGATGATTTGCGATTTTATGCCCCTTTCAACAGTATTTCAGTCATATCAGGACGATGGGACAATGAAAATGAAAGGCTGTGTGCAATGGAACCCCGTTAACGGTAAGAAAGATTCTCGCATCGAGCGGGATTCGAAGTCCGCTAGATCAGTAGGCCAGCACTTAGCCCACTGAGCTACCGGGGCTCCACCAAGAGAGAGAGACAGAGAGAGAGAGATAGAGAGAAAGAGAGGGAGAGAGAGCCCTCCCAACACATACTCATTCGCACGTTGTCGGGTAGGGCTACGTTTGGTGTAGGCGAGTCTTACTAGTGTAAGCTAGAGCATGGTTCGTGCTCCTGTACGGAGACATAATCCACGAGCTTTAGGGAGTGCATTATCGAACGTAGAGGCGGACAAACCGTTCTTTCTCACTTATAGCATGATACTCATTGTAGGCCTTGCACGTTATGGGATATCTCATGGTAAAGATTTGGGTATCTGAGGGTCGTACTATAAATCTGGGTAATAATTGCTGTAATTGCAGCAGGTGCGGAATGGGGTTCGGATTTCATTTTACTCTCGTCTGTCCTATCGTTCCTTCTTCTTCTCTGAGAGACCGCTCGATAGACTGAAACACTGTCTCAAACAGCCGTTAAACCCCAACCAACCAACCAACCAACCAAACAAACAAACAACAACCCCAAACCTGTCAAAAACCAGTCGAATTTCTAACTTGACTGATATCTTAACAATGTTGAGCTACAATATAACTTTTAAAAAAGGAAACTCTAACATTATTTACACATTTTCAGCGGAAACTAGATCTACAAAGAAGCGTAATGCCTTCAAAACCTCTTCGTGTCCCCTTTTTTAGGCTGACTTATCTCCAGTCATCATAAATGTATGTTCAAAATGTCATTGAGATCCGACAAATGCGGTATAAGCAAAAACCTAAAATGCGGACAGCAGACTTGCGGACAGATTGAAAACAATATACCCCAACCCCAAACTCCTTTTGCGATATAGGTGGTAGTGGTGTGATTAGAGGAAGGGGTGGGATATGTATATTCAAACGACTTAAATCTTTCAAAGTACTAAAATTCAACATACACATTGATTTTTATTTTATTATTTTATTTCAATCTTTATTTTTATACAATATTAAAAGAGGGTGCTCAACATAAATGTTCTACATTGACCTTAGATACATAACTTGAATCAAGTACTGCTACATATCATTAGTTAGTTTCAAACACACGCAAGAAAATAATCAATAAATAATAATAATAATAACAAGCAAATTCGGTGAATTTATATCCCCCGCCGAATGGCCGTTATTTATTTATGGTTTATTTTAAGTTACATAAAATTTCTTTCACTGGTTATTTAAGAAATGAATGCTATTTTTTTAACGTTTACTGAAGTATAAACTACATCGGATCACGAGCAAAGTAAGTGAACCCCGAAGGGGTTTACGTAAACTTTGCTGGTGACCCGATGTAGTTTACTTCAGTAAACGTTCAAAAAATAACATTCATTCCTTATATTTATATTATTAAACGATGCTTTTGATCAATAAAAAAAAATAAACAAAAATAAGAAATACATATATAAGAATCGTTTTAAAAACATTACCGGCCGAATTTTGCAATAGTTTGGAACAGCCGCATTGTCACTGCCTACCAGTAAATTCCACCTCCTGTTGTAGATTGCACATGCAAGTAGGCGTAGCGAGCTGTCAATCAATGTTTACTAGCCATTCAAGTACATGGCATGTTGAAGATTGCACGTGCTATTTAGTGGGATGAGCTGTCACTCTGAAGCGCGTGACACAATGTAATTATTGACTTGTAAAAACATTGACTCTCGCATCACTTAATTGGGGTTACAGAGAGCTTTGCAGTGATAATGTAAATATTTAGATATAGCTGAACTTGTGGATTGTAAATAAAATCCAGGGCAATAACTCTGGGATAAGTGAGGCATAAGCTGAAGCTGTTCTTAAACACTTGTCTCAGCATCACTGCACTATGATGATTTATTTTTAATTAAGTTTAAGAAATTTTGTTCACGGATGCCTCAATTATGGCTAATTTGTGGATTACAAATCAATTCAAGGGCATTTAATCATGCATTACTGGAGCGATTATGACAAAACTTAATGTGGTCTGCTGACAATACATAAATCATTTTAACTTGCATTCATTGATTACTTAGTTATGACTCAATTTGTTGATTTTAAACCCATTCAAGGGCAATAACTCATTGTTTACTGAAGTAATTCCAACAAAACATAAGATACACCAATGTGATATGGTGATACATATTTAGTTTAAGTTTAATAGAATTCTATTCATTGATTACATAGTTATGGCTCCGGACGGACGGACGGAATGACGTACTGATGATAACAGACAGACAGACAGACAGATGGACGGACATGGAGAAAACTATATCTCTCCGGCTGAATGTGTCAACCTTAAATTGATTCAAGGGCGATAACTCGTGCTTTACTGATGCCCTTCTGACGAAACTTTATGTGCATAACCATGTTATGGTGATACATGTTCAGTTTAAGTTTCTTTTAGTTTCGATAATCATGTCTCCCCCCTTAAGGGTCGGGAGACATATTGTTTTTCCCCGGGCGTCTGTCCGTCTGTCCGTCCGTCCGTCTGTCTGTCACAAATCGTGTCCGTTCTATAACTTGAGAACCGCTCAAGCTATATTCGCGAAACTTCATATAAATATCAATCAACATGAGACGACGTGCAGAGTGCAAGAATGGTAACTCTGGCATTTATACTTTTTGAGTTATTTCCCTTGGAACTTAGTCCATCACAAAATTGTGTCCGTTCTATAACTTGAAAACCGCTCAAGCTATATTCGCGAAACTTCATATAAATATCATTCAACATGAGACGACGTGCAGAGTGCAAGAATGGTAACTCTGGCATTTATACTTTTTGAGTTATTTACCTTGGAACTTAGTCCATCACAAAATTGTGTCCGTTCTATAACTTGAAAACCGCTCAAGCTATATTCGCGAAACTTCATATAAATATCAATCAACATAAGACGACGTGCAGAGTGCAAGAATGGTAACTCTGGCATTTATACTTTTTGAGTTATTTTCCTTGGAACTTAGTCCATCACAAAATTGTGTTTCAATTGTGTCCCCTCTATAACTTGAAAACTGCTCAAGCTTTATTCACGAAACTTCATACAAATATCAATCAACATGAGGCGATGTGCAGAGTGCACAAATGGTAACTCTGGCATTTATACGTTTTGAGTTATTTCCCTTGGAACTTTGTCAATCACAAAATTGCGTCTCAGTCGAGTCCGTCTATAACTTTAAAACCATTCAAGCTATATTCATGAAAGTTCATACAAATATCAATCAACATCAGACGATGTGCAGAATGCACTCTGGCGTTTATCCTTTTTGAGTTATTTCCCTTGGAACTTTGTCCATCACAAAATTGCGTCTCAGTCGAGTCCGTCTATAACTTTAAAACCATTCAAGCTATATTCATGAAAGTTCATACAAATATCAATCAACATCAGACGACGTGCAGAATGCAAGAACCATAACTTTAGCATTTATACTATTTGAGTTATTTCCCTTAGAACTTTGACAGTCACAAAATTGTGTCTCAGTCGTGTCTGCTCTATAACTTGAAAACCATTCAAGCTATATTCACGAAACTTCATACAAATATCAATCAACATTAGAAAAATTGCATAGGGCAAGAACCATAACTCTTGCATTTATACTTCCTGAGTTATTTCACTTGGACCTTTGTCAGTCACAAATTCGTGTCTCAATCGCTTTATTACTTGAAAACCGGACAAGCTATATTCACAAAACTTCATACAAATGTCAGTCAACACTAGACAACCTGCAGAGCACAGCATTTATACTATTTGAGTTATTTTCCTTGGAACTTTGTCATTCACAAAATCGTGTCTCAATCGTCTAAGCTCTATAACTTGAAAACCGTTTAAGCTATATTCATGAAACTTCATACAAATATCAGTCAACATATAAATAGACGACGTGCAGAGCACTGTAACTCTTGCATTTATATTTTTTGACAAAAACTAAATATGAATATCAGTCAACATTACATGACAGGCAGAGCATAACAACTATAACTCTTGCATTTATACTTTTTACTTATTATGAATCCCTGCTTCAGGGTAGGGAAACATATTGTTTTTCCCTTGGCGTCTGTCTATTAGTCTATCACAAAATATCTTTACTGGATACGAGCTCATTGTTTGCATGAAAAATTACCAGTATTTGCATTAGAAATTGTATTTAAAGTTTCCGCTTGAAATTGTATTTAATGACTGATCCTTTTGACATCAGAAAGGGGGGAGACATCTGTTTTTTCGTAGAAAAACAATTCTAGTTGGTTACTTAGTTATGACTCATTTTATTAATTTTAAGTCCATTAAAGGGCAATAACTCATGCACTACTAAAGCCAGTCTGATGAAACTGCATGTGCATCAGGGTGTTATAGTGATACATATTCAGTTTAAGTTTCATGAAGTTTTGATAATTGGTTACTTAGTTATGAGTCATTTTATTAATTTTAAGTCCATATTAATTTTAAGTCCATTAAAGGGGGCAATAACTCAATCCGTTACTGAAGCCAGTTTGACAAAACATCACGTGCATCAGAGTATTATAGTGATATATATTTATTTTAAGTTTCATCAAATTCTGTCCAGTGGTTATTTAGTTATGGCTCCGGACGGACGGACGGAATGACGGACGGATGGAAGGATGGACAGACAGAAAGACAGACAGACGGACGGACGGACATGGAGAAAACTATATCCCTCCGCCTTCGGCGGGGGATAATAATAAACATTTTAATACAAAATATTACTGTCTTAGAATGGCTATTTTAATCTCCAGTCCTCTCAGTACCAACGTCAATTGTATGCAAGTTTGGTATACCTAACATTAGAAAAATTCACTTGTGGTTACTGAAATTTAAGCAATTAAAACGGACGGAACCAAAGACTTGTGGACAGTCGGACAGACAGACGGATGAACGAACGAACGGAACCCAATAGCATACATCGTCTATTGGGGTGGGGGTGGAGGGGCTACAATGATATAGAAACATGCCCATAACAATTAATTTTAGTATCATCAAAGCTGTTCATTGCATGCAACAACGTCGTCTCCGTGTCACTATACTAGTATGTGCCTAGTCTGGATAAAATCCGTGGTATGAAAGCTATTTATTTTTTTTTTATTTTTTTTTATTTTTTTTTATTTCATTTTCATTAAACAATAATAAATACAGTGATACGACTGATATTTTCTCTATATACGTGGTGCCCATAAAAGGCACCAGTCCCAATTCAAAATAGTAATTTTTTCCCAACTGCACGTTGAAAAATTCTCATTTGCTGGAAAAAAAATTCTAGGTACCATTCTACAAACACAACTTTACTTGCTTGCTTAGAGAACTGGCAGATATATAGCAATAATTGAATTTGAATATTATATATTCAGTTTCATGTCCCCTATCCCACCACTTGAGCCAATATACGTGTTCTGAAATTTCAAATTTAAGGAGAATACAAAGAGATTTTTCCCAATTCTGTTGGCACTGACACCATTCCCAAAATAGTGAAAAAGTCACTGTACGAGAATCGAAAAATCGATTTAAGTTTCAGCCAAAATATTGGAGAAGGACAGTATCGAAGCCATGACCGATGCTTAACAGGCTACACCATGAACGCTTCTGCAGACACAGCAAGGTAAACAAGACGGACCGCTCAGACGTCAAGTAGAAATTTAAAGATTAAATACACTTCAGGAACTCACTGAATCAGATCCCAAACCCTATCCCCAACAACAAAGGGAAAGATTGACAAAGACATCCCAACAAACAATAAATCACAAGTGATAAGCCGAGTCAGCAGCTCTTTCCCAAATAGGTGACAACTCAGCTATCTTTACTGAACTAAATAATTTAGACCAACAGAAGGGTTAAAAAGAAAACACAATAAGTTTAACAGCACCGAACAAAAAACAAATGCAACTGCAACGAAAGTACCGCCCTGGGACGGTCAGTAATAACTACTGTGAGATTTAAACCGGTTTTACTGGGCCCAAACCTTCATCCTCACCCTTCGCCGCGGTGCAAAGAATTAGTTGGTAGTTCGGCCCATATGGAGGTCCCCTAAATCATCAGTGAAAAGCGTATATACCGCGGTATATTTATAATTTTACGAATTTTACCATTAGTATGATTTAGTTCTACACTGTTAAGTCAACCATGTCTCAAAATTTAGAGTCATTACAGTTTATATATTTAGCAGGTCCGGTCTGGGTCCATAATGTCCTTTACATGACATGAGTTTTACTGGAGTGTAGCAGCTAGAGTTTCCTCAACGAAGTCAAAGTGAATACCAAAACTGTTTACTTCAGCTTCACGCACTCAAAGCTTACTCGGGCGTCACTTCAACCGATTTTACTGGGGTATAAGTCGAGTATGAGTTTGAGTTGTTTTGTGAATGTGAGCCTGAGTGGTTTATTGCTGTGCATAATGATTACAGCTTTATGATTTATGACATCTTCAAAGGTTGATTTGTCTTTGAAACAG
Organism: Ctena decussata; assembly: GCA_963989385.1. Lineage (NCBI taxonomy): Eukaryota > Metazoa > Mollusca > Bivalvia > Lucinida > Lucinidae > Ctena > Ctena decussata. Next base: position 63,859,581 of record OZ022509.1, read on the forward strand.
TGGCAGCAATGAAATATTCTTCTGAAAATATAGAGAAGCATATTTTATAGACTTAAAGGAATGAACTAAATGTATTTAGTCATGATTATTACAATTAAGATAGGAAGGCGAGAGTCATACCCATTACATCCCCATCTTAGGCCAGTAAAGAAGTGTGTATACATTTTTTTTTCATTTATATTGATATTTCCTGAAATCTGACTCACAAAATTCATACTGTTTCCAAGAAGGTGAGAATGAATACCACCGCCCAAAACCGTAGAATACTGTATCATAGATAACTATTTAACCGTAGAATGATATATCTTAGCCGAAAGAAACCATAACAGCTACCGACGAATACTATAACAAGAAATGATGAAAAGGCAAATTACGGCACAAAAGAGACTTTCCGGAAAGAGATTTAAGGTTGGCGGACAACATTATTATGTTTAAGCACCCGACTACGGATTATATTCTACAAATATATGATGAAAAGTCTACTTTCACGTTCTTCTCTATAAAAGCTGATTTAAGGAAGAATAAAGCACTCATCGGCCCGGAATATATGCATTCTTATGGTAAAACTTATTACAGGCAAATGTTCATTTAAATAAAGGCATATATACCTTTATTATTAAATTTTACTCCAGTTTTATAATTTGTTTACACGGTTTCTAATGACGCTTTCCCACAATTCCTTGTAAAACCGGCAAAAACAATAACGTTAACATACGCATGCAGGATACAGCAATAACACATTGTAAGTAGTGTTCATCATCCTGGGAAGCGAGCAGGAAGACACACAAGTTGTTCCTCTTTGTAAAAATGGCGGAAAACATGGCGGTGTACCCCTTTACCCTTATGTATAACAACACAAACACAAGTTATAAATTGCATATATAGAGGATCTTACACGAGTGGTCATTTCATATGAAATGACAACGAATGTAAGATTCTGTTTATTATATGAGCCTAGTGAGCCTTCAAAATGGGATCTTTTGTTGCCCTAAAAATGAAAAGTATTTCTATAAGAAAACGCATTGTTGACACGGACGTTGTCAATGACTTTACGTGTACGCGCCAAAGTGTTATTACACGTGTGGTCCTATAGTTTTTAATGACACGACGTTATCCACTGAAAAACAGCGACGTCATATGATAAACATGTATAAGTACATATGCATTATACAAATAGGATTCAAGGAGATTCAAAGATTTCTATCAATTTGCAATTGTCAATAAAACAATCAGCATGAGATTTGAAGGATACTGTTACATAGTGCCCCAGATTAGAGGAGTTATTCGGATATCCTAGAGATAATTTCCCTATTTTTCCACAAACGCATAACTATGTTGTGACCACTGATAAATATGTTGTGACCAATCATTAGAACCGTCTTGGCGAGCCGGTTCTAATGAGGGGTCACAACGCATGTTTCGTTTAGACAAAAAAAGGCCCCAAACCCCCTCTTATCCGGAGCGCTGGTACAGACACAGTCGTCTGTCGCTGTCTCAAAGTTCATACAACGATGAGAGCGTTGAGATATCAGCGTTATCTTTATCAGCGTTAAAGATAACGCGGTCTAAGAATATCTACTTTGTTCGTGTTTACAGAGATAACGTATCAGTTAAAAAAAAAACATGTAAATGTAAATTCTTGAAACCACATTATAAATATGGACAAGATATGAAATTATTTACATTATCCATGCATGTATTAAAGGTATACTCCCTCGTATTTCATTATGAAATAACCACAAAAGAATTAAACGGATTAGTTGTATGCAACACAATTAAGAATTGTGCAAAAAATCTTCATCCAAAAAGTCTTTGGTACGGAGGCAGAGACGATATATCATTGCGAACCCTTCTTGAATATTCATGAACTTTTTTTCGTCATAAATTGATTGAATTGACTCCCACATGGGAATAAAAAGGCGTTTCTGCAAGCACACTTTGCGTTTTATGAATAGAGGAGTAAACAACCTTACAATAGCATTTATCTCTAATCCGTGCACGTGAGATCTTTTCAGCCAATAACTGTCCGATGTTGATTAAAGAAAGGGCTTAAAATTATTCATGATATAACTTTTCCCTGACTGACCATGATTACTGGGCGTATCCAGTATTCGTTTTTGGCGGGAATGACGACCCGCTATTCCCGCGTTTTTATATATTTTCTTACCAGTGACCGGCACAAATTATTAATTTGGTATATAAAAGTACTTTTACTATAAAAATTTGAAATTTAATAGAAACATATCTGGGCGTATATCTTTAAAACGCCATATGGTAAACAATTAGAGTGTAATGTAGTTTATACTTCAATAACTACATCGGTTCACGCGACGTTAAGTGACGTCAAAATAAACCAAGGTTCTCCAATCTGAATGTCCAAAATATAAAAGGTGAATAGTTGCTTGTATAAAAAGGCTAATTCTCTAGGAATCTGTGGAACATCAGTTTGAAGAAATTCATTAGTCGCAAGAAGAATGAAATAAATTATCATAATACATATAATTCCTGGCATCTCGACCTGCAGTGCGACTAGAGATGCGCCGTAGTTGAGTGGTTGGAGACACTCAGTTATTGTGCAGAAGAGGCCGCAGGTTTGGCCAGCCGGCGACTGGGCAACTCTTCCTGTCAACCCAGCAGTAAATGTATACCTTTTTACGAATCAGGAAAGGCTTAGGCAGCAAAAGGAGTTGGATGGGCTCCGATTTTCATCTGATCTGCCTAAGATATAGTGGACCTCCAACTCCACTGCCCCTACAGCCAATTTACCTAAACCTACCTGCAATACCCGCCAGCAAGTTCTAAACCATGCCCTGAGAATACAGGGTCGACAATAAACAGTCCATTATAGCAATGGTTGTTGAGTCATATTCGCTTATATATCGGAATAAAATGGTTCATTTCCTATATTATTTGTGTTGGCATCTTCCGAGCAAATATCTATTTTTTAAAACATGTCCTCAAAGGTCTGTATTATCTTTGTGTGTGCTCCAAATATAAATGGGTCGGACCATAAGTTCTAACAACATTAATTACGGTCTTCCCCATGACAAAGCTATACAGAACAGATATAGGCAATGACATACATATAAAATAATTTTGAAATTACTGATACTGCTTACCAAATCACAACTGGAATTTGAAAAACAAAACGAGTTGGAAAGCAATTATTGCACTCAGAACACATCTTTAACATCATAAAGAAATGTTTTAAGTTTGTCTCTTAAAAGAACTGATGGTAAATGATTAATAAATGAGAAGGAGAAATAAGTAATATAGATCAATAAACCTGAAATAATAACAGTAAAATAATGTAATAATTAAATCAAGATGGTAAATTAATAAAAACAAACTAATATCAGTAAATGATAACGATAATAATAATACGAGTAATAATAAAGATAATTAAAATAAAAATTGGTGGGAGAAGTAACAAACGCCAGCTTGTACCCTGTGGCATATGATCTTTGCGTTGTGATCTGCCTGCAGTCTTACAAACCAGTACATTCTGGTCGTTATCAATCTAATTTGAAAAAGTCTCGTCACGAATGAGCAAATTTCTGCTTCCATCGAATGAGATCGTGACCTGTTCTGTTCTGTTTTGTTTCAATTCTCATAACGACGTTCCCCAAGTGGCTCAACGGTACCTGCTCAGAGCGTTAAATACCGTATCAGTATGTATATTTGCGGGTTGGCTGGTTCCCAACTGGGTCGCGGTGGTGTCAGGTGGTGACAGGATTTCAGCTCTTGTGGCTCAGAGATATTTTGTCTGGCTTCTAGCGTCATACAACCCACTTCACAGCTGCAATGACAT